>OY998143.1:11850940-12493301 GCA_963921925.1 Sphagnum tenellum | reverse complement strand
AATAAATTTGTTCACACCAATAGAGTTCAAGGACAATCCAACTAGGGTCGCTAAAATCTTGGAGGCCAAGTCTTGTGGTGCCCAAGTATAGCTAAAGCTTGGGGTCTATTGTTGTTTGGACTACCCCTTGCCTTTTATCCAAAATGCTTTCGATTTATGTTAGAAAAAGGATGTGAACATACAGACTTCATTTTTTAATCATTGCATCATACTTCTTTGCTTTAACAATGTGAATATTAGTGATGTTAACTGAGAATGTTAATATAAATCAAATACAATAATATATGTTTTTGAAAAAATCTTTCTAGTTTGCAGATTGTCTTACAAGAACAAGAACATCAAGCCTAGTGCCATGTTTAATTCAAGGTTCCTATTTAGTGTTTGCTTCATCCTATGGATCTAAAGTAGTTATATAGTGGAAGCAAAAGAAGTCTAACCAACCAAAAGATTAAATCTTTTACCAATGCAATACATGTCATGTCAAGTAGAACCATGTGTTTTTCTACACTTCCTTAATTGTGAAAAAAAAAACATGGTTTATTTATTAACTATAAGCACTAAACAATAACAACAAATTAATGCAATTAAGTCTTTGACGCAAAAGTACACATGCTCAACATTGATGCCTAACAAAAAATTATTGATTGATTTATTTATTTTTGGTTGTACCCAAATTATGAAAATCACTTTAAATGTATATTTAATGTGACTTATTTGTGAATAAAATATTACGATGTAGGGGTTGAACACTTCTACAGTAAGTAAAATGGCTTTTTAGCCACCTTCTTCCCAAACAGTTTTCATCCAAGAAAGAAGAAGAAAGAAGATGACTTTTACTATGCAAATTGGGGCAACCAGTCCCAGGGGAATGGTTGGCCATGATAATAGCCCAAGTTGTCACACTTCTCATGTTGTTGGCCCAAGTCTCCCCAGGCAATCGGCAAATTTGCTGGCATGGTTGCCTGGGGCAACTTGGCCAGCCTCATGGGCATATGGTTTGCAAGGGACTGGGTCAATCCTTCTCTTGATGGGGAATGGTTGGCCCAAGTTGTCAATCCTTCTCTACCAGTTCCTTCTATAGCATGGGAGTGGCTGGACAGATGGAAAATTGGAGAAAAAGTTTCATGATGAATGAAAAAAATGAAAGGAAAGTTACATAATGACTAGGGAAAAAGTTGCAAAGTGAATGAAAAGTTGAAAACTTACAAAATGGATGGGAAATCCACAAAATAGCCTCCCTATTAGAGGCGCTCTCATCAAATAGGACCTTAGGTCTTGGTTTAATATTTTTGGGATCAGCCTAGTTTCAAAGGTGTCTTTGAGTTTGCCTCCGGTTAGTTCCAGCGTTTTTATTACTGGTGAATTTTGCCAAATTCTTACCTGAAAAATGATTTTGACCTATAAGAAGGATTTTCCATGAAAAAAAATGGCCCAAATTTGCCAGATTTTGAAAAAAAATTCTAGCAATCGCCAGATTTTTATTATTTGTTCCAGTAGGTAGCCAAAAATATAGAGATTTTGATTTTTTCCTACTTCCATATTAATACATGTGACCAGATTTGGCTAAATCACTTTCGAGATGATAGCCACCTCAGCTACATCACAAAATTGGGAAAACAAACCCTGACTAGTTCAGGCCGGACTCTTCCAAGTACCAGCTTCCCAAGTTGGGGCTTGGCTCCCCTTTGTGGTGTACCTAAACCACATCCAATGAGTTGCTAATAATGCACTATGGGATTGCACTGGGGTGGTTTCATCAAAATGGGCAGGCCATTCATGATTGATCTTTTGTTTCTTTCTTTTGTGGATTCCCAAGCAGTAGAATGTGAACAAGAAACTCCAGACAAAAGCATAGAAATTATTGACCAATTATAAACTCCTTGCAGCCAAGAAACTATTTGTACCCCTTGGATGCTAGAGCTGAAAAGCAACAACTCTGCTGCTATCATGATACATGAAGATACTCTAAAACTCCATACATTCTAGTGGAAAATGTGACACCTCTGACACTATACCAAGTCATAAATAAAGGATTGATAACAAAAGTTTCCATTAAACAAGTGGTTTCTAAGGCTTCCAACTTCCAGGTAGAGTGAACCAGCACCCACCAGTGCACCATGCAGAATGGATGGTGTGTGGACAGAAAACCCTTTTTCATTGTGTTCCTGTCTCATTGGTAACCCAGTGGTTGGCTATTTACTAACTATCCCCGTGCATCTACCTACCCAGTAACTATTTAGGCCTCACCATTCTACTTAGCTACATACATTGCATGCCTATGTAGGTAGGTTTTAAATAATTCAATTTTGTGTTTAGGTTTAGCTTTTAGAGTCAAGCTTCTTTCATTGGCTCATCCCAAATGGCATTTGGTACTTGGTTGGTGAATGAGACAAATACACTTACTTATATAGTGTGCACACTTGAAATCTAAAGCAAAAGATATAAGATAAACAATTTAGTTGGAAGTGTAACCAATGGAATTTTCAACTTACATGCAAATATTACCTATGCCATACTAACTTTTTACCTATTAAATATATTTATTATATTATAAGTAATAAATTTTAATATGTAATAATAATATGAATTATGATAATAGTATTAATTTGGTTAATATTAATGTTTATGATTATGGTTATAATTATAATATAAAATTACCTAGTGTTCAATATTATTATGTGATTTAGGCTAAGGTATTTAAATGGTAAGTAATGTAGCTTACTAACCATAGGAATTATAACATAATATTAAGAACTAATTTATTTAGTCATGTTTTGTTTAATCACCTTTTATTTAGTTTCTTAGTTATTTTAGACATGGTTAGTTTAACCTAGGCTAATTTAGACATATTAATTTAACCTCCTAATTAGTTTAACCATGATGAATTTAGCCTAGGTTTATTTATCCATGATTAATTTAACCTTTTAGTTTTTTAACAATGTTTAACCTTCTAATTAGTTTAGCCATGATTACTTTAATCTCCTAGCCAATTTAGTTATGGCTAATCTAACCTTTTAGTTAGTTCAACCAATGTTATACAATGTGTAGGCTTGCTTAACCTAGTTTAAAGTTAGTTAACATGGGTTTAACCTTAGTACTAAAGGTATGATATTATTATGCATAATCTATGTATATATTAATTTAAGTATGTATTAATTTAGACCATTATTTTTGTAACACGTATTCACTTTGTACAACATTAATTGCATGTTAATTGCACACACAACCATATGACCCAAAAAAGATACAATATCAATTTTATAATTGCAAACATAACTAATCTTATTGCAAACAACAATTAGTTGCATGCAATTGTATAATGATTGGTTGCAAACAACATGATTTCTTCTAATGCTAGTAGTTGTAATGGACTCATTGCAAAAACCTTGAACAAGAAGAAGAAATGACAAACTCATCATTGTTGCAAACCTAAAACTTTGGACAAGATGAACAAATGACAATGACATAAAAACTTTGAATAACAACAATAAAAAATTAATCAAACTATAACAAACTCTAAACCTTGAGCAAGGGGTTCAAGCTTTGTGGTGAGCTCAGAGAACACAAAAATATGGCCAATTTGGAAAAACAAAAAAAAAAATAATAATAAATAAATTTCTATAAGACTAGGAAGGCCTCGAAGTGAATTTTGTGCAAATGATGCACATTGTTGAAAGGAAAAAACATATTTAAATACATGTTGAAACTTTTGTTACATGTTCCTTTCCAATGGCCCAAAGTCTAACACCATGAAAAAGTAAATTTTCATGTTACATTGTATTGTTGATTAGCAAAACCTCTAAATAATGTGCACAATATCCTTCACGCTCCAAGTTCCAACGATAAATCAAGGCACAATATATTTCTTGATGATAAGAAAGGTGACAATTTTATGTGGTAGGATACAAAAACATTTGAGGCACCTCACAACAACAAAACAGAGAATTGAAGCAATAGAAGGGATGTAAAATGCGCTCAAGTGCAATGTCAACTCACATAAAGTACAATGTAGATGACCACTAAGCTTGAAAAAAGGGGAGGGGATGATGATGGAGGTGGTTGTGAGGTGGCCCATTGTCAACATCAACAAGACTAAGAGCAAATCGTGGCAACTTGAAATGAGATGGGTTCCACCCCACAGCAATTTCCAAAACTTGCAAAATCAAATCTATGGCTAGTCCAAGATCCTAGGGTTAGGAATAGGATGAATTTATCATTAGAAATCTGTCTAATTTGAACAAAGGGGTGTAAAACGAGCCATTGGGACCTCAACACTTCACAAAATTTCTCCAAAGAAAAATATTTGGGTGAAGCCCAGACACATTTGGGTCTGTAAAATTATGCACATTTTAGGTGTGTAATGGACATTTTAAGTACATTTTGGGTGGGTCCATCACACACCCAAAATGTGCATAATCAATCACAGGCCCAAAAGTGTTTGGGTATCACCCAATTTTTTTTTGAATCGGGCTAAGGGCAGACAGTGAAAAAAGAAATGCAGCAGTACTTTTGTACTGCCTGCATTTAAGACTTGCTGCTGCTTTAACGTCGGGGGCATTTGCAACCACATAAATTTCCCACCTACTTACCTATGATATTGACCCCCTTATAGAGGTAGTTATAGGTAGTCTGAGGTGGAAGCAGCGCTTACAGTATAGGGTAAACTTAGTAAAACTCATTTATGGTTCATCTAGGCTACAAGTGAGTAATAATGGATTCCGGCTGGATGGTGCAGTCGTGGGTGCTTGGTCACACCAGTGCGTCACACAATTGGTCCCTAACACCAAATTTTCCCCAATTGATTTATCAGCACACCTAGGCTAATGAGGTAGGTAAGGCCCAAGGAGCAGCAAGGCTTTCCAGGATTAGGGCCCACTTCCCGAGGCGTTACCCAAGGCAGAGGGACTTGCACTTCTAGAAAGTACTGCTCACAGGAACTTACCTTGAGGAGAGCTGGGTCCCCTCGCTGTCAATGCTCTCTAGAGGGGATAAATTACAGCAAGTAATGCGCCTGTCCCGCCATGGGGGAACGACCACGTTGGTACCATGTACAAATCCCAAAACCCATTTAAATCATTTAAATCAGTTGTAAATATTACAAATATCTGTGCTTAGACTATTCAAGGTCTGTACTTCAAATCTAACATTTTTTGTGGTTAATAATATAGCCACTACGAGCCCTCACTCAAAAAGGTCAAGGTACCAACGTGGGTGCCGCTTCACCCTGACCACCTGCTCCCCACCGTGTGTTTGGAGACCTGGACTGGGGGGCGCAGGCGGGGGGGATGACCGGTGGTCCTTGTGTGATATCTCTGTGATGAGTTTTGTTTCAGATGCCAGACATATCCAAGAGAAAGCCAAAACAACCACTTGGAAAAACTGCATGAACCAAAAAAACCATGGAACAATATCGAACAACCATCCTGTGGGCCATCTTTAGTCCAATTCCAAAATACCTTAAAAACAAAACAGCATTCTCAAGTGGGACACAGTTCAGAGTATATGACTACTGTAGTACCTTGGCAACATGGACACATGTGGTTCAATAATTAATTAATTAATACTTTCAGACAATAGAATATTCTCAAATATTCAATATTTTCTTTCACAACATTTTGTCCTTTGCATTTTTTATTGTTGAAATTTCAACATTTCTGAAAATAATATTATTAGTGTCAAAGATGATAAAGTACTATAGTATAGTGATCATAAACAGGTACAATAGTGGCGTTTGGAGGGATGGCAAAGTGAAACAACTTATTCTTCACACACTTTAGAGGTATTAAGAAATTTCCCCGTGATAATCAAAACAAATTGTTACTCAGCAAAAGTATCTTTATCCTTGACAAGGGAAAAACATGTTACTTCAAGTCTTCACCAGGTGGGCATCCTACAAATCGGTGTAGCCTACCTTCTTCTAAAACTAAGCATTAAACAAGGGTCTCTCCACTTGTTTGAGAGTTGACAGAAGAAAAAATGACAAAAATTATGCCCTGCAGAGAAATCCTAAAGAAAATGATTATTCTGGTTGTGTAATACTTAAAAGAATTATCCAGAGCAAAGTAGTCATTGCACGAGAAGAGTGGGATTTGATAACCGGTGCATTGATCATGTGCACCACCAACCAACCAGCGTTTGGTTCAGACCCTTCCCAGCTCAGGCATCTTTCACTCATCTAACTTAAGTTGTCTTGTTGTAAATGATTGATTGTCTACACCGTGTGCACTGGGCAACCGCACAGGCTGTAAAGTAAAGCAAGAAAAAGAAAAAGCCAAGAAAGAACATGGTGGGTGAAGCCAACTAACAGCCCAAAGGTTTGGAATTTGATGTTGTCAGGCGTTAACTTACTGCCCTCTAAAGTTAGGGGAGAGAAAAAGGGCCGGTGGGTGAGCGAGTGTGTGGGTAGAGGGTAGGTTGGAGTACTTTCTCTATGTGAAATGGGATACTTAGTGGATTTACGGAAATGTGAGAGAGAGGGGTTTCTTCATCAAGAATCTTAAGTAGGATTGCTTAAATTATGTGGACGGTTTCAGGGATTTCAAACTGCTTAAACCCCAAGCTGATTGCTCGTGTTAAGTGGGAGAGCATCTTCTTCCTCCCTTTCCTTTTTGTGTATGTGGGCTGTGTGATGCTGTCATTTGCAGCGAGCTGCAGGAGCACCTTTGCTCAGCCAGGCTAAGCACATGGCCGCAGTCCACGAGAAGAGCTTGCCACCCGCCGGTGCCCCTGTGACAGGGTTGTAGTACTCGCTGATCCCGTGTGACAGCAGTAGTTCGTAAGTGTCAGCTTCTATACGGCACGCAAGATCCTCAAACCCATAGGCACGTAAGCCGTCTGTGATCATCCAGTTGATGATCGCCCACACAGGTCCGCGCCAATATCGCAACGGCTCAAAATTGGGAGCCTCCGGGTCGCAGCTGGGTATGCTGTGCTTCACGCGGTTCAGCCATCTCTCCAAGGTCCTGGCCAGATCCGCGGCCTGCGAGGCCGATGCGACGCGCGCGAACAGAGGCAGAAAGCCCGCCGACGTCTTGGCTGCCACCAGCTTGCCTGTGAGCTGGTCTTTACACTTGTACAGCCCTTCTTCCGCGTCGTAGAGCGTGTCGAATGCATCTCGGGCCTTTTCGATCCATCCATCGATCTCCTTCACGTTTTCGCCTTGCCCCAGCTCCACTGCCAACCACCTGCACAGATTCAAAAGGCATAAATAGACCCTGTCAAAACATTCCTTTCAATCCTTCGTTTTTCTGCAGACAACCGAAACCCCTGCTTGCTTGCCATATCCAGCACATACGCACAGATCTACACAATCGAAGCTTTGGAGCTCTCAAAACAGAAAAGCACAACGCCTTCCCGGTTTTGACGAGGCAAAGCTAGTGTCAAAGTTAAATGTTCTACGATGGCTTCTTGTTCTTCTGAGAAGGCAAAGCCCAAGCTTACCGAGCAACAATAGTGTCAAGACCCAAGAGCTTGACTTGGGATCTTGCAAGCTCTTGGATCTTTGACGTCATGCAGAGATATCTTCTTTTAATGAGTGTTGCGGGGTTTCTCACTGGCGGTCGCCTCTCTTCCTGCTTATGCAAGAGAAGAGAGCAGCAGAACAAGTGCAAGACAACCTCAGAGAGACTAACTCCATGTTCTTTGATCGGGGTTTTGGGAATCAAGGTTTGGTTATCAAAGGGCAGATCTCATTGGATCCACAAGCTCTGGCTTTTTTTTTCGGGTTTTTACCTGAGGTCGAGGTTGGCGCGGTAGAGAACCGAGTTGGTGCAGAGATCAGTGACTCGGAAGGGCGAGAGAAAGTAGAGCTGCTTGCAGTCATAGTTCACAGCGCGGAACCGGTACAGCAGCGTCAGGTATCGATCATACTCGTCTTTCTTCGGGCGCATGGCGGAGTCCACATGCCCCAGATCTTGCCTCACGTAGGGAGGGATCTGATCAACAGGCACGTTGTGCAGAGCGTCGTCCCAAGCAGGACTGTTGTCCATGCCGCTCTCCCACGGATGCAGAGTCGCCACAAGCCCAGTACCTTCGGGATCTCGTGCAGACTGGAACCATCTGTGCCACGCCAGAATCATGGGGAAAAGCTCCTTTGCTTTCTGGAGCGCTAAGTCTTTATTCACGGCCGTCTCGTACAAGTTTCGCACAGTGATGGCGGCCACGGGTGGCTGCGTGATCCCTGTGGAGCCCATGGGTTGCTGGACGGAGCCCCAGATCTCGGGACCGGGGAAGTAGGTAGGCGATGGCTGGTGGAACACGATGTGTGGGACGAGCCCATCTTCCCACTGCGCCGAGAATAGCTTTTCAAGTTCTTCCCAAGCGCGCCCTTCGTTCAGGGTCGCCCATCCGAGTGCGACCAGGGCAGAGTCCCAATTCCACTGATATGGATACAGTCCCTTGGCAGGAATGGTGTACCCGCCCCGATCGTTTTCCGTCAGGATCTGCTTGGAAATCTCCAGAAGATCCTTCAAGGATTTGCTTGCATCTTCCTTGACTCCTCTGCAACGACACAAATACCAAAGAACACAATAAGAAAACCTCAGCCATGCACACATCCGTCGTAATGTTTGCAACAGTAAAGATTCACATGTGCACGCCGCAATGGAAAACCCCTGCAACAGGACAAACGGTCATGCACACCAGTTTCAGAATCTCTTCATCTTCCAAAGCTCACACACATCATCTTCTACGGCAAACATTACTTCATAACGAAATAAATCTTCTTTTTCAAGACCCAAATGCTCAATTTTCCACAACGGCGCCTAAAAGGGGGAGATCTTGCTGTAGAAAATTGAGCAAACGACAGACACAATAGATCAGGATTAGCGACAATAACCATGGATTTCACAGAAGCCTAATTGTACACCTGCGCAAAAACCCAAAAAAGTTTTAGAGCACCCCCACGATCGGCATTGTGAACAGAATTTGGACCAAGGTGTCGGACAGCCTCCGCATAAGGTCGGAGGAGGAGCTTACATGAGGATATTCTTAGGTCCAGGGAGCACCGGAGCGTCAGATACGTCATTGGCGTGAAAGCTCTGGTGCGCGTGAACCTGGGCTGGCACAGTTTTCAAGCACTTTACTGGCCCCATCGTCGCTGCTGCTGACCACTCCTGAAAAAAAAAACAAAAAAGTCACTCACGGACAGCAAACTCCAAAACCTTCCACGCACAACCCTCCAAAACCCAACGTTCAAAAAACCGGAAAAACCTGCGATTTCACAAGAAAGTGAGAGATCTGACTCAAGTACGGGAAATCAACAAATCCAAATTTCAAAACCACCACGAAGCAATATCTCCCACAACACACCCCAAGAAGAAATACTTTGTATTTATTCCTTCCACGAGCTACCCAAACCCACCTTCGATTGAACTGAAAAGAAACAAAATAATCCCAGGTTTCAAATCCCAACAAGTTGTCAAGCGAAAAAACAAAAAAATCTCTCCACCACCTTCTCCGACCTATGTAAACCAAAACTAAACTAAACCACAGGCTCTTCCCCAAGACGAAAGCTGCAGAACAAATAGATGGGGCTTAAAAGCAGAAGAAAACAACAAAGACGAGGAGAAGATCTGAAAATCAGAGACAGTAGAGAAACAGAGAGACAGAGACAGAGAGAGAACCGACGAGACGCAGTGCACGCCGAAATGACCGAAAGACGATGAGAGAGGAGATAGGGAGAGGGGGCTATTTATTTATTATCGAGGCCGAGGACGAGAAGAAATGTGGATAAGAAAATTAGAAACAAGAGCACTTTGGCTCCGGCGCCTCTGCGCGATCTGTCGACTCTCCTGCTTCAGATCATCCGATAGACTGAATCTTTATTCTCTCTCCCAAAATTCCCGTCCCACCCTCTCCTTCCCTTCTCTCGCTTCCTTCTTCAAGAGCGCCCACACGCGCACTCCCTCCCCAACAGACGAAAACCACATAGGAGGACATTTCTTGTAATTAGTACGAAATTAGTGATAATTAGTAAGTATTTAGTTAGCTTCGTTTCCTATTGAAAACTGCAAACCAATATTACCTGAACACGCACAACTTAATCCCCTTCTTGATTGAGAGCCGATGGATATTTGTCGGCGAGGAGGAAGAATTTGGCCATTCGATCTAGACAAGCTATGTCCGCTTGTGGGTACTTGAGAATTAATGACAGGAATTGCGTACCAATGATTTAATGACGGCCGTTAGATGCTCAGTAGAAGATTATCTCAGCCATCCAATGTAGTGAAGGCACAGCCGAACAATGCTATGTGCTTCCCGCCCTTAAAAACATTCTCGATGGATTTAAACTCCGCCATTGGATTTTGTGAAAACGAGAGATGGGGGCGGGGGGCTCTTGGTTTGCTTTTTTCCTTCTTTTTCATTAACGCCAAAAGGGTATCCAAATTAGTACACGTAAAGAAGACAGGACACTTTTGGTTCCCCCCTCGGACCATAAATACATGAGATCGTCTTGATGAAAAGAAAACCAGAAAAATTCCGTTTTCACATGCGAATTTTGCTTGCAGAAAAATGAATGTTTAAAGGCAGCTAATATAGTAAACCCACTGAAAAAGAATCCTATTTAATGTGAGTGCCTTCTATTTCATGAGAATTATCATAGTAGGTACTTACTACTTACTTACCCCACGAGGCAAAAACATTTAGAGAAGAGAGACAATGTAAACTCATGGGTAGGTAGTATCATAGAGACAATCTAAACCCATGGGTAGTATCGTTTTGTGAACTTAGTCATCCATCCAGTAATGATGTGAAACTTCAGCAAAAAAGAGATTGCAAAACCATGTATACCTGATAGTGTGCACTTATTTTATCTAACCAATAATGACATGATAAAGAATTGTAAAGGAGAAAGACAATGCAAAACCATGTCCAATGTGATAATGTATACATTATTTATCTGACTGGCAATACCATGGAAAGTATGTGAAGAAAAAACCAATGCATAACCAATGTGTGGACAAGTGGAACAAATGTGCCAAATTAAATCCATGAGTCCCAAAGAAACTACATGCAAGCATGAAGTAAATCATGCATGGACAAGGCTTGTGGGCCTCATTGGATGGAAGAGGGATAAAGCCATTATTAGTAGTTTAAATTAAATAATAGTCATTGTTTGCACAATGTATAAAGGTCATTACAGTCCTAGAAACATGTAGCCAAACCATTAGGCATATCACCCTTTTTTTAGTGATATGTAACAAAATCATTATAGTGGTTTGTGATGTTCCCTAGGGGTTTCACCAAGTGATTAGTCTTGCATGATAAAGGTCAACCGTTGAAACATGGTTTCACTAATTGCGATACCATTTATAAATAAGTGGAGATTCTTTTTTAATTTAAACATGCAAGTGGGGCAAGGGGTCAATGGTTGTTTTTTATGTGTGAACTTTTGATGATAGATTTTGTTGTCATAGAAAGGGCGTTTGTGAAGGCTATTGAAATCATTTGTTGATTGTTTTTTAATGGTCGGCAAGTTGTTTATTAATGGGTTTTTTGACAGTCTCATGAGTGGTTTTCTAAGTTTGCTATGAATGGTTTAGGAGTTGTGTTTTCTCCAATGGTTTTATTGGTGGAATTATGAATGGTGAGTTCATAAGTTTTAGTGATGGTTTTATGGGTGGGGTATTGTTGGGTGACAAGTGGTTTTGTGGGTTGGGGGTATGGTTGGGTTTATGGTGGTACATATATTCCACTATCTCCACCCAAAAATGGTATTGCTCTAAATGGTCCACAATTTTATGTGGGTGACGGTGATTTGTACATTACATTTTAATTTTGTTGATTGGTTAAATAATACTCAACATAATGACAAAAAAATAGAAGATTCCTTGAACTCTTCATTGTAGGGTCATAACAACATCTCCAAGGCTTGTAGGTTATTTGCTAGTTATTGAAAGTTTGATGTTCGAAGTGGTGCCAACCAACTACACGTTTTACAAATCAACAAATAAACACAACATGAATAAAATGTCATATTGCATATAACCATGAAAAAAACCTAGCAACATTGTTTTTAAATGGAACTCCATCGAATATCATTTTTATGTTAAATTACAAATAACCTCAATAAAGGGGCACGAGATTCACATCATTGGATTATCAATGATTATGTACCAAAGCAATTTGTAAAATTTGGCACCTTCACACCCAATTTCAAAAGTATTTACACATATATTTAAAGCCTCATTGTCCATCAAACTAAATTATTAGATATAGTTTCTTAAAATACCTCAAAAATTGAACAAAAATTCAAATCATGATCTCCCAAATATAAACATGTAACATGTATGTTTCTTTCCATGGACAGCAAACACACATTGCATAGGCACTTAGGGGTGCATTCTTTTCATTAATTAAATTGACATCAAATTATGGATGGACATTGGTCACATATGTGCAAGAATCTTCTTAAAAATTAGACTAATTGGGACCCCATTTCAAGTTGGTTGAATTGTTTAATTGATTTAAAATTGATATTTGTAGTCTTATACATATGTTACTTGCAATTGAACATGAACACACTATAGGTTGAAATAGTCAACATGTTTGAAGAGCTAAAGATCCAAACAAAATTTCATGCCTTTAATTAATTTGAATAAACTATCAAATTAACATCAAACAATGGATGGACTTTTACCATGTATGTATTTATTTCTTAAAAATCAAATCTAGGACCCCACTTTGAAATTTAGTTGAGTTGTTTAATTCAAAGTTGAAATTAATTTACAATTTGATACTATGTCATTACACTTGTAATCATGCATAAACATGTTACAAGGTCAACATGTTCAAAAGCCAAGGCTGGAAGGTGAAAGCACATTAAAGGGGGACCTACTTAGGCAAAAAATGGTGATGTATAACAAATATCATAGTATACAAAGAAATTTTTCTTGGTGACAATTTTTTGGCAATCCTAAATTCAAACAAAAAACTTTTGGAATGCATGACATTTTTTTGTAACTCAAAGTTCACTTTACTTGTTGACATCAATTTTGATCCAATGATGATTAAGAGGATTGGGTATATTCAATGTACACATAAAATATTGAACACATAGTTTTTTTATAGTTATAAGGTGTCATGTTGGGTGATATGTTCCATTGACAATGTAAAACAAAAACCATGCTTAAATCAAAGGTGTTTCCTTCTTTCATTATCAATGTTTCTTTGATGAAAATATTTAGCAATAAAATTTGTATGTCTTATTAAAGTTTTAAAATCACATGTGATGATCAATATGTTTTAGCAAATGTAACAAGTTCTCCCATTTTTTATGGATTTCCTATTGTTATATCATTGTCAGTCTTCACCTAAAATTTCATGCAAAAATATCACCTATAACCTCACTTTTGAAGTATCTTTCTCATTTTTCATACTAAGGGTGAGTATTAATTTGGTCTAAATATAGTCACCATATACAAATCTTCATCATTTATTGTTTTTTTTTAAGAAAAAATTAAATCAAGTTCCAAAGTTCTAAAATCTACCCAAAGTTCACAATATTTCAATCAAATTTGGTGTACACATCTTGTCAAAAAAAATTAATACAATTTCTGGGGACTTTAGTTTGCTTTCTCCTTAAACCCACATAGTTTCACACCTTTTATTAATTTGAATAAGGTAGCAAGTTGAAATTTTCAAACTTGGAAATTCATGTCCATGAAATGAATATTTGCATATAGAAGGAAGGATTGTTGTTTTTTACCTCTTATAAAATTTATTACTATTGATGGTTGTTGGTGGTACTTGTGGTCACTTGTGGCCTTCATTTTGTAAATGTTGGTGTTGCAATAGCTACACATGTTGATATAATGTTACTCTTGTTGCATAATTGGGACCTATAAAACAAAAACACCAAACACATGACGTTGGGGAATAATTATTGTTCACCTAAACTTCAAAAGGTGTAAAGTTCAAGCACTCAAATGCGATTCCTTTTTAGACGAACAACAAATAAATTTCAAGCACATGACCATATATTTTTTTAAATAATTCCCAAATTAATACAAAAGGAAAATATTTCTTAAATAATGAAGAAGCTTCAAAAAACATCAACATAGAATTTTTTTAAATAATAATTGATGCACATGTTAAAAGCCCAATTTGTAAAGCTATCGCATAAATAAACCCAAATTTAGAAGGAAACTTTGAAATTTGAAATTGTCCTCCACCATTGCCCAAAACAATAAAGTTCAACAACTAATAACACAAAAACATTGATTCACTTTCAACATCTTAAAAATAACAACAACATTCTACTCAACAATAATAATGTAGCAACCTTAAAAACACAAGAACACCAACATGGTGTTATTGAAACATGTGTTCAAACCTTCATTTGTGAAATTATGTCATAAACAAGCCCAAATATGGAAAGAAACTTTGAAATTTGAAATTTTCCCTCCACCATATGCCCAAAGGAATAGGGTGTAGCAACTAACATAAATAAACATAAAATCATTATCAATAACAAGAACATCTCAAGAATAACAACAACATTATAGTCAGTAATAATAATGTAACAACATCAACAATATGGTGTTGTGGAAGCACATGTTAAATTTGGAATGTTGAATGAACCAGTTGAGTCTTATGAGGACATGTTTTAGAAGAAGATAATTATCTCCTAAGGACTCTTCTTCCATACTTAGAGTTGTTTTATTACTCTAGGCTTCATGTTCCCACCTTTGTGGGGGATTATCTTTTTGGCACCATTAAAAATTTCAAGGAAGATGATGTTAGATTATAGACGTTGTTTCAAAAATGCATCATGGCCTATAGCACCACTTTTTGTAGAAATTGATTGACGTTCATAATACATAGTCCAATTTTTTTCTCTTTTCTTTTCAAATTATTTTTGGATTTTTTCATCTTTTTAATTTATATGGTCCTTCAATTTTTGGATTTTCCCAACTCTTTATTTGTTCTTTTAGGTAATTGGTGAGTTGTTTACTAAGGAGGTAAAAGAAATGGAATCATCAAATTCAGGGGCCTTCAAGGAACTAGAGTTGCATGAGGTGCCATTGACTTCAAGAGTGGATTCAATGCCTTGTTTGCCTTCACTACATGTGAGTCTATCCCACCTAATTTTCAATATGAATGGAGTTTTTGTCTTAGCATGTTTTTATTAAAGTTGGATATGGAAAAGTTTAACTTGCACTATTATTTTCAGACTTGGATTAAAATGATTATTAAAGAGATGTATATCATAATTCCATGTGTATATTTGGTTCACAACCCAACATCACAATATTTATAGTCATCTGGATTGAATCTTGTGTCGCAACCCCACTGTGGCCAAGTGTGGGTGACGCGCTCCCAAGTCACGGGGGTGAAACCCACTTGAGGGTCTCACAAAGTCAAGTTGCGGAATTGAGACTTGGTAGCACGCTCCCGGCTTCCAACTCTAAAAAGGGGTAGAGGGTCGAGTTGGGAGCCCCGGGATTAGACTAGGAAGAGATCAAGCTTTTAGATCACACGAACCTGCATCACAAACCAACACGGGTTGGTTAGAATCGATTTGCACTCTTTTGGTGTTGGGACAAGCCACGGGGACCCGGACTCACTTGGACTCACCACATCCTTGGCTCGGGAGTATGCCACCACCATACTCCCTATAGTATACTCTGCGCCACGTTGTGGGGACTACACCCAAATGGCACAAATTCCCGGGACTCCCGAAATGGAGTCCCGAAGTTGTCCCGAAGTCGTCCCGGTGGGACTCCCGGAACTTTGAACGGCCATAACTCCCGACTGCGGAGTTGGATCGCGACAAGGTCTGAACCAAAGTTGTAGCCCTCGTCGAGATCTTTTCAACGACGTATCGCACTCCCAATTCGGACTTCGGTAAGAGGTCGATTCCCGACTTTTAGTGGTCGGGAGTCAAACTGCCAGTTTGACTCCCGGCCCTTCTTTTGCCCATAACTTGGGCGACAGATGTCCAAATGGCCAATGCGAGGCCATTTTCGATATCTACGCTTCAAGACCTTTCCAATGACACCAAGAACACCCCGATGCAAGGTGTTTTGGGTCCTGTTGTCGAGCTCTAAACATTCGAGAGTCCCGGAGGACTCCAAATCCCAACTTTTCCAAGTGTTGGGCTTCACCCCCACACTTGGCCAAGTTAGGGTTGCGACAGTGGGGGTGAAGCCCAACACTTGGAAAAAGTGAGGATTTGGAGTCCTTCGGGACTCCCAAATGTTCAGAGCTCAACAGCAGGACCCAAAACACCTTGCATTGGGCTGTTCTTGGTGGCATTGAAAAGGTCTTAAAGCGTAGATATCGAAAATGGCCTTGCATTGTCCATTTGGATATATATCGCCCAAGTTGTGAGCAAAAGAAAGGCGGGGAGTCAAACTGGCAGTTTGATTCTCGACCATTAAAAGTCGGGAATCGACCTCTTTCCAACCTTCGAATTGAATTTGCAATACGTCGTTGGAAAGATCTTGACAAGGGCTACAAGTTTGGTTGAGACCTTGTTGCAATCAGACTTTGCAATCGAGAGTTATGAGCTCTCAAAGTCCCGGGACTGCAACCGGGACCATTTTGGGACAATTTCGGGACTCCAACTTGGGAGTCCTGGGAAAAAGAGCCATTTGGATGTAGTCTCGGCGGGGCGTCACAAAGAATACTATATGGGGGAAGGTGGTGGCTTCCCTCGAGTCCGGGCCGTGGTGTGTCTTGTGGTCGAAAGTGCCCGTGGCTTGTCCCAACACCCAAAGGTGTCCCAGGAATGTGAACTAACCACTTTGTGGTTCGTTTTGATGCATATTCAAGCTTGATAAACTAATACCTCTTCCTAGTCTAATCCCTGGGCTCCCAACTCGACCCTCTACCCATTTCTAGAGTTGGAAGTCAAGAGCGCCTTCCGAGTCCCAACTTTTCGCAACTATACTTTGGTGAACCCTCAAGTGGGTTCACCCCGGGACTTAGGAGTGCGTCATCTGGCATGAAACAAAATTATCATTAATTTTTTCGGAATGTAACCCTAAACCTCACAAGCCAATTTTCCATAAAAAAACTTTGACATTTTTTTTTCTATGTATCCTTACATTCATGTTGGCAACACCTTGCTTATAAACAATGCCCCATACAAAAGCATGTTTAATGAACCATAATGCCATTTGTTTGGAGTCTAGTTTTGATGACCTTCATGGGGAGGACAACTATTTGTTGGGGCATGTTCTCCCTTATTTAGAATTCCTTCATTTATTTGAATATGGTGTTCCACATATGTATAACACAATCCATTTTGTAGGATTATATGTATTAATCGCAATGATCTTGGATAATTTAAATGTTATTTTTCAAATGTAGTAGTGGCTACAAACCTTCATTTTGTAATAGTGTAAAATTGAAAATGAAACAAGAATACCTTAGGTCATCCTAATTTTCTTGTTTGAGTATTTGAATCATTTCCTTTCAAGGATATATTAAATCTTTAATTTTATTATTACAAATGGTGCATCTAGCCTTTGTTTTCAAGGCATCTATTTTTGGCCTAATGGCCCCTAGGTTGAATTTCACATTAATTCCCACCATGTTTTCCTCCATGCAACCATTTGGTGGCCATTTAGTGTACTCTATCATACTTTTAACTTTCTATATTTAAAGCTACATGCTGACCACTAGGTGGTAATTTGTGTTTTAAATCCATGTGATTAAAAAAATTCCTTATTTTTTTATGATTGTTCAAATGCCAACATTCAAAATTATCCTTCCATATTTTAAATATCAATTCAACTTTTCTAAATTCTGAGTTGGACTAACATATCTTAATTATTGTAAGTTTCTTATTTATGTCCATCTTCATCCATCCAAGGTTTGCACAAACACTTGCGGTCATATCCTCTTGTGCCTAAATAACTATCCATTCTCAACATGAATGGTGTGATGTGTTATTTCCCAAAATGGGTTGTTCTGCAACACAATCGTCATGTGAGGGGGAGCAATATTGACATCAACAATTTAGAATCGAGAACTAGGGTGCAACATTTTCTACTTCGAACATTCAAAAAAATATTATTATTATTTGGTCTTATATGTTGTTAGAAGATGTAATGCAAATTCTTTCTTTGTTACTACCGCAAGCATTTGTTGATCAATTTGTTTTTATTTGGGGATGTGAGCAATGCACCAAGACTTTGGGTCAACTCACTACAAGGACATATTATTATCTTAAGGATTTGAATCGTATGTACTTTGCATGTCAAGGTGTACCCTTGGGATAGAAGACCCAAAGCTATTTATTGATGATGAGCCAAGCTATCTTCATTGAGTTTCTTAGAAGATAAAAGTTGTCAAAGAATAAGGTCCAATGGTTGAACTTCACATCATGTTTGTGGTCAACATTGGTTGGATTGCTATTAACCAAAACAATTGGTGTCCATTATGAAATCATTGTCAAATATTCAAAGCCTCGATTAACGTTTTCTTCCCCAAATTATTCTTGGTTCATGTAATATATGAAAAATGATAATGGGGAGAGTGGCATTACTCAACTTCCTTTAGGTATGAATTCTTCTAATACCTCGAGCAAATTAATTTATTGTGTTTTTGTTGTTCTTGACCTTCCATTATCTTTACTTGTCTAATTATTAAATTTTTCTTGTAGTTGGTTTGGATTATTGTTTGCAGACTGCGCGATAATGTTTATAACTTTAAAGGGTAGAAAACGATGTTCTCCAATTGGATTTCTATTTTAAGAGGATGCCAATGTAATTGCTTATTTAACTATTCCAGAATCACAATTATCTTAATTGTGTTAGTAATAGTATGCTAGCAAAATAGGATTTCATTGGGCTTTTCAAACTTACAGGGCAAGTTCCTTAATTTTTTCTTTGTATGATATATTTAACACTTCATTTATTTAAAAATTTATCTAAAATAATGGGTTTTTTTTATTACTGTTCTTTTATTTTGGAATTTTTAAAAATATTTCAAATCCATTTTCACTCTTCATCCTCCACTATTGTCCACTATGTTTCTACTAAATCTCCTATGTCTAGCCTATCCAAAATAGACATCACGACACTTACTCACTATTCCCATGCATCCTAATTTGTCAAATTATTATAGTAGAATTTTACCCTTAACATTACCCGCCCTACTTTGGATTCCATGCCCAAAATCTTGTTATGAACTTCTGTACTATGTATTGAAAGAACCCTTAATTTGAATAATAAACTACACCTAATTCTTGTCTACTACATAGTTGCCTATTCTACAATTATATTCTCCTATTCCATGGGTCGTTATTCCTTTACCAACAATTTCCTAAATTTGCAAGGGGTTCTATGGTTGCGTTTATTGTTATAACTCTACAATGGTCTATGTATGACCATCATCCCCCTCATCAAATGGCATTAACGATGTTGTAGTTGCTATTTTATATATAATTACAACATGTGTGTGCGTCTGTCTGTGCGTCCGACGACGGTTCCGCGTTTTAGTTGACTGGCGGAACCGGCCCGGACAGTTGGATTCCAAGACCGGAAACCGGCCCGGACAGTAGGATTCCGAGACTGGAAACCGGCCCGGACAGTCGGATTCTGCAAACTAAAAATCCCCCGCAAAAAATCGTTTGTGCCTCTTGCTGCGTCGTGCGTGAAAACCAAGGCCCGGACAGTCGGATTCCGAGACCAAAAACCGGCCCGGACAGTCGGATTCTGCAAACAAAAAATCCCCCACAAAAAATCGTTTGTGCCTCTTGCCGCGTCGTGCGTGAAAACCAAGAGGCAGAATCTACAATGCATGTATCCTGAAGGACAAGTTTTCACTGGGGCCAGTGCATTGTCCATGCTGAGAAGTTATGACAGGAGTTATTGAATGGGAGTTCTCTCTCTCTGGGCAGAGAAGAAAAATACATGGGAAATTGCTGAGAATTTATGAGAGAATTTATGAAACAATGGTGAATGGGAATTGTTGCAGATGGAAATGAATGTAATGCACAAATAATAGGAGGAGATTAATGGGTGGGTGGAAGAGTGGCTGTCTCTTGGAATCAACAAAGTGCATGGAAACTTGAGCAAAGAGAAAATTATAGGAAAGTTACAAGGATATAGCTTTTGTGGATCGATTCGACAATGCTTTCTAGGATCATCTGGAGTGGATGTGATTTTGCAAGGTAAAGGCTTTATCCTTTACAAAGCTGGAATTGTTGAATCTATGCTTTTGCAAATTCCATGAACAAATTTCCAGATAAGGAATTGGCCAGAGAGTCTGTGCTGATTTGTTGCTCCACACTGGAAAATGGTATGTCAAATCTGCCAATGGCTGAATGATGAGTTATATATTGATCGGAAGTTCCAGAATATTGTACAAGTGAGCCCTTGAAATTAACAAATAAGGTAAACCCCTTGGGTTTGAACCTTATGTTTTCTGAATAAAAATCAGTCTTCTTGGCCGTATTTAGTGAAGAGGAAAGTTGATATATAATGTTGTTGATTCCATGACCCATTTGTACTTTTGGGTCATGGAGGCTGCTTCATGGGTCAAATTGAGTTTCTTTTTTTTCGTTCTTTTTCTGAGGGGATTTCACCACCATTGGGTTTGTATTCTACATAAAAAAAATAAAATCCCACTAAATCAGATAAAAGAGCAATGTAGAGAATTGATTTCAACCCAATTTTTAAAAAAATCCCACAAAATTAGAGAAAAGAACAATGTAAAAAATTGATTTCAACCCAAGAAAAGAAAAAGAAAAAAAAGAAAAAAAACCCAACCTTCAATCTGTAAGACTTGCTCAAGAATTAGAAAATCAAATCTGTTATAAAGAAGGGGTTGTCGGGTGTGGGTGTGGCTTAGGTGTGTCATGGTTCCCAAACTTTATGTATAAATGCAGAGGGCTGAACAACAGCACGCAATCAGGGAACAGAATGCCTCTGCCAGAAGCACTGCCAGGGCAGCCCAGTCTGTTGAACAACAGCAGGCAATCAGGGAACGGCATGCCTCTGCCGGGCGTGCTGCTAGGGCAGCCCAGTCTGCTGAACAGCAGCAGGTAGTCAGGGAACGGGATACCTTTGCCCGGCGTGCTGCCAGGGTAGTCGAGCCTGCTGAACACCAACAGGCAGTCAGGGAACGGGATGCCTCTGCCAGGCGTGCTGCCAGGGCAGTCGAGCCTGTTGAACAACAGCAGGCAGTCAGGGAACGGCATGCCTCTGCCATGCGTGCTGCCAGGGCAGCCCAGCCTGCTGACCAGCGACAAGTAGCCAGGCGAGAAGCTCGCGCCCGGCGAGCTGGGAAGCAAGCCCTCCACACTGCGGATGAGGTGGAGGGGTTGGTGGTACACTCATTGGGTGCCATGTCACAAAGGTGCACACATTGCAATGCACTACGCTTCGAGCACGAGAAAAAGCGCACCACTTTGTGTTGCGGCGGTGGCAAGATGTCTGGGTTGATCAGTGCTTTCCCCGCCCCTGCACCTCAGCCACTCAAAGATTTGCTCACCATTTTGCCCAGTGAGCAACAACCTTTGCCACTTGCCATTAAGGATTTTAGGCAGAACATTCGTGCATACAATTCTGCATTGCAGATGGCCTCAATGGGCCTGCACATTCGTTCCCCGAAAGAAGGGATCAGCATGATTGCCATCAAAAGGGCTGTGCATCACTTGCTGGGGCCTTTGCAGCCTGCCGAGCATGATGTGCCACAATTTGCCCAGCTGTACATCATTGATTCCATGGATGCACAAGTCACAACATGCCTTGTAGCTTTGGGTGCTACAGGCGCTGCTTTGCATCAGCCAACCTTGGCAGGGCTAAAATAGATGTTGCATGATCACAACACATTTGTGCAGCGTTTCAAATAAGTCATGGACATGCCTACACACGACTTGCCACAATGGGAAGTTGTCATCAGGGTCGACGGCAACGTTGACAAGCGCCGCTACAATGCTCCTACCGCCCCCGAAGTGGCTGGGCTGTTGCCAAGTGAGGTTCTTCAGCAATGTGTACTGTTGTGCTATTTGTTTGTTGCCATCGCTCACTTGATGTAATGTTCTTCATTCATTGACATAAATGTTGTTGCTTCTGCACAGGCAATAGTGACGAGCCGGTTAGAGTGCGTGCATGCGGCAATGGGCTATGGAGGATCAGTGACCTGCACCCTGCTTACGATCCGTTGCACTTTGTGTTGTTCCATCCTCATGGTGAGCCCGGCTGACAGCCAGGCATGCCCCATGCTCCTGTTGCCCCTATCCGCCGGCGGGCTGCTACCATCGAGGAGGAAGGTGATGCTGGGCATGTTATAATAGATACAGAGCCAGCACAACCTACACAGGATGATGACAACGAGGAAGAAGGTGATGCTGAGCATGTTGCAGCAGATGCAGGGCCAACACAACCTGCACAACGCAAAAAAATCACTACATGAGAGTGGGCTTGCTATCACATGCACGATAGGAACCTGGCATCGCACGCCTTCTTTGTGTATGGCAAACGTTTGTATCAAGAGTGGATTGTTGACCAATACAGCAAAGTGGAGTCACAACGATTATTTTACATACGCAACAATTAGGGCCCTTTGCGTGTTGCAATTTATGGTGGCGTGGTTGATGCTGTTGCCAATAACAACGCCAACATTGACAACTTGGGCAGGCTCATTGTATTGCCATCCTCATTCACTGCTGGACAACGACACATGGCTCAATTGTACCAAGATTCCATGGCCATTGTCCGCCAATATGGCAAGCCTAATTTGTTCATCACCATGACCTGCAACCCCAAGTGGGAAGAAATTGTCAACGCGCTGAAGCCCAGCAAGATTGCCAATGACCGCCCTGATTTTGTAACACGCGTTTTTGTTGGGAAATTACAGCATTTGCTAGACGAGCTTTTGAAGAAGGGCGTTTTTGGCGAGGTGGTGGCTAACATTCATGTCATTGAATGGCAGAAGAGAGGTTTGCCCCATGCACACATTTTGCTCATTCAGCACTCCGATCACAAACCACGAAAGCCCGATGAATACGACCGCATGGTGTCTGCAGAGTTGCCTGATAAGAATGCACACCCCACTCTTTTTGAGGTCGTTACAAGATGCATGGTGCATGGCCCCTGTGGCACCATCAACCCACATTGCACTTGTATGGCTGACGGCGTTTGTTCAAAAGGCTACCCTAAGGCCTTCACAAAACACACCACTAACACCACTGGCTCCTACCCAACATACCGTCGCCTGGATGATGGCCGCACATTTGAGCGATAAGTGTGCTAGCAATAGGACCATGCATTTCGACTGACAACATGCACGACTATGTTGCCATGCTTGCGTTTATTGACCTGTGGCACCGCTCACGTAACAATTATTGTTTGGCTGCTACTGGTGCAGGGGTGGGTTTGCCTTTGACAACCGCTGGGTGGTGCCATACAACCCGTACCTGTCCCTGTTCTTCAATTGCCACATCAACGTGGAGGTCTTCACCTCAGTCGCGGCTGTCAAATACATGTACAAGTACGTCTACAAGGGCCACGACCGTGCACAGGTGGACATTGGCCCGGTGGATGCTGCTGCACTTGATGGCGCTGCGCCCGCTTAGCCACGCATGCGGGATGAGATCAAGATCTACCAAGACGGCCGGTGTGTGTCGGCTTCTGAGGCCAACCACCGTCTGTATGGCTTTGATCTGCACAAGGAGCACCCCAATGTCGTTCGGCTTACTGTGCACTTGAAAGGGCGACAGACCATCCTGTTTCAAAAGGGCACTGATGCTGCAGCCGTACTTAACCGGAACCCTCACACAACTCTGACTGCATGGTTTGCATTTAACAAAACAGCACGGGAGCATCTCAATCCATCTGCACCATTGCGTTTGGATCTCAACACGCTTTATCATGACTTTCCACGCATTGCCACATGGAAAAAAAAGGAAAAGCAATGGGCACTTCGCACACGAACGCCAAGTCTGCTGCCTATCGGCCGCATGTACTTTGTGCAACCCTCCTAAAGGGAAAGGTACTTCTTGCGTCTTTTGTTGCATCACGTGCCTGGGGCTACGTCTTTTGAGGACCTCGCGTGCACAAACAGGCACTTGCAGCATCCCACGCAGCACGCATCTTTCAAAGAAGCATGTCAGCAACGTGGTTTGCTACAGGAAGATGCTGAGTGGGCCCAATGCATGGAAGAGGCTGCAAGCATGGCCAATGCCTTATGCCTCAGGGCACTGTTTGCTGCCTTGTTGGTGTTCAATGATGTTGCAAACCCATTAGCTCTGTGGGAGCGCTTCAAGGAAGACATGGCAGAAGACTTTCTGTATCAAGCACACCAAGTTGGTGCTCAGCTTTGTCCGTGTATGGCTATGCATGTCAGAATGCCTTGCGGTTTTGCATGTTGTGCGGCGCTCAATGCTCACTATGTCGTGTGTGTGCTCCTATAACGTGCAGGACGAGCCAGCGCGGCAATTCGATGCTGCCATCTGGGACATGGTGCTGCGGGAGTTGGCGCTACACTTGGCACACCTCAACAGCAGCCATGACTTGGCAGCATTTGGCTTGTCGACGCCTGCGGCCCAACCTGCCAATGCTGTGGTGGCAGACGAAATTGCCAAATATGATGTGGCAACGCAAGCAGCCATACGAGATGAGCGCGTGCCGCAACTTAACCCTGAGCAACGAACTGTCTATGACAATGTCATGGCCGCTGTCGATTGCCGTGCATTTTTTGTTGATGGCCTTGGCGGCACTAGCAAAACCTTTCTCTACAGTTGTTTGCTAAGCACCGTGCGCGCACAAGGTCGGGTCGCTATTGCTGTGGCATCGTCTGGCATTGTTGCATTGCTGCTGGACGGAGGCCGCACTGCACACTCACGTTTCAAGATCCCTGTGCAAGGCTTCAATAGCACGTCCACATGCTACATCAGTAGGGACTCTGATGTAGCACTTTTGCAAGCGGTCGCGCTCATTGTGTGGGATGAGGCTATCATGATGCACAGGCATGTTTTTGAGGCTGTCAACAGGTTTTGTAGGACATCATGGCTGTCATTAACGTAGCATTCAAGTTCTTGCCCTTTGGCAGCTTGGTTGTGGTGTTTGGTGGCGATTTTCGGCAAATTTTGACCTGTTGTGCCACGCGGCACCAGGGGAGATGTCGTCAAAGCAGCTTTGAATCGTTCCAGCATTTGGCAACATGTGCGTGTATTCAAGCTGTACACCAACATGCGCGTGCAGAGGTTGTTGGCTCAAGGTGACGCGTATGCACAAGCAGATGCCACACGGCTGCAGGCATTTGCTGATTCCTTGCAACGTGTGGGGGAGGGCGTAGAGCGCGTGTATCCCTCTGTTGGTGAAGACTCCATTCTTATTCCTCATGACATGTGCTGCAATGGCCTTACTATGGCAGATTTGATTGAAGAAGTGTATGGCGCTCTATCATCTATTGTTGAGTATGTTGCAAGATCTGCATACATCATTGAGCGTGCAATTCTTACACCTTTGAACGAAAATGTGGATGCACTCAATAAACTCATCAATGACACATTGCATTCACAAAGCACGATGGCTCGCCCACACAGTACCGCGTATATTACAGCGCGGATTCTGTGATGCATGGGGAGCAACATGGCATTTACCCCATTGAGTTCTTGAACACACTTAGTTTTCCGGGCGTACCACCCCATAAACTGCACTTGCAGGAGGGTTGTCCCATCATATTATTACGCAACATGACCAACGGCCTGGCTAATGGTATTAGGCTCATTGTCATTCAACTCATGCAGCATGTCATTGAAGCAAAGGTGGCAACAGGTCCTGCAAAGGGCCAACGAGTGTTCATTCCACGGCTAAGCATCACACCTTCAGACACAGAACGAATGCCTTTCACTCTGCGCCGACGCCAGTTCCCTGTGCGCCCTGCATTTGCCATGACCATCAATAAGGTGCAAGGGCAGACATTGAAAATGGTTGACATTTTCCTGCCCAAACCTGTATTTACACATGGCCAGTTGTATGTGGCCATGTCGCGCATAGGGTGCCCCGAGGGCGTGAAAGTGCTGGTTGCAGATGGGTGGGAGAATGCTCATGAAGATGCACCTGCCAGTGTGTATACTCGCAATGTTGTTTACACAGAGGTGTTATAACATGATCGTGCAAACAATAAAGCTTAACAGATCGTTTGGGGTGGCTAGAGTGGCATAGCCATGGGTTACCCACTAGTAACAAACTAAATTGATGGAGAAACTTCAATTGTTGTAGCATACTTTGTGGACTTTGTTTAAACAAACACATGTTCCTCTTGTTCAACTAGAATTTTCTTTGTGGGTTGCTCCTCATAATGCATCATTGTTTGTTCTCCCATGGCCTCCTTTGTAGTGTCTCCTCCTTTCAACTCTATAGGTGTACTTGCTTGAACTTCTTGAGCTTCTCCATTTGCACCTATTTTATACTAATTAAAGTCTAAAATATTAAAATTGTCCTTAAGAGTTGTAGTAAGTGAGTCATACTTAAACTTTAGATATGTTTCTTAGTATGCTTTTAATTTCCTTTTATACATAGTTGGCTTCATCTACCTTGTGCTCGTTAAATAAGGTTTATAAATATGTTAGTAGCAAATCTTGAACTAAGTTCCACCATGTATCAACATCATATGTTTACAATTATAAGGATCTCTCCTTAATCCTTAAAATTGTACTTTGCATCAACACATTGTCATACTCCTTCAATTCGTGATTGGATGGACATGGCTCCATGGTTGTGATTAAATTCACAAAGTTGCACATTTATCCTCTTCACATCATGCTATAACTTTTAGGTTTTGTTAGAAGTAGCCTAAGTTTTGTCCTTGTCCCATACATCTTCATCCCTTTGATGCATAATGTTCTAAATTTCTTCCTTTAGTTTCATTTGATCTCCTTCTCCTACACCTGCACCTATCCTTGTAAACTATCCTTGTCCCATTGCAAAACTATTAATTTCCAAATCATTTGCCTATTTTTTCAAGGCCCAATATCTGGCATCCTCTCTCTCTTATTTCAATTTTAACAATCTTTCTCCCCCTTAATAATTTCATATGATTGCAATTGTTGTTCCAAGGTCCCCTTTCTTTGATTTGCTAAAATAATCTCCATCTACAGTTTATTCAACTCCCTTTTGTTAACCTAAAGTGTCTTCCTATTATGCACTTCAATTGCACGAATTTGATTATGTAGATTTAGTACTTCTTGTTGTGCAACTACAACTTTGCCCTCCAACTCTTGCTTTTCTACTTCATTCTTTTCACGTAATAATTTGAATCCTAACAATTCAATCATGGTTTGTTCCACTTCTTTGTATAATTTGCCACATACTGAAATAGCCCAGCAATCCACAAATCTTCCTCTGCCTCTTGACTCAATAATCCATCTATGTGTGGGGTTTGAAATGCTAGAGGTACCCCTTGGAACATTCTATAGATGGCCTTACTTTTTTATGTTCTAAACCTATCCCTAAATCATATAGCGATGTTGAGGATGATGGTCTATCCTCTTGATGTGTAGTCTATGGTGTTGTATTTTGTTCTTGAACTTCTTGTTGTGGAGATGGTGAACATGGTGGAAACCACTTAGTTAGTTCTCTTTTTAGAGACACAAATCTTTCCTTTGGTTATTCCTATGGTTGTTTTAGATTTTCAAGCAACAATGCCTATTGTGTAGTATAATTTTTAGATTGTGGTTCCTTTTTAACCACCTAATATAAGGGTTGAACTTTTCCAGCCATTGCAAGTCTCTATACTTCCTCCCAAGGATGTTGTTGCCTTGGTATGACATGAGATGCCAAAAACTCGAGTATTGGATCAATTGCTCCTCGCATCAAAGGTCTTTCCTCTTCCTCCTCCTCCTATGAGTCTTCTATATTATTTTGTTCCAGTTTGCATATGTCTTGGTGATATACTAGATGATGCAAGAAGTCATTTGGTTTGTTGTAATCTTTCCTTTAGCTTTGTGTATTCACCCTAGATGTAGGAGCCTCTTGCACTCCAATTGGTGTAGCGTTTGGGAATATTTATTATTTTGCCTTTGGGAAGAAGTGTTGCATCAAGATCTCAATGGTTAATGTTGAATGGTAGACATCTTTTTAGGATCAACTTTTATTATTCCCATGAACATCTTTGTTTGAGAGGTTGTCCATCTGATCAACTCTCTAATCAATTGTTTAAATAGGCTAACTATTGAATCCACAACATTCCTTTTCATGGATGTCATAATGGATATGACATGTTTATTACCAAAGTAATAGACCTTGTCTTTTTTATAAACAATCTAAATTAGTGCAAGGAGACAAATGTCATAAGGTTTTTTCATCTTATTAACACTCCACTATTTTGTATTGACATACATCATAAATTTAACATCTCATGATTTAGTAATGGAAATTGTGCAAAATTTGTTTTATCATACGTTTCACACACTAATATCATGCATTGGAAACACATTTGAAACACGGATTTATTGGAAGACGCAAAATTTGTGTGACATTCATTCATTCATAAATACATATTTCATTCGTTGACACATTTATATGTGTGTCAAACATGTTTTCAATGCATGATATTTGTGCAAAAAATGTATGAACCTATGAATGAATGAACTTCACACAATTTTCATTATTAATTTGTCACGTGTTAAATTTGTGTTGTATGCTCCTAGCAAAGTAATACGTTGAAACATAACTTCTGCAATATGTTTGTTTGTCTACTTTTGTTTTTCCAACCTTTGTTAGAGATTTTGAACACATATGCAATCAAATGCTTGTCTATTATTACAAATTTTTCACCTAACCTTGTATAAATGGTTTTTCCCTTGATCTAATAGGTGTTGAGAAACTTTATTAGCCAATCATGGTGTGGTGCTCTCCATTATAATTCAAACAATTCTACTAACTTTGGATGCCCATTTTTTTTCATTATCTCCATCCTTACCCATGTTGTGATTTTTCCAACTCCTCAACATAAATTTGTACTATTAGTGTAAAAATCAATCTCTCCAGCTCTAGGGAAAAACCTAGCTTGACAAGACATTGTACTAAGTTTTTAGTTGCCTTTAAACTTACACTAGCTAGGTTTCGAAGAACTTGAAACAACCAATGGTATAGTCATCTCTATAATGAATTATGGTGTTGAAATTGTTGTTTATCTCAATTTTTGAAGAAAATAAGGTTGTCTTCATCCTTTGAATCTATTAGCACCACCGTTTCCAAATCTACTTGTGGTTTTGAAATCCCTTGTTCTCTCAAAAAACATAGCCACTTTTTGACATCACTTTTTATGTGTGTTGAATTATGCAAAGTTGTTTCAATCCTTCTCCCCGAATCGTAATCTATAAAGAATTTGGAAAATGTACTTAAAGTGGTGTTGGATTTGCAATTCTAAAATGCGAAGCATGGTCCATCCCCTTTGTTTGGACTTCTGTAGCAAGTGTTTCCTATATGTGAATTTCTCTTTCCGTTTCATGGATCAAATTTTTATGCTCTTTTTCCTTCTCTTGACCAATCCTTCTAAATTTTTCCATTAAACTCTCATTGTTCATTTTTATTTGCTAAAATGCATGAAGATTGGAAGAAGTGAAAAAAAAAGTTCACAATTGACATCATGCCAAATCGATGCCACTACCTCTCATGCCCCCCTAATGTGTTACTTTACCCTTTAGGGTTTTGTGATTTGAAGCACTACACCATTTGTTATGACTTGTCATTGAATTGGAATCATATTCATCTAACTTAACCTCAATAGAATTTATTTTTATTTGGTTCATGGATTTTTCATTAATCGGTATAATATCTACAACTATAATTAATTCATCCTAATGATCTTCATCCTTGTCATCCATCCTAATGTTTTTTTATCCTTCCCAATACATTGGTTCAGGTTGATTTGTGGTATGCGCTTCTTCATCCAATAACTAATATGTTTTTAGCTTATTCACATTAACAAGCATAGGGTTCAGATCTAACTTATATCCAAAGTGACCAAAAGCATAATGTTATTTAGTAAGCAGGATTGTACTTTGTATGGACCAAACAAATTTTTAGTAAATTTTGCAACATGTGTTTTTTATCCTTTTGGGAGTTTCAAAGTACATGATCTCCAAACTTGAACTTCTTTTCTAGATACTTTTGTTGACTCCACATAACACAATTCCAATGTTGATTTCCAATAGTTTTTTCTACATGTAGTATGTCATTTTGTAGTTTCTCCAATCTGATCAATTGGTTAATAAATTCTTTGACAATATTTGCATTTTTGTGGTCACCATTAAATGTTAGCAAAACATATTTTGTAGGCATAAGAGGATGCAATCCATAGACTAACTAGTATGGAGTATAACATGTAACTACTTGTAAGTTATTTTGTATGAGAAAAACATAGTTAGTAAATGTTCATCTAAATCTACCTTATTCTCATTATTTAAATTGGTAATGAAATTGACAATAAACTTGTTGGTTGACTTTACTTGCCCATTTCCCTATGGATAATAGGGAGTAGAATTCACATGTTTCATCAAAAAATGGTTAGTAAGATATTTAATAACATCATTGGATTCCCTAGTCTATTATTAGGGTTAGTGGATAGCCAAATCACTAGAAGAAAAACATGTATTTTCGACTAGTCTTTGTGTCTAAATTTTAGTCACAAGAAACATTTTGCAACTAAAATCCCTTTAGTCGCCTAAGATAAGTCACATGTGATAAATTAGTCGCAAATGACAATGGGTATTGTATGAAAAAAAGTCAACAAATACATTTCATCCTTTGACTTCATTGTATACGCATTGTCACATGCGACTAAGATGCAACTATTTTGGTCACAATTGAAGGCAAATGATGTGCTGCCACGTGTTTTAATATTTGATTATTATTATTATATTATTATTTTGAAATAATCTAGGATGTTCAATTCAAGTACTTTGATGATATTATGTTATGACACGTGGCCCAATGTGAGTATGCCACGTGACATTAAAATTTTTAAATAAAAATAATAAATTAAATTGGTAGGTACCTAGGTAGGTACATAAATAGGTGCCTACAAACCTAGGCTACATACCAACCTACCTACTTAGGTTTTAAAAAATAGGTAGGTAGGTAGGTTCTACTTTCCTAGGTTAAATACTTATTCATATAGGTAGGTATTTAGGTAAGTAGGTACATAGGTCAACCTAGTTGGGTAGGTCAAACTAGGTACCTACTTAGCTAGGTAGATAAATAGGTTGGGAAGATAAGTATTTTTTAAATGTGCATAATTTATTTTTTCATTTTGGGTCGAACCTTTTGATTAGCTCATCCCATGTGCACAATTTTTTTAATGTGGAATTGGATTACCACACCCTTTTATTTATATAGTGTTCAAATTGGGAATGAAAAACAAATAATATGGGGTAAGTTTTGAAATTCCAACTTCTTCATAAACTAAATTGTAATTTCAATACTTTCTCCACGCCTTACTTTCTTAGTTTTTAGAATTATAAACAATTCAAATACTTGATAATTAGATAATCATTTAATTAATAATGATTAAATTTACATATATTTAAATTATAAGTATAAACTACAAATTTTCAATATTCATTATCAATTACTTAATTAAGCAATAATTTCTTAATATTTAACAAACTAACTATTTGGTTATTCACAAGTTGTTAATACATAACTCATAAATAATTAAATAATTAAATATTTTAAAATATTTTATTATTTTTTAGAATCTAATTGAATTATATATAATATAATTAATGTAAAACTAATTTATTGACTCTAATTTAAAGATTAAAATCTTTAAATATTTTTGTTGAAATATAAGTTATGAATTAACAAATTGTCATTATAAAGTAAATTATTACACGAATTTTTTTACAATTATTATTCAACTAATTACATTACTTATTGTATAATTACATTTATTTTTGTAAGAATTAATGTAGGTCAAGTAGTTTTTTTTTCTTAGTAATTATTAACTATAAATACAATAATTTGTTAAACATAACATTAATTTTCATATTACTATAAAATCACTATAAAATATTTATCATAGACGATGAATCACAAAATTTTTAATAATAATATTATTATATAATAATTTGTGAAATTAAAATCAGTAAAATAATTATTTTAACTACACTATAATTTTTTCCAAATTTTTAATTCAAGTTTGAAATTATAAATTACAGAGTGTGAATAATTATGTTCAATCAAAAAAAATTATGCACATAATAATTAATTCTTATCTGAAGTAATTGCAACGATTTTAAAGTAATGCTACATCAATGACATTAATTAATTTCTTCTAATATAAGAATATAAATTAGACAATATACAAATTTATGTTATAACAATAATTATTTAGTGTCACTTGGATTTAATAAAAATAATCATTTATAACTATTTATAAAAATGATTTATAGGGATAACACTAATAGAAAAAACCCTTAAAATTCAATCAATAATTTTTTGAATTAAAATATAAATTCAAGATTCCAAAATAGTAATGCAGAACTCAAATATCAATTTTTAGATCAAATAAGTTTTTTGAAGTTAAATAACAACTTTTAGAATTGAAATGTCAAATTTCAGATTCAAATAATATATTCAAAACTAAAATGTCCATTTTAAGACTCAATTAATAATTTTCTGACGTGCAATATTAATTTCAAGAATCCAAAATAATAATTTGGAATTAAAATTTCAACTTTCAAGTCAAATAAATTTTTTTTAACTTAAAACTTCAGAATTCAAATATCAAATTTTAAGTTCAATAAAAATATTTAATATCAAAATGTCGATTTTTAGATTCAAATAATTTTTTTTGAATTGAAATACTAGTTTTCAGGTTCGAAAAAAAAAATTCAAATATTAATTTTTAGATCAAATAAGTTTTTTGAATTTAAATAACAATTTCTAGAATTGAAATGTCAATTTTCAAATTCAAATAACAATATTCAAAATTGAAATGTTCATTCCTAGACCCAATGAATAATTTTCAAATTAAAAGTATTAATTTTCAGAATCCAAAATAATAATTTGGAATTGAAATTTCAAGTTCAAATCAAATGATTATTTCAAATTTGAATGCAAAATTTTCAAAATTGAAATATAAATTTTCATATTCATATTAAAATATTCCAAATTAAAATGTCCATTTTTATAATCAATTAATAATTTCTAAATTGTAATGCTAATTTTTGGATGCAAAAATATTAATTAAAATTCAAATATCAATTTTTAAATCAAAAAACCTTTTTGAATTCAAATTCAAAATATTATATTCAAATCAAAAATTTGAAATTCAAATATTGTTTTAAACAATTGAAATAACAATTTCAGATTCAAATATGAAGTTTCAAATTCTAATATATATATTTAAAATTAAAATAGTAGTTTTCATAATTGAAATATCAATTTTCAGATTTGAATAAAAAATTCAAAGTTGAAATATTAATTTTGAGATTCATTATATGAACAATATACATACGGATGCATATTATATATATATATATTTTTAGTAGATACATTAAAATACACCCCTATGTCACTGTAAGAATACCTTTAGGTTGCAACTAATTTGGTGACGATTGCAATTAATGAGACATATCAACCTATTAATGGATGAAAATAAATGTAAAATCGATCCAACCAATAGGATGAAATTTTTAATAGTTGCATCAGAATTGTGAAAATGACCAAAATAGTTGAAATTTGGTCTCATAGTTACAAATATTCTCAAATTTAGTCGTAAACGACTACAAGTCGCATGTAGTCGTAAATGGAGTGGTTACATTTGGCTGATTTCTAGTAGTGAATCTAATTAAAATGTATTCATACAAGAGTTTTGGTGTAATAACAATAGTGTTGGTTCTAAGTGCCTTAGCCTCCACCCATTTAGTAATTTAATCTGTGGCCATAAGAATGTATTTGTTACCTATGAACCATCCTACAAGTTTGATTAGTTCAACAAAATCAAGTCCCCATTCCATAAATGGTTCTTCTAGTAGAATTGTAACTAGTTTATCCAAACTCTATGTTGCTAAACCTCTATTCTTTAACATGCATCACAAGATCTATAGAATTCAAAAACACCATGAAATAACGTAGGCCACCAATATCCTACATCAAGAATATTCTTTACAATAATGTTTGTGGCAAATTGTCCTCCACCAAATCCCTCATGAAGCTTTCATAGTATCTTATGTGCTTCATATGTTGTCTTGACCCGCAATATAATATTCCATTTTGTAAAGTGAAAGGTTTTGTTCTTATTTTCAACCCTTTTTTTTTAGTGTTTGTCAAAATCCCAAGCATCTGTCCTATTTGTAGATAATTCTTAACGTCTTCTAACCATACTAGTTGTAACATAAATAATGTTGCATTTGTTGTTTGATCAAATACCCATGTCGACTCTATAATATTTCGAAGTCTAGAGAATGCATTGGCTAATACATGTATATAACTTGGTTTAACGTAATTAATTAATTTTGGACTTTAAAAATGTCCAAAAATAACCATGAACAATTTCAACCATGTGAAATAATGATCCAAAGTTTGAACCGAATGGCCAACTGGTTTTGTCAATTCAAATATAAAAAAAAAATGTTTAGATTATAATCAAGTGGCCAAGATAATAAATAAAGGAAAATGTTAAGGGTAAGAATATATTTTATTAATCAAACCACATAAACACAGGGAATAAGCATTGTGATGTATATTTTAAGACAAGCTAGACATGGTAGGTTTCGTAAGTACAAGGTAGGTGAGATTAGGATTACTTACGTGGAGTTCAAATGGTGTTTTAAGTGGGAAAGTTGAGGATTGAGGAGGTTCTAGATATTTTTTCAAGAGGTTTGTCCTAACTAGTTTTTTTGGATGTTCAATACTAGGAATATATAAAAAATAGTTATGGATAGAAGAATTTTTTAAGAAACAAAGTTGTGGAACTATGATCTTGCATCTTTTGTTTTTTCTAGTTGTTTTACAAAAAAATTAGAAAAAATGATAAATAAACAAGTAATAGGATGGCGACAAACATAAATCAAATAGTAACCCAAAGTTTGTAGAGACAATTTAACCAAGTAACCATGCAACAAAATGAAGACGAAAATGTAGTAGAGGGAGAATTATTGTTCGTAAGTGATGTAGCATAGTTTCATACTCCAAAAAGAGTATAATATACAATGCCAATAATACCTAGGACAAAGGAGCGACCTACAAGGTACAAGATGTTGTTTGCAATAGTTATGGAACCTTGGGAATCATTCATTAATAGTGTAATGATGCAACCTAATGTCTGACCGAGGCTACCAATGAGGGCAAAACCTCCAGAAGTTGAATTAAAAGGATGGGAAGACAATGCGTTCAAGGTTACCCTTGTAAATTTACAATGAAAGGAACACGAAATAACATAGATGAATTTGTCAATCCAAAGACATGGCACTTTGTACATATTTGAAGAGATATTACACACATATTAAGAAGCAGAAGGAGGCATGGAAACGAGATCCACAAACATAGGTTCTGTTTCTCAATATGTTTCACTTTAGTATCGACAAAACCATGAAGAATGGGATGATGACTTGGACAACAACAAGGTTGAACAATTGTTACCACAATATGCCAAACCTATATTACAAACTAAAGATTTGGAGGAATAGGCTTTTGTAATTGAAATAGTGTATCAAACCAAGAGGGAGCACAAAAATAAGCACAACACTCCACCAATAATAACAATTGGTACTAAAGTGTAGTAGGTGGAACGGGTGAATGTATTATAGACTAGTGAGTCCAAGATCAAACCCGACCGTCAACATCAATTACTACTAGGAGAACAAGTTTGGAATAGATTTGGTCAAGATGCAAATCGACACTACAAACTCACCATTAGTTGTTATAGTTTATATAGACAAGAAGATCATTCACTCATAGATTGTATGTTTATTGAACAAGATGTACAAAATGCAATGAATAAATCAATTCCATATTCAAGCACAAAATTGCCAAAATCCAAAAGATGATCACAATTTATTAGCTATTCCTTAGGATGTGGTAACAATAACACAACTGCAAAACTATATAAATTTATGTAGCACCACTCAACATGGTGATGTGCAGAGGACCTTTTTAGAAAGTATAAAACCTTGATTCACTATACCATGTCATCCCGTGCCAAAAATAATAAGGATGAATACCAACCATCCTGCTTTGAGCCACATAAGACTTGCAATTTTTAGAAATACAAAGTCCATGCTTGGAACAAGGAATATAATATTACAAAATCCCACAATGTTAAATAATAGTGGCATACAAATTCATGGAGGATAGTTGCTTATAATAGTTATTGATGGGGTGCGAAGAATTTATGTGACGACTACACATTTAATAAGATCTATGCCTATAACTTCAATCGAATATCTAATATTTGTAAAGAATAATGGAATCCCTGCATTATTAGTTGAGAATAATTCTTTCTACAACAAAGTTGTATAAAACTTGTTGATGTTTTAAAAGGAAACCAATATAATGGCTTTAAAACGATACCTATTAGTTTTGGTGCAATAAAACCTATAGTACTAAAATCTAATGTGGAAATACTAGTTAGCTTACTGTCAATAACACCTTTCCACAATATAGTTATTAAATCTGTGCCACCAGACCTAGGAGGTGGTATAACATCAGTTGTGTAACTTTTAGTACCCTATTCCATGCCTTTCAAGATACCATTGAATTATCCTAAGTATAAGAAAAACTTTGATCTGAATGTTAATGTACAAGTATTCAAAGTCACTATCAAAGTTAATGGTGAAATGGTAAATGAGGAAATAGCCAATTTGTTCAAATTTACATGGAAAGACAACACATTTAATTGGTGTAACAACTATATGTGAGATAATCCCAACTATATATTTGTAAATTTAGAACAAGCCTTATGTAGATGTTATCAGAAAGTACAAAATGATGAACAAGTTTATCTACAATTGAATAACTTGAAACAAAAATCTATAGAAAGAATATAATGTCTTGTGAAAGACTACTGAAATTGCCTACTAGTCTATAAACACCTACTGTTGATTATTTTTTACCATAATGTTCCGATCAGGATTACAATCTTATTTATGCATTGCCACTATGGGAATGAAAAGGGAGACTCTGCAACAACACAAACAGTTAGTGTTAATTTGTGAAGGAAATATTTCTATGCTTGAAACATAGAGTACATTTTTTATACTACAAACCATAGGGATAAGAAGTGTGATTGTGGGAAACTAGATAGCTACAAAGCCAAGTATGTACTATACTAACTATCGTCACACAAACCATAATGTAAAGACTTGTAGAAGCAAGAAGGAGGAACCTACTATAGTTGCAACTGAAGTTGCCACTCAAACTAGCATACCTCCAAGACTCCTAAACTATCCTTGTCATATTTGTGGCATAGTGGGTCACAAATTGACAAATTGCCTAATACCTTTTATGAAATGCAAAGTAAGTTCAAGGATAAAAGAGGCCAATCCACAAAATCTAAACCAACAACTGAAGTTAAAATGGTTATTGCCTTAATTAACATGGTGGATGTCAATGTTACCACTCAAAGTAAAACGAGTAAAGAACAAATGTTTAAAGATTAAGGGACAAGGAAGAACAAATCTAAAATAGATTGTGAAGCCAATGAAAAGTTGAAGAGGTCTATGGTGGAAATCATACAATAGATGTAGGTAGCTAATTTGCCTCCTAACTTACCTACTCCTTCACTTGGAGAATGGATGACCACTTAGGCAAGAATGCTAAGTTAAGTAGAAATTGTATACCTAACAAAATTTTAGGAAGTACCTTCTACCTCTCCAAGTAAAACCATTTTCATAAATGAAAAACTTCAAGATATTAATAAGTAGATGTTAGAAACTAGTTATACCCTGAACCTTGGACAATTGATAAAAATAACACCGAATTTGAAGAAATACTTGGGGTAGAGATTGAAATTGACAAACCACATATGAACACCAAAGCATTGAACATAAAAACTACTACATTTGTAGCACCTGATATTAACACAAGAATAGTGGCCATAGATAATCACATGGTTGTAATTCAAGTACAGATTGGTAGGAATACAATTGATGATGTTCTTTTTGACAGGGGATCTAGAGAAATCTTATCACAATATAATTAAAAACTAAGTTAGAATTACCTAAGCCAAAACTTGTTCCTTATAATCTATGAATGGTAGATCAAACTACAGCCAAACCAATAGGATTGATCAAGGATCTAAGGATATATGTTCATGGTATTCCATACGTAACTACATTTATAATCCTACAGAACATTGTTATATTACTGACTTTTGAAAATGTTAAAATTCTACTTATTCCATGTTGTTTGGTAGACCTTGGTTCAAAGATGTTCAAGTCACACATGTTTGGGGAAATAACTTGATCATAATACAAGGGAATGGTACAATCCAAACCATAACTATGACTAAACACTTAGGCACTAACTTGAAAAGACTAGAGGTTTTACTATGCTTTGATTATCAAAATGGCATTACAAATGAGGAAGAAGACATGATGTTTGTAAATGAACTTGAACTATTTTCTATTGGTACAATTAGTTTGCCATTAGAAACTTTTGAGATAGTGGTAGTTACCACAACACAAATTTAGAAAACTACAAAAACTATAAATGCCACAACAAAGGCTTTTTGTATTTTCAGAAGTGGTGCAAAAACCACCTTTGATAACAAACCTGAGGTTAACTTAGAAAATAAGGTGTATCTTGAAACATATTGTCACCACACCCCATATGAAGTGCAAATTAATGAGACACTAATGAAGGTTTAATTATAGGGACTACATATTATGGGTTGGATTTTAATTAAAAAACAACAATTGATACTGATAAATTTGGGAACAATAAAAATTCCTCAACAATCAAGGTGAATGCTCAGTTGGTTGAGGAAAGTATAAATTGTTTAAATAAACTGTTAATAGAGTATAAGGATGTGTCTGCAAGGACTTACAAGCACCTGAAGGGTATACCTCCAAAATTAACACAACATTGTATTGAGTTGGATACATCGATTCCACCAACACATCAAGTCAAATACATAATGAATCCAAACTATGTTGTAACCATTAGACAAGATAGACAAATTGTAAGCACCAAGATTTATCCAACATGTAGAAAAAGCCAATTGGTTATCACCAATTGTGGTAGTACCCAAGAAGAATGGAAAATTTAGAATTTGTGTAGATTGAGAAAACTAAATGCAGTTACCAAAAAAATCCTTACCTTTTACCATTCGTAGATGAAATCCTGAATACAATTAAAGGGCATGATGTTTGTTCCTTTTTAGATGGAGATTTTAAATATCATTAAATATTTATAATACTAATTGATATATACAAAACACCTTTATAATAGATTGGGGAGCTTTTACGTGGGTAGTAATGCCTTTTGGAGTTAAAAATGGACCTCCTATTTATTAGAGGGTAGTGAGGAGAACATTTGGGGATTATCTAGACAAATTCATGAAAATATGCACATCTTAGTTTGCATAGTTGAGTAAACTTATATTCCAAAAAAACAGTATTACCATATAGATGCACTATATATTAGCTGATGCACTATATAGATTCTTAGATACTACAAAGCCGACTGGGGTACTTGATCAAATCACAAATGCTGCATTGTTCATATTACAACTAGTATGGTTGGAGGAGGTTAAGAATCATCTACACATGGGACAAATGCTTGGGATATTGACCAATATTTAGAAACAATGGTTGACAAGAAGAGCAGAACCTTTTACTTTACAAAAGGGTATCTTATACTGCATTGGACAAGACAACAAATTTAGACATTGTGTAACCACAGATGAAACACAAATGATACTATGGGAGCTTCATGAAGAAATTAATGGCGGCCATTTTGCAACAAACATAATTGTCAAGAAAATTCTTGATGCAATATATTGGTGATCAAAGTTATTTCATGATGCTTCTAAATTCTGCAAATCTTGTGGTGCATGCCAAAGAGCTAGAGGTTTAGCAACGCAAAGTTTGGCTAAATTGGTTACAACTGTACTGGAGGAACCATTTATGAAATGGGGGTTGGATTTTGTTGGACCGATCAAACCCTGCAAGATGGTTTATAAATAACAATTACATTCTTTGTAGCCACAAATTATGCTACCAAATGGGTGGAGGGTAAGGCAATCAAAACCGACATTGTTGTTGTCACAACAAAGTTTTTGTATGAGTGTATTTTAACTAGGTTTAGTTGTTCACTAACCCTAGTGATAAATTAGGGAGTTCATTTCATTAATGATGTTATTAAATATTTTACTAATCATTTTTTGTTAAAGCATGTGATTTCTACTACATATTATCCATAGGGAAATGGAGAAGCAAAACGAATTAACAAGTTTATTGTTAATCTCATTGCTAAGTTAGTTAATGAAAACAAGGTAGATTGGGATGAACATTTATCCACAATGTTTTTCTCATACAAAATAGTTTATAAAGTAGTTATAGGGTATACTCGATACCAATTAGTCTATGGGTTGCATCCTTTCATGCCCATTAAATATGTTTTGCTAGCATTTTGTGGAGACCACGGAGATGCAAATCCTATTAAAGTATTGACTAACATATTAATAGAGTTCGAAAAACTATAGATCAATAGACTACAAGTTGAGGAGATTGTTGGGAATCAATAGTGGAATCATGTTATGTGGAGCCAACAAAAGTACACAAAAAAATAGTTCAAGTTTGGAGATCATGTACTTTGGTTTCCAAAAGGATATAAAACACATTTTGCAAAATTTACCAAAAAGTGGTTTGGTCCATACACAATACAACTATACCTACCAAACAACACTATGCTTTTGGTGACTTTAAATAAGTTTGACCCAAACCATGTACTTGTGAATGCGAACAATTTGAAGCCTTACGAATTTTTGGATGAAGAAGCACAAACTATAGATCGACCTTAATTAATGTATTGGGAAGTGTGAGGAATTTATTACACACCTTCACCACTAAGATATGCACTCACATAAAAACCGGTTGGAAGTGGAACTACTATGTAGTTGTAGTGTAACAAGTAAATGGTTCAAGATAAATAATGAATTTCATGAAAGATCTAATGCGTTGTGTCCAAATCTCATGATTTTTTATTATTTTTTATTTATGTCTTTGACCAAAAGTTAGGCCGAAACTAAAAACCACTTGCTTAGATTGAGGGAAAAAAAAAACAACTCAACCTCCTCTACTTTCAACAAATGCAACTTCTTCACAGCAAAACCGATGACGCTGAATTTTTGTGAGGAACTTCTACACCTTGTAAATTAAAACTGATTTAACTTTGACACAAATCCAACGGTGGATTTGAGAGGAACAATTAATTAAACCAAAGGTCCAGTGGCTTCCCCATGGAAATCATTCCATTAAACCCACTTCAACACCCTCTACTTCCAACACCTGCAACTCCCTCATAGCAAAGCCGATGGTGCTGAATTTTTGTGACGGGCTTCTACACCTTGCAAACTAAAACTGATTAATTTTGACACAAATCCAACGGTGGATTTGAGAGAAACAATTAATTAACCTAAAAGTCCAAAGGCTTCCCTATGGAAATCATTCTATGAAACCCACTTCAACACCCTCTACTTCCAACACCTGCAACTCCCTTACAGCAAAGCCGATGGTGCTGAATTTTTGTGACAAGCTTTTACACCTTGCAATCTAAAACTTATCTAATTTTGACACAAATCCAACGGTGGTCCAGAGGCTTCTCCATGGAAATCTTGCCACACACAACTCCATGCTTGATTCTTGCACACATAAGAACTAACCAAATTCCTCACACTTCCTCCTCCTCCTTTTTTTCTTCTTCCATACCCCAAAAACCTTTCTCCTTTGGTAAGCCTCCATGACCCCCTTGAGCTTGTTTCCCTTGTCCAATGAAAGCTTTCAAATCCCTTGCTCCAATCGATGGCCTCCTCATCCTTCCTTGAGCAAATGAGAATTTGAGAATGAATTGCCATCCAATTGAAATTAGGATGAGAATCCTTGGGCCCAATGAAACACAAGAAATATTCCATCCTCCAATCAAAGAGGATGACAATCTTCATGACTAATGGGAGTGGAGGATCCATCCTCCCCCCCATCTTGGATATTTTGATGAGGTTTCTTGAGCTTAATCTTTAACTTTTCCGTCCGTTGACCGTCACATCCTACTTCTTCATCCTAATTACTATGATAGTTTATCGATAATAACAAAGATAAGTCCTTGAGTTCTTACTTAACTAATTCAATGGTTGAAGTAACATTCCCGTGTACCATTTATTCCTTGATATTCCCTACCTATTTATTTTACTATGCACTAATTAACTATGTAGCACATAGTAAATTAGAATTACAATTTGCATCATAGAAATAACTTCCACATACTTCTAGATCCACCGTTGAATTTAGGGTTTGATGAATCCATTAAATCTAGGGTGTTTGAGTTTTCATGAGGTTCCGCCGTTAATTCCACACCTTCGCCTACCCTAATTTGTTAAATGAAAAGCCTTCACCCTTCCGAATGCAAGTATTGCATTGTTTCTAGTACCCTGTTGGTTTTTGTTGTGCAGGTGAGAACGAGTCATGGCGGATGATGTCGTTACGCCTCCAAATCCTCTAGTCCCACTTGTACAACAAGAAGAGCTTGAAGAAGCACCGCTCGACTTGAATGTTTCTCAACGGTCGCGCAAAGAAGAACCGCCCAGGAGAGTGGTGCGCACTCAAGTAGATCGTTCGGTATGGGATCGTCGATTGTCACCTAACCCACATGCTTTAGCAATTTATTTAGAGTTTGTTCCTACTCGTGGAGCCGCGCCAGAAAGGTTTGAAAAGTGCCAGTGCGAAGATGATGATGTCCGTCTCCATTGTCGAACGTGGGTTCCTGGTGATGGCCATTATCGTTGGCTACGAGGTCCAATCAACCCACTTTCCCTGGAGCATCGAGTCGAGTACCTCGCTCGCACCATTCGTCGCATCCTAGATTTTTTACAACTGTGATCTATCCTTTAAGTCAGTTATTCAATTGTAATTCACCTTAGGCTACTCAGGCGGAAATGTTAATACTTAAACTTGATTTGGATTCTATTTTCTTAAGAGTCTAATAGAAATGAAAAGTAACTAAAGATGTATCAGGACTGCATTTTAGAAATCTTTTAAGTACGTCATTAGTGCTTAAGGATTATTCTATAAACTAACTTATCGTTGTCATGATGAAATGTTAATGTTAATTGTGGGCGTGTATTTCCAATATATCAATAAATCCCATATAAATTTACATCCATTTTCCCTTCTCTACAACAATAAAAGGATAAAACATTTTAAAAAGTTTACTAGGTCCTAGCTAATTAAGCATTACATCAACTGAAATGAAGAGTAGTCTATACCTAGAAATATCACAAAAGCTAATTGAACTATTAATAATCATTACTTGGAGGCTTATAAGCATTCAAATCATACGTGCTAAGGAAATTTAATGAACTAAAGCTTAACTACTTATTGAGCTATAATCCATGGCTCACAGGAAGGATAGAAAGATATCAAGATGGATGATAAGGAAGATGAACACTTGGAGGAATTTGTTTTTATGGTATAAATGGTACCGATTGATGGAACTTCTATGTAGTAGATGACTAATGTTTTAATAAAGGTCAAATTGGATGAAAAACACTCGATGACAAGTGATAGTGCAAGAATCATCATTCAAATCCCAAAACCCTAACATGTACAACAACACATCAAGGGGCATAGGAGGTAGTGGTTGTGAGGTAACTTTTGTCCCTCTACCCCCGGTTCTACAAGGTGACTATACTTGAAAGTATAAATGCTACCGGTGAAAGACAAAGCGAGCGTACTTCTAGATACTAGATTGCGTTTGTAATTGAAGTTCAAATTTCTCTACCGCCTATGCATCTTTCATAACTTAACATTGATGGCCATGTATTTTATTTTATTTTTATTTTGTTATTATTATTATTATTACTTTGATCCCCACAATCCCCTGATCCTAGAACCTTAAGTTAAACAACTAGCTCTTTAAACAAACTTTTGTGAACTCAACACTTCTTTCAACATGGCTATAACCAGCAATCATTTAAAGAATTTTTTCTCACTCCCAAATTGTTCAAATTCAGCTTGCTATAGCTTTTTGGAAAGCTAATTAGTAGACGCACCTTCCTACCAAGTTTCAAGATCTGCAGCTAAATAACTAGGAAACCATGCTATAAAACCCGAGAGGATTTTGAGGAAGTAGTTGATTCAACCAAACTGCAGACCACCAGTCACTTGGAGAATGTTTCTCCCACCCAGATTGTCCAAATTCAACTTGCTATAGCTCTTTGGAAAGCTAACTAATAGATGCACCTTTTTATCAAGTTTCAAGATCTGCAGCTAAATAACTAGGAAACTATGCTATAAAACCCGAGAGGATTTTGAGGAAGTAGTTGATTCAACCAAACTGCAGACCACCAGTCACTTGGAGAATTGTTTCTCTCACCCAGATTGTCCAAATTCAACTTGCTATAGCTCTTTGGAAAGCCAACTAGTAGACGCATTTACATACGAAATTTTGGGTTCTGCAGCTAAAATAGCAAGGAGTTACACTACTAAACCCGAGAGGGTTTCGTGAAGTTTCTCTAAATCCTAACCTTCAAATCTATCCTTACTCACATCCCTTACTTACAAACTCTCACGAGATCTCCACCCTATTCTCCTTCCTCTCTTCAACTCCAAAGCTGATCCTTCATTTCCTCTTCTAAAACTTTGTCGAAACAAACACTTTCAAGGTTCGATCCAATTTTGTTTTTTCGAGGGAGAAGAAGAAGAGAGCTCCCATGACCCACGTCCGCCTTTTAAAGAGAGGTGAAGGTTTTTGGCTTGGTGGCCAATGGAAGGTTCTTGGCTTGGTGGCCAATGGAAGGAGAAGATCCCTTTGTTCGGTGGTCAATGGAAGGTTCTTGGCTTGGTGGCCAATGGAAGGAGAAGATCCCTTTGCTCGGTGGTCAATGGAAGGTTCTTGACTTGGTGGCCAATGGAAGGTGAAAGAAAAGATCCCTTTGCACCTACTCCCACTTCCCCCCAAGCAAACTTACCTTAACCCTCATTTTTCATCCTTTGACACAAGGGTTTTACCTTACCATGGTCCTAGGCCATTCTTTACCCACTCCCTTCCTTTCCTTGCGTATAAATTACGAACACATGACTTGATGTCACAAATCCCCTCCACCTTCATTGCAATTTGATTTTATTTATCTCTTCTTCTTTTCTTTTTTTGTTGAAGATCTTTCCTCTCTTCCTTGCAAGCATGGCGTCGCGCACAATTACCTCTTACGGGCCCCAAGCCGCACAAGTGAACGAGAAACCGCCTTCGGAATCGTCTTTAGATTTGACTCTAACGCAGCATCCCCATGACGAAGAACTCGAACCTCGAGAGGTGCGCGCTCGTCTCGAGGTTGAACCTCCTCGAGCTTGGTATTACCGCATTTCGCCAAACTCCCGCACCCTGGTGATCTTGCTACAAGTCGATCCTGCTTCCGGTGACGAACCTGAAACCGTTTGTGAAGGTTGTTATGAAACCGAAGACACCTCCATCTTCGCTTGGTCTTCAGTTCCCGGCGTTGGACACTATCGTTGGTTGCGCGGTCCGATTCGTCGCCTCCCTCCTAACAGCAATGCGAACTACCTAGTTCGCACCATTCGACGCATCCTCGACTTCTTGCAGTTGTGAATTATCACTAAGGCACAGCTCCTGATTTCACATGTACTTGCAGCTTCTTGCTGAGCTCAACCTTATTATAAATAAAGTTTTCAGTTATCATCAGATTCCTATTGCTGTTGGCACACTATCATACTATTTATTTAATTGTTGAATTGTCTCGAGTTATCCTCATGTTCAACGACTTGAAGATTGCTCTACTTCTATTAACCCCTTCATCGACATCCCTTTGACTGCTTCAAGAATTTCTAATATGCTTGCTACTTCCTACATACCGTAACAAGACAAATGTAGTGTTGAACATTGCAAGTTTTGATGCCTACTTCTACCCCCAACCCTCTAGAGATTTGTCACCCCTAATTACGCAACAAGGTTTCTAAAACTAAGGCTATTAGCCTCTATTGAAGAAAAGAACTGACCTTCCTCCTTACCCACCAATAACGCATTCCAGAAAACAAAACCCCCTTCACACCAAGCACATGCATCACTCCTTGTGAAGTTGCTAAAAGCCCTTAATAACTCTACCGCACTCAAATAACCCCGAAGTAACTCTTAAAAAATCGAGACTACCGCACATGGTTGTGTCGATATGACTCACAATGGTGCCAAATTAACATGATGTCAACTATGAACTATTGTTTTTTTTATCTCTTCCAATCTTCACACATTGCAGTAGATCAGAATGAGTGACAAAAGCTTCATAGAAAAACTTTAAATAATTACTTGAGAGAAGGAGGAAGATCATAGAAATTTGATTCATCAACAAGAACAAAAAGCAAAGGAAGTGCTTGTTGTAGAATTGCAAATGTAAAAGGCAGGCCACACTGAGCATTTTAAAGTTGTAAATCCAACACCATTTCAAGTTCAATCTCCAGAGTCTTCTCTAGACTATGATCAGGGGAAAAAGATCAAACTCATATTACGAACTTTGGCATGTTCAAGGAGTGACATCAAGAAGTGGTTATGGTTTCTAAGAGAATGTGCAATTTCAAGACCACATGTGGAAGTAAAAATAGTGGTGTTGACAAATGCAAAGGGTGAAGATGAAGAAAACTTCTGTTTTCTTTAAGCAAATTGAAACAAACAACAACTCCAACACCACAAGCAATCGTAGAATTTGCACCATTGATTGTTCGAGGTTCTTCAAAACCTAGTTTGTCTAAATCTAAGAGGAAGAAGTAGAGAAGTAGTATCATGGCAATCAAATTAAGTCTATACTTTCACTTGAAGTAAAAAGGTTGATTTTTACACTAGTATAAGAGACGTATGCTCGAGAGTTGGAGAAAATTACAACCTTGGTTAATATGGAAAAGGTGGAAAAATAATGCATGTCTAAAGTAGGATTGGTAGGATTGTTGGAATTATAGTGGAAAACACCACTTCATGACTAGTTGGTGGAGCTTTTCAACACTTATCAAATTAGAGGAAAAACTATATATGCCAAGATGGGAGAGAAAACTATTGCATTTGATAAGCATTTGATTCCAAATATCTTCAAGATAAAGGTTGGAAAAAACAAAAACAAGCAGAGAAGCAAATTGCAAAAACCATGCTTTAGCATATTGCCCTACCAAGAGCATAGCGAAAACATAACAATGAAATGTTAATGAGATGAAGCCACCTTATGATATTCATCTCTTGCACTAATTCAAGTCATTTACCAAAAGGATAAGGTCTATTATTTTAGTAATAGAAATGCAATATCAATCATGACATCTATGCAAGGAAAGGCAATAGATTGAGTAGACACTTTGTTTAAACAACTACAAAGAGAATTGACAAGATGGATAACCTCCCAAACTAAAATCATGATGGGAATAGTCAAGGATATCCAAAGAAAGATGTTTGTCATTCAACATTTGTTATTGAGATTTTGATGTAACATTTATTTTTCAACACAATTCAACAAATTCCACTACAAGAGGTACCCATTGGAGTCATGGTGCTTCTACCCCAAGGGTTAATACTTTAGGATTAAGGGAATGTCTACAACAAACCAAATGACCCCTTTCTTCATCAAACATATTACCAAGGCAAATGTGGGCCATGGAGGAGAGGTTTACAAAAGATTTAGAGGAAAAGGAAGAAGAGGAAAGACTTCTGATGATCAAAAAAAGGAAGCAAATGTGAGGAAAAATTTTCAACCAAGAAATCCTGGAATCCCATACCATACCAAGACCATAGCAACCTCAAGAGGAGACACAACAACTTGCATCAAATACAAAGACTCCAAACTTGGAAACAATGATCAAACATGAACCATAGTCAAAGGGTCAGGTTGCTCAACATGTTCCACCACTTGTTATTCAAAACATACCACATGAGCACCAAAGGTGAAAATTTGTATCTCTTGAAAGAAATCTAGTTGAGTGGTTTCCATCACATTCATCATCTCCCTTACATCATTAATAAAATGTGCAATTACAAACCACATAACCAACTACAAATCAAGAAGGTAGACCATCATTTTCAACAAGGGTGCATGAATTAGGAAATAGATTTGGCACATACATGAGTGTAGGGCCATCTGCAAAAACATCCAAGTGCACACCTCCAATTTTTCAAACTCCACACATAGGATGATCATTACGTTAGGAGGTAGAAAAGGATCTATAAATTACAAGACTATTCAAACATGTAGCAAATTACAATAGGAAGATGGAGCAAACTAGAATTGAGTTGTTAGGACTCAAATTGTTATGTGAAAGGAATGAAGTTAAAAAGAAAAAGTTGGAGAGTAAAATTACAATGTTAAGGCCACCCAATAAATAACTAAGTTTGGAGGTAAGTGAAACAAAAATTTAATAAATTCTTGTTCGGTGGGCGGTCCTAAAAATCACAAAATATTAAAATAAATTTTTGGAGTAGTGCCATTTTTGGAAAGGAACACATCCTACTAGATTTGAAGTAGGATTAGACACCTACAACCACCTTGGATGGCAAAAACTTCCACACAAAACTTAAGTGATAGAAAAAAGGTAATGAAAAAACACACACATTGAATAAACACACTTGGGGATGTAAAAACTTGTGGAGAAGTACAACTTTGGCAAAAACCACTAGTTACTTTGAAAAGAAGGTAAAAAGCTCAAATTTTTGAACTTCCTCCATATTTAAGCTTCAACAAACTTTGTACAATGTTCCTCTTGGATATACCCCTCAAAAATTAAATTCCTCCCGTATATAAAATTCCAAACCTTATAAAAAAAATCCTAACTACCAATCCAAATAATCATTTTTAGATTTTTGGTTTTAAAAAGAAACATCTATAAATTTGATTTCAGTTCCATAAATCTAATTTTGATTACATCAATCCAGTTAAGACTTTTCCAAATTTGGTTATACATAATTGGTTTTGGTTACAAAAATGTTTTTCATTTCAACATGCATCTACATAATAGGAAGTTCAGATCTAGAAGACACTTCAAGTCAAGGAAAAAGAGTTGAACTAAGTGAAACAAAGGAAAGCAACTCTAGAACAACAAATGTAGTTGTATGAAACAATAAAGCGAGAGAAGGATATGTTAAAAGAAAATCATGACAAAGAGGATGCAAAATATTGGGCCTTAAAAAAAAAAGCAAATGATTTGGAGATTAAATCTATAGTTTTGTAATAAGACAAGGAGAGTCTCCAACAATAGGTATAGGTACAAGAGATGAAAATTTTAAATCTCAAAGAGGAGCTTCAAATTATTGTGCATCAACATGATGAAGCTATGAGGAAGAAGGACAAAACCCAAGCTACACGTGTAGCAATTCAATCCAGAAGCCGCAACAAGATGTAATAAGGCTAAACAAAGTTGTGAACTCAATCACAACCATGGAGCCATATTTATCCAAGCACAAATTGAAGGAATATGATAATTTATTGATGCAAAACACAATTATGAGGACTAAGTAAAAGTCCTTACAATTGTAAGCTTCTAAAGTTGACACCTAATGGAACTTAGTTCAAGATATGTTACATATTTGTAAACCTTGTTTGATGAGCACAAAGCAAATAAACTAACTCTAGAAGAAGGCTTAAAGCATAGAGGGAAGCATATCCATGAATCACCTTTTGTAACTCATGACAACAACTTTAATTATACTTCAAATTTTAATCAATATAAAAGAGGTCCAAGTGGAGAGGCTCAGGAAGTTCAATCAAGCTCACGTGTAGATTTGAGGGGAGGAGATGGATGAATTGGCTATAACACAAGTTGAACAATAGGTCTTAGTAGAACAAAAGCACAAGAGGTATTTGCTCACATAAAGTCACTAGATTATGCTGTAGTTGTGGATGTCTCTCTAACTACCCTATTTGTTGTAACAATTGTAATAGTAGCAACTTCATAGGAGGAGGGAGATAATGGCCATACGTAGACCGTTGCATAAATATAACTGCAAGAGCAACTACAACAAACTCCACAAACTAAAGAAATTCATGTAATGGAGGATCAACAATCTATAAAACCATAGAATACAACTATAGAGTAGATAAGAATAAAGGATGGTTTATTTTGCATATGTTGGGTTTTTTTAGTCTAGATATCTTTCACAAGATTCCAAAGATGGAATTCAAAGTACAATGGGGGTAAAGTTCAAGGCAAGACTATATTGTAATCATCAAACCAGATAAGCACATGGAGTAAACATTGTGATATTGGGAGTGCAAACAACAATAGTTATGGATAGATTAAAAAAAAAAGAAAACATAGAGTTGTGGAACTATGAACTTGGATCTTTTGTTTTTTTAGTTGTTTTACAAGATCTTTTTGTTTTCTTCATAACAATATGAGCAATAAATTGTGGTAACATTGTGACAAATTTAAAATTGCATAGATACTTTGGCTATGAGAAATGTTGTTGAAATATTTTAAAACTTAATTGGATTTCTAGTACAAATTTTGTATAACTAGAATTGAATATGTATAATAATAGAAAATTTTGTAATTGAAACAATATTAAAATATTAGGACTTACTAGGAATTTTTTTGGACTAGCACCAAGTGGCCACCTATTTCTTTCCAAGGTGATTAATGAAAAAAAAAAGAATTAACACTAGGTAGTCACATGATTTTGCCAAGTTAATTAATAAAAGAAAAATGTTTGGACTAGCATTGGGTGGCCACCTAGTTATTTCCAAGTTAATTATTAAAGGAAAATTAATTTGATTAGCACTAGGTGGCCACTTGGTTCTAATTATTAAAGGATAAATATTTGGACTAACACTAAGAGGCCACTTGGTTTTTTCCAAGCTAATTACTAAAGGAAAAAAATTGGATTAGCACTAGGTGGTCGCCTCGTTCTTTCCACGTTAATTACTAAAGGATAAATATTTGGACTAGCACTGAGTGACCACCTAGATCTTTCCAAGCTAATTGTTAAAAGAAAAATATTTGGATTAACAACACGTGGCCTCTTGGTTTTTTCCAAGTTAATTATTAAAGAAAAATATTTGGATTAACACCGTGTGGCCACTTAGTTCTTTCCAAGCTAATTGCTAAAGGAAAATTATTTAGATTAGCACTAGGTGGCCACCTCGTTCTTTCCAAGCTAGTTAATGAAAAAGAAGAAAAAATATTTTGATTAGCACAAGATAACCACCAACCAAAAAATATTTGGATGACAATAGGGTGATCATATGGTCCTTTGCAAACCAATTTCCAATAATTAATACTTAAGACATCTTTTTAATATTCAATAATGATGATCCAAGTTTCAAAAAAATTATGACATATATTTGAACCAAATATAATTCAATGTGTCAAGTGTCCAATGTGCCATTTAGTATAAAAACTACCAAACAACTAAATTTCAATCCTTCAAACCCTAAAGATGCTTGTCATTATTGAACTGTAAGACATGCCAAAACATCAATGTTATCTTGAAACAAAAATCCAATTAGGCAACACCATTTCTACTTTTCAAAGCTACAAACATCATTATATAGTCTACAAACAATACATCAAACCCACTGCAAACAAAACTCAATAGTTGAATTCTTCATTGAAATGCAAGATGAAAACACAACACTATTATTTTTAAATGACAAGGTTCAAATTGGATCATACCTAAAAGGAGTTGATTAATTTTTCAATCCCCTTTATCGTTTTCATGTATTGCAATGAACTAAAAATAATGTGGGAAAAAAGAATTCAAATGTGGCTTCAAATATTTGACAATGGTTTCAAAATGAATTTGAACCATACTCGTAGAAAATAATCCAATCAATGTTCACTATAACCGAAATGCAAACACTATAGGAAATCACAGCTTTTCAAAAGGCTAATTTGATTAAAGTGTCCATATTGACCAAAGGGTATGTCCATTTTGATTAAAAGTTTGGGGCATGAAAACACATGTTACATTTGATTCACATATTTGACTAAAATTACTTTTTTGACCAAATGTTAAGCCAAAAATCTAGTCAAAATGGTCATCTCTTAATCAAATTGGCCATATTGAATGGATAGGGTTTAATCAAATTGACCATCATGATTTAACCCTTATTCATAATGATCATTATGATTTTAACACTTAGTCAAATGAGCTATACTCATTTGATGACTTAGCCTATTTATTAAGCTTATGTTACCTACTTAACCTAACATAGCAAGTAGGTTAGATTAGGCCTAAACTACCTATCTATCTTAGCATAATTAATAAGTTAGTAGGCTACTTGTTGGGTAATAACATAGCTAGTAGCCTAATTAGATAGCCTAGCCTATAGCTACCTAATAGGCTACCTAAGATGTTAAGCAAGAAAATTACTAAGAAAAGGATTAGAAAGGCAAACCAACAAGTAGTATGCAAACCGATAGACCTACAAACCAACTATGTGGGTAACTGATACTAATTGACAATTGGCAGAATTTTTGACAATTTTAGAGGGCAAATCAACTTCGATTGAGAGGTTGATATGGAGATGGAAAGCTCTTTCCAAGGGCTATAAAACAAGTCCTTAAAATGTTCAAATCGAACTATGTTTGAGGACATTATGAGTCTTTGAAACTTTTGACCTCCAAATAGTTGACATGACAATTAGTTATAATTGTTTAACTAAATTTAGAGATGGTGAAAGTTGAAAAGGGCATTGTAAGACAAGAAAGAGGGCATTATGGGAGGAACTAAAGGAGAACAATCTAGGAGGAGAAGGAGGCAATGTGATTAGGTGTGGAGTTTTGAAGTTGTGGGAAAGAGATGATAAATGTGGTGGACAATTGAATAGTGGTGAGGATTGAAGTTGTTTGGTTATAAAGCAAAAGAGGAAAATTTTAGTTGACTAAAAATTAGAGCCATTCATTGGAATATGAATACATGGAAATTGATGTAAACATAGATTATTCTATTATAATCATTTTGGTGTAGTAAATGATAGAACATTCATGCATTGTATGTAAGGTGTGTTTGTATGTTTGTGTGTGTGTTTGAACTTGTGTGTGCATGCACAATATTGTTTCTTATTTCTTAATTGAAATAATTTGCAAGTGTGTATGAATTTTTACCAAAATAATTGTTGATCGCCTATAGTTGAACACATAGAAGTTGTTGCCTTGGTTATTATAGATACATAGTATTTGTAATAATGGGAAAGGGCAAAAATACAATAGTGATGCATTTTTAATGTGTATGATTAATTGGGTGTAAAAATGTATTGCTAATAGATGTAGCTTCGGACTACTAAGTAGCCTACTAGGTAGTGTAAGCCTTCTAAGTAGGTATCCTAAGTGATCTAAGCTTACTAGGTATACCTATTAGCCATGCAGGTAACCTATTAGCCTAGGCATACTATAGGTACGTAGCCTTGGCCTACTAGGTAAATAACATAGGCCACCTTAAAGCTTGATAGGAAGGCAGCCTAGGCCACCCTAAAGCTTAATAGGAAGGTAGCCTAAGCCTACTAGGTAAATAACATAAGCCACCTAAGCTTAGTAGGTTTATGGTAACCTATCCTACTAGCTAGGTAAGTAGACTAAGCCATCTAGGCCTACTAGGTAGGTAGCTTAACCTAGGCTATCAAGGTCTACTTGGTAACTATGTAGCATAGGCCACCTAGGCCTACTAGGTAGGTACCCTAACCTAGACCATTTAGGCATACTATGTATGTAATTTGGCTTAGGCCACCTAGGCCACCTACAAGGTAGGTAGCTACCACCTAGTCCTATTAAGTAGGTACATAGCCTAACCTAGGCACCTTAATTTTACTAAATATGTAGCTAACCTAGGCTAGGCCACCTCAGTTTACTAGGTAGGTAACTTAGCCTATTAGGTAGGTAGCCTAGGCTTAGACCTACCTAGTATGTTTAAGCTAGGTTTATTAATAGGCTAATAGGTGCCCTATGTAGCCTATTAAATAGCATAGGCATAGGTAGCTTACTAAGTAGGTATAAACGTGGACCTAGTAAGTACCTATAAGGCCTAGTAGATTAGTATGACCTACATGTTACTTAGGTACATGCATTTAATAATAGGTTCCTCGTACCTACTTAGGTTAACCTACCTATAACTTATATATAACCTATTTATTAATGTAAGTAATCTAAAAACATTCAAGTTCATTTAATACAATATGTTGAAAAAAAATACATGGAAGTTCATTATAATATGTGTCCAAAAAAATCACCTCATGGAGTGGTGAAATGGTTTAAGACTTGACTTTTCAATGTGAAGGTGAGGAATTCAAGTCCTGAAACTTGCAACCTAGGCTATCTTGGCTACTGAGGTGACCTAATTAGGTAGCCTAGGTTGCAAAGCCTACTAGATCACTTAGCCTAGGTTACTTATCTTAGCCTAGGGGGCTTGACCTAACTTAAGTGGCTTAGTCTAACCTAGGTGGCTAAGATAAGTGGCTTAATATAAGTCTAGGACATGGGGTTGGTAAGTAAATAATAATTTTTTTTGCCTTAATTATTAGGTTTACTAGGTAGGTAGGTAGGTAGGTAGGGTAAGTAAAGGAAAAAATTAATTAATATTTTCATATTAACTTTTGATTAATTAAAAATTAAAATAATATATATTTGGTCAGTGCCCAAATTATATTATTGTCACGGTTATTTAGTGAAAAAAACTTAAACAAAAAAAATCAATCAAAAAGACCTAGTCAAAATGGTTGAATCCAAAATAACTTGTGCAAAATGGCACTTTCATATGGGGGACTTTTTTTATCAAAATTCCTAATAAAAAAGGTTGTGATTTCTTGTAGTGAAGGTCAACCATTGCACCTTATTTTTGGACAACTTATGTCTTCTAACATGCATGACCAAATTGTTGATTCATCAATATAATGTAGTTTGTTTTTTAGAAAATACTTTTTGTAATTTTTGATACTTGATGGAATCTAATATTACAAACACTAATTAGATCATTTTTGCAACATTTTCCAACTATGCCTAATAATTATTCCCTATAGCTTTCACTTTTCCTATTAAAATCTTGTCATGAAAATATTTCACACAATTTGACCAATGCAAAGTATGGACTACATATCTTATCATTGATCTAACACTTATTGCCACATTCCAATGTGCTTCTTCTAACCTTGGATGTAACTATTGTCTTGCACCTATTTACATGACACCATTACCCTATCACAATATGCCCTCTTCCACCCATTATTTTTGCAACGTTTCTTTTATATTTCTACACATTGCACATAAAACAACCATGTTTATGTTAACATGACTACCAGTTCTAGTATGATATTCATGTTCTCTTAATGTCTTGTCGCCACCGATTTGTCAAAGTTTTTTAGTGTCTGCTCATTATTATTATTTGTTCATTTGTCCTTCCAAAAGTCATTCTTTCTCAAATGAAACATAATTTTGTTTCCTAATGACTCTCTATATCTTCCCTCACTTCATATAAAAAATTCCAAGCTTGCACAAAATATATTTAATTCGCATAATTGTTGAGAATCCAAGCTCAACTAGTTAGGTTTCATTAGTTACTGGAGTAGGAAACTAACTAGGTTACTTTCACAAGGTTGAATTACTTTCTTTACTTATATTAGTTTGGTTATTTGTGGTTTGGTCTCGTAGTTAAATACCTTGGTGTTGATGGTTTGTTTCTCTTTTTCTTCATTACACAAGTTTGTGTATTTCATGTGACAAGAACCTTGAAGTTCTTGATGTTATGTTTTGTGTTGTGAGCATTGTGTTATAGTTTCCTTTCAATAAAGTTTTATGTTTGCACTTGAGTAGATCTCCTATTTGTTAAGAATAATGTATCAAAGGTTGTAGAAATTTTAGGTTGGGTCTCCACTTAAACAACTTTCAAAGTGATCATTTCGTCCCAAATGTTATTCTCTACACCGTATTCGATCAACAAAAAATATGTTTGGTTACAAGCACATAAGTTTACAATTTTAGTCTAACGTTTGTCACTACAAAAATTATGATTAGACAATATTTTTACATTATTTCATAGTTCTTTTAAAGCACAAGAAACATTAGTTACACACTTTAAAAAATGTTGAAAAATATTTCATATTTATTAGATTACTTTCAAAACTTGTATTAAATTTATATATTAAAAACATTGTTATATAAGTATAACACACATTTTCAACAAACCAATATGCCAAAATGCACCATCTTTGACTCCATCCATGATTATAAATCTTAATTGTATATGCCTTGGTGACTAGATGACTATGTAGTCAAATCTTATTCATCATTTATGCCATTTATTCACAACCATGGCTATAATTGTTTATGCCATTATGATAGTTTTTATGCCATTCCATACCATTTTCGTGATCACAATCACAGATGATCACGATCGTAAAAGATTATGTAATCATGGTTGTTGAGTTTTGTATAATAATCATGAAAAATGCATTTAATCAACGAGGTTTAATTTTGAAAATATAAACTACAAATCTTTTATTCAATTTCTTATCACCATGTGACAATTTATTATTAATGAAAGCATTTATTTACAATTTATGGGTTGCCACATGATAGCCTAGAACTAAAAAATGAAGTTTTTTGGTTCAATTGTGTGATGCCATGCAACTAAAGCCTTGGAAGCTTAAATTAGGAAATCTAGGCTAAATCCCTAACTTAAGAGTCTAACTAAGCTACCTAGATTAAAAATAAACCTAAAATAAAATAAGTTTAAAGTATTTAAACAAGGAACCTAGGTAATCTTAAATTGTGAATGTTAAAATTTGAACCTTTCACCTTCTTTTTGAAGGTTCAAGTTTTTGATCATGACACCACAACTTTTTATTTGTAACATAATTAATCATCACATAGGTATACACACTTACATATTTAAACCTATGTTAACCTATGGCACTCATGTTTAACCTATGTTAAATTAGGTTATTTAGGCTAAACTTAAAAGTCAAAACCTAGAACTAATTTTAGCCTAAACATAGATTGAACTTAGGTAAAACTTATAAATAAAACTAAATTATACCTATAACTAGCCCTAGAACCTAAACTTAAGTTAAACCTTGGCTAAACTTAGGTGAAGCCTAGTTTAAACTTAAAAGCTGATCTTCAAGGCTAAACCTAAATTAAACCTATAAGTTAAACTTAGGGTAAACCTACAAATAAAATGTAAAGGTTAAATTGAGGCTAAACTTGAAAACTAAACTTAAGCTAAACATAAGTTAAACCTAAAGGGTAAACTTAAATTAAACTTAAAAGTTAAACTTAGGTGAAACTCAAGGTAGACCCAAGCTAAACTTAAAGGTTAAACCTATGCTAAACTTAAAAGGTAAACCTAGAAGTTAAACATATATTAAACCTATTAGGCTAAAATTACATTGTTCAAATGGCTAAACTTTAGCAAAACCTAATGTGAATGTATTTTAATATTGGTTCCAAAACAAAAAGGCTTAATGGCATGATGTGGGATTAAGTCTATTTTTGTGGTTTATGTGCAAAACCAAAATATTTAAAATCATTGACAAATTGGTTGATATCATAAATTAATTGATTTTTTCAGGGGGATTACCTTTGGAAATATTTAAACCTTATATAAAATAACTATTTCGAAATGCTAATTATGAACATATTACTTTTGAATGCATGCATCTAATCGACAAATTTCTTTTCATGTATATTATTTAGCTTTTTGATGTGTCCAATAGTTTTATAATTGGTCAAACATAGTTTTGAAATCAAATCACATGCTTTAGTTATGTAATCGTGAACCTATGACATGATTTAATCATGTAATTGTAAACATGACTTAGACATGTTACATGATTAAGTACATGAAACTTATAAACTTGTCAAGAATACGTTGGTTACCTTGAAGTGGCTCCTATTATAACCCATGGACGCCATTCCCATAATAGTTGTTTTACACTAGGTCTCCACATCCTTTTAATCATTCAATTAATGGACACTTTGCATGATTCAAAACATTGGTAGCATCTCAAAATGTCCTTTTAATTTCCTTTCCATAATATTCTTGAATCATTCCATTTTGACCCAAGTTGGTTCGAATTTGTCCATGAGCTTAACTAACACCCTAGTCTTAGTCCTGTCTTGGAGCTCCCACATGCTTTTCTAACCCCCCAAATGTATGTAGCTAAGGAGTGCACTTTGGGCTACAACTTTCGGAATAAAAAAGGTACTTACTTTGATGCCATTTGACAAGCCCAAGGGTGTTAATGAAGGAAGATTTGGTTACAAATTAGAAAGAATGATAAAATAACATAATGAATTTTCTTAGGTTCAAGCAAGAAACCTGATGTAGAAGATAGAAACCAAAAAAATGAATTAATACCTACCTTTAAAAATCTAACTCAACTTGTTATAGGTCTACAAGATAAACACATGAGAAAACTAATAGATCGTTGTTATTCCTAGATAATTGTAATGAATTCAAAGATCACAACATTATTGCAAAATTGTTCACACAACCTATGTTCTAATCTATTTCTCACTTATTTTCTCAAAAAATATGCACAAGAATTTTTTTTTTGGAACACAATAACCTTTCCTTTGTCTCTATTTACAAAATTGTCATTTGTGCCTTTGCCAATTACATTCACTACTATTTTGATAGTAACAAAATTATGTTGTTTTTGAATATATATTTATAACACTTACATTTCTTCAAATGTTAATCACTCAATGTCAAAAAGAATTATTCTTATTTTTGTTGTTCCCATTTTTCTAACAAAATTTTAACTATTATCTATATAGAACCTCATCAAAATTAATACATGTTAAGACCTTCCTTGTTTCAAGGATCACAAATCAAAAATCTTTTGATGCAAGTGAAGTGGCAAATTAATTTGTTCTGTTGCCTTGAAATGTTTGCAAAGGGACCCTATTGGTTTTTCAAATTTAGTTGGCACAACTTTTTGATACAAATTTTGCCCAAATTGGGAATAAGATGTTGAAACCATTGAAGCCATTCAACCCCTAGTTAAAACTACTTATTAAATGATTGAACGTTGTACTTGAACATGTATACATATAAACACAATAAAATCATTGTTGTTGTTGGACCTTTTCAAAAATAATTAACTAAATTACAAGGGATTGGGGGTGGATGGATGTGAATTTATTACGTTTCTTTCAATTTTGTGTCCATATTTTAAAAAATGAACAACTAAATGTGAATTGAAAAGGCATTGCAATAGAAAGTAGCTAATAATTTGCCTTGCTAGGGGTTTGGAGCAAGATTTTTTGGCCATTTAGTTTTAGAATTATGATGAATATGAGGGGGATTGGATTTGTTGAAATTAAAATGTCATATGATTTTGAAAAGTGTTGGGGGAAGGGGATCAACAAATACCTAAGGGTGAATGCATAATATAGTGGCTTAATATTGGCAAAAATTACATTCCTTATAAGTCCATACAAGGTTCTTTAAAATGACAACAACATTAGCGAGCAAGTGGGCAAGCTTGCTTGGGTGAGCATGAAAGGAATCTAAGGCATATTCCATGCCACGTCATGGAATATTTATAATATATTATTTTCCATATGGATATTATTAAGCGACGTGGTAAAATATTCTACCATGTCACATAATATTTCGTGATGTGATGGAATACTCTTTGACAAGCCTTATAAGATTTTGCCATGTCACATCGATGCTTTGTTTTGAGATGAAAAATGGCTTATTCATTCTAAACATGGGTTTGGCCAAGAAAGTTGTCAACAACAACATTGTGTGAGCATTTGAAAGCATTCCTGCCAATTTAACCTAATGCATTTTATCATCCCTTGTGCAAACAATGCTTTCAATGTTTAATGTTCTTAAACAATAATTACAATATTTTCAAAAATGTTGAAATGGGTGGGAATTGCATACTTTGAAAACATTCGATAAAAAAATAAATTCCCAAAATATATTAAATATTTGACAAACATGTGTTGAAATGGCCAAAGTATTATACATAAATAAACATCATTATACAATGATTCAAATTTTACAAAGTGGAGAACATAACGAATGGGCCAAAACTAATATCCAAATTTCCTACATAGTCCAATTAGCTACATATAGGTTTATGAATGAGATTTTAATGTACTATCACAAGAGTTCAAAAACTTTAGTGCGTTTCAACAAATGTTAAACTTCATCCCAACTCAAAGTGTATTGGTGAATGAACTTTTCATGAGCCCACAAAACATGATCATTTGCAAGACGTGATACACATGTTTATAATGCACATACACCCCACGAGCACCAAAGAACCTGCCAACATTTTGACAAAGTAAACACATTAACATCTAAAGAAAGTTCCAATAGTCAAATTGTATCTTTGGCCATTTGAAAAAATATTGTAAATTTGTCCATACCTAGTTGAGGGGACATCAACAAGGGGGGAACAATGCATTGGGTAAGTAAGATGCCAACCTCCCAATTCTCGGTGTATTGTTGTGTTATTTGAAAATGGAAGGTTGTCTCACTTTCTTGCCACCACAAATTGTGGGCCAACAACTTGCATCAACCGACCACACAATGTTGTGAACACTCATAGCAGGCACACGTGAGATCATAGTAGACTTCCCCCCTCCACAAATGAAATCCAAGCTTACAATAATGGAAACAATAGAATACAAGGACTAAAGTGAAAATAATGTCTCGTGTTGTAAGTTAGTGTATTTAAAATACTTAGTAGCAAGAAATAGTAGTTTTATTAAATATATAATTTTATTTTAAAAAAATTAATTAGTTTTTAAATGCAAGAAAATGTAAATGTTTGCTAAATCATACTCTAACATCAAGTCCAACCCAAAAATGTTCACAATGTCTTAACTCAAGGGGGGTTTTTCCAAGACTCTAGTGTTTTAATGGGCCAATGAATAAGGACCTATGGTTTTAAGAAGGTATTTAGCTCCAACCAAAGGTGGTCACAAACTATTTTAGGAATTAAAATTTCATGGAACCAATGAGATTGTTGAACTTCCATTCAAGAAGGCCCATTTATTTCATTTCTAAAGGAAGACCTGAAGGAGGTAAAGGAATTAAAGAATTTTTTTTGGACCAATGAAACTTACACACATTGCACACCTTGCATGCTTCTAAAAATGTTTCAATTCTTCTAAAAAATTAGTTTTCTCCTATATTACAAAGCCCATAAAAGAAGGGGTGGAATTGCAGGATAGTTCCCCTTCCCACCACCACACCCCACTCCCCTACCATTGGGCCCCCCAATGACCACTCTCTTTCTTTCTCTTTGGATAAAAGTCTAATTCATAAAGATCCTTTGTCTAAACTATTTTTTGTGTTAGAAAGCTCAAAGACTAATTATTGCTTTACTCAAGAAAAATTGCCAACATAATTTGCAATGACTATTGCATTTTTGCACTTTTTTGAAAGGGTGTGAAACCCTATGGTGGTTTTCCTGGTGTTGGGGCAAGGCATGTTATAAAGCACAATAGTTCCTCCACAAAGTGAGGGAACATTTCAAAAAACAAAATGCTCCTACTTCTTACAAGGTATGACAACTTGATCAATTAAAAATGTGACAAAGTTTTATGTACGTATTGTGCTGCATCACTATAACTAAGGCCATGTTTGGGTCCACCTTGCACATGCCCCTTATTTTGGTAATGCCCTCCCCATGAGACCTTACCTACCACAGAGAGTGTGTGGCAAGAAGTGTGTGAAAGACATTAGGTTCACCTTCTTATCGTTGTTTAGAACAGGTGGTTGTGCAACAAATGGGATAAGTGGCATTCATCATCAATGATCAACCAGACAAGTGGCCATGGTTGAATACCTAGTTCCCAACCCACCATGCCTAAAATCCCTTACTAGTGCTAGGAATGTCATCCAAACCAAAAGTTAAATGAACATGCATGTGTTTCAAATCTAGACATTAAGTTGCCAAGGCAAGTTTCCTTACAACTATGGGCTCTTTGGGGGAGTCTTTGATGGCCCCCACTTGCGAAAATTGATGTTGGGCTTCTAGTAGAAGAGCAAGAAATTATGGCATACTAACATGGGATAGGTGGCTTGTGGCCCCCAAAACCAAGAAGGCAATAAACCACACCAAACTACTTACCATGTGAGGCTTCTTTGACTACTTTTATTTTTGTGCCTCAAGAGCATTGGGTGGCATTGTTGGTGAGGGGAGGCAAGGCCAACCTTATATAACCCATAATTGTTAAACATACTCAATATGTGTTACTTTTTAATATAAATTTGCAGTATCCCAATGTTTATAGGTTAAGTATGTGTGCTAGAATTTGTTTTTGCCACTTGCCCAACATACCTAGTACTACGATCCAAGGCACAATAATAAGTTTTAGTATAAGTAATTATTCACTACTAAAATTCTTATTTTTTTACTAAAAATATTGGTAAAAAAATACCCATTTTGGACAAGTGTAAAAAAAAACCTCTCAATCATCCATTGTGACTGGGTTATGTATTTTTTGACCAGGCCTAGGTTGGCATTTTTTATTAATCATTTCGACTAGTACTTTTGACTAGTACTTTTGATTGGTTAGTACAACAATCAAATGATTTAAAAACTGGTCAAACACCATTTTGACTAAGTAAATGTTGTGTGGCATTTAAACAATGGTCACCCAAGTTAAGGCACATGGCATATAAACATTGGCCACCCAAGTTAAGGCATGTGGCATCTAAACATTGGCCACTACGTTATGCCATGTGGCATTTAAACATTGGCCATTAGGTTATGCCACATGGATAGAACCTAAGCAACCTAGGTTAAGCCTAAAATTAAATACCTACTTCTAAAGTCCTTATGTTCAAGAACCTACAACCTAACCTCCTAGGCCTATGTTTAGGAGCCTATAATTAACGACTAGGTAAATAAGCTTAAAGTAGGCTAAGGCAACCTAAGCTATGACCTTTACTAAGTTTAAATCTACACCACCTAGATTAAACCTACACCTAGATGACCTAGGTTGAAAATCCTAATTTATTTTGAATTTGGCCTTTAAAATTCAGCCTTTTCAATTGGTTCATCCCAAGTGATCTTCCTTTTTTTTAAATTTCTTTGTTTTGGATGCTTATGGTGCATCTATTTATATTGTTCATCATTTGAAAAGGATGACAAACAATATGGGACAAACTTTTGGGAGGGAGAAACACTTTCATGTCCACACAACATTAGAGCCTTTTAGTTCACACAACATTATTCCTAAAGCTATGTAAAATACATAAATTAAGTAAATATATAAAGAAGTAGGTAAATATGTATGTTAATTTGGTTAAAAGAAAAATAAATAATGTATAGTTATTTAGTCATAATTAATAATGACAACCAAATTATAATGAATCCTTACAAATTTGACTTAATTCATTATATATTATCAACAATGTATTTGTAGTAATTAATATTTAACTACTTAATTACACATTCATAAATGTATTTTAGGTAAATAACTGGTTAATGACTAAATTAATTGTGCGTAAATTTTTTTTGGCAAAACCAACCATGGCTAAACCAAAAATGGCTAAAACTTATAATGAATAAAACAATTATGGCTAAACTAATCATAAGTAAAATAAATATGGCCAAACTAACCAATGAATAAATATTTTATGGCTAGACCAACCATGTCTAAATTGAAAATAACTAAAATTATTAATGAATAAATATTTTATGGTTAAACCAACCGAGGTTAAACTAACTATGAATAAAATTAATGTGGTTAAAATAACCAATGAATAAATATTTTATGGAAAAACCAACTATGCATAAGTTAATTATGGCTAAAATCAAAATGAATGAAGTAATTATGGCTAAAATCAAAATGGTTAATATAATTATGGAAAAATTAACCATGGTTAGTTTAGAAATGGTTAAATTAGCCATGAGTAAATAAATTTGACTAAATTAACCACTAATAGTATTAATATGGATAAACTAACTAATGAATAAATATTTAATGAAAAGATTAATTATGGCTAAAATCAAAATGGTTAAATAGTCATGGCAAAATTAACCATGGTAAAATTCGAAATGGTCAAATTAACCATGAGTAAATAGAATTGGCTAAACTAACAATTAATAAAGTTAATATGGCTAAACTAATTAATGAATAAACATTTTATGGAAAATATAATTATGAAAAAATTATTATGGCTAAAATCAAAATGGTTAAAGTAATTATGGCAAAATAAACCATGGCCAAACTAAAATTGGTTGAACTAACCATGAGTAAATAAATTTGCCTAAACCAACCACTAATGAAGTTAATATGGATAAACTAACTAATGAATAATATCTTATGGCAAAACCAATTATGAAAAATTAATAATGACTAAAATAAAAATGGTTAAAATAATTATGGAAAATCAACCATGGTTAAACAAGAAATTATTAAACTAACCAAAAGTGAATAAATTTGGCTAAATTAGCCAATGAATAAATATTTTATTGCAAAACCAGTTATGCAAAAATTAATTATGGTAAAATGAACCATGGCTAAGCTAGAAATGGTTAAACTAACCACGAGTAGATAAATTTGGTTAAACTAACCACTAATAAAGTTAATATGGATAAACTAACTAATGAATAAATATTTTATGTAAATTAATTATGAAAAAATTATTTATGGCTAAAATAAACATGAATGAAATAATTATGCTTAAAATCAAAATGGTTTAAATAATTATGGAAAAACCAACCATGGTTAAACTACTAACCATGAATAAAATGAATTTGGCTAAAATAAACATGAATGAAATAACTACGACTAAGATAAAAATGTTCAAAATAAGTATGGCAAAACCAACCATGGTTAAACTACTAACCATGAATAAAATGAATTTGGCTAAAGTAAACATGAATGAAATAACTACGGCTAAGATAAGAATGTTCAAAATAATTATGGCAAAACCAACCATGGTTAAACTACTAACCATGAATAAAATGAATTTGGCTAAAATAAACATGAATGAAATAACTACGGCTAAGATAAGAATGTTCAAAATAATTATGGCAAAACCAACCATGGTTAAATCAACAATATTTTCAAATATATTATGGTTAAAAAAATTAGGGTAAAATAATACTATGTTAAAAATAAATATAGCTAATTTAATTATGCTTGTAGTAACCATGGCTAAATTCATTATGGCAAAACCAACAACAACCCAACTAGTAATGGTTATTCATTATGTTAAATTAATTATCATGGCTAAACTTACTAAGTTAAACTAATTATTGTTAAATTGACCATGGTTAGATTATTTATGGTTAGTTTTAAGTTAATGAATTTTTCTATAGGTAGTTGAGCCATAATTAATCTCAATATAGTTAATTTAACCATAGTTAGATAAATCATATATATATATATATAGTTAGTTTCACCATAATTAATTTGGTCATGATTCATTTAATTATAATTAACTAACTTTCACATTTTCCAACTTTTCCCTAATTGGTTAAACATATTCAAAATGTTACATGTAGTTTCAAGATACCGAACTAGTATTGGAATTTGTAATTGGCCCTATTGATTGAGTATAATAAGTGGCCTTATTGGTTAAGGCACTTGCCAATTTGACTAGATTGGGTGGTCTTAGTAACTAGGCCACTAACCAATTTGATTAAATGGTATTTTAAAGTCCAATTTGACTAATTGTCAAATCGATCACTCAAGTCAACTAGGCCACTATCCAATTTGATTAAATGGTATTTTAAAGTCCAATTTGACTAATTGTCAAATCGATCACTCAAGTCAACTAGGCCACTATCCAATTTGATTAAATGGTATTTTAAAGTCCAATTTGACTAATCGTCAAATCAGTCACTCTAGTCAAAAAATACCCATTGTCATTTCAACCTTTAGCCTCTAGTCAAATAGACTTATTTAGTCAACTTTGTTAGTTTGAAAAAATAGGAATTTTAGTAGTGATTCCTCTAGTTGCAATGGGGGTTTTCCACATTTGTGCACTCTTTTAAGACTTTAAAAAAACAATTTATAATTTAAAAATGTTGAGTCTACATTAAATTTCTTAATCGAAGGATTCAACCAAAAGAAAATCCCAATGATATCATTGATGCAGTGCATAATATTTGCAACAAGCAAACATCATGATTTGCCTAAATGAATAAACTATGGGTTGTCATTTAAAACTTGACTATGTTTTTTTCGTTTTTTTTTTGGGTTTTGTTTTGAACTCTTTAGTTCAAAACTTTTTTTCCAAGGATATATGTGGATAGAAAATACATCACACAACCTAGTAATTTACTAGTTTATGATCGCATTTGAGCAAAGTGGATATAAAAGTACCAATTCCTTCAAAAATCTTGAAATCATTTTGAATATTGGGATCCATGACAAATTAAGATTTTGACAATCTTATTAAATCCACCTTTAAAGGATGCAATACCTATGAAATAAAAGAAAATGTAAACACTCTCCCCAATTCAAGTTAATGTTGACATCAATTTAGATTTTTTCATTATGAGAAAAAGGGGCCTTGTGTAATTGGCCTTGCAACTTCATTTTTGACTTACAATGACCACTTGGAATTCGTTGTATTTATACCTTGTGAGTGCTAATGGACAAGTTACATGAATTGCAAAGTTGTAATTCATTGTTTATATGATGCAATTCATTGCAACTCATTTTCAACTATTATGCAACTCCATTATAAGTACACCCATAATGTCATGTTGACATCATTAATTGTCATCCATCTATTAAAATATGACATGTGGCACTATGAAGATTTATGGACTTGTTTTTTTTAAAATATTAATTTCCATCATCCATTATGATTGTTAATGATGGTTCAAAATTGTGACACATGGCATAATAATTTTTTTGTCACATGGCATATTAATTGTATTTTGGAATATATTTATATAAATCTATTTTTTATTAGTTAGGTAGGTCGTGTATAACCATAGCTAAGTAGCATGGTAAGTCGTAAAACCTACATACCTCCATATTTACCTAGAACCTACCTACCTACATACCTAGGTAGGTAGAAAAGTAGGACCTACTTAATTACTTAGGTAGGTAAGTAGGTAGGAAAACACAATACTAAGTGAACTAAGTAATAGCCATGAATTTTATTTATTTTAAATTTTATGTTTTGCCTTTCGGGTTAATTTTCTTGAATTCATTCCAAAATGGCACATGTATTTGAATGTCAAAACATGAAAAAATGTAAGCCTTTTTTTATATGAGTTGTAACATGGGATTAAAAAAAAAGCATATGGGTTAAATATTTTTATTTTTCTTTAGTTGCAAATTGAGTTGCAATTGAGTTACAACTATAAAAAGATTTTTTCACATGTTTTGATTATATAATTAAATTAATGATTATATGATAATTAATTATTTTAATTCATTAACCGATGAGCTAGTTATCTAGATTAATTGGTTTAATTCAAATAAATAATTAGTTCATGAATTAAAATACTTAATATCAAATAATTAACAATTTTAAATAGATAAAATTTTATTTGAAACAATCAATCTCACTTATTTTTACTTATTTCAAATAATTAGTTATTTGACTTCAAGTAACTTATTATCATATAATTAAGTATTTCAATTCATATAATTAATCACTTATCATTTGAAGTTTTGAGAAAAAAAAAGGTTATTTTGATTAATTAGTTAAATAATTATATGAATAATATTTATTTATAATTCATAACAATAAATTACTATTTTATTTAATTAGTTCATAATAACTAAATGAATCAATTATTAATTATTAATTAGTAAGTAATAAATTATTGAAAAATAACTCGATACTAAATATTCAATATTAAATATGAATTTGGGTAGGAAACATGAAGGTATAAATAGGCATATCCATATGTATATCAAATTGAATTTTTAATCTAATATACACATTGCTTTAAGTTCCACAACTAAACTAACTATGTGTATCCAATTAATTAATTAAGATAATTAATGATTTTTGTAATTATTTATGAATTAATAATTATCTTAAATAATTGATCCAATTCATTATGAAATATCCCCAACTTGGATTAATATTTATTAAGTAATTAGTTTGTTAGTTAATGTAAAATTAATTATATGAATTACACTTATTTATTCATATCAATAGTCAAATTATTGAAACAATAATTATTTACAAGACATTACATATGAATATATATCCTTATTAAGTTATAAACAATTGTATTATAGCCATAACATAGTTGAATAATAGTATTTTAGTAGTGGTGCAGTAGTGGCCATACAAATTGTATCAATGAGAATCATAGTCGAAAATTAGTCGCAAATGTATCCCATAATGGGTGGTGAAAATGTGGACACATGGCATGATCACATGTATGTACATCGTACATTAGTTGCAATATAATTGTTATTTTAATGGCACATTTACAATAGTTATAAAGTAGTTGCCACATGTAACTACAATGCAACTCTTGAAAAAATCAAACATGGTTGACTACGTTTCTTTATACAATGTGTATAAATTACCATATAGAATTTCCATTTTCAATTCACTTGTAACTATAATACAATTAGTTCATTTTCTAACATGGTAATTTTATTTATTAATAGAACATGTTAATAGGGGGATAGTTGCATAGTAATTGCATATGAATTGTTTTTTGAGTTTTAATGCAATGTAACGTGGTTTCAATAGATGCAATTTCTTATAGTGTTTGTATGTACATTTGTATGTGGACATTTGTTTTTTAGATTATGTAGACTTGGGTTCATAGAATACCATTTCTTTACCCAACTAGCATTACAAACTTCTTTTATTTATTTTAATAGGTGAGTTCTATATGGTTGTCAACCTAAGCTTTGAGCCAATTGGACACACTTTTTAATATTGTAGATGAACATTAATGTATCCATCTAGCTTGGCAACATTTCAATCTTATATCAAATATGTTGTAGGCATCCGATCCCAATTTCAAACCTCTCATGTTAGTTGAAGGTGAAAACCTTTTACTTATTCCACAAATGTCATTCATGTTTAAGAAGCATTAGCTTATGGTAGTAGCAATGCACAAAATATTACATGCATACATCAATGATTCATGAGAGGGATACAAATACCTACATATGACTTCTAGATGTTCAATTTTGTGTTTTTGCATGTGTATCTTAATTGATATGTCCATAGAATATGCTCCCATATTTTAAACAAACAAATATTTTTAGTAACACATGCCTTACATTCAACTAACAAAAATAATGAGTTTATACATTAAGGTTTCAATAATGCCATCCACAAAATCTTATAATAACAATACATGACATCATTTCAAATAATAACATGTTTCCTTTAATAAGACAAATGCAACAATGTCATCAACATTCTAACAAATTATAATGCCCATAATGACCACATAATTGGTTTTTATTATTATTTTCATATTATTGTGGAAGTATCACATGTAATGCATGCACAATAATATTTTTTACCCAATTTGTTAAAATGGGGATACAATATCAACATATATTAAAGATATTCATAAAATGTTTCAAAGTTGATACAAAAAAAAAATATTTTGGCCAAATGTGGTATGAATTGACACATGTGGGGCATATGCCCCATGAAAGAACAATTTGTAGAAAATTGATGTTTTTATGAGTTTCACCCCATGTTCTCCCTTAAAGTCATCCTTGCTTGCCTGCACGTACGACAACATTGAGATTTAGGAGAGCTCATAGAAACAAGCGAGAGACTTGAAAGTATGAGCAACAAGTGGATACAAAGGATTTTAGGTGGAGATCATTTTATGGTTTGTGAAATTTCCATGGAGAGAGAATTAAGGACCTTAATTCATTTGTGTGTATTGTAATGAAATGCATTACAATGAAAACAACCTTTTTTTTTGCAAGTCTTTAGGTGGCAATGAAGGTTCAATGGAGAAAAAACCTTTACAATGTGTGCATGTTTATATTTTGCAAGTAAAGTACACGTGTTCTTTTCCAAATAACTTGTGGATGTTTGTTGCAATTTTTTTTGTTTTTGCAATGTTTTTAAGGTTAAGAAAGGCTCTACAATCTTATTTTCTAAGCTTATTGAAGTAAACTTGGGGAGAGTGCCAACAAAAAGAAAGTATTTTTGGGGTCAAAAATTATACTTTGTGGAAATTTGAAGTAATAGCCTATCGCATGAAACAACACCCAATTTACAAATACATTCAATTTGGGATGAAAGAGAGGCTTAGATGATCAAACTAAGGCCCAAAGACAAGGTGATTTTACAAATATCATTAATAAAAAAATGTGTTATCTAATTATATTTATTTGAACATGAAGAAAATACAACTTACATCATCACCTTAGTCTTGTGCTTGAATGACAAAAGTTAAGGGGAAAAAAAGAGGAAAAAAATGGATAACAAGGTCAAGGCATGACATAAATGAAAGGAACTAACACACATTTTGAAATGTACCCAAACCAAATGGATAGTTTGTGGGAATCAAGGCAAAAGTTTCCCAAAACTCCCTATCAAGTTGAAAGGTTTGAAAGGATTTGATTATTTGGATTTGGAATCAAGTTTGAAAAATCAAAACATGATTAAATTAAATAATCTTGGTGTATTTTTAAAAAGGTTGAACAATGAAAATTGTAAGATTGTGAGATCATTAGAAGAAACATTGTCATTTATAATTCCTTTTGAAAAAAAAAACCACAAATGACATTTTTTGTTGCAAAAATTGATTGCAAACAACAAATTTTGTTTTAATGGATTGCATGTCAAATAATGATGTTTACATTACAAGGAATTTTTGTATTAACAACTATATTTATGACTATGTTTTGGTTGTATATGTGACTCCAAATTCCTTTAGTTGCCTTGGATAAGTCACATAAAATTTTAATTAAAAAAACACATTGTTTCACCTAATCAAACTAGTAATTACATCAAAGAACAACTAAAATGTGTAATGACATATGTTTATATTGCATGATCATTTGCACTAGTTTTATGGTTAAAATGTGGCAATTTCCAAGGAATCTTGGCAAGCTCCAAGTTGAACAAATGGCACAACATGATCTATTTAGCTAGCCTAAGGTACTTAAATTAGGTAGCCTAACCTAGGTCACCTAGGCTAATAAAAACATGGGCTAAATTGAAACCTACGTGGCTTTAATTAGACCTCTTGACCTACAGTAGGCATTTAAACCACCCAATCTAAATTAGGGAAGCTAAATTGCAATAATAATAAAATGATCCCTTCATTTTCATCATTGCACCAACTTCTTTTTATGTAATATGAAATGGAACCACATTTTAATAAACATTTTTTGTAACCTATCTAAATGATTTATTCAACCCACCTTAAGTTATTATGTAAGCTACCTAGGGGCTTACCTAGGGTTTAACTAGGTTATTAAAGTTACATAAGGGTTACATAGGCGTTGTTTATATTAACTAGGGTACCTAAGGAATGTGTAAGGGCTACCTAGATTAAATAAGGTATTTAGGGACCTATTTAGGGGTTGCTTAAACTAAATAGCATTTACCTAAGGCCTGCCTATGCCACCTAGGGGCACTTTAAAGGTTATTCAAAATAACTACAATACCTAAGGGCCTACTTAGCTTGATTGCTTTGATTACTTAGGGTATTGAAAGGCCTAGCTAGAAGCTACACAGGTATTTAAGCTTTGCCTAGGGTACCCATAAGCATTAGAAGAAAATTTATCATTTGCAACCATTTTTTTTCAATTAAAAAATGTCATTTGCAATTAAAAAAATTTGTAAACAACATTTTTTAGTTGAAAAAGTTGGTTGCAAATGACAAATGTTTCTTTTAATGAAGTTGCTTAAACTAAGGTACTTAGGGGCTTATCTAGGGGCTATTTAGATTAATTAAAGTATCTAGGGGCCTACCTAGGGGTTGTCTATACTAGTTGCTAGGGTACCTAGGGGTTTACGTAGGGGTTACATAAAATGATTAAGGTATGTAGGGGCTAACTTAAAGGTTACATAAATTACCTAAAGATTACCTTAGGACTACCTAAGTAAGGGTTGCTTAAACTACCTAAGATACCTAGAAGGTTACCAAGGGGTTGTTTAGGCTACATATGGGCTTATTTAAAGGATGTCTATGTTATTTAATTATTCCTTAAAGGTTGCTTAAACTATTTAACGTACCTAAAAGTTGTTTAGGTTACTAATGCCACCTAAAGGCTACTTGATACACCCCCAAATTCTTTGATAAACTCAAATGCGAAAAAAAGGTGAAAATAACAAAAGGATAAGGTGTTAGGGTACGCTCCTTGGCTTGTAACACTTTAGGGGTAAAGGGGTGTGCTAGAGCTCCGAGATATGGATTATGTCAAGTGACAAGCGAATCAATTATTCACATGGACTTGCACAAACCAAATAACAAGTTAGTTAATGTGTAGTTGAAGAACTTTTGGTGCACGAATGAGCCACGGGCAAACATGGATTCACAAGACCACCCACCGCCCGAATTTGGGGGAGGCCACCACCTTCCCCTTTATAGTATTCTATATGCTTAGCCACAGGCGTGCACCCAAATGTCATTTTGTCCCAAGATTCCCAACTACTCCCAAGTTGGGAGTTTTGAAATTTTTGAAATTGGGACTTCCGAGACTTTGGAGCCCATAACTTTTTGTGCAAAATTCCGATTAAGGTGAGGTCTGAAGCAAAGTTGTAGCCTTCATCAAAAGAATTACAAAGATATATGACACGTCACCTGAATGCAAATAAATCAGGGTAATTCCTGGTTTTTAGTGGTCAGGAGTCAAATTAACAATTTGATTTTTTACCCTTTTTTTGGCCATAACTTATGTTTTAAATACCTAAATGGGTAATGTAAGCCCATTTTAGACATTTAAGTCTCAAGAGCTTTTCAATGGTATAATAAACTATTCAATCAAATGAATTTAAACCCATGTAATAACCCTTTGAAGATTCGAAAGTCCATTGGGACTCCAACTCCCCAAGTGGGAACCCACTTTCTTACATTCCCGAAAGCATGAAACATGACTCCCAAGCTTCACTCTTGGCCGACACCTTTGCAAGCCTTTGTTTTGGTTACAAGTTCAAGGATAGAGTTACGACACTACCTAAGGGTAACCTAAAGACTTACCTTGGTTATTTAAGGGCTACTTAAAACTTGTTTAAACTAACTAAAGTACCTAAGGGCCTAGCTACCTAGGGCATGTGTAGATTAATGAACTACCTAGGTGCTATTTATATTAATCAGGGTACCTAAAGGTTGCCTAGATTACTTAGAGTATTTAACGACTACGTAGGCTATTTAAATTGCTTAAATTAATATGACATATTATGCATTAACTATCAACTAGCACATGTACATTTGCAACCATGATATACAAGTTGTAATTTAAGTTGAACAAAATGCCACTTGTTATTTCATCACCTATGAATGACATTACCAACCACAAAAACAACTAAATTTTCATTTATTGTTGAATGCCAACAATTATGGGTGATATGAATGCACTTTTCATTTTCATCCAAATCAATGATAATTGCAAGTCATAATCACATCTACGACTTAAAACCATTTTGTAGTTGAATATTTGACTACAAATTTTTACTATGGTGCCATGAAAGATAGTTGAAATGGTAGGTAGAAAATTGATTAATTTGGACACAAGTCATAAACACATGGTTTGGTATTAACAAGATTCCTTATATTGTTATTGATAATTGTGTGATGCACCCTTAGGCTTATCAAGTGATATCAAGGGTAAATAACCTTATCGATTTCCAAGTTTACACCAAAATGTAAACCCAATGTGTGTTCCTTAATTCCCAATAGAGATTCATGGTTTGAGCTTTAAGATGGGACATATGGAACTCGTAGCCTAAATATTATCATGAAGAAAGGGTTGTTGAATAAAAACTAAATAAAGACAATGAAAACAATATAGAATAAATTGCCCTCTAAAAGGAAGTCTTGTTTTTAGCCTAAAAAATAAAAGGACTAGTTAAGAAAATCTTTTATTTGTGAAAACCATAATAAATATGAAAGGGTTAAAAGGTAAATACCTTCTAATGCTTAAATAATACCTCAATGAAATAGAACTTCATCTTTGACCTATTATCTTCTGCTACTACAAATATGTGTTTTTAAGCTAGTTTTTGTAATTGAGTTTAGTTAGATTCTAAATCACATCAAACAATGGACAAAATTGAATATAGTCAAAATAAACATGTTGTTTTTTACACAAATGTGATTAAGATTATATGAATAACATGACTAAAGATACTTATTTGCAATGATTAAAATGGTTGTTTAAAATGACTAAAATGTTTAAGGTTATTACTTGGCAAGGCATTACTAATTTGATTTTCAAATTAAAAATTAAATTGTTATTATGAATAAACAATGACATTACGATTTTTAAAAGTATTTTAACTATAGGTGAATAAAAATGGTTGCCACCCTTGACTTGTGATTCAACACTGGAAACTCGGAATTTTTTAAATGATGAGTAGAAAAAGTGAGGTTTGAACCCACAACCTTTTTGGCACCACTCCAAGGCGTTAACCACTAAACCAACACCTTACATGATAACAGAAAATGGCATTACAAGAAATATAAACACGTATTTTGAAAAAAAAATAAAATTAATCACTATTTGATACAATTGATTTGGTAGGTTCATTATTACATTGAAATCTATGATTTATTTCGTTTTAAAATATTAATTTATTAGAAATTTAATATTAATTTAATTTTAAAAAAAATTGAGTTATGTATTCTAATTTTTAAGGTATATTTAATTTATTTAATTGCATCATTAATTTATTTAAAAATATTCCTTGGTTTAAAATATTCCTTGGTTTCAAAATGTGAGCAAAATAATTAAATCACTTAATTCAAAATTTCATAAATAATGATTTAAATATTTGATTTGGTTATAATCTATAATTACTTGGGTAAAACTAATTCACTATCATAATCACATTGAACTTTGTGATTCCTTCCAATTTCAAAACATGGAAAAAAAAACTATTTAAAAAATAAATTCGAACAATGTTTTTTCTCTCTCTTGGGTTACAAATTTCACATATAACTATATTTAGGTACATTTGATTTCCTTACTTTCATCATTGACTCCAATTTTATAATCATTTTAATCAAAAGTTTTAGACATTGCATTAACTTACATATGTTGATTCATGCCATATATTTATCAAATTTTATATTTTTAGCAAGATATCTATTAAATATCAAAATAAGACAAATTCACTTGTGAAATTATATATTTTAAATTTTTTATGTCTTCAATCATATATCAAAATTTGTAAATAAAAGTAAAAAATTGAATTCAACGTTACAATGTTTTCATAGTAACAATGGATTTTACTTTTATTTTCTAAATTTCGTTTATTTTTTTATTGTTTTAAATTTCAAATTTAAATAATATACACATTAGTTTTTAAATTTTCTACAGTAATTTTTAATTAATTAATTTTTTATTCTTGCATTTTATTCAAGTCATTTAATCATAAATAAATAGATGGATTAGTTTGGGATTAGTTTAATTTCGAGATATATATGTGCGAAATTGATTCATCATAAGTATTAATTGAATAATGGAATTTTAATAATTCAAGATTAACATGTACTTTCACTTAATTATTATGGTTTTCTTTATATAATATTAATATAAAAAATCAGATTGATACTCCTTTTTTTTCATTACATTTTTTTTTCAAAAATTTACCCTTGTAAATTATTTATTCATTTGAATAATTATGAATAATAATTGAAAACATGATAACTATATTTTATTCTCATTTTTTTAAATGATGAAGTTTAAAATGGGAACATGATTATTTTTTCCATTTTACTATTATCATATCATTAAAAAGTAGCATTATAATCATGTGTGTCATACTTTATGACTAATTTCAATCATGTTAGATGATTAATCAACATAACAAGTCCACGTGAACATTCACATTTATCATGTGTGCAACATATTGTTTGATTTTATTGGAATGTTAGATTTTTTAATCATAATGGATATTGTTACTTTTGATGTTAGTCATGATGGACACATTTAGTCATTTTAGACACGATGTTACTAGCATAAAAACCATGGTTTTGTAATAATGTTTACATTTGTAGCTATTATTTTCATGTTTGTAACCACTACTTTCCATTGGTTACTTTCATACAATAACTATTGTCATGATGCAATTACCTTCTATCAATTATTTTATAGTAAGTATGCTAAAAAAAGTGAAACAAATAAAAGTTTAGTTAAAGTGATAGTTGTTGCTTTTAATTTGACTACCTTATTGTTGTAGCTACCATCTTGCCCAAAATATTCCAAAAATAATAATAATAACAATAAAATGAAGAAAATTAATTAAGTAGTTAAAGTCACCTTGCTTTACATCAAACTAATACTAAATACTCTCTTTTGCATGCAAAAAACAAGGCAAACCACAAAAGATAAGATGTCATTTAACTTTCAACCAAAATCCATTTTATTTTTTCTTCACACGAATGCAACCTTCTTCTCCCAATTCACACACACCAATATTCTTAAAATCACTCAAATAGAATGATAAAATGAAAGAATAATATAATGATAAGAAATGATAGAATGAGGGAATGAATTTAAGAGACAATAAAAAACCAAAAATAATTCCCCATCACACATGGATTTCCCTTATTTTCCTAATTTTTTTCATCTTATCTTAATTTCCTTCACATATCGTAGTTTGTCACAAACTACTATATTTTCTAGAAATTAATTATTTTAGTAGCTTCATTCTATAATACATAAAGGATGGTAGGTATGAACCTATCAACATTAACTCAATAATTACTAAGAGGCCTTCTTGGTTAACTAAACTACAAAACTTACTTACAAACAAATGTTTTTATATTAGAATTTTAGTCCAATATTAGCTTTTGATTATTCCAATATTTTGAAAGTAATTCATAGTCACAACCCTAGCCTTGGGCTCGTGACCAAGGCAAAGGGCTTGCAAGGTTACGGGCCAAGAAGGAAGCCTGAAAATGGAAGAAAGTGTGAGGGAATGAACCTTGCATTCCCAAAAGAGCTTCCACCTTGAAAGTTCAAAAAACAATTGTAGAGGTCAAACCCAATATATTGAGGAAATCTTTATACCATTGAAAAGCTATTGAAACATAGATGTTTAAATGGGCTTGCATGACCCATTTGGACATTTGAAACACAAGTCATGGCCAATAGAAGGGCCAAGGGAAATTTGACTCCCGACCACTAGAAGTTGAGAATCGACCATATTTCCTTGCGTATAGGTGGTGTGCCACATATCGTTGAAAAGCTCTCAATGAGGGCTATAACTTTTTTTTAGATCTCATCTCAATCGGAAGTTTGCACACAAAGTTTTGGGGCCCCAAAATCGCAGGACTCCCATTTGGGAGTTCCGGGACAAAATGTCATTTGGATGTGGGCCTTATGGAGAGGCATAAAGTATACTATAAAGGGCAAGGTGGTGGCTTCCCCCAAGTCTAGGCTGTGGTGAGTCTTGTGAGTCCGAGTTGCCCGTGGTTCATCCTAGCACCAAAAATGCTCCAACTATGCACTAACCACCTTGTGTTTGGTTTTGTGCAGGTCCGTGTGAATAGTTGATGTTTGTCACTCTTCCTAGTCCCATCCTAGAGCTCCAACACACCCTTCTACCCCCAAAGTGCTATGCTGCTTTGACTTTTTATTCTTCTGTTGTTTTCACTTCATATTCACATTTGAGCCTATCAAGGAGCTTGGGAACGCATCATTCTTGATTAATTAAACTACAAAACTTACCTATGAACAAATGTTTTCATATTAGAATTTTAGTCCAATATTAATTTTTGATTATTTTAATATTTTGAAAGTAATTCATTGTAGTACCAATATTATTGTTAATTGACATTTTCATTTCATATTATCTTTTCATCAATTTGCCATGTGATGGTGACTATCGATAGTTAACAAAGGGTGAATTCACAAGTAAGAATTTCTATTGAAATTAACCTACATAAACCAATAAAAAGGGTGTTTGGTGCAAGTTTGAATTATTTAAATGGTGGATGGACAAATTGTGGGTGAATTAAACTCATAAGACATATCATTGCCCAACCTTGGAAATGAGCCACCACTTCCTTATAATATATATTGTTCCCAATGGTGAGGTTGCATCAAAGTGATAAAAAGCCCAAGATTCTTGGGAGAGAAACTAATTTTAAAATATTTTTCCTTAGTTATGATTCATGCAAATTTGTAGGCTCATAACTTCTACATAAAAATACCAATTGGAAATTAACCTTTTCTTCTAAGGCCTAATAAAGCTTGAATCATTGCAATAGTTTTATTGGAAAGAAGACATTTATGGAAAAAAAATAGGTACAAAGGTAATTTATTATTGTAATGCATTTACAATAGTAACACAATTACAATAATAGAATCATAAAAAATAATATTGTACCAACATTGTTACAATAGTGACATAAATTAAAGTAATTATAGTAATATTTAACAAAAAACTTGAGGAATTTTTTAAAAAAAAAGTATTACAATATTACGATAATGTAATTATGTAAGCAAACACACAAGTACAAATAAGGTCCATTATTGGTACACCTTGATCATCTCCTACTTTAGTATTGTGGCAACATTATTTGTTTGTTTTGTAATTCCACGCACAAAAACTACATACAAAACAACATTGTACTCTTTCCCAACATCGAATCCTTTTTATCTTTCATTCGTTGTTAGAACGATTGAAATATCTTTTGTTAGGAGATTTTTGTATTGTATAAATTAATATTATATCTAACCACCTATGTTTTGTTGACAAGTTCATGTTATAACTATGTTTAACTTGTGTCTAATTACAATGGCCAGGATGACAATCACCATGAATGATGTGGTAATGCAAAATATGTTTTTGTTGATGAATAATATTATGCCATGTAGGACATGCTTGAAACGATGGGGTAGGATTTGTAATAAATGTGCCAAAAATGTTTTTTGCTTCAACACATGGGGTACCAACCTTGGTGGATTTTTGTGTTAACATTTGATCGAACAAATACATTGTTGTTGGGTGTCTATGTGGCAAATCCACATGGCAATGATGACATGTGAATTATTATTGATGTGGTAGATTATACTTTTGTTATGGTATATTTTGACATGTCATCAAAATTTGTCAAAGAATTTTTTAGTTGACATGGATGGAATATAAATTGGAATATGCCTTCTAGTTCTTGCTCACAAGCTCACATTCTTGTTCACAAGTTCACACTTTCGTTCACATGCTCATTAATTAACAATCCCCACCATAGTGACATCTTTTTGAAATTAAGAGGAAGGAAAACAATTGTTAGTCCTTCTTTCTTCTTCTTGAATGCTGATGATGTTGTGAGTTATAAAGATGAAAAGAGATCTTGCCACATTATGAAGAGGTGAGATTGGTGAAGAGATCATAGGTGATCAAGCTTTTCAAGAGATAGTCAAGTCAACACATGCTATGAAAGATTGAAAAAAGATCATTAAGTGATGGTTAGGGCATTTGATCAAGCGGGGAACTTCATGAGCATGGTGATTAGTGGCGAGCGGTGGAAAATCAAGAAGAGGTACTTGAGCTTTTTGTTGGACATGGGAGATAGGAATAGAAAAGAGGATATAGTTAATTAATGTTGTTGTGAGGCCTAGGAACAAAAAAATAAAGGTCTACCCTCTTGAGTGAAAGCAAAAGAAATAAAGAATAATATTTAAGGTTTGCCTTTTGGAATGTGAGCAAAAGAAGTAGGGAAGAATAAAAGGTCTCCCCTTTGGGATGAGAGTAAGAAAAATAGGGAAAAGTAGATGGTCTGCCCTTTAGAATGAGAGCAAAAGAAATAAGGAAAAGTAAAAGGTTTGCCCTTTAGAGTGAGATCAAGAGAAGTAGGGAATAGTGAAAGGTCTGCCTTCTTGAATATGACCAAGAGAAGTGGGAAGAGAAGGAAAGATAAAGGCAAAGAAACTACCTCATGGAATGAGAGTAGTTGTAGGCTATTAATATGGTTCATAGGGTAATAAAGGGAAAGAAAATCGGGTTGCTCATAATGAGGGAGTAGGATTATGAGAAAAGGGAAAGCTTGGTGGAAGTAAATAACAATATTAAGGACTAAACAAACTCCAACATAATTTTTTTCCCTTGATGTGTGGAGATTTACTTTGAAGTCAACTTGTCCCAATTATGTATGTTGTATGTTCATGTTGTACAATGTTATTGCTTAGGTCTAGGAGTTGGTTATGGTTTGATTTACAGTACGGGAAGGTTATGCATAAGGATTATGGTTGCTATCTGGATTAGACAAGGACATGTTATGACCTAAACCACAAAGAGGGTCATGACAAACTTCATGGGTCATGATTTGGCAATAATAATCATGCAAAATTTGTTTTTAATAAGTTTGTATGGAATAAACACGAATGTTATTCATCTATTTGTATTGTTTGAACATCAATGTTGTGTACATTGTTTAGACACAAATGTCATATGCATGTTCGTATTGTTTAGATACATATGTTGTTGTTTATTCATGTTGTTTACACATGAAAGTCATGCACACAACTTCCATGTTTAAATAATGCATGACATTGGTGTTTAAATGATACAAACCCATAAAAGAACATATTTCAATTGGATTTATAATGAACTTATGAAGCCTATAAATTTGTGATGGTGGGACAATTATTGTTAGGATAAGGGTAAACCTTTGCATTAAGTTAATGTAGAAGCGGGGTGGGGGATAAAAGTGGACATACCCTTCAATAACTTGCTTGTAACCATTCCATGTAGGTTTTGGTATATTAGCATGATTAAGTTAACCTAAAGTGGGATAACAAAGACTGAAAACATGATCACCAATCGATGACATCCCTTGGATGTTCTCCAAGGACAAGGGGGAGTGACTTAGGTAAGGGTGTTGAAGGTGTTAATTTTGTGCCTAACAAAATGTTTCCTTTTCATTCCCACAATGTGTTCAAACCTTTTCCTTGCTTTAGTTTTTTTAGTTTTCTACTTTGCCCCAACCTTGGTTGTCAAACATGAATTCCCCCAATTTTTTGCAATTTGACTCCCAACCACTAAAACTCGATAATAAGGTTCGAATGACCTTAATAGAAATATATAACTTGAAGTTGGAAAGATCTTGTTCAATGCTATAATTTAACTTGTAATTATAAGTTTTTAATTTAAAATTCACATGAGAAAGTTATGAGCCCACAAAAGTACAATAATCATGTGTTGCTTAGGGAAGCTAGGCCCAAAACATGGCTCTTGGGCCAACTTGGTTGGGTTTTCCCCAATGAAACAACCCCAACCATTTGTTCCTTAGGGAATTTGGGCCCAAAACATGGTTTTGTGGGCAACTTGGTTGTGATTGCCAAGTCTCCTTTTCCTTGAGAAAGTTGCTCCCCCATGCAACTTGGTTGGGGTTGCCAAGCCTCCTTTCCCTTGAGGAGACTTGATTGATTGAGGTTGTGATTTAATCTTCTTCACCCCATGGAAAGTTCCCTACTTCACAAGGAAATTGTTCTTTAGGGATTTTGATTAAGAATGGCATTTAACACGCAATTTTCTAAACATGTACCAAATCAATTATAACCATTGCTTAATTTTGTGTATATAACAATTAGGGGGCAAAATTTACATTTGGCTCAAGTATATCAAATTTGTTATAAGTTCACCCATCCCCAATATTATTTTGGTCGAAATGGGTTTTATTTTTGAAGTTTTTATGAACAAACCATTTATTTAGAAATCCTTATATTAACATATAGATATTAAAAGAATATAAGACAAACCTCTTCAATGATTTAGAAACATAACTTTCCAATAAACCCAATTGTGAATAATGTTTTTCAAAATTGAATTAGTTTCGGAAGGAAAAAATCATTATGAATTTCATAACTTTTCCTCTATTGGTCTAAAAGTTGCAAAACCACAAACTTGCACAACACTTCATCAAGGGTTTTTTGAAGATACCAAAAAATAACAAGAGACTTTTATAAGTAATCAAATTTACAAGTTTCCTTAATGATTCATTGCCATTGGTTTTTACCCATTCCCATACTCCAAACATTGTGTGTTGTACTAACCAAGGCAACATTTTCATTGTGGGGATGATTTCATTAACTTATATATTGTACTACAACTATTCATATAATCTAAACAAGATCATCTTTAAGCTTTTATTAGTGAAAACAAATTACACTATCCATAAAGTCTTGTCACAAGGTAGTTTATGCAAGATTTTAGGATTTGTAATTGGCCATGCAACTAAATAAAAGTGATTGAGATGATAAAAACACCCAACACAACAATGTTATATATATTATAATCACATTGTATAAGTTTCATGAATAGTTTTTGAATTGGCATAACATAATGGACTTTTTTTTAAATACTAAAAAACCTATAACAATCCATAATCGATGGATATGGACTCAATGCATCATCATCATATATATATGTATATATAGTGAATAAAGGACTCAATGACAATATGGGGTGGTGACATTGATACCAAGGACTTTTGGGAAGGATTTTGATGACCAAGTTTTTCTATGTACCTTGAATTTTTGGGCTTTTCCTATAAGTGCTTTGTTTAGTGAAAGAAATCATTTAGAAACTCATCTTTCAAATTTAAGATCTCCATAAAGTAAATTAGGTTTGGAAATTTTTAATTATAAATTTCTAATGAACTTACAAAATAACCCATGCACAATGCCAAAATATGTCTTTCATGACAAACATTTTATCATTGTGTCCTAGTTCTAGTCATGTAGTTGTATTATGCTAGTTGTTGTAACTATGATGTGATTATGATGTGACTACAATGTGATTATATTGTAATTGCATGACTATGTGACTACATGTCAATTACTATATTATGAATTAACAACCTATTGATTATGCACCATTTTTATTTCAGTTTAGAAGAGAGAAATTGCTTTATTTTCCATTTGAAAACTTAATCAATTTGAAAAATATAATTAATGCAATTGTAATACCTTGCCAACTTTGTCACATATTGTGCATGTCTTCAAAATACTTTTAAAAAAGTTTGGATTTTAAATTTCAATGATACAATATTCATAAAAAATTAATATTTAGTTTCACATAATTTTATTGTTTCGAACTTTTATGTGATTAAATAATAATAATAAATTTCAGGTTGATGCCAATATTTAACATAAAAAAATACTCATGAAATTTGGTCCAAAAAAATTTCAAATTTCAAATTATAACATAAAATGATTTTGTAGGGTTTTTAAATGTGGAAGCAAGAAAAATATAAAAATCTGCCATATTTGTTAGTTGGTTTTAAGTGTGTAGCCATGACTATAAAAGGTTGATTAAAATTTCTTTACTTCATATTTAGTTTATGTCTAAAATTAAGGAAATATTGTAAAGGGTGATTTCCATTTTTCAACTACATACTTTAATCCTACGAAACATATTTTGCCAATGCTAATTATGTGAGAATTGTGAATCCTCTAAAAAATCCATAGAATTATTAATTATATAACATCATTTGACATGGTATAAATTGATATTTAATATTTAGACTAATGTTGTATATCATAAATAATATATAATTTTTTAAAAATAAACATATAATATTAAGATCTATTTTTAAATATTATCTATGAATAGATTATATATTATAGATAGAAATTTAAGAATGAACTTTTTAAAGTACTAGTTTTATACATCACAAATAATATATATAATACATTAAAAAGTTATATTTTTATCAAATTTGAAATATTTATGATCTATTTATAAATATTACATTTCATATTTGTGGATTATTATTTTTTTAATCAAATACAAGTTTAAGATTTGGGGAATATATCATTTATTTGTTATTATGTTAGCCATAAAAAAAATTCATTTATAAATCATGTGCTTGAGTGTTTTTTTTAAAGGAATGCTTATTGAAATCTTGTTAAATGATAAATACAACAATTCTATTTAAGTTTCCATTTTGGAAAAGAAGTAAATATACATGTGTGCATCATTGAAAAAACATTAAGAATGAAATTTTGGTTTTTTAATTTGGAAAAATATCAATAAAATACTAAATATTAAATTTGATAGTTGTGTAATATTTTGAATGAATAATAGGTTAAATAAAATGCACCCCATTATGTTTACACAACAAGTGGTCAAACCTCACAATTTGCCAAAGTGGTGGTCAACGATGGATTGTTGATTGAATATTTTCTACTTTATTAGAATGTCTAAACCATGGATGTAGTTATGAAAGACACATTTGGGCATTGTGATGTGATTCAAGGTATCATATTTCCACATTATCTCCATAGTGGTAATTTGGACAATTATGGACTTTCACATGTGCTTAAAATTGTTACATTTTAGTGTGCTTTGACTCTCATATAATTCTCCATGGCCTAACCATTTCTACCATTTCAGAGTACCATCATTATCATGTCAAGACTTGATATGTATGACATCCTTTACACCTTGCCTTTTGGCTTTTACATTCGTCAAAATTGATGTACACTTCACACATGCACACACACATAAATTGATAATTCCATTACAATAGTCTCAAAAAATGATAAAAGATCCAAAGAATAATTGTCTTCAAGTTTTTCCTTGTATAATGTTTTGCATTTAGTTACAACTATTGTCGACTATTGATTTCTACTAGTAACTTCTACAATCGGCTATCTACTTTTGTTGGTATATTTTTCAATTGGCTATCTACAACATTTGGCCATTTTAAATTTAGGTTATCAAAACAATAGGGCTAGTTGCCCTATTTGGTATGAGCAAATTTGGTTATCTTCAATTGATCAATTTCATCCACATGGCCATGTTTCTTTCATGTAAATAATTCATGTTGTAAATTTCATCCATGTTGTCCCCTTGCAAGTTGTAATTGTTAATTGGATTGGATGTCTTGGCATGCAATGCACATTGTCAAATGATGGAGGGAACACATACACACAATGGATACCAATAAGTTTTAGAATAATAGATTTGGAATGTTATCATGTTGTGAAAGCATTATAAGGATGGATGTAGGCACCTTAGCATACCAAGTTCACAACAACACTGTGCATTTGGAATGGATAATCATTACTTTTCCATGCACCTAACATGACAAGACTTGGAGGAAATTGGTGAAGCTTGCCTCTTGGCGTTACCTATAACAACTATTTTCTAATTAATTTTTTTAAAATGTAAATCTTTAAAAGTAGATCTTTAAAAGTGGTCATTCACAATACATTTTTGCACTCAAAGTGGGACAATCACCACTTCTATGGACCTTCCCCAACAAGACTTGGAGAGAACTTTTTTTTTTTCCCTCAAATATTTGGTATTGGATACTAAATTACTTGAACATAACATAAAGGCTAATAGCTCATACTATTGGGACTCGTTGCCACCTTATAGGTTGTTGTGGGTACAATTAAAAATAGGACATATTAGATGTACCTACTTGAGAATCAAGCCCCAAGTGGTTGAAATTCATGCCCATCTTATAAATTGTTGTGGATTCAAATGACTACAAAGTTAGACTAAATGTTGGGAACTATATCCAACCCACTTATAAGATCCATGTCCATGGTTCAACCATCATAAAAAACCGTGTGGTTTTGTAAGGATTAAACCTTAGGTTAGTTACAAGCTACAATTCCTAAAAGGGAGGTCAATCACTCTTGGTTGACAAGTCTCTTCACCACCCCATCAACTTTTGGTGGGGCACTTGGAATATCAATCATCGCTGAAAATAAATAAGGTTATCAAGGGGTTCAAAGCTCTCACCAAGGGGAGGAATAGGCCACAACACGGTTGGTGAGAAAGAGTCTACCTCTGAAATGACACCTAAGTCCCAAAGATGAAAGGGCTAAAGGTTGATTGGGTTCTCTCAAAATAAGTTGGGGGGCTTCTATGGAATTGGAATTGTACCTTGGTGGGATAGTAAAACAAAATATTGTCCTCGTGTGTCCAGGGGCATGCACAGGACCCCATGGAAAGTAGGGCTTTAGGATGTTCTTCTAAGCACCTAGAATGTAGAATATAATTGTGGGGAAGAAAATTGAGTTTGACAAAAGTGGTCTTTGCTAAGGAAGGATACCCTAAATTTACTAGAGGGACCCAAGAAGGTGAGGTAGCTAGTTGTCGCACAACATATTTTGCACTATCTCCAAGCGACAACTTTGCCCAAACTTTTAGTGGAGTTGTTGCACAACATATTTTGGGCTAGAGTGAACTAGTAGCCACCAATGCACCAATCGAGGATGAGGTCGTTGAAGCCATTTTCAAGATGAATCAGAAACACATCCTCCCTGCCCGAAATTATTTGTTTTTTTTTGCCTCTTCTCTGCCCCCAAATATTTCCCTACCTCCCCCCTCCTTCCCCCCCACCTACCTTTCGCCTCATACTTCCCATTCCATCGCTTAGGAGCCATTGCAACAAAAGCAGGAGTAGAATGAGCACAATGAGCAGGAGCAGAGTGAGTAGGAGTAGAGTGAATAGAATGAGCACGAGCATGAGCATAAGTAGCGTGACCACAAGTAGCGCGCCCACATGTAGCAGAAGTAGTGCGCACGCTTGAAGCTAACGCGCTTGAACTTGGAGCTCTAAAGCTCTTGAAGTGAGACCCATGTGGGACCCAGAGCGGGAGTTTAAGGTAAGCTCCCTCCCTTATGGCTTTTTTTTTCGTTTTGCCGTAGCATAGTGAAGAAGGCAACGGTGTTATTGTTGTCGCCTTCTTCTTTTTGTTTGTTTGTAGGGCAATGAAGAAGGTGACGATAGTAACGTTTTGTTGCCATCGCCTTCCTTTTTTTGTTGCAGTGTAGCAAAGAAGGTAATGACAACATTTTTTTTTCTTGTAGCGTAGCAAAGAAGGCAATGACAACAACGATATTGTCGCCTTTTTTTTTTTTCCCAGCAAAGCAAATAATGCGACGACGGGTTGTTGTCGCCTTCTTTTTTGTGTTGCTGCAATGTTGTCGTCACCTTCTTTTTTTTGTTTATTTACAGGGTAGCAAAGAAGGTGACGACAACCTTTTGTGTTGTCGTCGCCTTTACTTGTTGCAGCATAGTAAAGAAGGTGACAACATCAACGTTATTGTCGCTTTCTTCTTTTTATGTTATTGCAACACAATAAAGAAGGTGACTGTAGCTATGTTGTTGTTGCCTTTTTTTTTTGTTGTAACACAAAAGGCAATGGTTGCCATCGCCTTCTTTTTTTTTCTATTCTTTTTGTTGCAACGCAGACGGCGACGATAACAAGGTCACCTTTTTTTTGTTGTAGTGTAGTGAAAAACGCAATGGCAACCTTCTGTTTTGGTGAAATTGCAAGAAAGAAAGTGACGACAATGAGTCGTGGTCTTCTTATGTGGTTCCATTGTAGCAAAGAAGGAGACAACAACTTCCATCACCTTCTTCAATGGCTTTGCTACAACAAAATGGCGACTTGCGCCTTTTTGTGGTTTTGCTGTGAAGAAGGTGACAACAACAATGTTGTCACCTTCCTCTATGGTGATGGTGTTATGGAGAAGGCGATGGCTGGAGGCAAGTTTTTCCTTTTTAAAAAAATTTTGGGTGGTACTTTTGGTTTAGTTCATTAGAATTAACAATTAATAATGAAATGGTGGTTTTATTTTTTGTTGAAGGTTGGAATGGCTAGAGGAAGGAGATTGAAGAAAAGTGGTGGTGGTGAATTGGAAGTTGAGAAGCAAAATGTTGTTGCATCAGATTTGGTAGTTGTTGAACAAAATGTTGCTTCATTAGATCAAGTTGTTGTTGACCAAAACGTTGCTACATCATATCGAGCACTTGATGAGCAAAATGTTGTTGCATCAGATCATGCAATTGCTAAGCAAAATGGTGTTTTATCATATTTAAGACCTAAACAACAAAATGTTGCTTCATAAAAAATAAGAATTTAAAATTGATGTATCAAGCAATCTATGTGGATTAAAGTTGACAAGGATTACAATTTGTAATAAAGATTGAAGATTTTGATTGAAAAATGATGGGTTAGATTGATTTAAAATTTACGTACATTATATTAAATGCAGATAAAAGAAATTGTACAAGTTTTTTAAAAGTTTAATTATATTTGTACCTTCCATCATTCTTGATGGAAGGTGTGGGGTTTTTTTTGTCAATATTTTTTTATTGCAATATTTAAAAACAATTAAAATTTGCAAAAGTTGTATTTGATTGTATGATTTTATGTTTTGTAATACTTGCATTTTGATTCTCAACTCTTTATCTATAAGGTTTTAGGGTTAGGATTTTTCAATTACAAAGTAATGATTTTTTAAAAATATTTTCTGGGTAGGTTCGGAACTTGAAATTGACTAGGTTTCTCAGCCACCAACACTCCCTTGTCCACCTAATTTAGCTCCAAAGGACAAAGAATGGATGAAGGTTGGGTCGAAATGGAAGTGCAAAGTTGGCACTTGCATTGTTGCACATTGTGCCAAACGGTTGTTAACCAAGCATTTAAAAGAGGTACATGACTTGGTGGTAGAAAAAGGCCAAACTTGGGAGGCCTTCAACTTTTGTAAGAGGTCCTCTACATTAAGACCATGTTAAAATGAATGCTCAGATCTTGGGAAATGCCATGGCCGTGCAAAAGCGAAATGATCAAAAGGTTGTTAATCGCATTCGTGCCAAAACACAACTGGAGTGGGATAAGTTTGTAACTCTTGTAAAACAATGTCCACCATTCCCAAAACCAGCGTTGGTCAAATTAGATTTAAAAAAATTGTTATAGGTGTTAGGTCTCAATGCATGGGGTGTGGGAAACTTGCGTCAAAATGCAACGTTGCGGATGGAGAAGGATGAAGATTTGCAAAAGATTATTTGATCCACTTGTTGTGTATATGCATGATAATTGAAGATGGCATGGGATGTAAAAATTGGGATCAAAAGTCCAACAAAACAAGCCGAATAGAATAACTAACAAATGTATTGTATTTTTATGAATCTAAAATGGTTCATGGAAGGTAAAAAACAATAATGAGGCAATGTTTATTGTATTTTCATAATTTTGTTTCATCTAAGGTGCGTTAAGGTTTAATTTAGTGGTACTTGGGTGTTCATAAGGTTGAAGAGACAATAAAGGAAAAGTTTGTTGCAAATGTAGTTCAAGTTGAAATACAACATCACCATTTTTCCACTCTTCGTCATGTAGTAAAGGCTATAAATGCAATAGTTGCTTACCGAGCTAAACATGAGATTGTAAATATTAATATGGTTTAGGGTTTTCATTTTATATAGTTAGCTATGTTTTTTCAGCCCTTTTATTTTTTTGGACTACCCAATTTTTGAACTTTGGTCCTTTGATATGTTATGGAGAACTTTTTTTTAATTGGGTTTTTTAATAAATTTTCATCCACCCATTTTTGTACATTTTTTATCAATATAATATTTTATTCTAGTCACATTTATTTGATGGGTATATGGTTAATCATATATGTCTTTTTTGTCATATTTTTCTTAATACTTAAAATGTAAGAATCAAACCTTAAATAGGCCCATATGAATAAGTGACATTAATTTGATTAGGGTCTATATAAAGATCAAAATGAACATTGTGCAATACTTACATCTAATGTAATAAGACTCACATCACCTAAAGACTTTTAAAACAAAACACATTTTAAACATATAATACCTACATCATTTTTTATTATAAATTCCATAAGGCCATTTCATATATGCAATACTCGCATATGGGTCCTTTAATAGCCATTGGTTTTATACATACATTGCAATACTCGCATATAAGATCCCATAATAGTCATTGGTTTTTTACATTCATTACAATACCCGCATATAGGATCGCATAACAGTCGTTGGTTTTTTTCATTCATTGCAATACCCACATATAAAATTTCATATAGTCGTTGGTTTTTTACATTCATTGGAATACCTATATATATGGTTCCATAATAGTGGTTGGTTTTTACAATCATTGCAATACCTGCATATAGAGTCCCATAATAGTCATTGGTTTTTTACATTTAGTGCAAAACCGACATTTTGTCATAAATTTCATTCAAAATACTAACTAATTTAGGTATATTAAAAAACCATATTTTGGGTACCCAAACCACTTATTAGTTATTTTGAAATGACTGTAGTACCCACATGTATGAAATATCTAATATGTAGTTTGGGTGGGCCCTTGAATGAAAACGAAAGCCTAGATGCAATACCTGCATGTAAGTTCATACTGAAATAATCCATAGGTGATTGAAGCAAACCTTATGTGAAGACCCAACCCTAATTGCAATATCCGCATGTAATTAAGGTTGCCATTTCACTACAAGTTTTATCTTAATCACCTATGGGTTATTTTGAAATGAATTGGGATATAGTTATTGCATTTAAGGTTAAGGTTTCATATAATTTTGCAATATTCACACACGTATTTACTTTCATTAATTACAAATCTAGCCTTAATTTGATTAATCATTAAATAAAATTTGTAACAAAACACAAAAGAAGGTATGTCTCTTACCATTTGTTAATATCTCCAAGTTGATTTCTTTCACTTTATTTAAAAATATCTATTTCATTATTTTGCATATAAAATTCCCCCTAAAATGCATTATACATGTATTTTACTTACTATAAACTTATAAATAGAATGTTAATTAATTTAGGGTTTCCCAAGCTCTAAATTTGAATCATAATCCAATAATATATATTTATAACAATTATATGATTTTCTTTCTTTCTTTTTAATAATTTTTTTAACTCAAATTTAATATGTTATAATATAATAAGGAATAGACATTAAACTATCATAAATGCTTATTAGGCTTACGTGGCCTAGGTTAGTAAACTACCTATATTACTAGGATGTTTACTTAATAAGTTCAACCACTTTCAATACTTACTTAGACCATTTAAGATATTAACCTAAAAAGCTTACACTAATGAATAAACTACATAATAGGCCTATATTACATAGGTAGCCTATTAGGTAATTCATTAAGTTACTTAACAAGTAGCTTATTAACCTATTACTCATGTTTAGGCTAAGTTGTTTAATCTGGTAAATGTTAACATTTTAGTTAATCTGAAACCTTGGCAATGAACTTTTGTTGAAGCTAGTAATTTGTCAAGGTCATAGATTCTTGGTTTTTTTTAATGAACATTATTGTGTTTTTTGGATAGTCGAGTCATGTTTTAGCTTCTAAAGGTGTCGAAAACATTACATAACAACTTGGCCTTCACAAAGCTTCCAAATCCAAACAAACTCTGGGATGACTTTTAAGAATTTATGAACATTTTCATCCTTAACTATTTCAATTTTGGAATTCTTAAATTTGCGGTAAAAACAAAGTTCATTAAAAATAATTGCAATATACATAACCATAGGTTTATATATATACCTTTATAGTTTTTCACATTACGGGCATCATCGTATGTGCGACTTGGTTTGCCCAATGTATCTTTTATAATACTTATGGTTGTAATTTTAAATAAATATGTATCAAAATTAATATAATTCCATAATATAATTATTTATATATAATGTGTTAAAAATAACAATATATTTGGACCAAGTTTTAAACCAATATTATACATCATGAAAATAAATAAATTAAGTTTGAACTTTTTATTTTTTAGTATCGACAAACTTTGTATTGCATTTAAGGTTTGGTTTTCACATAAGGTTTGCTTCTTACTTTTGTGTGAATTCTCCAGCCTAATTTTTCCATCTCTTTGAACAATATATAAAACAAAATTGTATTATTTCACATATGTCTAAACCCTAGAAATTTCCCCCAATTTCATGTAAAATACTTCTGATAATTAATGAATTATCAAAAAAATAAATTAATATAATCAATTAAATAATAGACCAGTATTTTGGAATTGTTTAATGATTTATTATCAAAAATTAGATAATCATTTGTTTATTTAAAATAATTAGCTAATCATTTGGTTTAATTTTATTTACTTGGATAATAAAAAGTTGGATCTAAAAATCAGATTGATTAATTTGACAATTGATTGATTAACTTAATTATATATATTTTTAATAAGTTATTGAAAATCACTATTTAAGATCATTATTCCACATTATAGATTGTTAGTTCAACATTTCCATGAAAAATTCCTACACCAAGATTAACTTGATCATAATTGTGGAATCATGGAACTTTTAATCAACAACCTCAACCTTTATACACACCTTTATTAGCATACTCTTTTGAAATGAACTAATTATTTTGAAGTGACCCAAATGTGGGTATTGCATTTAGATTAGGATCTTCATTTAAAGAAGCTTAAACCTCACATGCATAATTTCATAGTGACCCAAAAATGCGAGTATTGCATTTAGGGTAGGATCTTTATTTGAAGAAGCTTAAACCCCGCATGTGTAATTTTGAAATGACCCAAAATGCAGGTATTGTATTTAGGGTAGGATTTTCATTTCAAGAGACTTAAACCCCACATGCATAATTTTAGGATGACCCAAAATACAGGTATTGCATTTAGGGTAGGATCTTCATTTTAAAAGGTTTAAACCCCTCATGCATAATTTTGAAGTGACCCAAAATGCGAGTATTACATTTAGGGTAGGATCTTCATTTAAAGAGGCTTAAACCCCACATGCGTAATTTCGGAATGACCTTGAATGCAAGTATTGCATATAAGGTTGGGTTATTTCAAAGTGATTTTGCACGTGGGTATTATGTTTAGGGCTAGGTTTTCATTTAAGGGTATTGCATTTAAGGTTGATTCTTCATTTAAACTTGTAATACCCGAACTTATACTTACCTACCAATTAGAATTTTGGGGTTTCGTTGCAATACCTACACCTGTACTTACCTTTACTAACTTGAATTTTGAGGCTTCGTTGCAATACCTACACTTGTACTTACCTTTACCAACTAGAATTTTGGGGTTTCATTACAATACCTACACCCATACTTGCCTTTACCAACTGGAATTTTGAGGCTTTATTACAATACCTGCACCTGTACATACTTCTACCAATTGGAATTTTGGGGCCTAATTGTAATACTTGCACTTATACTTATTTCTACCAATTGGAATTTTGGGGCCTAATTACAATACCTGCATTAACAATAATATTATCACTATCTTTGTGTTTTTTCATTTCACATTATTTGGAAAGGTTATTATTTACTTGGAAACAATAATAACCTTTGTGCCAATTAGACTTCATGTGTGTGTTGAATACATGATGTTCAAAGAATTTGGGCTATGGTTCCCTCCATACAAAATTCTTAGTGCTAATGGCAATAATCTTGATTAGTAATTGACACATTTATTCATGACATCGTTTAGTGCGTACATTTGTGTGATTGAGCATTATTTCATACCAATTCTTGAGCCATTTGACATTATTTCCCAATCCATCTTCTACGTTGTGTAACACCAATCCTGGGTGTAAAATGCATTTGCCTTTGTGAGGCATATGTTACGAATATTACATGCCAATACTTTCATGTGTGAGGTGGCATGTTCACAAAGTGTCACATCACCTTCTTTACATTCATTTGTGATCTCTTACATTGTAGTGACCAATTGTGCAAGAACCCTTTCCATTGGGGTTGATGAATTTATTATGTCATTAGACCCTACAATGGCACCCATAGGGAGATCACTTTGCTCCATGTTCATGAGCCCATCAAATTCCATGATCCCATCATCACCTTCAAGATGTTCATCTTTGTCATCATCATTGGATTCCATATCATCTAGAATATGTCATGGATTTGCAAACATGTGACCCAACCCTCCACAATGTGATCCATACCATGTTCCACAATAATGAATGATATCCTCCTGAGAAATGTTTGTGCATGTGAGAATGACCACAATTTGGTGTTTACACACGTTCCATCACAATGCCTATTCACATGTGCAACAAAATATTTCGGTGAATGGGAATTTCACTGCGTAAATAACATTGGGAAGGCGTTGGTTCCATACGCCCCAAGCTCCATCACTCTCAAAGGTTGGTTGGTACATATGGGTGAATGGAATAAGGGCTGCCTTTTCCACACTTCATGTAATAATGGCCTCCATAACCTTGTATTTTATGAAACCATTTTTTTTCATTTCCAATGTGTGCATGTAGTGGTGTGCAATGGACGTTGTTAATTGCCACACCAACCAGTCAATCCTACACCCTCTAAGGCCTTTTGTGTTAAGAGCAAGCCAATGTTTCAACACACCATGATATGATTCAATGCTTGCTTGGGCGTCTTGGTTGGAATGGGGCACTCTTCGAACACCCACCATCCATAATTCTACAAACATAAACACAATGCACAAGGATGAATAACATTATTACAAAACGATTTTGAGTACTAAACCATGATAAATATTATCACTTACCAAATCAATGGTAATGTCCAAAAATAATTTGTCCACGCATCACCATGCGTATGTTTATGAAGGCTTTCTCTCACAACAACCTTCCCACACTCTTTGAAGTCATCTATTGTTTCTCCATGATTGATGGACATGTACATCACATCATGAAGGTCTTAGAGGATTCCACCCTGCACTTCCACATCTTTGATTTTTTCAGTACCACGTAAGTGCTATGCTTTGAAAACATGCCAACAGCAAAGGTAGATGGGAACCTTGTCCATACCCTATGCGACCTTAATAAGGACACATATGCAATAAAATCTCCATGAGTGGATGGGGTTAGTACAACATAAAATGCATTTGAAATAATCAAGAATATTATGAAAGATATCCAACAACACCTAAGGAAATAATTACAATACGGGTACTAGGTATAGAACTAACCATAATGCTTTTAACTCTTGAGGTGCATCATCAACAAGAAAACACGATGGTTTCCAATGTAGCATGTGTGATAACATCTTATCTTTTAATGGTTTCAACCATTCAATCAAATCCTAAACTATTTGCCTACTTGTAATGATCTAGGCTAAAGGGACATTCGTGCGATGATCATCAAACCCCATCAAGGTGAATAGATGGAATTTCATGTCATTTGTACCAAATGTGGCATCCATAGAAATGACACCATTATGACCATATGATAGCATGGACTCACATTGAGTTGGTGTTTGAATACCTATGGTGAATGGGACTTGAATCTTGTTGATTTCACCAACATCTTGAAAAAAGAACACATCTTCCGAATGTTGGAAAGCCCAAGACCGAATTGAAATTGCAAGGTTGGTGTGTAAATGTCAACTCCTTTTCTTATGTTTCCGATCCAAATATGCAATGTCTTGAAGCCGAATGAAATCATCTCATGTCATGCTTTGACTTGCATTCACACATTCCCACCAAATTGTTTTACGCTTGGCATATATTTGTTTAGTCGTGTAACCTATGTTTAGTTGGGCCCATATGTGGTTCTTCAATGCTTGTGATATGTGTGGAACATAACAAGACATACGAGAAATGGATTTTGGGTCATGTTCACCATGTGCGAATGACCCATCAGTTCATGTATGTGCCTTATGATAAATTATGATCTCAGCCACATCAGGTCGTGTGTATAGACTTTTGATTGAGAATGACGCTAAGCATCTTCGTTTAATGGATCGAGTGTGGGTTGAGCTTTCCCGATAGTCCTTTGGTCCATCTTCACACTAATAACTAAACCAAAAAACTTTCAAAATGTAAATGATTACATCTTTAGTATATTAATTAAAGAAATAAAAAAGGTTAATGCCATAAATGTTTACCATGTATACCTGAGGTGGTTTTTGATAGTTGGTTGCTTGATATCTGTTTGGCTTGGAAAGTTTTTGTAAACATTCCATTCCACAGGAGTGTTTGTATCCCCTCATTTACCTTCCAAGAATTCCAAGATGTGAGCATATGAAACATAAGCAAATTGAATGGTCACTTTATTTTGCCTTCCATGGCATATCTCGGACATCCACACCAAGTCCTTGTTTGAGAAAGGGAACTTGGTGGGGTTTTGGACATGAATGGAATGTGACGCGCTCCCAAGTCACGGGGGTGAGACCCACTTGAGGGCCTCACAAAGTCAAGTTGCGGAATTGAGACTTGGTAGCACGCTCCCGGCTTCCAACTCTAAAAAGGGGTAGAGGGTTGAGTTGGGAGCCCCGGGATTAGACTAGGAAGAGATCAAGCTTTTAGATCACACGAACCTGCATCATAAACCAACACGGGTTGGTTAGAATCCATTTGCACTCTTTTGGTGTTGGGACAAGCCACGGGAACCCGGACTCACTTGGACTCACCACATCCTTGGCTCGGGAGTATGCCACCACCATACTCCCTATAGTATACTCTGCGCTACGTTGTGGGGACTACACCCAAATGGCACAAATTCCCGGGACTCCCGAAATGGAGTCCCGAAGTTGTCCCGAAATCGTCCCGGCGGGACTCCCGGAACTTTGAACGGCCATAACTCCCGACCGCAGAGTTGGATCGCGACGAGGTTTGAATCAAAGTTGTAGCCCTCGTCGAGATCTTTCCAAGACGTATCGCAATCCCAATTCGGACTTCAGGAAGGGGTCGATTCCCGACTTTTAGTGGTCGGGAGTCAAACTGCCAGTTTGACTCCCGGCCCTTCTTTTGCCCATAACTTGGGCGACAAATATCCAAATGGCCAATGCGAGGCCATTTTCGATATCTACGCTTCAAGACCTTTCCAATGACACCAAGAACACCCCAATGCAAGGTGTTTTGGGTCCTGCTGTCGAGCTCTGAACATTCGGGAGTCCCGGAGGACCCCAAATCCCACTTTTTCCAAGTGTTGGGCTTCACCCCCACACTTGGCCAAAATAGGGTTGCGACAGAATGGGACTTTGGAACCTTTCCCATGATTGAAGGAAATAGGACAAATTCTTGCACCAAGATTGTCGCAACCCTAGATTTGGGTTCGCGACCAAAGAAAAGGGGTTGCAAGGGTGCGGGTCAAAAGGAAGGCTGGGAGTCACATCACATACTCCCGGGAGTGTAGGAAAGTGTGAGGGAGTGAACCCTCACACTCACAAGGCAACTCCCACTTTGGGAGATGAAGTCCCGATGGACTCCCAAAACTTCAGAGAGCGATTTGAGGGGTCAAACTCAATAGTTTCTTCATATCATTAGAAATCTTTTAGAACGTAAATTTTTAAAATGGGCTCGCATTTTTCATTTGAACATCTGAAACACAAGTTATGGCCAAAAGAAGGGCCGAGAGTCAAACTGCTAATTTGACTCCCGACCGAAAAAAGTCAAAAATCGACCCGATTTACTTGGCTGCAGACAACGTGCAACATACCATTGGAAAGCTCTCAACGAGAGCTACAACTTTACTTGAGAACACACTTCAAATCAGAGGTCTACTTGCAAAGTTATGGGGTTCCAAAGTTGCGGGAGTCCTAACTGGCGCGATTTCGGAACTCCCACTCGTGAGTCCTGGGAGAGAAAAACCATTTGGATGTGGGCCCTATGGAGAGGTGCAGAGTATACTATAAGGGGGAAGGTGGTAGCTTCCCCCAAGTCCAGGCCGTGGTGAGTCTTGTGTGTCTGTGTTGCCCGTAGCTCATCCTAGCACCAAAGGTGTTCCAACTATGCATTAACCACTTTGTGTGGGTTGTGTGCAAGCCCGTGTGAGTGAGGAAGCTTGTCAACTCTTCCTAGTCCCATCCCGGAGCTCCAACACGCCCCTCTACCCCTCAAAGTGTTGTGAGCTAGTGAGCGTGCCCCGACTCCGCCCTCTTCCGTTGTCTTTCACTTCGACTCACATTTGAGTCCTCGAAGGGGTTGGGAGTGCATCAAAGATAATTTATAATTTTATAAACATTCATCATTGAACAAAATCCCAAAATGCAATACATGCATGGCATTATGAACCCATATACTAAAACAAACTTAGCAATATCCACATAATGATAATTAATGCACACTGTTTGAGAGGTGAGAATGCAATACCTGCCTCAGGCCATAAAACCCACATTGGTTGTGGGGATTTAATGCATTATTCGCATATGGGTATGAAAAAATCAAACTACAAAGAGATATTGAATATGAAATATTCGTGTAAAGGTATAAAACCTTTATTTACGAATGTATACGTAATGAAACTTGACGCCCTTTCAATATCCAATAACTAGGAAATGAAAAGAGGTTGAATTGTGAAAATATAAACAAAACAAAAAAGAAATAACAAGAGACAAATGCATACATTTAGGAATAAAAGATGACAACGTTCCACCAAAGTTTGTAGTCCCAATTGAAAATGCAAGCCTAAAAGATCATAACTCATACAAAAGTGGGTTAGAAAATATTAAACTTTAACAACTATGGAACATATGGAAACAAAAAAGATTCATAATTATGGTATAGATTTAAACAAGTGATAAGATCAAAAACCAATACAATAAGCAAAGTTTAAAGTATAAACCTTAGGCTCTAAAATATATGAACCAAATTCTTATACACAAAATCATAAACCATAACCCTAAAAATCCAAATGATATTTTGCCATAAGCCTTATTACAACCCTAACTATGCAAACCCTAACAAAAAAAATTCTAGATTTATACTTCAAACTTTAAAAACTATACAAACTATACAAATTATATAATGCAAAATAAACAAATTCAAAAGAACATAGGAAAAAAATTAGAAACCAAAGTTTAAAGGTTTTAAACTATAAATATTTATAGATTGAAAGAAAATACTTTAATTTTTAATAATAATAAAATAAATTTCCTACAAAACCAAAAAAAAAGGTATGTCTTTTACGTTTGTGTGATCTCTCCAACTTAATTTTTTCCACTCTTTGTGACGAAGATATAGAATGCAATATTACTTCACATTTATGTAATCCCTAAATCTATCCCCCCAAATTTAGCCTACTTTAGGTTAATTACTATAAATTTGTGAAAATTTTATTAATTAACTTATGTGTCCCCACCCTAAACTTAAACCATAATCCAATAATACATATTTATAATAATTACATAAAAAGATATATTGTAATATCCATTCAATAATAAATTAGGTAAACAAAATTTAGTAAAATATGCATTAACTAAAGTAAAATGGCTGCAATTATGACATTGTTTCCATTATAAATTGTTTGTAATACTTACATATGGGGACCTATGTTCATCATCCATGAACTAGGATGAACCTTAATAAATTGATAAGTAGGATTGAAAAGGGGGGGGAAGGTTGAAAAAAAAAGAATACGTAGTCAATTAGGTATTTGTCTATTTAAAAAGCAAAGATAGATAAGTAGTTAGGTAAATAAGCAAGTTAGTACAAAAGAAACAAGTTACCTTATCAAAGTGATTAGGTTTATAAAATACTTATGTCAATAGAATGGTTGTGTATGTAAGGTACCTAGGTCAGTAGGGTAGGTAGTTAGTACAGTGGTTAAGTTAGTAGGATATGTAATTAGCCTTTCCCTTTTAGTAAACCATCTACTTATCTAGTATTCAACTATTTTCCTACCTATCTACTTATATGTAGCACATACTTCTTACTCCAAGGCGATATTAACTCAGTTGAGGTTTGTCCACAACTGGGTCATAATGGGCATCCAGTGGCTGGTGCGTTCGTCGATGGTGGTTCCCTCTGAGGTACCTGCCCAGCGAAAGCCAGGAAAAGAAGAGCAAGTCTGTAAGGAGACTCTGTGAAGCTCTTCCAGACTTTCCAGTGACCAATTGACAACCAAAATTTCACTTTTGGACAACTGGAAAACAGCAGAACTGATGAAATAAGCAAATTAGTTGGGTGGCAAGAGGGTATCCGACTGGAGCGAAAGTGGCAGCAGCAGCCACACAAAAGCAGGCAGAGCACAACACAAATGAAGCGACACGGTGCTCCATTGCTGCACCTAACTTTCTTCAAACTTGCTGTTCGCGCAATGTCGTCCACTGGCAGCCAGGCCTTAAATTTGAAGCCTTCAATGGCATTTTGCCCTTCTACTGAAAGCCAAGTATTTTCTGAATTTTTCAATGTGAAAGGCGATTTTAAAATTTTTAATTCACATAATTTGATGAGCATATCAGAGATGTTCTTCGAGAGTTGAAACACCTGGTATTTTAATGTACATTATCACTGGTGGGCTTTGCACCAACTTTGTTGGACTCAGAGAAAATAAACAATTTGCACAAAGATATTAAGGTCCTTGAAAATGTGTAATTGTTACTAAATATTTTTCTAATGTCTGAAAGATATGTAACTTTCAGAAGATATGTGTAGCTTTTTCATATGTATTGATTTTTTAAAAGAGAAAGGGTGGAAGATATGTATATTGTACATGTCTTCCAAAGTACTAATCAATATTTTGATGACATTCTTTCGAAGGGGTCCGAATGCTGAATGTCTTGGGTTAACTCATAAACGAGCTTTGACAGTCCATGCTACCCACCTAGGAATTTCACCACCCTCCTTGGTGTAGTCCCACTTGCAGCTAGCTAGCTAGTGGGCCAATGCATGCACCTATTTGATACAAACTTCAATCAAACCTATGTAGAAATGCCTAATCAATAGACCATTTGAAAGCTCTCATAAAACTCTATTGACCCCTCGAACCCCCTAATACTTTTTTTGAAAATTATTTCAATTTTCACCACTCACATCCAATTGAAATCTCCCCAAAATTTATACATTTAGAGGTTAATCCAGAACAATGTCATAATTTATTTATTTGGTTTTCATGGAGAACAAACTTCATAAGATTCTTCAAATTGTAAAGTCACATTCATGGTCAACCTGTCAATGTGAAAGGTAGTTTGTGAGGTAGTCTTTCGCAAGTGAAGGGCACATACACCTTTCAAATTTAAGACCACACACCATGAGCAGTGTTTGAAATTTGGGTCATTATTGGTGGAGGGATCAAAATTCCAATGATGGTTTTTGAAGGGTACTATGGTTAACCTTTTGTGGAACCAGTCTCATTGTGGAGGGGAAGGGCAAGTCATATGGGTAGTTACATGATTGGTAAGGTCCTAGGGGGAGGCTGTTACCGGAATAAGGACCCTGCACAAGGCAGAGCCAAGTGTGGCCCTGGTGGTTCTCATAATGCCACCCACCAAGGGCCTTACCATGCCTAAAGCCAGGCTGCTTTTTATACAAAAGAATTCATGATGAAGTAAGAACTTTTAGGAAAAACAAAAAAAGTTTCCCCACTTTCCAAAGGAACTTTTTTTTTGTTTTCGAAGAGTTTTGCTTGAACTTGGAAGGTTCTTTCACAAGGCAAGGGAAGTAATACTTTTTATAACGTGTCCTAGCGCAATGCTAGAAACACAACAGAAGGCCTTGATTGTACTATGGACAGAATTGGCCCATCCCACCCATAGCAAGCCTGTGGGGTGAGATGTCATTCACAGGTTTTACCAGGCATGTTCCAAAATGTAACCAGTTGTCTCCTCATTGTTCAGTTGGGTGGTAGCAGGTTCATATAGCACGGCCTTTTCCAAATTGTAACAGGCCCATCAATGAATGACTCACGTTCATGTCCTCCACCATTTGATTCATGTTATAAGTGAAACAAACTGTACCAAAAGTGAAACTAATTGGTGGTTGCTTGTATCACCTAGGAAAACGCCTGAAAAAGTTCCTGCATAGGACATGCAACTGGTTACTATGGGAGAAGGGTAGGCCTACAGGCCCTTCTCTGTTTTGAGGTACCTAGGCAAGAGGGTGATAGCTCCAGTGGTGGGTGGGCACCCAAACATGGAGAGGGGCTGAGAAGTCCCAGAGTGGTAGCTAGTGACATGCCCTTCCGCTTGCGTTAACCCACGGGTGGTGGGCCTCACGCCAGGATCACCTTGGCGGGCGCACCAAGGTGGTGCAGGAGGCTCAGGCCAAGTGACGGCTATGGGGTTCGACTCCCCTAGCCACTGGACACCACTCAAGCAATAAGGCAAGTGACGGCTATTTGGGTCCAGGGGACGATTGGGGGTTGTCTCCAGGAGTGTGACACCTGGGGTGTTGCCCCATTAAAACCCTCAATGGACAATTAAGCATTTTCTGGAGAGGACACTTGGTGTTGCCCCAGTAAAACCCTTGGGACAATTGGAGGCTCTCCCACGGACAATTAAGGATTTTCTGGACAGGACACATGGTGTTGCTCCAGTAAAACCCTTGGGACAATTGGGGGCTGTCCGGTGGACAATTGAGGATTTTCTGGGGGCGACACATGGTGTTGCCCCCTTAAAACACTTGGGACAATTGGAGGCTGTCCCACAGCAACATGGGGGTGTTGTTGCCTCAAAGCCTATCGGGGCAATCAAGTGGGTTGGCCCGGAACAACTGTTCTGATTAAATCCTTCTTGGCGGTGCAATTTATGTGTTGGTCTCCAAGAAGAGTTCCCCGGAATGAGAAGACATTTTCCGGGCAGCTCTGAATTACACTAAGTCCTAGCTTTGTTAACAGTTTAAGTCCTTAATCAAGTCTGCTCTGTAAAGCTGAAGCTTTGGACCTACCAAATGGGTTGTAGAATGCGCAGGTAATTAAAGAGACAAGTGACACAAGAAGTTCGACGGAGAGCGTGAAACACGAAATTGAGCACAAAAGGGCATCACAAGTAGCCAGAATGGTAGCCACCAAAACTCAGAGAACGCATGAAAGGACTATATCCTTCTCCACCAGCGTAAAGAACTGGTTAGTTTTGCTCTCCTTTTTTCCAATGTCTTTCTAGCGGAAGGGGTTTTATTCCTGCTTCTATTAATTAGGGGGGAGGAGGGGGGAGAGGAGTGTGTGCTGTGTGCACGCACCCACAGTTTTCTCTTTTTCATTTTTTCATTCAGAAGGGGCCACATTGGTTTGGCCCATCACCGATGTTTCTGGAACATTGGGCACTCCCCCAACATAGAAGCTCATATATATGGAGAGCCTTATGCAAATTGTATGAAGGGTTTAAGAAAGAAAGAAAATGTGGCCATATTTTGAGGAAAAAACGTCAAATGTAGTCATATGTACACAGCGCGTCATTATTGGTCACAAGAACTAGGCAGGGCTCTAAAAAACAATTCTAGTTCACTGTGTGACCTCTAGCCAATTTTGGCTCACTCCTCTTGTGGATGATCACCAGACCACTTGTACTTCACAAAATTGCAAAAAGAAAACCCTGGCCAGGATGAACCAACACACACACTGGTACCACCGCCTTCTTGAGTAGGGCCTCTTAGTGGCCAGATTCCAGTGTACACCCAATAAATGTTAGATTGGACTCAGCGACCCTCATCCAAGCATGGGACATTCATAACACTATAAACAATTTAAGTGAATTTTGAGGTTTTTACTTTTTACCATGGCACCACTGTGGGTGCTGGTTCACCCAAGGGATGTAAATAGGCATATAAAATGGCTTTCATGGTTTGATCTTTCAATGAGTGTTCGCATTGTCCTTGTTCGATTTGTTTCTTATTATTGTCTCTCTTGCTCTATGGTTTTGTTCATGGTTTCATGTCCATGGTTTTGTGGCATGGTTTTTCACCCCTTGTTTGCTTGTTCTTGCCACTTGGTGTTGCCACTTTATCAAGTATTATTTTCTCTTGGAATGACCTTTCAACCATTTGGCATTGGGATAGTATTTCACTCACCACCATGTCTTCATGTTTACTAATGGGAATCTTTGGAGGGTGCCCATTCTTCACCTGTATATGTAGATTTTGCATACATTGTGTTTTTTCATGGTTTTACACAATTTTATATGTCCACTAAACAACATATAATTCTTATGGACATGCACTTGCACCCAAACAATTTTACCAAATCAAATGTACTTATCATACACTTAAATTGCCATGGTTAAATAGTAAATGAGCACTTAAAGAAGTTGGGTTCAAACTTTATACAAGTAGACAAAACTACAATAATTGTCAATGAGTTTCCATATTTGCACCTCCTAGGACCAACATGTATATCAACCTAATCCCAATACACATACAACATTAGTTGCCACCTATAACTTTGGGTCCCAAGTGAAATCATGTTGATGAATGATTCATACACCTCATTGTTTCTTGGATAGGCATATGTGTATGTGGTTTTATATGTATGGTATTTTTCCTTCTCTTGCCCACCAACATTTGTTTGACATGGATTCATGTGTTAACTTTTATTCCTTGGTGTTTTGTTTAATAATATGTGAGTGTGATATAACGTTTGTCAAACATCATTGGATTCTCCAAATCCTTAAACAATTTTAATGTGATCAATTTTGTGATGAATTGGGTTTGAATGAATTAATTTGTCCTATGTGGATAATGTATTCATAGATTTACATGTTTAGGCAATTGCACATGCTACATTGTCCTTCTATGGATGTCATAGTGTAAGAATTTTGAACCCTTTAGTTATTGTAATGTGTTTTTATTACAATTAACGACAAAATGTGTAAAAATGGATTCATATGAATGATTGATATTGATTTGAAAAGACAATTAAAAAGAAATATTATATGATCATTTTAAGGTTTAAGGGGGATTTAATTCAAACATGTGCAATTTTTTGGTCACATGTATTGGCTAGTTGACCCATTTGTTAAATGTTTTGGTATTTAAAGTCAAACTCCTAATTTGATTCTCAATCCTTCAATTGATTATAACTTGTGTTTTATATTCCAAATTGAAAAAAATTCCTCACTTTAGATGTTTATTTTTCAAAACATTTCATGTCACAACCCCACTTTGGGCTAAGTGTGAGGATGAAACTCACACTCCCCAAAGTGGGAACTTGGAGTCCTCCGGGACTCTCAAAAACTCAGAGCTTGATTGCAGGGATCAAAACACCTTGCATTGAAGTGTTCTTTATATCGTTGGAAAGGTCTTGAAGTGTAGATGTCCAAAATGGCCTTACATGAGCAATTTGAACATTTGCAGCCCAAGTTATGAGCAAAAGAAAGGTCAGGAGTCAAATTGGTCGTTTGATTCCCAACCACTAAAAGTCAGGAATCGACCTGATTCTCATGTCTGCAGGAGGAGAGCAACATGGCGTTGGAAAGCTCTCAAAGAGAGCTATAAGATTGCCTTAAACCTCATCCCAATTGGAGGTTTGAGCAAGAAGTTATGGATGCCTAAAGTCCCGAGAGTTCAACCCGAGACAATTTCGGGGAGTCCCGGGAAAAGTGCCATTCGGATGTAGCCCCCGTAGGGAGCTGTAGAGAATACTATATGGGGGAAGGTGGTGGCTTCCCTCGAGTCTGGGCCATGGTGAGTCAAGTGAGTCCAAGGTCGCCCGTGGCTTGTCCCAACACCAAAAGGGTGCAAATTGAGTTATAACCAACTTGTGATTGGTTTTGGATGTAGGACCGAGTATTTAAGTAGTTTGTCCCTCTTCCTAGTCTAATCCCGGGACTTCTAACACGCCCCTCTCACCCCCTTTAGTGCTGGAAGTCGAGAGCGGCTCCAAGTTCCAACTCCTTCCGCATTTCCACATATTAGACCCTCAAGTGGGTCTACTAAGGAACTTGGGAATGCGTCATTTCAAATGATTTGAAAAGGACCCAATTTAGACAAATTTTCAATTTTCAAATTTTTATTCCAAAATTTTGAAACATTGCAAAAAATTTGACTCCCAAAATGAAAATCCATTTTAAATGTTGGGTTTTTTTTCCCCAAAACTATATTATTATTATCTACCATTATAAAGCAAAACCTCCCCCCCCCCCCCCCACAACCCAAAATGCCTACGATTATTTAATATTATTGTTTCATCTAGTTCCAATCTAGCATTCAATTTTTGGTATCATATGGACAGTGGAACATTATCAAATGTAACATAAGAGATCATTAGAAGGAAAAAAGAATGTTGTGCAATAGCCATTTGACCTCAAAAATGACCAATACAACTAGACAATTTGTTGACATCAATGAAGCACCCCAAAAGTTTATCATGATTTCAACTAAATGTGCAATACCATATCCTAGGATATCAATTGTTAATGACATTGTGATACAAAATTTGAAATCATGGACACAATGTGAATTATGTAGCCAATATTTCAACATAGTTATAAATGCATTATCATGTAACAATTTTATGGCATTTTCATGTTTAAAGTTGGAAAAAACAATTCAACTTGTGGCTCAGGCTAGGTGGGAACATGATCACAATTTAAAAGTTCATATTGAACTTTTGTTTGTACCCTTTTCCTTGAACCTTCCAAATTAAGATGATTTTTCAAAAAACTTTGCCTCCAAATTTATAAACAAATACTTGATTGAGTTCTATGATTCAAACGAACTCTTTTTTGTTTTGCATTTACCAAATGGTCCACATTACAACCTTTTTGGTTATCTAGGTCATCCATGTTTTATAAATGTTCAACTTTATGGGAAATTCCCCATATGTAGACATCATAACCTTTCAAATGCATGAGAACCATATGATTGGCAATAATTCACACTCATTCAATAATAAACCAAATTGGCCTACAACCACTAAGCTCATGAAGTTTTTTAGATCTATCTAATTATAAATCCTAGGTGCATTATTTTTCAAAGAATTTGACCTTTTGCTACACAATTTTGTTCAAATATATGTAGATGTATATGAAATTCATTTTAAAATAATGGATGCATCTATCAAATTTAATTATCCATAATTTATGGTGGTTTTGAATTTGTTTGTGTACATGGACATTACGTGTTTGTGCACACTTGTAGCCCATACAATTCAAGGGTACACTAATAATGTGGTTGAATTCATCCAAGGCTATAGTTTTTGGTTTCAAAGGCAAGCATAATAGACCATTCATGACTTGTAAACAATCCATGTTCTAATTAAACAAAACTCCATTCATTCAATAGATTAATAATTGTTACAAAGTTAGGATATTACAAAAAAAATCAATTCATTATTATTGGAAATTTTTAACTATGGTTATACTTAGTATTACAATAGATTTATTTTAGGTTTATATAGGTGTGAATCCAAGGTAAGGCGTTTATCTAGGTGAATCCAATATCAAAGGGATATTATTCCCAAAATCCTACCACCTAAATGTTCACCAATTTTGGTTTGTATATCCATGAAAAGGTTAATTCAAACCAGTGAACGCACTATTTTGGCACAAATAAAAGAACATGGTTTTATTATTGCAATTCATGCCACAAATTGGCCAACTCTTTGGTGTGCACTACGCAATAAGATATATATCGTGAACAAGTTATCATTCAATTTTTCTGATTGTTGAAGAATTTTATGACCTCCAAATGGCCATGTTAATTTCCATAGTAGAAACCCAAACTTGTTGGAGAATCTTGTTGCTAAAAATCTATCACCAATCACAAAATATATTATAAGAAGGAGAATGGTATCTCTTCCCAAGGATTTTGGCGATGAAAATCATATGAAATTGGGTTGCATGCGATTCTAACATTACTAAAGGTTTTTATATTTGTTAACCAAATTATTATTTGGTTTGTGAAAACTTAACTTATTTGTGAACTTACATTAGCACCCTTGTCTTAGTCCCATCCTAAAACTCTTGCACACCCTTTTTGCCCCCATATGCATGGATCCAAGGAACATGCCTCAAGTTGCATTAAATTGTAATTTTGGGAATCAACATGTATTTACTTTCAATACCACTTCATAACCCTAAGGATGCATCATGTGATATGAAAGTTCTAGTGTGGGAATTTTGATACAATGATTAACTCATAGTTCAATATAATGGCTAGGAAAGCAAGTAGAAAAGATGTGAAAGTAAATAAAAGGTTGTTGTGGAGGAAACCACTTAGGGGGCCAAGGCTCAACCAAACCCCACCTAGGAAGAGTCATAGTGACACTAAGAAAAAAAAAAGAATTTTCTTGCCAACAAGACTATGAAAGCCATGAGACCATGAGCCACTCGCACCAATTGTGTTCATTTAAAACCAAATGAACATTTTATTACAATTAAATCCTAACCTCACCAAATTGGCCAAGGTCATCAAGGGAATTAGGTTCAAGCTGACAAAACCAACTTGTATTTTGATGGTTCCTATAATCAAAAGGTAGTGGAGGTTTGGTTTTTTGAAACATAAGACTATATATCCATATCATAAAAGTTGAAAAGGAATAATGTAATGGAGTTGCGAAAAATGTATTTGGAATATTATCCACAAACTTGGTGGAGGATGGTTAAACATAAAGATGGGAAATGCATGGCTATTTGTGGGTCAAGGTGAAGTTCATTCATAAGGATTTTGAGTACCTTTTAAAAGTAAATTGTGAGAGCTTGGGAATGGAAATAACAATACTTGACTTCAACTTTAGGAATCAACAAATGTTTTACCTCAATACCATTTTACAATCCCAAGGGTGTGTCAAGCATTGGGGAATGATCTTGTGAGTAAACATTGCTTTATAAAGGGTTATCCACCAAAACTTGCAATCCCAAAAAATGCAACCAAACTTGGTGCTCGTCTTGTTGTTACATGGTTCAAAGGTTTCCTCCAATATAATATATCGAAAGGTGTACACTCTTGCTATCTTTTGGTTGCCACCCCAAAGATGTAAGATACAATTTCCTTCCATGAATCTAATGTACAACCCATAGGGTATAAAATTGTTCCACCAATCAACACATCATATGACATGGCAACTAGATCACAATGGCCTTGACACATTTGTGGGATGATTTCATTGCAATTTCAAATAGAATGTTTGGCATGTCATCCCTTAAACCTTTTTTGATCTAGCCAAGGATGTATGTGTTTAAAATGGACAAGGCTCCAAATCTACCTTTGGGAAGGTGAAACCAACCATGGTTATTCACCTTAACATATTCGTTGAACTCCAAAGTTCAACAAGATTCATGTTCACCTATATTTATTAATTGATGAAGTAATCAAATACAAAACCTTGTTTTCAATATCCAATTATAACACCATTTCCAAGGTTATCATGGCATGTCCAATTGTTGACCTAACAAGTAATTATTGTAGTAGCTTTGTAACCATTGTTTGTACTGGTGCAACATATTAAAAGTTGTCTTCACAATTTTTGTGTCCACAAGTCCATCTTGTGACACAATAGATCTATCAATCTTGTAGGTGATGTTTTTACCTCCATGTTTTCATGGAGTATCAATGTTAATTTAAACACAACATTGGGTCCAAATCCTAATGTTGATATCATGGTTTCAGAAAACAAAGGGGCTTGACAAACCATGTTTATTAACCCCACCAAAAGTGTTGGCTTTTGAAGTGGGTATCAAAGGTACAAGTAATGTCCCTCCCATTCACAAAACTTGTTTCAATCTAAGCACAATTGGTTGAATCAATGGTGTTGAAGAGGTTGGCATTGCTTTTAGCACTATGAATGATCACAAAAGGCAAACTTGCTAACTAGCCTCTCCCTTTTGTGGATTCAACACTGCATTTTCTCCATGAAGTTCTTAAGCCTAAGTAGTTAATTGAATAACTACCACTATAGGATGCATTGATTCTATTAATGTAGCTTCACATATGAAACCAATCTTGTTGATTTTGCCATAGTAGACAAATTGGTCTAGTCTTCCATTTCCTTGACCTTGGTTTATACTACACCTTGGTTTTTGCTCTTGGCCACCTTTTCCTCTTTAAGTGGTGTAATTCCCACAAATCTAGTTCCACCTTGATTGCCATGGCTTGAATTTGGTCATAACTTGGGATGCCCATCACAACAATGTGTTATGTTGTGGCTTGACTTGCTAGAATGATTACATTGCAACTACACACCTTGGACCTGAACTTGTCCCTTGTTTTTTATGGATAGTTTTCTTTAAACAACTCCTTCCACAAGTCCAATAATTTGCATCCAGTTGTTGTGGTCCTAAGAATGATGCTGATGGCATTTGATTTTTTCTCAAAGACCCCTTAAACCATTGTGAAACAACTTTGATGGGTTATTGACATTGTTGTCGAAATTAGAAGAAAAACTAAATTTTGCAGTTAATGTTTGCAACTAGCTATTAGTCACAAGTGACATATATGATCAAGATTTTCCCAATCACAATAATCAACAATAATCGCAAACAACGTGGATTGTGGATGAAGGAAAAAATTCAACAAAATATTGTTTCATCCTTTGACTAACCATATGTGTATTGTCGTTTGCAACTACCACGCAATGTTTTTATCAACAATAAGAATGAATAATTCGTTGCCATGTGTTACCAACTTTTATTATTATTATTTTGATGTAATCTTGGAAAAAAATCTAGGGCATTTAGTTTATATGTTCATGATTGTGACATGTGGTAGATACACAACAAATATTTCAAATTGTATTTTTAATCAAATCTAAATATATATTTATTTCAATAAACATGTAGATCAATAGGTATGTATGTAGGCATCTAATATAGGTACTAGGTATTTATTTCCATGGGTTAATTAGGTAGGTAGGCAAATAGGTAAATAGGTAGGTAGGTTAAACAATGGAAAAACCTTGGCTATACCAAAAATTGGCTAAACCTTCAATTTTAAAATAGAATTTTTTTGGTTAAACTAAGAAAAATGGCAAACCTTGGTTAGACTTTTTTAAATGACTAAACTTTGGTTAATTTAAGATAATCACCATATCTTGACCATGTTTAATTTTTTTTTTAATTGTAAACCCTAAAGCAAGGCATTTGGCACTTAAGATAAATAAATATGTCACATATGCCAATGCCATGAAGTTCATCCATATGAATATTCATGCATGACTTGTAATGAACTTGCACCTAACTCATAGTTTAATTTCAATTCATTTTTAGTTCATATTTAGTTTATTTTTAATTAACTTTAAGTTCACTTTTAATTCAATTTTAGTTCACTCTTAATTAATTTCTAGTTCACCTTTAGTTGAGTCTTAATCTTTAGTTCACTCATAGTTTACATATGGGCCATGCATGGTGAACATGGGCCATATGTGAGTTTGAAGTTTATTGAAAATTCTTTTTGAGTTAGGTGCCCAATGGGTATAAATAGAAGTATACTTCTCCATTACTTTTAATATGTTCAACATAATTTTTGGAAGCATTTTCTTTTTATAGCTTTGTTCCATGTTCTTATTCTTGTTTGTTTTGTTTCACGATCTAGATTTGGAAATAGGTCTTCCCTTGTCATTTTGGTTTTAAAAACCCTATAGATTGGTTGTTTTTGTGCATGTGACAAAATAAATAACGTAGATATATAAATTATACATGTATAATTTTAATGTATACTTAACATAGGTGTAATATGCCATAAGTGTGAAGCTAAATATGATTGTTAGACATTTATAAAAAACACCCCCATTATACCCTTAATAAAGTTTAATATATCCTTTGAAGTTAGGTCCATCCCATAGTGATGTGATTAATTTTTGTCACTATTATAGCTATTGGGACATAAATGCCCTTTCTTGGATGAAAACCATATTATAAATTATCAACATAGAAGGATGAAAATAAAAATAGTTGTAATTTAGTTCTAACATAGTTGCAAGAATGACCAAACTTTTTAAATAGTTGCAATTTAATTGCAAAATAGTCGCAAGAATGACCAAAATAAATTGCGAATATAATGGTTTCATATGATTTTATTTTTTTAATGTGAATTTGTGGTTGAAATGGTTATGCGTTGGTTATCCTTGCTAAAATCAACCATCACCACTTTTTTTTCACCATGTTCAACTCAATCTTTTCTAGGTGTAAACATGGTATAATGAATCAATTTTTTTAGTTGCAAATTCAATTTCATTTTTATCTATGAAAGTGGTAAAATAACATCAAAATGGGCAGAAATATGATAAATAACCATTGGTCCTTTTTATTACATGTGTAAAAATCTAATTTCAAAAAATAATAATAAACATGTTTGAAAATGAACAAAAAAATCCCCATTAATTGGATGGTAAATTTACAGTTTAAAAACCTTTGACAAAATATACTTAACAAAATATAATTATATATGGTTAGGATATAAAGATAATATTATTTATGGAGGGACCATAAAAATTTATTTTATTTTATAATTGTTACATCTTACTTAACATGTGCTTTACAAAACTTCACATGATAAACTACACAAATAGTTTGTATATTGAAAGATATATTTTCAACTTACTTTTATAAAGATTTGAAAAATAATTTTATCTTTGATCATTCATGTAAAAACATTCAATGTATAATAATTTTTTGACAATTTTGTTACTATTTAATATCTTTTTGCAAGTTAAAAAAGGCAACAAGTGAATTCATTAATAGTTAATTCATTAACACATGATCAAATTCATAAACAATTAATTCATTGATAACTAATCAAATTCATTAATAATTCACTAAATTAACCTCCTAGTTCATAACTAAGTTAAACTAAGAACTTAGGCTAAGTTAAACATCTGATCACATAGGCTATGAATCTAAGTTAGGTTAGTTAAACACCTAGGTTTCTAACCTAGATTAAAAATTTAAAAACTTAAACTAACCTAGCCCACTTACCCCACCGATTTAAGGTGCAAGTTTAAAGGTTTAAACCTCTCACCTCCCTTCACATTAGAAGAAATCTTGGTTTTGTAACTACTACATTTGTGACTAATTGTAACTAACTACCATTTACGACTATCACTAATCATTTTTGTAACTATTTTTGGGCATTGATCATGCTTGTAATTATGTTGTGACTATTTTGTGACTATTTTCTTCTCCATCTTTTGAGGTGGACAACTTTTGATTTGAAAATCATCCAAGAAGACCCACTTGTGTGCCATTAGTTGTAAATGTGACCATCAAGAGTTGCAACCATATGATATACACTTTGTACACATGCATCCCAAAGTACATTTGTATATTATGGTATAAACTATTGTATAATATTTTGTTATTATGTAGAGTGGTTGTATCAAAATTTTATGTAACTCATATTTATATCATGTTAAAGTGCATTTTTTTTTTCATTTGCCCAATTACAAGGTCGGCTAATTGGCTATACAATTTTGCCATATGTGGCAATTTTGACAAATAGACCTTTTTTTTCCTAGGGTCAATTGATGACTTGCATAAAATATAGCAACAATTAATACTTTGGTATCCAAAAAAAAACCATGGTAGGAAATTATTGTGATAATTTTGTTTATCAAATAAGATAGATTGGCTACATGATTCTTTCATTTGGAAAAATGTTGGAGATGATTTCAACATCAATGGAGGTGTCTTAACAAACATATAAAGTGTTGTGTACAATTTTGGCAATAAGAAGAACTAGGAGGTTGGATTTTATGATAGATGCAATAAAATTTTGAGACTTGGGGACGAATTGAACCCTAATCATGCTAGATTTTACCCAATGTAGCCCAAATTAGATCTACACATACAACACACATTAGAACCTTACATGCACACCCACACATTGGTTCAAAGATAGAAATTTAGATTAAGAAATACCAAAACTTACAAAAAGATATAAATTACAAACCTTAAATAAAAAGATATAAATTGCAAAATTTACACAAAAAAAAAACTTATAGAACTTCCAAGTGACTTGTAAAAATGAAAAATGTAGACTCTAGAACAAGCAAATACACATAAAAAAGTTGGGGAAAAATGTAGCTTTCATATAAATTGCAATTGCAACAAAAAAAAACTTAGCAAATCTACTACGTACCTAATTACATAAAAGCTACAACCTAATTTGGCCAAATTGTTGTGCAAACAAACAGGGTGCATCAGTTAACATAACACACTAGAGACATTTAATACATAACACTAAATGCTCAAAATAATCTAAGCATCTTCTACATACCTTTAGTTCTTATCTTGTTAATCTTTGATCACCTCTCCAAATGGAAAAGTTTCCATGGAGTAGTGATCTTGAGCAAACATCTTAACAACCAAATCAAGATGGTTTTGTCCATTTGTTTTTGAGCCTGGATTTATGAAAGAAACAATTGAAAAACAATGTTCATTTTCCACATTGCCCAAAACCATGATAATCAAGATTTCCACCAACTTGATATACTTTGATAATCGTTGCTTTAGGAAAACAACCATCACAACCAAAACAAATATGCTTGTTGTTGACTTATTCAATAATTAAGTCCCCATAGATTGGCAAAGAATTTAGGATCATGGTGGTTAGATTATCAATTATACCATTGTTGGTCAACTTATCCAAAGTCAATAAAATTGAGATGCATTTAAAATCATCCACAAGGTAAGCTTTAATGTTAACCCAAGATTGATTGTCCACCATTGTCACTTCATCACGACTCATAGCAAGGAACCTTGTTGCAAAAAAAATTTATTTAGTTATAATTAGCACAATCCAATGCATTGTTTCTGTAATTTCCCATCCAACATTACACTTTAATGTTTTTCAAGTTGACATTCTATATACATATAGTATTGCCCCACAACATGGTTACGCCTTTTTTTTTTTGCCTTCGCACCTCCCAACATGCTTTTGGAAGCTCTTGAAAACTATAAGCTTATTTTTCCCTTCCATTTGTGAGCACAATTGACACTTACCATATGGACATTCCCATTAGAACCAATAATAGCTTCCGCGCATGGAAGCTTGTTGCCTAATTATCATGAAGAAACTTAATTCACCTCCCATTCCTTCACCCTTTTCTTCCTTTTCTTTTTAGTTGCTAGGTTAACCTTAGGTAATGGCTATGAACACAACAAAACAATTATAATATAGTGTTCACATTAAACATTTTGTTATTGTTGTTATCACCATATTCACCATCACCATGGACTACAGTGCAACAAGTTATGTTATAAACATTAATAACACCAACTTGACTCAACCCAAAATCATTCATAATAGAAGGTACCTTAATAGAAAGTACCTTAGTAAAAAAGACTTATATGTGAACCCTATTGATACCTATGAAGGTGCCATGACCAGTATAAGGGACTCAATCAAAAGCTTAATCTAAACAAAAAAACCAAATGTTTGAAGGCAACAAGTTGTAAGCTATGTTGTGGAAATAAAAACATTTACCTCAAAACCTAACAACAAGAAAAACATAGATTAAAGGCAATGAACTTGAGCAAGTTAAAAGGTTATGAAAATCAAAACTTACACTTCAAAATGAAAACAATAAAAAAACTAGAAGCTTGAAAGTAATAAGTTTAAACAAGCTGCAACACATGTGGAAATAGTCACTTACACCTCCCCACCCTAACAACAAGAAAACCAAAAACTTCAAGGTAGTAAACTACAAGAGAGGAATTATGGAAATAAGAACATTCACCTCAAAACCCTAACAACAAGAAAAATACAAGCTTGAAAGTAGCAAACTTGAGTAAAATGCAAGGTTTTAAAAATAGTTGTTCACACCTCAAAACCTTAAATCAAAATAACTAAAAGCTTGAAGGAACAAGCTGCAAAATGACGCACCCCCAAGTTCCTTGATGGATTCAAGTGTGAGTCCAAAGGTGAACAATGAAAGGAAAAGGAGTTGGAGCGTGTTCCCTAGTTCACAACATTTTGAAGGTAGAAGGGTGTGCTGGACCTTCGGGATGGGATTAGGAAGATTGACAAGCAATTTAATCACTCACATGGACATGCACAAACCAAACAAAAAGTTGGTTAGTGCATAATTGGAGCATTTTGGTGCACGAATGAACCACGAACAAATAAGGACTCACAAAACTCACCACAACCCGGACTTGGGAGAAGCCATCACCTTCCCCCTTATATTATACTAGTGCTTGGTCACATGACCAACACCCAAATGTCATTTTGTCTCGGGATTCTCAAGTGGGAGTCTCAGAATTCCCATAGTTGGGACTCCCATAACTTTGTGTGCAAACCTTTGGTTGAGATGGGATCTAAGGAAAAAATTTAGTCCTCATTGAAAGCTTTCCAACAATATGTTGCAATCCACCTGCATACAAGGGAATCAAGGAGAGTCCTAACTTTTAATGGTCGAAAGTCAAATTGTTAATTTGACCCTTAACCCTTCAATTGCCCATAAATTATGTTTTAAGTGTCCAAATGGGTCATGCAAGCTCATTTTAAACATTTAGGTTCCAAGAGCTTTCCAATGATATAATGAATCCTTCAATCCAATGGCTTTTGAACCCTATAATTGCTCTCTAAAGGTTTGGGAGTCCAACTTTCAAAGTGGGAACTCACTTGGGAGTGTGAGGGTTCATTCCCTCACTCTCCTACACTTCCAGGAGCATGAGATGTGACTCCCGGGCTTCCCTCTTGGCCCGCCCCCTTGCAAGCCCTTGCTTTGGCCACGAGCCCAAGGCTAAGGTTGTGACAAAAAATATATACATGTATGGAGGATGTTCACATGGAAATGGACTAGGCCATCAACCTAGCCATGTGAATTTTACACGGTGAAAAATGCATTAAATTGAATATCTCCAATATGTGTAATCTCCAATTCCAAGATTTATAATACACATCAGCTAAAATATATGCATGTATAGATTGTTCACATAATTGTTTAACTATTATCACTACATATTTAAAGACCTTTTGTACATCCAAATATCAATTGAAGCTTGGAAAATGTTTTGAGTGTTTCACATTTGATATGAAGGTCTATGTTGGAGTGCAATGAAGTATAGGAATAATAGTTGCTAGAAGTCATGAACTGGACACATGGCATGTAAACAAGAATGCAAACCAGAAATGGCATGAAAGCCATATCAAGCCCAAGGGGTAGTGAAATGATCACAATTACTTGTTACACATACCACGCATGACACATGTAAGAAACATAATTGTTCTACCAATTATATATAAATCTTTTAATGTAGTTAGTCCATCAAATCATCCAAAGAAAGTTAAACAATTTTGAAAAGGCCATTGAATGTAGTAATTAAAATGCAACTTTATAAAAATTTGGACTTTGAGAGGTATTTACAACTTTGTAACATTATATGAATGGAGTTTAATATATTTCAGTGAACTTCCAAATAACAATCAAAGAAAATGAGTTTTGAGTTGGATTGTTCATTTGCATGATGTCATGATATTCATATCCAAGGGACTCTTGTTGAACACCGTGAGATTTGGAATTTTACCCATGTTAATAGAAAGAAAAGAGTTGAAGAATGTAGATGCAAAGTTCTAGGTAAAGGTTGAGTATTGGGCATTTTCTAACCACTTGCAGGATTATAAGATATATGGGACCATGATAAAATTGTTTTGCTTGGAATTTTTGAACAATTTACAATAACCTCTTGGAGACAATCCATGGCCAACACACCCAATGAATTAAAATTATAAAACGTAGTTTCACAAGCAGTGTGACTACCTACTTGGATTTCAAGTTGATAGGAGAATAAGCAAATTAATCTTGCTACAAAAGTGGCTGACAAACGTTCCTAATGTTGAAGAAGATGCATATGAAACACTAGTTTTTCACTTATAATAGAAAGTTGGATCTTATAGAATTGGCCAATAATATTACTATAAGCAATGTGGAGAAGGAAAGCTCCCCACCATACCTAGAAGATGCAATGATGGACTCAAAAGAAGAGACAACAAATTTGGAGGACACCACCTCGATGGTTACACCACAATTTGCAATGGGTTCCAATGAACTAAGCGACTGACTTATGGCACCATGCTTGACTAAACATGTCCAAAACAAAATATGGCTACACCTCTAGAATTGGCAACAATTGCAAAGCCTAGCAAGAGAATAGTTTCGAGGAACTATGTGTAGTAGCTAACAAGTCTTTGTAGATAGGGAACTTTGAGGCTATGATGTACAAAGAGATGTATTTTGTATGATGAAAATGTTTTTTGAATCGATATGCATTTTTGAGTTAATAAAGTAATATGTTTATTATATTTGAATAGAACATTTGGGGAGAAAACTGTTTTTAAAAAGGCATAGGTTAATTGAAGTAGAGGATATTATTAGTTTCAAAACATCACATTTTGAAATGTTTGACAAAAGTGATATCCCAAATTTTGCATTTCATTTTAAAATAAAAAAATGATTTGAAATAATTGAGTGTCATGTACAAGGGGGTGTAAGCAAGATAAAGTGAACAACTTGATTATCTTATCAAACTAGATTATTATTATTCTAAAATAACAACAAAACTCGTTATAGAATTATGGAACATTGAATGTTTTCATTTCAATGACTAAATATGATATATGTTTACCCTAATGTGCATTGATTTTCATATTCCAAACTATAAAAATAGGTTTTAAATAGGATTCTCAAAATACAAATAACTTTTGACATCTATTTTTCACTATGGGCTTTTGGTTTCAAGTAGGTGTCAAGTAGTTTCTTACAAAAAGGAAATATATATTTTTTATGACTTGTTAAAACATATGTTGATCTTCATTTCCTAACTTATTACATATCAACTTCATTAATTTTTCTAACCAAAAAGTAGATTTGAACACATACTCTTCAATTGATTTTAGAAGTATTTTATTTACTTTTAATTTTCTTATAATTATATTATTACAAACTTAATAGAGCCAACTAATGCTACTTGACACATACTTTCACATAATTTGATGGTACTTTATGGTAGTTATATGAGAGGCGTAGGGTTAAAGTGGAGACATCTTTTTTTTTTGGTATACTTTATCTTGTTTTAACCCAACGAACAATAAGACATTGCATGAATAATAACATTATTTTATTTTATTTAGAATGGGAGGATGAGCCAAATTTAAAAATGACAATGAATGTCAAGAAAATATATAATGATAGAGAAGCATCCACACTTCACAAAAAAGTTAAAAGAATTCTAAAAAGTCTTTAAAAATTTATGCATTAAATTTGGAACACTTTACCTTAAACTACCCTTTGCAATCAATTGTTGTAAAAGACAATAAAATTGAATGGGAAAACCATTTAAGCCAATATAAAACTCCATTGGAGAAAAGTTGAAAATGGGAGGAAATCATATATGCATTTTGCAACAACTTAAACCATTAAAAAGTTGGAAAAACACCGTTAGAGAGTCAAAAACCATTCCACAAGTTTAGTTAAGATAATTGTGGAGACTCTTGGCAAAGACGTTACAGTCCTATTATGGGAGCCTCTAAAAAATGAATATAATGAATTAAAATAAGAAGGATGAAATAACAGAACCCACGTAACACTTTCAAGATGTGTATCAAGTAATTAAATATTGCATAGAGAGAAATAAACTCACTTTTATCAACAAAAACTAGCGTGAAATCAAAAATTTATTGGCGACTTTATATTCAAGTTTTAAAATGCAAGTAAAAGTAGCCACTGCATATAAATACCATCATTGAAAAACACTCTCATGATTTTTTCCCCAAAAGATCTATATTTCAATATTAATTTTGTAATGATTGACATCCATGTTTGAATATACGTGCAGAAATTGAAAATGAGTTCATGGAGCATATAAGATAATTCAAGAATCTAGAAAATCAAAACACCCTTTGTTGATACAATGACCTTGTTAGTTCAATCAACAAATGAAAAGGAATCACAATAGTAGTTCACTTTGCCTTAGAGCTCAAATTGCGATGAAGATGATAGACTAGAAAATATAAGGAAGATCAATATTCACATATGAATTTTTTTGAAATGGGAATTCAGATATCATAGAAGACTTGAAGGAACAGTTTAATGAAAACATTTATTTGGTCCTAATAGAGAATGCATAATAGAAACTATTACAACATGGGACAAAAAATAAAGTTGATGAACTCCTTAAGGTCAACGAGGAATCACTTACTATATTTGATGGTGCTTTCCTCAAAGATGAAGAGTAATATTAAAAAAATTCGGGATAGAGTAACAATGTATTGAAATTGTGTAGAGGGATAGAAATAAAAATATGAAATGCACTCAACATTAGAGGCTTTTAGTAATCCATTAGCAACAGTAAAATATTTATCCATTATTAAATATAACTTCACAGTACCTCCAAACATATTGCAAAAGAAAAGCTATGTTTGAGATTTTTTCAAGTTTTCATTACATTAAGCAAAACTTTCTAGATTATTTGAAATATATTCTTCCTCACGCCTTATTGATTTGTTGCCAATTTGTATAGTTTGCAAATGTATACTAACAAAATAATCGTTTGATCAAAAAATCAAAACCTATTGAAAGCTTCTCAAAAATATTTACAAGAGAAGCTATATGCATAAGATTCACAAGAGAAAGGATATTCTCAAGAACTCAGGTGAAATGACTCAAAGCACCGCCACTTTGATAATTAAAAAATGAATGAATACCAATTACTTTATTCAGTACAAGTGCAATACAATCAAGGTAAAAATAGTCCAAAAATGTCCTAAACATTAGCTTCTTTCACTTCATCATCAATGAATATCTTAACATTAGCATGGTAATGGGTCTTAAGCTCTAGAGATGGGGGGATGGAGCATAGGTCCACCAATGCAAATGTAGAAGTCTTAGCATATGAAGGCAAGATAAAACTTTGACAAGGACTCTAAAGGAAATCAAGATGAGCAAAGAGTGATACATTCCATCTTCTTGACCCAGTGGCTTCTTTCTATATAGAAACTAGAACATCATAAAAAAAGTAAAAACATGAAAATAATTAAGATGCAAAAGTAAAAGGATGCGGCCATACTTATTCACAACTGAGGTCAATTCTGGTTCTTTTCTTGATGGGAGAATTGTCATCAAGATTGAAGACAGGTCGAACAATAATCTCACTTGAATCAACATCCAAAAGTGAATTCAACACTTCATCAAAGATTTTTTAATCAACCTCAAGTGCAAACATGGGCCTCCCTAGCACCCAGCAAACATGAATATTATTCCATGTAAGAACCATCAAATACAAAATTTAAAGACATATCAAACTACATAGTTAATTTATAATAAAAGATAATTAAAAAGGGATGAATTGAAATACCTATCCCATAGTTAAGGTCCACAACTGAAGAATTTGGTGTTGACCAAACATCAATAAAAGCCCATAATGTGATCACATGGAACTCCTTTGCCACCTTAAAAGCTCTTCCAACATGGGATTAGGTCATTGAGGTTGTCACATTAATGTACTTGTAGAGGACATCCTCAATTTCATGATTAATACCCCTCTCGGCTAATTCGGTAGAAGGGGTGGAAAATTGAAACCTCAAGGAAAACAAAGTGCCTCAAGTTGGATCTTTCATGAGAAGGGTGACATGGCTTACAATAATCTACAATTTAAAAAAAAGAATTTAGGTCAATCTTAAATTTAAAAGAGTGTGGAGTATGAACACATATGGATATAATGAGTTTAGTGGTACTTCAAAAAATGCATCCTCACTATTCATTTGGGGGTTTGAATTCACAATAATCCATTTCATGCAAACCTTCAACTGGTAGCTTTCAAAGTAGGAATGAATTTCCTTCAACATGTGTGGGTCATTTGCATACATGATAATGATGAGCCTTTTATCATATAGAAATCCATTAGCAAAAAATATAATAAAGTTGATGATACTATCCATGCACTTGTTCCATTGAGGAATGAGGGAGAACAACTCAAAGATGTGCAAAATTGGGAGATTAAATGGTATGTTTATTACAAGGTCAACCTTGTTTTCAGAGGACACCTTAAAACACAAGCATTTAGAAGAAGGATTAAACCATATGAAGAAGAAAACATTCAAGATCAATCCATTAACATAAAAAAGACAGAAAAAAAAAGATGGACATGTAGAAGTTATACATAAATGTGAACTAAGCTCTTAACATTCAACTTTTCGTGCCAAAAGTTGAAGGCCTAGAGCATTGGGCTTTTAGTCTTCAACTTTTGGCAGTGAAAGTTGGAGACCAAGATGTGAGTGTTCTTGGACTTCAACTTTTAATGCCGAAATTTGAAACCTAGGAGCTATTTGAAGTGACATCTACTCTTGGAAGAAAAAAATTGGTCTGGACAAAAGTTGTTTGAAAAACCTTAATCCAAAATTAGAACATCAAATTGTGAAAGGAAATACCTCTTTCATGAATATGTAGTACCTACATGTTCAAGTGGCCATACTTGAATTTGGATATGAGATGCAAGAATTGAGGCCCAAGACACATTCATCAATCTTCTAATTGAAAAGTAGTTTCCAGAATTGGGAATCATCAAAGGAATGAGCAATGGAATTCTCTTCCCAATACTTGATGCTCCTACACTAGGTGTAATTTACTCCTATTGTCTTTTCAGATGTTCTTGTTGTGGAGAACAAAACTCCTAAACTTTTGTAGTTGCATGTTCTACCTCAGTTGGGATTATTTGAATGGAAATCATTAGAACAACTTGAAGAGATGCCACGACCAAGCCAAGCTCTGCTTCTCTCTAGGATTGAGTGGGAACATTTGCTTTGTCTTGCATTTCTAATCTTGACTCTTGAACTTGTTTCTTTCCACTCCTTTTGCCTCCTTCCAATCTCTTCTTGTTTAATGTTTCCTTCTCCATGGCTCCAAGTCCTTAAAGAAATATTAGCTCATGTTTTTCTTGAGTCTCAAACTCTAATGTAGGAGCGTTCTCCTTCAAGTAGTCAAGATACCAAGCACAATCTAAGAAATATGTAGATGTCCAATCTCTCAACATGTCCTTCCTATACATTATATTATTATCTATCTTTAGATCTCTCCATAGCTCGAGGAGTCTTGGAATCTCATATATAGCCCCCCTCTGGAAAAGCATAAAATGGAAATACCTACAATGTTTAAAAAACAATGCAAATGTTAGTGGCAATGAAAATCAATATGACATTGCAAGATTAATTTGCACTTGACAATGGATGATATGAATGTGGAACAGTTGGATTAAAAATCACCTATAAACCATTCGTTTAAAGGTTTTGGTCCCACTGATTTGCTACTCCCACAACTTACTTTTCTAAATCTTATATTTGGATTTGAACTCCTTGAAGAAACATGAACCCTAAAGAGAAAGTCTCCATTCTTGAATGTAGTTTTATAATGAAGGTAGATCTTTAAACTCCATAAGCTAAATGGAGATATCAGTGACAATGGCAAAAAATAGTTTATGCGCCTCCACCTCCAATTACAATATGTTGAATGTCAAATTATAATTGGTTCAAGGACAATAAATTTAGAGCCTCAAATGGGTAAACATTTATCTGAAACCAAAAAGTTGTTTTGTGAAGCCATATATCAAAAGTTCCATTCGAGAATCCATGTTTTGGAATTTTTGTTGCTTCCTTCAACACACCAAATTAGTTCAAAAGTTTCAACCAAGATACCTTCTACTCATTTGTGACTTGTGTAGAATCTAACATATGCAGCTTCTTAATAAGCATTTTTGGGTCTAAGTTCATATCATAGTGGATTTGAATCTATTTCAAAAACTTAGGACCAAGAATTAGGTCACAAACTAACAAATGTTTTGGTGAAGGCAAAGGTATGATCCCTTCGGATTTGATCCATCACCTTGTCCATGAACACTTGCAATCTAGATGTTGACCTATTTTTTTCATCTATAACTTCTTCATAATAAAACTTTATAGTAATGATCATTACAACCAAAAGCTCACGCTACACCAAGAAGAAATGAATTTTGTAACTCACATGTCTCAATTAAAAAGTTTGGCAGATTCAAATGGAAAGACTAGGCAAGAATCAAACCTTGTACATATAGTAAATAAAACTCTCTTGCGTTAGAAAGTACCATGTCTTCCTTGACTTGTTTTCACATCTCTTATAGACATCGGGACTAATGACATCCTTGAACTAGTCCAATGGAATCATGGTGATGCTTTGGATGTGGAAGAAATCATGCACTAGACTTGGCTTAACATGACAAAATTCGATAGACTTAGGGGGTTGAAGCAAAATTGAAAGAAAACTTCAACTTTAATGCACAAAACAAGAATTTGAAAGGAAAGAGATTGAAAGTAAAACTAGAACTTTGAAATCCATAGTGTTTAATATGAATATTACTTGTTCATGTCTATTATTGCATTGAGGAGGTGGACGAGGCCCTTTTCATATTTAGCCTGATAGAATCCATTGCAATGTGCTAAGAGAGGTCATCCGAGTGAACTCTTGAGATATAAGGCATCCAAGCTTGGAGTTGATGGTTGCCATCGCACACAAATAACATTTTCCCACTAAACCTTTGCAGATTTTCATTTGCATTGAATGCTTCTTCAATTGATGCATTTGTAGCCTTCCAATGAATGTCCCACTTGTGGATATGATTTGCAACAAATTCCTCCTCCCCCTTCCAATTCGTGGGAAAGACATAGAACATTTTGTCACCTTTTCGATAATCTCTAGTCGCATATGTCCTACATGACTAGTATGTAATTGTAAAGATCAATTGCAAAACCCAATATGTGTTGTGTTATATATATAATCGTCAATATAAATATTCTAGAGAGCTGTCATTAGGAGATTAATAAGAGGTATTATTGAATAGTTTATTAATCAACATCTCCTTTACATATTGAGTACTTCCTAACAACTTTGCAAGGTGAATGGCACAAAAATTTTTGGGGTATAAAATCCCTTGAATTTTCCATGTCAAAGAAGAATTCTTTTTTAAACATGTTTTTAGTTTGTTGGCTCTTGGAGATTCAAAAGGATAATTTGTGTTCTTTTCATGATATCTTTTTTGGTAATGTTATTAAGTTTTAACAAATTTTGTTCTATTTTGATTCTCTTCATTTTTGTTTTCTTCTATGACTTGAGTAGGTTTTGCAACTATAATTTTTAGAAAACAAAGGAAATGTATAATTGTTTCATGTACAAAAGTAAGGTCGGTTTCAAGATTGAATGCTTGAAGTTTGTGAATATATGTCATGGCCTAGGAAATAGATTTGGTAAAAACCTAGTTGAACTTGGGTTGTCAAATTTTGTTTGGAATTCTAAAATTTCATAGATCTTACATGTGGCCTATTCGTCTTTCATAAAAAAAATCTCACTTTTGAATTGGAACTTCATAATCTCTTAAGTAGAAAGATTTTACTTCTCATTTTTATTTCCAATTTTCATTTAGAATGTTTTTTAAGTGGTCTTACAAGTTCAATGGAAAGTTTGATACTTGAAGGTGTAATTGGTAGTCAATATTTGATATGCATTAGTGGATGAAGTCCATAAACCAATTGAAAGGATGTGTGGCATGTGGTCATCTTATATGTTGTTTGGTAAGCATATATAATGTGTGCACCTTCTTATTCTAGTCTATCCTCTTCTCATTCACCAACATGGTGAGTAAGGTTCCACTTATGTTGGTGGATTTTTCTTGCCCATTTCCTCATAGATAGTAGGTGGTAAAGTTGGTGTGTATGAAGAACAAATGGGTTGTTAATGGATTACTTTATTGATACAAAGAAATTCCTTGGTCATTAACCAATGCAATTGGACATCCAACACAACAAGGACAAATTCATAAATGAATTTGGTGGCAATAACTATTGTAGTACCTTCACCATTTCAACAATTTATTGTTGAATAATTAATTAAATTGTATAAATTAACTTTGGCACTTGGTTTTTTAATTTTACAGTTTTCTATAGTAATGGTTATACAAAAAAATAAACATGTTGTTAGAGTCATGGAATTGTCTAGTGTGTTCAGATTGATTCAATTGTAAGTCTTGGTGTTGCAAGGTTTGTAGTTCAAACTTGATAGTTGAAAATTTGATTTTATTAAAATTTTGATACAAATAATAAATAAATAAATTTAGGTCAAAATGTTAAAGGTATTACGATATTGTGTTGGTATACTAGTTTGGATGTACAACATAATTAGTATTTAGTATTATGTACGTGTTACTTGTGTATCATCTTGAAGTTTGATGGGTCTAATGAAGTCCAAACCCCTTTTCATAAAAGGTTTTGACATAGGAAGAATGGTTACTAGTTTGGCCATGCTAGATGTTATTAAATTGTTAAATTTTTTGGGCAATAATCACAAGCTTGATTGTAAGTACGAGGGTCCTTGTAGAAAATGGGCCATAAATATTTGGCATCCAAAATCTTTTGGTAGGTATTTTCTATTGAAAAATGTCCTATTCATATACCTTTGTGCATTTCATGTAAAAAATATTATGCATGTTTTGGTTGCAAGGATCTTCTTAAAATCTAACCATGTCCAAATAGTAAAATTGTCCTTCTATTATTATAAAAGGTAAATAATGTAAAATTAGTTTTTTCTTTTGTTTAAGAGTGAAATGCACATAAAAATCTCCAAAGTGAAGGCAATCTTGCATTTATTGCAACCATAAAGTATGTAAAGAAAAAAATGGCTCATTTGCCATTTACTTTGACACTTCTTGGATTTTGATAAAATTCAATAGTCAAAAGAAAGCATTTGCTACCACATGAGATCATCCAAGTTTGTAAAGTATTAAAAAGTTGTAGTTTAGAAAAAAATAACAACCAACATGTAATTCACTTGAATTTTTTTGATTTTCAAATCAATTACACCAATGTAGTGTGATTTACATAAAAATAAATCTTGTGTCACTTAGTTGAATATGGTTGTTTGAAAACTCAAATTCGAACTATTGTATTGAATGACTTCGAAAGAAGGAAGAAATAAACTATGCAAGGATTCTACCCAAAAAAAGATAGAAAACCAAAAATTTAGAATCCTATAACTTCAAACAAAGGTTCTATAATACAAAAAGCTCAATTGGCTTCTATTGAAAAGTTCTATAGGCAATGAAAAATATTCACAATATCTCAATTCTTAATGATTCACAACTTCATTCTTTTGCAAAAGACTAACCTATTAATTTTAATCCTTTCAACTTAGATCAAAACTAAGTAAATCAGTTTTTTTATGAAAGAATCAAAATAAATAAATAAATGGAATTAAATTTTGTCATAGGAACAACCATTGTTGAAGTGCCACAAAAAAATTTAAAATTTTGGTTTTGATATGGGTAAGTTGTATTGTAATTGATAAAAGCTAAAAAATAACAACCAATGACTATTTATGACATTATTCGTTTGAAGATTCTCAAATGTAGGGAAAATAAAATTTAAATGTATTCAATCAATGGATGGTGTAAAACTTATTGAAATTTTACCAAAGATACTTTGGCAGGGTAATGCCGACCAAAAAATTGGTTAGTACCCCATACCAAACCTTTAATGACTCCTCGTGTGGTCATTGTTTTGGAAACTAACTCTCTTAACCTTAAAAAGATATAAGAACATGTTAATTCAATAGTCCAATCATTACTGAAGGGAAAAAAACTCAAAATATAAAAATAAAATCCTTCTTTAACATGGCCATTTTCTTTCTTTGGTTCTAGTCCTACTTATTATTATTATTATTTTAACACACCCGGGGAATTACAATTTGTGCTTGGAATTTGGTCAATATAGTGAACGTGGTCATATAGTGTAAAGAGAGGCCAATGTGTTCTCTTTTGTATATATATATTTTTGGAATGTTTAGAAGGAAGATAATATGGTAATCAAGGAAAGGAAGCAAGAAGATATATTGCTAGTGAATGGCAATCCCAAGGAAATAAAAAGAAAAAGGGTATAAATTCCTTAAGTATTATTGCATTTTTTTTATTGATTATGGTTTTGTGTATTTTTTTCATAGTTTTCTTGTATGGCAACATTGTAATAATTGTGTCATAGGGCATAATTGCCATCTTAGATTTCGACTATTATTAACCATTTGGAAGTGTGTTACTTTTTAATTTTAATTTTTTTTCTTAGTTATTTGTTTTTTACATCTTTGACCACACTACCAAAATGCTAAGTGATAATTTTGTTGCAAAACATAATTACCACAAGTAGGAATGTAACTGTATTTTTGTAAGAGCTCTTGGTTTTTATGCCTTATATAGTTTGAATAGTTTTAATTATTTGTGTTAAAGTCATTTATGTACATAACAATTATTGCTAGATTTGGAGGTAATTGTTAGGTCCCATGTTTGGATTTTCTTATAATTCTGTATCTTGGTTTTTTAAAGGAAAAACCAAATGGGGTAGTTTTTAGCCAAATATCTTGTGATTGGCATTATTTCTATAAATTTGTTGGGTATATAGAAACACATGAACTATAATTACAAAATTTCACTATATGTACTTGCAAAAACCACAAATTTCACTAAAACATTTAATAAAGCTTGCCTTGGCTTAAACTAATACATTGAAAATGGCACAAAGACATAAGACTTTAGAAGCATTTCTTTTGTTGAATTGACACATTGAAAAAGACATAAGAAAAGATGGTATTTCAATAAATTCATGCATTGAAAAGACACAAGATCCCAACTTGGCTTTGATTGTTCAATGACACAAGAGGGAAATTACAAACACAACATGTTGATACAAGACACAAGACTTCAAAAACTTATTTTCCAATGACACACCCCTAAACTCTTGGATAGATTACACTATGAGTCTAAAGGTGAAAACAACAAAAGGACAAGGAGTTGGGGCATGTTTTTTTGGTTCGTAACATTTTAGGGGTAAAGGGGTGTGTTGGAGCTTTGGGATGGGGATACGCCGAGTGACAAGCAAGTTAATTATTCACATGGACTTGCACAAATCAAACAAGTTGGTTAATGTGTAACTGGAACACTTTTGGTGCACGAACGAGCCACGGGAAAACATAGATTCATAAGACTCACCACAACTCAAACTTGGGGGAAGCCACGACCTTCCCCCTAATAGTAATATTTGTGCCTAGCCACATGGCCAACACCCAAATGTCATTTTGTCCCGGGACTCCCAAGTTGGAGTCCCGAAATTCCCTAAATTGGGACTTTTTTGACTTTGGAAGCCCATAACTTTGTGTGAAGACCTCTGATTGAAGTGAGATCTAATTTTTTTTTGTAGCCCTCATTGAGAACTTTTCAATGGTATGTAGCACATCACCTTAACACAAGGAAATTAGGGAGATTCTTGAGTTTTAGTGGTAGGGAGTCAAATTGTCAATTTGACTGCCAACCTTTCTTTTGGCCATAACACGTGTTTTAAGTATCCAAATGGGTCATGCGAGCCCATTTTTAACATCTTTTTTATGAGCTTTCCAATGGTGTAAATAACTTTTCAATCAAATGATTTTTGACCCCTAAAATTGCTCTATGAAAATTTGGGAGTCCATGGGAAGTCCAATTCCCAAAGTGGGAGTTCATTTGGGAGCGTGGGGGTTAATTTCCGCACATTCTTCCACACTCTTGGGAGCATGTAATGTGACTCTTGGGCTTCACTTTTGACTCACACCTTCGCAAGCCTTTGCCTTGGTCGTGAGCCCAAGGCTAAGGTTGTGACATCCAATGAATTAACACATTGAAAACACAATGGTTTCAACTTGGTTTTGATTATTCAATGAGAAAAAAAGAAGGAAATATAAGTATAACCTATGAGCAAGGAAATATAAACATGATCTATAACATATGCATGTGCAATTTCACATTAGTGACAACAAGAAAAGAAAGAAGACAAAAGACCATCAAGATAAAAAGGTTCATGAGAAAAGACAAAAAAATATAACACTATAACATAATTATAAGATAGAAGAACTTAAAGTTCACCTTCATTTGAATAGTTGTCATTTGTAAAAACCATACATAGGTCATAAAGGGTAAGTTGGTAGCACTTAAAAATAACCTTGAAAGCAAAGACATTTCAAGGTCATATTTAAGGAGAAAATCCATAATCATTTCAAAGGGGGAGAAAACTATTGTGATTTGACAAGAAGGCAGTTGTATAATATTTTCACGTGAACATAACAAATTTTTTTAGGGTTTTTATTTTTGTTTTTAATGATCGTCAACTTTCTACATGTTAACAACAAAAATATTCCGTCATTGTTCATTTCTTTAAGATAGTTGCAGTAGTAACTATTTCAAGAAAATTTGTGAAGATGGGTAGGAAATTTTGTTTGTTTGTGTATTATGTAGAATTGATCGACAACGAGCTATGGATGGCTAAAAAAGCTACAACATTAAATGGAGGCTTGGACAATAGGATGGTGGAAGGCAAGATAAAAAGGAGAATTCATAAGCAATGCAAGCAATCATATTTCATCATCAATTTTACGAGATGGTAGGTTTGATTTATTATGATTAGTAGTTGATGTATTTGATTTTCGTTGTGCTAGTGATTACATTACGGCAAACAATATATCTTTGGTAAGAATAAATTTTATAAGGGTTGATGCTAAGGATTGATGATGAAAGGGAAGAAGTTTGAATTATAGAGAAAGGGGCATGTAAAGGATCAATATGCATTTTGAATGGGGATATTTGTTGAGTTTTTTTTTAATCCATGTCATAGGTCAAGTATTTGAGTGAACATTAGAAGCTTCAATGGGGTGTCCTTGGGTTGGGCAAAATGAGATAAATGACAATAGAAGTGGAAAGTTAATAGAGATATATCTACATCCGATACTTGTACAAAAATATATCTTTCCTAAATGGTTCTAGTCAACCTAATGTATGTCACTCATACTTGGGTTTGGACATTGAAATCAAGATGTCTTTGAGATTAAGGTTTATCATATAGGGAACCTAATGTTTCTTTGCATTATTGCATTTCTTAGAGATGGGTTAACAACTCACATGGACTCATCGAACACTAACAATTTTGACCTCAAGCTATACCTCAATAGATTTTAGACTTTTAATGATGCACCAAGCTCTTTAATGGACTCAATTACGAGTTTAAAGGTGAAGATAGTGGAAGGAGAAGAAGTTGGGGTGCGTTCCCTAGTTCACAAGACTTCGGGGGGTAGAAGGGCGTGCTAGAGCTCTGACATGGGACTAGGAAGGTTGACATGCAAGTCAATTACTTACACGGACCTGCACAAACCAAACAACAAGTTGGTTAATGCGTAGCTAGAACACCTTTGGTGCACGAATGAGCCATGGGCAAACATGGATTCACAAGATTCACCATGGTTCGGAGTTAGGGGAAGCCACCACCTTCCTCCTTGTAGTATTCTTTATGCTTGGCCACGGGGCCAACACCTGAATGTCATTTTTTCCTGGGACTCCAAAGTTGAGTTTTTAAATTCCTAAAATTAGGATTCCTGTGACTTTGGAGGCCCATAATTTTGTGTATAGACCTTTGATTAAAGTGAGGTTTGAAACAAAGTTGTAACCTTTGTCAAGAAATTTTCTACAATATGTGGCACACCACTTGCACGCAAGGAAATTAAAGCGATTTTTGACTTTTAGTATTTGGATACTTAAAATAAAAGTTATGGCCCGTTCTTTTGGCCATAACTTTTATTTTAAGTATCCAAATGAGTCATGCGAGCTCATTTTAAACATCTACGTTCCAAGAGATTTTCAATAATATAAATAACTCTTCAATCTAATGGGTTTTGACCCCTATAATTGCTTTCTAAACATTCGAAAGTCCATTGGGAGTCCAACTCCCAAAGTGAGAGCTCACTTGGGAATGTGGAGGTTCATTCCTTCACACTTTTCAACATTCTCGGAAGCATGAAATGTGACTCCCAAGCTTCACTCTTGGCCCACACTTTCGCAAATCTTGTTTTGGTCGTAAGCCCATGGCTAGGGTCGCGACATTTAATGTATGGTTTTGTACATGGCAGCAAATCGTTTGTTACCATTATGACAAGTTAGTGAGAGATCACCATGTATGTACCAATTGACAATTCACACATAGAACATTAAACTTTGTTCTGATAGATTAGTAGCACTAATGGAATTTATGGTAGCATTGGGTTTGCAATCTTGGCAATGTAAGTTGTTGGAATTAATGGTGTTTTAGAATTCCAAGAGTTTGTGTTTCTACTATGAGTTACCTCTACACAAGAGATTATTCTTTCTACACCCTTCTTTTATGGTTACACTACAACCATACATGATATGAAATCTCCACCCCCACTTTCAAAAAAAACAAAAGCAAGCTCAAGAAAACCCAAACCTAAAAGAAAACCAAGACCTCTCACAAACATGACATTCTCGATTTTTTCACAAATAACCTCCCCTGCATTTTTCCCAGGGTGCAGGTGGGCCACTACCAAGAAGATTTTATTTGCCATGGTGGAGAAGGGGCTGGGTCTTTCAAAATTTGACCTGCACCTGTTATACCAATGCCTATTATACGGCCTATCTAACCCCCAAAGGAGGCAGGACTTTCAAATTTGGGTCTGCACCTCTTATATGCCCTATATGCCTTTTCTAACCCCCCACCTTGATGTACCATGGTAAAGTGGACACCGTGGTAACCCCTAGTTAACCCCAGTCTAATTTATAATGGTAGGTAAAAAGGATTGGTGATTTTACCATAATGTACTCCTGTTGGGAACAGTTTTGTCTACGAGAAAAGAAGTTAATGATGAGCACAGAATTTTTACAACTGTCATGAAAGTTGTTGCCAAGGTCATTTATGAACAAATGGCCCAATAATGCAGAATATGTTGCATGTGAATTTGCTGAGGAAATGCCATTTGCATACTGCAAATCAGATGATATTCATGCCATACACACACACACACACACTCTCTCTCTCTCTCTCTCTCTCTCTCTCTCTCCTTTCCACAACCCTAAGTTGGGAATGAATGGCATGTGACTTTGCAGGCCTAGGGGATGTACCTAATAAGCCCTAAAACATTGAACTCTGAAATGCTCGAAACTTCCTTCACACCAGCAACTTTGTGGCTCATCAGTGTCTACTACAGTGTCATAATGATGATCTGTTGCATTCATGATCAATCGAGGATCACTCCAGTGGTGGTGGAGAATGGGCCCAGCCAGCTGCTTTCTGTACAGTCCATCTCCTACTTGTAAATTCCATGTCAAGCTCTGTGCCACCCAGTTGCATGCTGAGACCTAATTAGGTGGTACTAGGACTCTTGCTTTTCTTTTTTTCCCGAGGTTCTTCTGGATCTGGTTTCATATCCTTGTGGGTAGCTATTGCCCACAACTGATCATTTGGTGGAAAGAGTGAAGTACAAAGTAGCTGATGAGTCAAATAAACAAAATATCTGTGAATGTCCAGGTGTTAGAATCTATTTTGTCTTTAGTGTCAAGTTTCAATCCTTTTTGCTTTGTTGTGTATTCTTTTAAATATTCTTTTGTGGGATTGGCACTGATCAGACTGCTTAGGTGGAAAGCTTGATGGGCCACACTGTACCTTGTCGTCTCTTTTCTCGTGGCTTTCTCTTCTTTCTCTTTACTTTTGGCTGTACTGGCCAGCTCTTGGGTCACACCAGTACACAAAGATAAAAGTCCCCATACAGATAAGAGAAGTGACTGGAGCAGCCAGGGGAGGAAGTAGAGTTTCACAGCTGTAAACACGTTCAACATCTGTAAACATGTACAAACATGCTTTGACAGTTGTTGTTGTTGTGTACTTAACCAGTGTTAAAAAACCATGACAGTTGTAGTATCTTTAATGTACTAAATAAAACCTGCTTGAAACAGGCCTGTAGGTCACTTCTGCAGGCAATGGGAGAAGGAGAACCTTCCTGTAGGAGGGAGCTTGAGCAGCACCAGGAGGAGGAGGAAGAGATCATAAGGCAGGCTTATAAATACAGTGAAAAGATTACCAGTCGTGGGCTCTTGCCGTGTGGACCCAATACCCAGAAAATTGGAAGTTGCAGCATGTAGCCCACCCCTACCCCCACCACCACCAACCTCCCTCACATAAACAGAATGACAGGTTACATTTACATTGGAGTGCAATTTCTTGCAGCTCCTGCACATTTGGGAACTACAATCATGCCCCCCAACTGGATGGTAACTGGTTTTCGACTAGGTAAGCTGCAAAAAAATACAGGTTACTTCACGTAATTGAGCAGGAAGATTATGTATGGTAACCTGCGACATCAAGCTGGTTACTGGACATAACCAGTTTCTGAAAATCCTTTTGTGTGTTCATCCTGCCCTGCCACTGGGCATTGTTTACCATCACCAGCTCGTGATGTATGTGTATGAGCAATGTCTGTGCAAAAAGAGTTCCAGGTTAGGACTCAAGACCAGCCAGGCACTGTGGTGCACGGTGTCACTCGAAAACCGGATATGGATGGATATGGATTCCTCCAAGAGCTTGGTGCTGACTGCTAACCATGTTTTGGTGCTGAGTTACCAGTGTTATTCTCCTCATCTGCAGAACAGTTGGCTATGACACAAAAAATTAATATTCCGGGTTTTGGATAGATCTCTTAAGGCCATGCCACACTTGGTGGTAGGACCTTACCACTAATGTTATCTTAACATTACAATAAGGCCACCTAGATTGAATGGTAATGGTTGCCACTGTGAAAAGTACTCGATTTTACTTGGCACTCATTTTGGTTGTCCGCACCAAGGTTTTAGAGTCACCTACCACTGAACTGTCATTACTGCAAAGTGTCACAGTAACATCTCTCAGGTAATTTGGAATTCTTGCTCATAGAAACAAAATTCTTGAAATATGGAATTCTTGATAGAAGACAACACTCATACAATCTTGATTTGACAGAAGGCTTGCAATTTGCAAAAGAGGATAAAAAAAACTCCTGCAATTTCTATTTCTTCTTCACCTACAAAACTCTTGCAATACATGGGAATCTTGATTATAAAGATTTCTTGCTCTGCAGCCACTTCTGCAAGAGGGAAACAATAAGAGATTCAAAAGAGGGGTCCAAGCAAAGAGAGAGAGGGGGGGGGGGGGGGTGAAGAGAGAGAATGGCAGAACTTAACACTAAGTTATTCCTTCGTTTTTGGAGGCCCTGTGTAACACCAAAGAAAAACCGTTAAATCTATCTTTTTTGAAGATTAACTTAACACTAGGCATTTAGCAAACATTGGGTGTTAACACCAATGCCATATCACATGTCACATAGGATTTGATGTTAGTTACCAACGTATATGTGGACTCATCATGTTTTTTACCACTCTAAACACCGGGTTACCACTACCACCTTTAGTTAGGAATTATTTAACACTGGACCTTGGTGATAGGTATGATATATATCACTCAGACCAAAAAGACATTTTATGATATACTTGGAAAATTATCTCCTTCTCCTTGGTTGGAAAAACAACTTAAGGTGGATCTTCATGCCGTGCACTCTGCCATGGCCAGGGTGAACCAGCATCCACATTGGTACCTTTACCTCTTTGAGTGAGGCCTCTTAGTGGAAAAATGATAGATTTGAACTCATAGACCCTAATGGGATATTTATAGTATTTAGAAATAATTTTAAATGGATTTTGGAGTTTTTACCAGGGTACCAACATGGGTGCTGGTTCGCCCAAGGTGTCTACCACTACTCACACACTATTCCAAAGATTCTTTTGTGTAAGATCCACTACTCTAGAGGGTGCTCCATCCCACCCTGTGGACTCCCACAATTCCATCAGATTCTTATTTGTACCAAGTCATCTAGATTCATATTCAATACATATAAATGTAAATGCATATTTGAAAACCCTCCTCTTGTCTTGAGTATATGTCAAGAAAGAATAATACATATTTGGATGGTGAAAATGGCATACAAACATGCAGAAAAGCGCAAGTCAAACTTGTGTGGAGAAGATAAAAGGAAAAGAAAAGGGAGCAATCCTCCCAACGATTACTTCCATTTTAAATGCTTGATCTGAAAAATGGCAAAAAAGAAAAGACAGAATGATTAGTGTAAAGGTTACATAAACAATTGGATTGATTATTAAGGTATGTTGGTGACCAACAACAGAACATGGGAAAACTATGGATAATTGTGGTTGGATTGTATCCAAAGACATACTATGTCTCACTTTTTTTTTTCAAATTCTGCTTTATGAAAGAAGATTGTTCAATAAATGTACAGATGCTCAATATTTTAACTATTTCAACCATTATTTGGTTGAGTTCAACACAAAAAGACATAAGCTTGATTCCCAGACTCTGCACCAGTGCTTGGATTGAATCGAGTTATAGAGGAAAAACTTGGTTGCCATTGTCTCTATTGCAAATTTGAATAAACTAAACTTCATTTTGTATAGGGGGGATACGTGGCTTCATGTTCACTAAAGTGGAAGGCACATTTTCTCGTAGCAATCTTTCATGCTTGCAATTTCATTTCAGAGGGTACATTTTTCCTTCGTGGATCTTAGTACAACAAGACACATATTGTCTCCAAACTTGTAAGGTTCATAACATCTCAAAATCATAGCTCAAATGAGACATACAAGTCTATTATCAGATACTCTTTTTGAGATTCTTCCAATGATATAACTTAAAGATTATGACTGAGGACATGATTTTACTCTTCCAAAATCATATCTGAAAGGTTTTCATAAGGGTCCAAGGATTCAAAACAAATAATTCATTGTGGGAGATATAGGCCTTCTTTTCTTGAAATAATTCTCACAATTCGCCCCTATTTAAAACCTAGTTATCACATGCCAGTTCCCTTCCCAAGTCCCAAATTTCCCTTTAGCTGTATTCCTACACTTGCGTCAGCCTTGGCCATGAACCCAATGGTTTAAGTTCAGGCTATATCAAGTTTAAAGTATCAAAGTCCAAAGATGATTTCAAATATGAAATTTGACATCATGATTCATGCCTAAGTTAGACAGTCACCATCACATTCTTTTTCATGTATAAATTGCCTCCATCTGCAAGTGTCCAGTAGATATTTTAAAGAACCCATTCCATTTGGTTGGGTCCATATCCAACTTCAATTACAAGCATTTGAAAAATTTCAAGTTAAGTACCCTTTATCCAGCCAATTCCCAATTCTAGAACATCATCTGGGGGAAAGAAATACTCCTACAAATCAACACCGGTGGTCCCTATTGTGAAATTGCCAATTGAAACTCTTAAGGATGTTTCTATTGCCATCTAAGGCAAGCCACTGCATGTCATAAATTTCTTAAAATATCATCAAATTTTTTTTACTGTGAAAGTCTTTTCTCATTTCATTTTATTGAACAACAACTCTAGTGCTTTCTAGCACCCATAATCACTATAAAAGTACAGAAATTGTAACAATCAAAATGTAACTAACTACTCCATTTTGGGTAACGGGAATTCAAATTTGTGATATGGATTTACCAAAATGTCATCTCTACTACTAGAGTGCAAAGATATCCTATTGATATATATTTTAAAATTCTGATGTTATATCATTGGCTAGTATCCCAAGAGGAATTTAGCATTAAATGGCAACATGTTTTAGAACCTGTCTAAATAATTGAAAAATCAGTTTAAAATGCTGGGAAACTAAAATTAGAGTCCAAAGCTGGTGAATTTTTGGATAGCTGTAACAAATGTACAGCTATATCACATTTGGACTCTGATCTTAGTTACAGTTATCTCACACAGCATAACCTGAAAGCGGAAAGGATCACAAGGATTCTTGCAACATGATTGAGTAATACTTACAGCAAGTGGGGAGTTTGGAGTAGGTAACCTGCACGTTTGAGTCGTGAGAATCGATATGCCCTCTTTTCATCTGTGCAAAGAGCAATTATGAAATCTTCAGCCAGGCAGCAATGGGTTACAGAATCATGGGCCAACTAGAGCCCAGGTGGTATCTTGTGCTAACTAGTAGGTCATTGATGGAACAGAGGTTGAAGGTTGCAAGTTGTAACTGGCAACCTGACACACCTTATTTGGGCCTTTTTCTGTATTTTGATGTCACCACCTAGGCCAATCATATGGTTGGAGAATTTAAAAAGTCATTTCCTTTTGGAGACCCTCTTGAAGTGCACTCTACCTGAGGGGAACGTACTGGTCCAAAGTCAGTGTTTGGCACACTATTTGACTCCTATACTTCATTCAAAACATAGTGTATAGGCCATTTTACTCCTGTGAGTGGAGATGCTCTTAGTTACACTGCAATTTCTCAACCTGCATTGGGGGCTGACTTTGAAGATTCAAATAGCTCCAAGTTTGAAGACCTGTCCCATTGATTGAACTGTTCTGCAGTAGCTTGATTTTCAAGTTTTATTTGGTTGATTGACTGTGTACAGAGTGTAGAGAAACCATACCTTTCCAGAAATCCCTAACCTTAATTTCACAATCAGTCTATTTGTCAAAGTACATTCTCAAAGTGTGATGGTCAAGCTTTTGTAGGAAGTTCTCACATTTGTGTATGGTTTGTATGGAAGGTAATCTATGCCTTCAATTGTGAGGGGAAACTTTGCACTTTGCAGCACCAATACCTTGGGTCTGGTGTTGGGAGCTGGCAGCTAGCAGAATATCAGCCCAACAACTGCCAACAAGAGTGGACAACTGCAGATTGATATTTTGCAATCCTTGTTGTACACTTGGTTTCTTGCTTTGCAACAACTGTACACCAAGAATATCATTTTTCTGATGCCAAATATATGCTTGATTTTGCTTTAAGCACAAGCTTGAACTCATGGATGAAATCATCTCAAAGGTACAACAGATTCTTGTGATCATATGGACTCTAGGTTAACACTTTGCTGAATGATTGAGTTGGGACGAGTGACATACAGGCATGAATGTGCTTTTGTGGAATTTATAGGTTAACACTTTGGTGGATGATTGAGTTGGGTTAAGTGACACAGAGGCATGAATGTGCTTTTGTGGAATTTATAAGTTACCACTTCGACGCATCATTGAATTGCGAGAGAATGCTAGCCAACTTTCAATCAAGTCTGATTGAGAGTGTGCATTGGAATATAGGGGTGGGCATTTTGCCTCGACCATGAATCATGCCAGAGGGATCCGCAGCATCCACTGTCACTAACCTTGCATGGCTCTTCACAAGACTTGAAAAGGGTTAAAACTTGGTAAGAGTTCACCCAGGCACATAATGGGTTCACTTTTGTCTTTAGAACGGGCTTACTACTTAGATGTCATTTGAGTTGGGTAATTATAAGTCAGGGTAACACCTGAGGAGTGTGGTGTTCCAAACATAAGAAATTGCCTGAGGCAGAGCCATGGTGGATGCCCCTATCTAGGGGCATTACCCAACGCAAAGCACCGGCAGAAATTTAAAAAACAAATTGTTTCCCTGGAAGAAATGATGTAGCACTAGTGGCTACCATCCCAAAAAGGGTTAAGCATTGATAGTGACAAGTCATTGCAAAACTCTCAAAACAGTAGAAAATCTCGCACAAAAACCTGATAACACACTAGAAACCTGTCTAAATCTGGTGAACTTTTTTGGAGTTTGATCAAATTTCCCTAAATTTGCAAGAATCCGAGAGAATATTTTCTTAAAAAATCTTTTGGGTACAGTTTTGCACCAGTTTACCAAAAAACATAAATGTTGGCGAGTGTGCACTGTTATTACAATTATCAATATCGGTATTGAGTCTAGTATGGTAGAACAAGGTTGCATGGTATGGTATTTGAGTGACATGTCTTTAATCCATGCATAATAGTCTAGGTGCTTGGAAGCCAAAACATGTCTCAACAACTGAGTTCAAGCAATAAAACCATTAACAAATCTATTAGCAACTAACAGCCCAACAACTTAAGCAAAAAACAAGGAAAAACTAGCAAGCATTTTTTCTTACTCATCTAGGGGAGTTACTATTTGTGTGTTTTATGGTATGTAACATCAAATAATATAATATAGAAATATTTTATTAAAATTGAGAATATTTTAGGTGTATTTTAAGTATATTATCATAAGTAATTCAATTCTAAGCACTTTATTGACGTTTAGGTACATTATAAAATTAACTTTTACTCAAGAAGTTGCACCCTCTATTTTTGGCATGTCAATTAGAAAAAAATTGGAAGAAACTTCCCTTGGTTGCACATCCATTAACTCCTTAATTCATGAATGTACCTCTTTTTATTTTAAGGTGTTGGTTAGTAGGATTCACAAAAATTCTTCCCAACATCAATTCCTTTTTTAGCCGTGGTGCTTTTCCTGAGCCTTTAAATGTTTGACTAAGGAATCAAACTTTGGCACAAACAATTTATCCTTCCCCTTGATGTAAAAGTTTACATTATACCATTTTCATCTTCCCATTCTTTCCACAAATTGATGTAGTCCCATCCTCTGCACAAACTAAATCACAATAAGAAAATCTCATAACACAATTATCCTATAAATTTATTCCATTAAGCTTCAACTTAAATTTTTTTTTGGGGGTTTTGTTCTTTTTTTCTTGTGTGCAACAAATGCAATTTTTTATGCAATCTACAACATTTCTAGTTGTGACTTCAAACAAGGATGCAGGAAAAGGTTTGGGAACATTTGGAGGTTCATATATGGTTGTAAGTTATTTAGAATGTGGAATGTTTTAAGAGGCAATGTTGTCATTCATAGGAAAAAACTTTTGATTAACCACAATAGACATAAAAGGACAAAAGAAAAATTAGAATTTAAAGTTCAAGATAGGTCAAAGGGGTGCCATAGCCAACAAGCACAAGTTGTATTCAATGGTTTTTCTTATTATTATTCTAACTTAACAAAACACCTCTAAATTTCAAAAGTTGATAAGATACTATAAGAAACATGACATCTTTTACAAAAAAGTGAACTAGGCAAAAAATTAATGAAGGATATGTGGTGGAAAAACTTGTAGTTAGATTTTGAATATTCCTACCTCTCATGAATTACAAAATCTGAAAACAATAAAATAATAAAACAAAATGTTACAACATGCACAATTTCAATAGAAGATTAATGCAAGCACACATGTGATGACCCTAACTTGGGTGTGCAATCAACTTTCAAGATGGATAACAAAATGTGTTTTCCTACAATGAAGGAAAACGTAATGTTTTCCTCAAGATTCATGGAAGATTCATGAGGTGAGATGTGGAACAAAAAGAAGAAATTGCCAATGCATTCCCATATGAAGTGGAAGTGTGTGGGAATCAAAGGGAGGCATTCCCATGACTCCCAAGTTGAAATCCACTTTGGGTTTTGAGATGCCATGTATATTTGGATTAACATTTGGGGGACCAAATTTTGTTCAAATTGGTTTTTTATGAACTATTGGAAAGGTCTTTGAATAATGGAAGATTAAAGTGGGGTTGCATTCCAAAAATAAAGATTTGAAACACAAGCTAAATGACCATTTGAAAGGTTGAAAATCAAACTACCAAAACAATTCTTGACTATTTAATGATTTGATAAAGAGATCAAATCAACTTTGATTGAGGCAATTGATATGTTGTTGGAAATTATTTTTCAAGAGCTATATCTTCATCTTAAAAACTTATCTAATATTAAGTGAAATGAAAAAGTTATGAAACCCAAAATGGCCAAAATGGGGAGATTCAAAATTTGATTCCCACTTAGGAATCCAAAGAAAAAAAATCATTTCAATATTCCCATGGAGTGACACAATTTTTACACTATAGGGAAGAGAATGGCCATTGTGGTTTCAAATTACACTAATTGTTTTTTCTTCTTGGTTTGTGTAATTTGACATGATCGAGAATTCAATTTCAAAATTCATCATAATGTTATCCTAGAGCTTTCACATGATTCTCTTGTTCCAATGCATGGAACTAGAGAACACAATCAAAGTTTTCAAATCTTCCATAATGCATTGTATTAGTAGGTTTTACTCTAATACCTTGTGATAAGCTTTTATGCAAAGCCTTTGGGACATGCCAACATACTTAAAGGCCTAATTTGATCTTCCCATTTTAGTTCAAGCCCCTTGCACTACAATCTACAATAAGAAACCCAACAAACACATTGACCAACTTCAACAATTTAAACCAAAAAAGTTTGTATTTGAAAGTGCCAATTGTCAAAATCATATTTCCATTTGAGATTCATTTTTGCAGCACAACTTGCAATAAAGACCCCATGAAAATGGCATCCAAGTTTAAACAAATGCAAAAAATGCAAGCACTAAACTATAACTTTGTTAAGGACACCTAGTGAACAAATACAACTTCAAAAGCAAAATACCAAGACAAAGATTGGGAAAAGAAGAGATCAAGAATGCTCAAAACAATTTGTTCACTTCAAAATAAAATCAAAAAGTCATTACACAAGACACACTTCAAGTTTTCCATAAAAATCCTTTGAAGCAGTCAAAAATAATGGATTACCTGAAAAATTAGGAAAATCCTCAAAACATCTCTAAAACTCATAGTAAATCCTATTTGAAAATCTTTAAGTAAAGTCAGCCCAATTAGTTAATTTTCTGGTTCTAAAAATACACTTTGAAAACCAATTCAATAAAAAAAAAATCGGTGAAAACATCCAGTAGAAAAAAAATCAGTAAAAAAAATCTAGTACCAATAAATCTGGTATTAAAGAATCAATAATTATTGTTCTAAAAATATGATAATCTCAATGTTTTACTTACAATTTTGCTTCAAAACTAAATTAAAGTCTATTCTAACCTTTAACAAACTTACTGATATCAATCAAGTTACACTTTACAATTTACAATTGGCCAAAAGGTTTGTTTCAAATACACTCCTAAACAATACTCCCCTTGATTCCCAAGAGCTTTCAAATATTCTCCTCCACTTTGAACTTTCATGGACCCATCTCATAATGAAAATTTTATCCTCCTAACATACTTAGCCACACTTTTGTCAAATGTGTACATGCAGCAATATGTGCTTCTGAAGTTTTATTTTATTTTAGAAAAGGTGATCGAACAAGCTTACTAATAGGTTACAAAACAAGTGGTGGTGGAGAAAGCTTGCAATAAGTGGACACTTGAATTAGGGCCAAGAGTAAGCGGTGAAATGGCATCCAATAGCTGTGATTGGTATTTCGAATTGACATTTGACAACAAAAAGAAAAATCTAAAGGTCTCAATCCCTTTAAGGAGTTCAATGGCCTTTTTTTTGTATCACCTAATTGCAAAATTTTGTCCCTAAACAAAAAGTTGCACTCAATACTAGGATTTGAGGTACAGATTTGGCCAATGTAGATAATAACATCTACCAACAATTGACTTAGGGGCTATATAAACAACCCTATTCACATATACCCTATGGGTAACACATATATGTATGTGTCTTGGATGGTTCTCAGCTGGTTAGACGACACAAAATATTTATTGTTTTTTAGTTCTTGTATTGTTTCTTTAGCAACATTTGAATAGAGGTTCAAGAAAATGGATGCATAGACACAAAGAGCAGAGGAGATGTGGTAAGGGGAAGAGAGGGAGTGAGGCAGGTGCCCAGGGGTGCCCAAAGTCCTCCCCCGGCCCCCGGGGCCGGTTTGAAGATGTATGAACCATGAGAGATGAGGGAAACAGGCCCACCAAAGCGGGTCCTCATGAAAGAAAAATTGCATTGGGTAATGTGGCGTCTAATTATAGTGCAAACTTCAACCCATGCCTTCATGTGTAGGGTAAAGCCTTGGACCAGGGCTTTACTAAACTAAAGGACCCCCAAGGTGGGAGCCGAATGAATGTGTGCCCGATTTAAAGCCTTGATCTGTGGACTTCGAGCCCCAAGTGGACAAAAAATGTCGACTCTACTTTGATGTGATTTTGAAAAAGCTGGGGACAACGGTACCCTTGTCATGTGAATGAGAGGCAGAATTGAGATTCTGTCGCAGAGCCGATTCTACTTCTGGAGGCTGGCTTCCGTTTGACTCTAGCGAACAGACGAGACGAGACCAGACCGTCCATGTCCTTGCCTCTTGTCCACTACAAAATTCCACCGTAGACGTCGCATGGCTCGGGTTCTCCAACAGCCTGGCCGTTCCCGCTGCACTTTTGGCATTGGCAGATCCCTGGCACATTTGTCTTTTTGCTTAATCCAGTGGGTTTGTCCAATCTTTCAATAAGACACAAGTCCAAAAAGATCTCATCATTGACTTACATAACCTGTACAAATTCTCTCCCCCAGCGGCGCCTCAACAGGAACTCCGTGACCAAACTTATTGGTCCGTTTCAAAAATCGTCCCACCCATTTTGCAGCAGTCGGAGAGTTAATGAGTAAGGGTACCCCACCCTCCAAGCGAGGTTTTAACCAACGTAAAAGCACCCGCAGAACAAATAAATTTAACCCATTCTTCCCATGAGATCCAGAAGATACCCATCAGGTATCAAGGAAAGAAAGTGACAAAAACGAAATGCCCACTGGAGTGGCCATTCCGCTTTTCAAAATAGCCTGGCCTCTGCTAAGCAAAAGTTCTGCTACGTAATGTGCCGTCCATATACACTAGACTCCAGCACCCATCAATGCCCCATGCCGTGGAAACCCATTATCACACAATGCCAACTTGGTAACCTATGTAGTATACCCTCCCCTTACACAACCTACACTACCTAGGTAAATACTATGTAAGTGGGTAAATATCATAGTTATGTAGAAGAGAATTGAGGTGGTTCCTAAGTAGGTAAGTAGGCACTTGGTGGCTACTAAGTAGGTACATTGTGGCTATTTAGTAGGTAGATGCATGTGGATGGTTAATATTTATAATGTATATAATGACAGGGACACAATGGAAAAGTGTTTTCCTGTGTTGACACCATCCATCCTTAGCGGTGGTTGGTCATTCACTCTGGCCATGTGTTTGGAGGGGTGAATGGAGCTGATGATAAATCACTTCTTGTTCATCAACGCCCATCAGAGTGGTAGTCTGGTTGTGTTCTTTGAATTCTTAGACCATCTCCAGTGGTGCTCAGTCTGTGACCCTGCAAAAATCTTTTTGACATCCATGTTTACTTACTTTTTTGCAACCGCACTCTTAAAACGGAAATTGGGACAGCGTATAGATGTAGGACCCAAGTTGGTACTGGGGACCAATGCTGGGTCACCCTGGGCCACCCAAGGCCTCAAATCCAAGGGGAAATGGGCCAAGTACAATGAGCCATACAAGTAGAAATTAGAATTTTCCCAGAAGTACCTATTTTGTCCCCTCTCTCATCACTCTCTCATCACTCTCTGTTGACTAATTAGAGTACGTTCATTAATCGGATGGTGGAATTTTCCATGGAGACGATAAGAATGTGCCAAAGTGGTTCGAACTTAGAAAGGCCCACACCATAGTTGCACCTAACTCATCATTGGGTAACCCACAATATGGTTCTAAAGTATTGTGTGAAAGCTGTCCTCGCAGCTTCGCACTCTAGGCTGTTCTAATTTTCACATTGAGCCCTTGAGCCCCTGATATCTAAGGAATGAGGACGGCCCCCAAAAACCCAAAATTCTGGATTCATCTCAACTTTGATGACTATTTTGCATTATGATGGAATGTGGTGCATACAGGCTATTTGTGCCAGGTGACATGCCTTAGAGGAGGAATTTGGGCGAGTAGGTAACCACATTGATTAGTGAATGTGTACCAGGTTACTAGCTACTAAGTATTGATTGCACATCATGAGGATCAATATCAGTCACCGTGGTCCCACATTCCTTTTATGTGGAAACTCACAACTGACCCATTCACATGAATTGCAGAGGCGTAGATTGCATTGGAAACTTCCCCAATTTATAGAGCTATGGTGGCTATGATGAAACTTGTGAAAAGAGTGGGTTGGCAACTTGGCAGTATGGAAGGTTGGTAGCATGTGCTGGACTCCTCGAGGAACTGCTAATTATGCACAAAAAAAAGTCATAGTGTTCTGAGCAACAATGTAAAAGAAAGCATATCTGAAGTCCATAACATCCAGATGGCATACCATGGGTGCTGAGTATGTACTATAGTGGTTGGAACTAGTGTTGTACTGGTATATTGATGAAAAACTGGTACAATAACTGACATCCATACTGATATGAAATATCTACTACCAGACCAGTCTTTGGATCAGCTAGCATCAGTGCCTAGTGCATACGCATATTGGCATAGTCTTGGTCTACGAAATTCTCTACATGGCCTACCAGTTTGGTAGATTATCAAAAATTGGTACCGAATAACATGGCCATTTTGTGAAGAAAATTGTAAGTATGAATGTCATAGGGTAGATAGCTGGTGACCAAACATATAAGGACTCAGTGAAGAAGTGTGCTGGATGTTGATTTTTTGGGGTTGGGGTCTGAACAGAAGTTGTGCCCCATTTCTCGACACACTCATAGATGTGTAGATCGTGTGATTTGGTCCAGGAATGACCAAGATATGCTCCCCCAAATGAAGGGGTCCACTTGCTGGAAAAAATCTAGAACAAACACTTGTCATCCTATAACCAAACATGTTTCACCTTATGAAAGAGGTGTCAACAATTGAAACATGGACAAATTTTGACCCTTGATTGAATGGGATGGGAATGAAATTTGTTGGATACATTATGTAAAAAGGTTCATCAAACATCTACTACCAATATCGACGCTCACAAAAAAGTGAAACAAGTTATGGTCATACAAAACCTTACATTTTCTAACCCTAAATTTTTACACAACACTACAACCACTCTAGGTTTTGGCTATCAACATTCTTTGGTTTAAAGTTTGGACTTTGGATGGTCAAACTTTGGAGTTGTTGGTTGTAGCTAGGCATTAATGCCAAGGACTTGTTGATCATCATCATTTCCATGAGTGTTCATTTGGGTTTTGTTTTCAAAATTCACTTGTCACAACCTTAGCCTTGGGCTCGCGACCATGGAAAAGGTTTGCAAAGGTGTGAGTCATGAAGGAAGCTCGGGAATCACATTTCATGCTCCCAGGAATGTAAGAGAGTGTGAGGGAATGAACCTCCACACTCCCAAATGAGCTCTTAAATTTTCAAAGAGTGACTTTAGGGGTCTAAACTCATTGGATTGAAGAGTTCACTATATCACTGGAAATTCTTGGAATGTAAATGTTGGAAATGGGCTTGCATGATTCATTTAAGTATCGAAAACACAAGTTATGGCCAAAAGAAGGACCAAAAATCAAATTGCTGATTTGACTCCCAACCATTAAAAGTCAAGAATTACCATGATTTCTTTATGTTCAGGTGGAGTGGCACATATCGTTGGAAAGCTCTCGACGAGGGCTATAGCTTTGCTCTAAACCTCACTTCAATCGAAGGTCTACACACAAAGTTATGCGCCTCCAAAGTTACAAAAGTCCCAATTTCAGGGTATGGGAGTCCCGGGACAAAATGACATTTGGGTGTTGGCCTTGTGACCAGGCACATAGAATACTATAAGGGGGAAGGTGGTGGTTTCCCCCAAGTCTAAGCCATGGTAAGTCCTATGAGTCTGTTTTTGCTCGTGGCTCGTCTATGCACCAAAAGTGTTCTAATTATGCATTAACCAACTTGTTGTTTGGTTTTTGCAGGTCCATGTGAATAATTGAACCGCTTGTTGTTCATTTTAATCCCATCCTGGAGCTCCAGCATGCCCCTCTACCCCCAAAATGTTGCGAACTAAGGAGTGCGCCCTAACTCCTTCTCCTTCCGCTATCTTCACATTTGGACTTGTAGTTGAATCCATCAAGGAACTTGGGGGTGCGTCATCAATGGTGTTTGTTAAAAATTCATCCTCTTTATTTTAAAATAATATAATATTGGTGTTATCTTGTGTTGTGCAAGTAATGGTGATGGTGTGTAAGAGGTTTTAATAATGACTTTCGTCGCCTTTAGCATTAAGTGTGGATCCGACTCTTCCTTCCATCACAATTTTCCTCTTGGTGATTTCATCAAATGTGGGCCCAACTTTGTTGTTGTGATATTGATCATGTTCATCCTCATCTAAAACCCCCAATCTTTAACGTCATGATCTTGATCATGTTCATTTTTTTCTATGCCTAATTCCTCACTTTTGGTTCATTTTAGCTTTTCCTAGCTCTTGGTTCCTCTTGGTTCTGATTGGTTTGTGACCTTGATCGTGTTCATCCCCCCTCTACATCTTGGTTTTTGGTTTTTCATGGTTCTTCTTTATTTGCAATCTTGATCATGTTCATCCTCCTTTGGTTTTTAATTCCTCTTCCTAGTTTTCTTAAGTCATGGTCTTGATCGTTTTTGTCCTCCTTTAGTTCTAGGCTCCTGGTTCTTCCTTATTCATCTTTGACGCGCTCCCAAGTCACAGGGTGAAACCCACTTGAAGGTTTCACAAAATCAAGTTGCGGAAAGCTGAGACTTGGAGGCACACTCCTGACTTCCAACTCTAAAAAGGGGTAAAGGGTCGAGTTAGGAGCCCAGGGATTAGACTAGGAAGAAGGTTTAGTAGATCAAGCTTGAATCTGCATCAAAACAAACCACCCACGTGGTTAGTTCACATTCCGGGACACCCTTGGGTGTTGGGACAAGCCACGGGCACTTTGGACCACAAGACACACCACGGCCCAAACTCGGGGGAAGCCACCACCTTCCCCCATATAGTATTCTCTGTGACGCCCCGTCGAGACTACATTCAAATGGTTCTTTTTCCCGGGACTCCCAAGTTGGAGTCCCGAAATTGTCCCGGTTGGAGTCCTGGGACTTTGGGAGCTCATAACTCCCGACTGCAAAGTCTGATTGCAACGAGGTCTAAACCAAACCTGTAGCCCTTGCCGAGATCTTTTTGACAACATATCGCACTTTCAATTTGGAGGTTGAAAAGAGGTCGATTCTTGACTTTTAGTGGTCGGAGTCAAACTGCCAGTTTGACTCCCGGCCCTTCTTTTGCCCATAACTTGGGTTGGAGATGTCCAAATGACCAATGCGAGGGCATTTTCGACATCTACGCTTTAAGACCTTTTCAATGACACCAAGAACACCCAAATGCAAGGTGTTTTGACCCCTGCTGTTGAACTCTAAACATTCGGGAGTCCCGGAGGACTCCAAATCCCCAACTTTGGAAGTGTTTGACTTCACCCCCACACTTGGCCAAAGTGGGGTTGCGACAATCTTGGTTTTTAGCTTTTCATTCCTCTTGGTTCATGAATTCATCGTGTGTCATCCTCCTCCTGCTCCTAACTCTTAGTTCCTCCTAATTCACGAATTTCATTGTGTTTGTCTTCCCTTGGTTGCTAGCTCCCAATTCCTCCTAATTCACGATCTTGATCATGTTTGTCCTCCCTTCGTTGCTAGCTCCTAGTTCTTAGTTCCTCTTAATTCCTCTTGGGTATCCCCTAAATTATGATTTTTTTCATGTTCAACCTCTCTAGTCTCAATCCCTGGCCTTTCTTTTAACCCACCCCTCCCTTCCTTCATAATTGGTTACCCTAAGGCAAATTGTTGTAGTTTTGCTACAACATGCCCATTGTTTTCATTCGTGTCATTGCAATTGCCCATGTCTTTCTCTATGTTGTTGAAATATCAAGGTTTGCATCTTTTACAATATGGTATGCGCCCTTAAACCTATTACAAAATTCAATGAAACCTATCCCCTACTTTTCCTATTGTAATTATAGACCAAGCTGACATGAAATTTGTTTTTGAACGCTTTTCTCCCAACTTTTGAATTGCCCTTTCAGCTACATTCAAGGAATCATCAATTCATTCAACCTTCTTGTCCTCCCTCTCCTATTGTTTTTGTTGTCTAATTTCTTTTGCTACTCATTTGTTTAATGTTTTCTAATGCAAAACATTTGAATACTTAATAAATGTCACAACATGTGACTAGTTGCAGTCAACTAATGGTTCTTTTCCCCTTCTTTTTTTTGTAGGGAAGTGTGGTAGGGACAACACATCAACAAAAACTAGGGCATTTTGCAAGTTGATAAGAAATGGGGCATCTTGTTTTGTAATTGAAAATTTTTTAACTTGTTACAATCCACAAGTAAGTTCATCCAAATCAATGGATAGTCCATGCACATCTTTTGATATACTAACTTCAAGATTATCATTAACATTTATAAATACATCCACATATTAATACCTTACATTTGGGTGCTCCTACCCATCAAGTTTTATTCTTGTATCTTCTTTTGTTATTATATTCAATAGTTGTGTAACAGCTCCATCTTCCCCCCATTGATGTTCATCTACTACATTATGAGAATCAGTAGTGTCATCATTTGAAATATTGAAGTTAGGTTCTGCTATGTATACATCAATTGTTTTAGTTTTGTCATCCATTGCCTTAGGATTGAGTGCCCATGTTCTTATAGCCTTGGGCCCGCTCTTGATGTTCTTCTTGGTTAATGTTCGTTTCAAAGCCTTGTCCACCCACCTAGCTAATGTGCATTTTTCTAATTCAAAATTATTATTTTTGACCATTGCATTGTCTTTCTCTTTCCTCAAAGTAGTTTTGAAAGGTTTAAAATATGCCTCATAAATTTGTGCGTTCGCACAAATCAAACAAAGTAAGCTAATTTGTGCGTTCTCCCTTGATTAAAGTTGTGCATCCATGGATCTTTATGATTATGACACCCTTGGAACAAGAAAGTGTCATTTATTGTTGTTGTCATGGCCTAGGATATTTTAAGATACTTTTTGCAATATCATGGCCTAAGATATTTTAGGATATTTTTGACAATATCATGGCCTAAGATATTTTAGGATACTTTTGGTAATATCATGGCCTAGGATATTTTGGGACTAGTATGGTTCAAAGTTATAAAAGGAGATGTTCTAGGGAACAACTCTTCAGCAGATCAAACTGTTATGAACCGGCTACAAACAAGTGGAGAATTACAAGACAAGACAAGTTTTATTGATCCATCAACTGGTGTTGATCTGGTGAACTAAGGCGAGCGTAGTAGGCCGATTGTTCCAAAGCTGGGCGTTGCAGGTGACTTTCTTTTCCTGGCGACGTTCGAACAGACGATTATCGCACCGAATTGCCTAGGTGATGGCTTCACTGAAGGAAGAAGGGTCTACAAGTGTCAACAAAAGGATGGGCAGCATTCGACACTTACAAGATTGGAATCTGATTCATCTGCTTACATTGGAATATTCCTTCTAACGTTAAATCAGTCATTGATGAATGATTGTCATCTTTTTCCCATTTCAAAATGGAGAAATCTAATTCGACCAATGTTGTGTTTAGGAAAGTCGTTGCCAGCCCACCGCAGAATTGGCGTAACCGATTGAAAGGGATGCCGATCTTGTCCCACGCTTCATTGAAAGACACCGTGTGCTTGTACGAATTAATGATCTGTTCAATATGTTGGTCATTGTTGTACCGCTTGATCAGATCACGATGGTCAACCTCAATTTCGTGAATCTCCTCTTCAGACCAGAAGCGATAAAGACGGGGCCGATAAATGTTTAACACATCTGAAATGAAATGTCGCGGTGCCACCTTGACAAGCTCATGCGGCACAACAGGCGGCGCATCAAACTCGCTCGCATTATTGTTGCCGTCGCGCTCAGCCTTGACACGGTTGCATCCAGCAACAATGAAAAGAGCAAACTGGGAAATCTCCAACACCACATCCTTCTAGTTATTTTCATCAAGGCCCGCGTAACATTCTTGGCTAAACGACCCCTGATCTTTAATGTGCTCGATGATGTGCTGGTGCTCAACACACCAATTGCCATGAACATAAAACTTGTTTTTAATGTCTGCTTCGTCGTCATTGATTTCGATGATGCCTTTAACTTTGAACATACTGATCAAAAACATGTGTTGAAATGGCTAATGTATTATACATAAATATAATCATTCTACAATGACTACAAAATTACAAATTGGAGAAAAAAACCATTGGGCTGAAACTAATATCTAAATTTCTTACATAGTCCAGCTAGATATAAAGAAGTTTATCAAAGAGATTGTGATATAGTATCACAAGAGTTCAAAGGCTTTAGAGCACTTCGACAAACATTGAACTCCATCCTAACTCCATGTGCAATGATGAATGAACCCTTCCATGAACCCACAAAACATAAATTAGATTTGATACACATGTTTACATTGCACATACACCCCATGGTCGCCCAAAGAACCTACCAACATTATGAAAAAATAAACACATGAACATCTAGGGAAATTTCCAATAGTCACATCATATCTTTTATCGTCTAAAAAATACCATAAATTTGTCCATACCTAGATGAAGTGACATCAACAAAGGGGGAAACAATGCATTGGGTAAGTAAGATACTAGCCTTCTAATTGTTGGTGTGTTGTGTTATTTTGAAGACAAAAGGTCGTTTCACCTTCATGCCACAACTAATTGTAGCCCAACAATTTACATTAGTCGACTGCACAATGTTGTGAGCACTCATAGCAAGCACATGCAAAACACTTGAACTAGAAGATTGGGAACCAAATAAACTTCGAGCAAGATTATAATAAAAAAAAAACCTCACTTTTTCTAAAATTGTTATTTCCTTTTGAGTTAAATCAAAACCTTATTGGATGGGCCATATAGTTGGAACTAAAGCCCCAACAATTGCATATTTTCCCATTGTCCCACCAACACAACAACTGAAATCATCGAAACAAACCAGTGCATATGGTGCTCCAATGATCTGCTATGAAATTTACCCAAAACCCTGAGTAACATGGAGTAAGAGTTCCACTTATAAATTTGTAAACTTGATCTTTGTTTTGCATTTCAGCCCCCATGGTTTTCTAAAACACAAAACTTGAACTATAGAACTAGGTGGGCAATGTTCAATCCGCCACTAGCCATCAACATAAATATTTTCCTTCAACTCCAAGCCACCTTGAAATACCAAAGGTAAAAAAACACTGGAACCATAAGCAATTGCTACATACCTACATCCTTGACAATATTGGGTTAAATAATAGGAATTATTACTTGTGCATGAAAGAAATTAAATTCTTACAGTCAAGACAATGAAAGTCTGAACTAGGAAGACAATTAGCGGTTTGTTTGACAAACCTATAAATTTCCTCCCCCTTGAAGTGTGGAACACAATTAGAGAAGGAAGATTTGGACATGTAAGTTGCCACAACAATTGTTAGTTTAACAAGATCATTAGACCGTTGGGCCTTCTTCAACACAATTCATTCCTATCAAGTCCATGACCAACTTAACCACCTTACAAATATTGTCTATACAATGTAGACTATTTGAAAACCCAAATGTAATCATCATACATTGTTGTGTAGAGATAAGTGTCGTGATTCCCTAACTGTTGCAACTAAATATTATGCATAGTTTTGATTATATTACAAGTGGGCATGTCCACCCACTCCTCATCATTAAACTTCTACAAACGAAAAGAAGCATCAAAAAAATCTAAAATGTTACAATGGAGAGGGACATAGATTACAAATGAAACTTGAATGAAAATGGACATCTTACAGTTCTGAATGTATAAAAAGGAAAGGAAGTCATCGGAATTCCACATAAGAAATACTCACACGCACCACAAAACCTCCCCATTATCTAACACAAAAATGCCAAAAACTAAGCCAATTGTTAAACTTGTGGACACTTGCCTCAAAAACTAGCCCCATATGAAAGCCATCAACAACGAATTGGAACATAATGACAATCAGATTCCCCAAGGGATGTGACATTCTTATACTAATGGCAAAGAGCCTTGTGTTCGTCTTACAACTTAGTTCTAATTAGTTGTTTGGTGTGCTTATTGAATGATTTTGTCTAATGGAATAAATAGGTGCACTCCTTATCAACCATCTTGACATAGGGGTCCCTCGAACCATAAATAATTATGACCATGTTCCAATTGACTTGTGCACCATTAGCCATGAATCCCTTGAAATTGGGTTTTAGAAACCCATATTTCAACATCATTTCATTAAACTTTGTCCACATAAGTCGTTGAACTTCAGTGTCTTTGAGCTACATATCACAAACCACTATGGTCATCACTTTATACACTAGTAGAAATCCCTTGATTTACAACTGGTGTTTACGACTAATTTTTAGTCAAAAGCGACATTTTACAACTATTTTGCTAATAGTCGCCTAAGACAAGTCGCAAACGACAAATAGTCGCAAAAACCAATTACATCAGCATGACGTCATCAAATGGTGGATGGAGCCTAAATGTAGTATATATGGTTTCATCCGACGAGGCTAGTATATATATAATGTATACGTATTGTCACATGCGACTAATATGCAACTATTTTGGTCACAATTAAAGGCAAATCATGTGCTGCCACGTGTTTTAATATATGAATATGAATATTATTATTATTATTATTTTGAAATAATCTAAGACCTTCAATTCAAATACTTAGATGATCTTATATTATGGCATGTGGCCCAATGTAAATATGCCATGTGGCATTTAAATTAAAAAATAAAAATATTAATATTAGGTTGGTAGGTACCTAAATAGGTGCCTACAATCCTTACCTACCCACCGACCTACCTACCTACTTAGGTAAAAAAAAAAAGATAGGTTCTACTTTCTTAGGTTAAATACCTACTCATATAGGTAGGTACTTAAGTAGGTAGGTACATAGGCTGACCTAGATGGGTAGGTCAAACTAAGTACCTACCTAACTACATAGATAAGTAGGTTGGGGAGGTATGTACTTTAAAATTGTGCATTACTTGTTTTTTTGTTTTAGGTTGAGCCTTTTGATTAGCTCATTCCATGTGCACAAATTTTTTAATGTGAAATTGCATAGGCACACCCCTTTGTTTATATAGTGTTCGAAATAGGAATGAAGAACAAACAATATGGGATAAGTTTTGAACTTGCAACTTCCTTACAAACTAAGTTGTATTTCCAAAACTTTCTTCATCCCTTACTTTCTCGGGTTTTTAAATTTTTAAGCAATTCAAATACTAGATAATTAAATAACCATTTAATTCATAATGATGATTCTTACATATAATTAAATTATAAACTATACACTATAAATATTCAGTATTCATTATTAGTTAAATAAATAAGTAATACCTTCTTCATATTTGACAAAGTAGCTATCTAATTATTCATAAGTTATTAATACATAACTCATAAATAATAAAATATTTAAAAATATTTAATTACTGTTTAAAATTTGATCGAACTATATATAATATAATTAACATGAAATTAATTTAATGACTATAATTTGAAATTAAATAAATTAAATAATTGTTTTAAAATTATATATAATGAATTAACAATTGTTATTAGAAAGTAAATTCTTACACAAAATTTTGAAAATTTATTATTCAACTAATTACATTATTTATTGTATAATAACATTTATTGTTGTAAGAATTATTTTAAGTCAAGTAATTTTTTTTCGCTTGGTAATTATTAACTATAAATACAATAATTTGTTAAACATAACATTAATTTTCATAACTACTGTAAAATTACTATAAAATATTTATCATAGATGATTAATCACATAATATTTCAAGATAATATTATTGTATAATAATTCATGAAATTAAAATCAGTAAAATAATTATTCTAACTACAGTATAATTTTTCCAAATTTTTAATTCAGGTTTGAAGTTATAAATTAAAGAGTGTGAATAATTATGTTCAATTAGAAAATAATTATGCACATACTAATTAATATTTACATGAAGTAATTACAATGATTTTAAAGTAATGTCACATTAATTAATTTCTTTTAATATAAGAATATAAATTATATAATATACAAATTTATGTCATAACAATAATTATTTAGTGCCACTTAGATTTAATAAACATAGTCATTTAAAATTATTTATAAATTGATTTATTGTGGATAGGACTATTAGAAAAAACCCTTGAAATTCAATCAATAATTTTTTGAATCAAAATATAAATTTAAGATTCCAAAATAGTAATTCAGAATTCAAATATCAGTTTTTTGAAGTTTTTTGAAGTTAAATAACAAATTTCAGAATTGAAATGTTAATTCTCAGATTCAAATAATAATATTCAAAATTAAAATTTGCATTTGAAGACTCAATTAATAATTTTCTGAATTGAAATATTAATTTTGAGAATCCAAAATAATAATTCGGAATTCCAATTTCAATTTTCAAGTCAAATAATTTCTTAAAATTTAAATTTTCAAGCTTCAAAATTCAAATATCAAATTTCAAGTTTAAATAAAAATATTTAAAATCAAGTTGCCAATTTTTAGAGTCAATATGTTTTTTAAAATTGAAATAATAATTTTAGATTCAAAAATAATAATTTAGAATTCAAATATCAGTTTTTAGATCAAATAATTTTTTTGAATTTAAATAACAATTTTCAGAATTGAAATGTTACTTTTTCATATTCAAATAACAATATTCAAAATTGAAATTTCCATTTTAAAAGTCAATTACTAATTTTCAGACTTGAAATATTAATTTTGAGAATCTAAAATAATAATTTGGAATCTAAATTTCAGGTTCAAATTAAATGATTACTTAATGTATAAATGAAAATTTTGCATAGCTGAAATATAAATTTTTATATTCACATAAAAATATTCAAAATTAAATGGAATATCCAAAATATTCCATTTTTATGATCAATTATAATTTTCTGAATTGAAATACTAATTTTTGGATTCAAAAATATTAATTTAGAATTCAAAATCAAGTTTTAGATCAAATCAGTCCTTTTTCAATTGAGAATATCATATTGAAATCAAAATTTTCAAATTCAAATAATGTTTTAAACAATTAAAATAACAATTTTCAAATTCAAATATCAAGTTTCAAATTTTAATAAAGTTTTTAAAAAGTTAAAATAACAATTTTTCATAATTGAAATATCGATTTTCAAATTTGAATAAACAAATTCAAAATTCAAATATTAATTTTAATTTGTGATTCATTATATTAACAATATACATATGCATGCATATTATATATATAATTTTAGTACATAAATTAAAATATACCCCTATATCATTGTAGAATACCTTTAGGCTGCAACTAATTTGGTGATTATTGCAATTAATGGGACATATCAACCTATTAATGGATGAAAATAAATGTAAAATTGATGTAACCAGTAGGATGAAATTTTTAATAGTTGCATCGTAGTTGTGAAAATGACCAAAATAGTTGAAAGTTGGTCTTGTAGTTGTAAACATTCTCAAATCTAGTCGCAAATGACTATAAGTCGCATGTAGTCGTAAATTGAATGGTTACATTTTGGCTGATTTCTACTAGTGATAGTAGGCGAGATTATACACATGACATACCATAGTTGTCCAGCTAGCAACACGTTTCACACGATCAAACATGATCCAAGCATTCTCTAAATCCCTGTAGGTTACATTCATGTGACAAAATTAATTCCAATCCTTACACCATTTATCGACATCTTAAAAATAAAAACTTTTTGTCTTAAAACTTGTCTTAGGAAGTAACACTATAAGATGTAATCATAGTGACTTTTGGACTTCAATTCAAGGAAGTTATCAACATAGCCACCTCCTAAATGACATTTGAAAGAAACAACAAGTGACGCACTCCTAACTCCTTGCAAGACTCAAAAGTGAGTCCAAGTACAAAATAGTGGAAGAAGGAAGAGTTGGGGCACGCTCCCTAGCTCACAACACTTTGAGGTGTAGAGGGGCGTGTTGGATTTCTAAGATGAGACTAGGAAGAGTTGACAAGCTCCACTCACTCACACGGGCCTGCACACAACCCACACAAGGTGGTTAGTGCATAGTTGGGGCACCTTTAACGCTAGGACGAGCCATAGGCAACACGGACACACAAGACTCACCACGACCCGGACCTGGGGGAAGCCACCACCTTCCCCCTTATAGTATACTCTGCACCTCTCCACAGGCCCCACATCTAAATGACTTTTCTCTCTCGGGACTCCTGAGTGGTAGTCCCAAAATCGCGCGAGCTAGGACTCTCGCGACTTTAGAGCCCCATAACTTTGCAAGCAAAGCTTGAATCGAGGTGCGGTCTACAGCAAAGTTGTAGCTCTCGTTGAGAGTTTTCCAACAGTATGTTGCACATTGTCTGAAGCTAAGTAAATCGGGTCGATTCCTGATTTTTTCTGGTTGAGAGTCAAACTAGCAGTTTGACTCCCGGCCGTTCTTTTGGTCATAACTTGTGTTTCAAATGTCCAAATGAGCAATGCAAGCCCATTTTAGACATCTAAGTTCACAAGACATTGAGTTTTGACCCTTGAAATTGCTCTCTGAAGTTTTGGGAGTCCACCATGACTCCATCTCCCAAAGTGGGAATTGCCTTGGGAGTGTGAGAGTTCACTCCTTCACACTTTCTTACACTCCCGGGAGTATGTGATGTGACTCCCGGCTTCCTCTTGGCTTGCACCTTTGTAACCCCTTTGCCTTGGTCACGAACCCAAAGCTAGGGTTACGACAACAAGGTTATGAATATTGGAAGAATTTAATTCACAAAACTTGTCTTGGATGTGCTCTAGCTACTCACCCTTGAAGAGCTCCATTGTGCCATTACTAGAATCATCAAACAAGTAACTTACCAAGAAGGTCTTGCTAGCGCTGAGGGAAATCGCAAAGACCTTTGCATTAGGCATGCGATCCACGACAAACTCCCAGCACTTTCCATCCACAATAGGATGGTTGTGAACACAAAGATGAACCATTGTTCTTAACAAAAATTGGAGTCTATGCACAACATAATATATTCACCCATTGTAGGTCATGACATGAAAGGGAACACATGAAAAAAATTGCATCTAAGGAAGAAAGCGGACAAAATCATTATCAATTGACCTACAATTGGAATATGAGTGCATTCACTGCACTAGAAGGTTTCATTGCGAGAAGCAAAATGCATAAAGTTTTCACAATCATCATGCACCCATTACAAGTGACCCAAGCAATGAGCCTTCTTGAAATTAAACCCAAACGAATGTTTTATATTAGTTGTGATCAGCTTACACCAAGCATGGCCATCATATTTTTTGTCCATGCTTTGCATTTCAAAAGGGTTGTGATTGGTTGAAAGCATCAACGATAATTCAAACAAGACATCCCCACCAAAAGTAATTGACAAAAAAATGATTTTTTACAAATGGGTCTTGTCATAATCCAAATTTTGCAATTTGTTCAAGGTTTGTATTAGCAACACCATCATGTGTAGGCAAGAAATAGTAGATTAAATATTCCACACGAGGGTGGATGGTTTTGACAACAAAGAGGCATCAAATTGAAGAATGCCTTTTGGCCATTCCATTGACGAAGGAAGGGGTGTCAAGTCCTCACCCAAGAAGGAATTAAACAATTCAATGAAAACAAAAGATGCAAGAGCATCATAACAATAAGGGAGAGTGTTGTCAACTTCAAGTTCTTGTTTCATAGTAATGGAACCTACAATTCTTGCCATAAGGATGGTTTCCTTATAATTATGAGCCAAACTATCGCCAACAATGCAATAATGGCCATAATTAACCACCCATTGTCTCCCTTGCAAGGAGGTCATAGGAATTTGGTACAAAGAACTTTAAACAAAGTTATTATGATCATACAAAATGCCCTTAGATATATGTAGAAAATTTGGCTAAAAAGCAAACATAGCACACAAACAATGTTCAAAGACAACAATTGTCCTTGAATCGTCAACCGTGATGGTGAAATTTAAGCATCCAAGAACATGAAATGTCACCATGTTACAAGGGGCACATAAGTAGTAATGAAGGAACTAAAAGGGAATTGAAGTAGCAAAAATAAAATCATACACTAGGGAAAAAAATAAAAGGTTTGGAAGAAGAGGTGGCAAAACCCCAAAACTATAATCCAAGTGCGAGACAAATATGGAATTGGACAAAACATATCAACAATGAAAACCACAAATAAGAAGGTTAGGGAATGTATTAACAAACATCAAGCTAAAATTGTCAAATTCATGTCCTTGTAATCAAAGATAATGTCTGCCGATGGAATTTGGTGCAAAGAATAAAATTTGGAATGGGATGATAATTTTGAAAGTTATATAAGTGAAAACCCAACCTAAAATTTCTACAAGCTATGATTCATTATGTTAATGAAATAAATATATTGAGGGCTTGGAAATAAACAAAAAGTGAGGGAAAATGTAAAGAGTTCCTAGAAAACAAAATTATGTTTCATTCAACAAAGAGCAATTTCTAAAAGGACAAATGTACCAAGAAAAAGAAAAAACAAACACCAAAAAATTCTAACAAATCACTGGCAATAGGACATTAAGAGAACAAAAATATCATATTAGAATTAGCATTCAAGTTAACCAAAATAAGGTTACAATGTGTAAAAATCCAAAAAAAAATTGCAAATGCAATAATAAGGCAATAGCTTCATGCAAATAGGTGGAGGAAAGTAGTTACATCCATGGTTAGAAGTAACACATTGGAACATGGCGATAAGTGTTAGATCAATGATAAGATATGTAATCCATATTCTTTATTAGTCAAATCGTGTGAAATATTTTTGTGATGATATTTTAATAAGAAAAATGGAAGCCAAAGGCAATAATCATTAGGCGCAGTTGGCACATTATTCCAAAAGGATCTAATTAGTGTTTGTAATATTAGATTTTGTGAGGTGTCAAGAATTACAAGAAATATTTTCCAAAAAACAAACTACACTTTCTTGAGGAATTGACATTCCCAACAACATTCATATATATTTTAAAATCAACATAATAATAGACATAATAATTCATCATTGTTTATGTGAATGTTAAAATTAACTAAAATTTACATAAATTTCATGAAAAGGGGAAAAAACATTGTAATTTGTAATGTCATATCTAGGTTGGTGGAAAGGGAAAAACAATAAGATAGTTCTTATAAACAGATAGCAATTAGAAAAGGTTAGAGATGTATATTATGGAATGGAACTTGTTTTAAGGAAAGAATTAAAATGCGTGGGCTTGAAACGATGTAATTTTTTTCACAAATATTTATGGGCCTTCCAAATATATGATGACAATTGAAAAAATCCCTTGAAATTTGCTATGCATGATTAGTGGCACATTTTATTTGTAGTGAAAATGCTAAATTAGGTAAATACACTGCCATAAGAAAAGGCTTTTGACTTAGCCACAAGTTACTAATAAACTTTAAATATGATGGCCTCGTCGTGTCTAAAATATTGAAAAATGGATATAATCAATATTGTGAGGGCAATTATCAACCATTGGCCCAATGTTTCCATATGTATTAATTTCTTGATGTGAATTTTGTGGAAATCATATATTCACCTTCCAAGCGTACAAGATTTTAAGAAAAACATTTCTTCAACAACGTCATTTGTTGCTACGCATAAAACAAAATTATTTACAACAATGCAATGTCAAAAGCATTCATTATCATGAAGGACAATTACAGTTATAATTAATTATCAAAGTTATGATACATAAAGATGGCAATGAGCAAGGTTGGTGAGATCCACTGTGCTAAAGAAAGAGATATTGAAAAATAAATTATGCCACAAAATGTTTTAAATTCATCAATAGAACACCAAAAATTACTAGAACATATAATTAATAGGATTAAATTTCTTTTCAAAAATAACTTTCTACCTGGTGACTCAACATATAAAGATATTTGGAATATAAATAAAAATGAAAATAATAGTTATAATAGAAAGATGCAAATTTAATATATTTTTAAAAAAGTGATTAAAAATAAATATGTAATTCAAAATATTTGTTTTTAATTCTGATTTATAACTATCAATAAAACATTAGTTACCTTTTATTATTTTCCAACTAATATATATTATTTTCTTGCTTAAGATTCTCACATATAAATTCATTGTGTTTTTATTCTTGTAGGAGGTGGGGGACACACAAACAACACAACAATTATAAGTAAGCTTCCAAGCTTTTTTAATTTCATGTTTTTGAGTTCTTTCTCTTTCAAGTTTGTTTTATGTTTCTTTGCTTTTAATTTTTGTGTAGTTTTCTTTTCTTGTAGCTTTTTAGAGAGGTTGAAAGCTTCAAGATAGGTTGAGGCAATTTTTTAGGTTTCTTAAGAGCTTCATGCTAAAGAGTTCCATGAAAGGTTGTGTGTAATTGTTTTGCTCAACTTTTAACTTTTGGCGCCAAAAGTTAAAGGCCGCGCAAAAAATTTGCATTCGGCCTTTGATGGAACCCTTGAACTTCGTGCTTGAAGGCTCCATGAAAGGCTGAGCACAATTTTTTTTTATCAACCTCGAACTTTCGGCAGTCGAATAAAAGAATTTGCCTTGAGCTTTGCCAAAAAGCAAAACTCCCAAGCTTAAAGCTTCCAAAGGTCCAAAAATTTCTTCAAATCAATTTTGTCAATGCAATTTTTTATTCTTATTTAACCTTATTTGCCTCATTTACTTATTTTGTAGAACTTCGTCAAAACGAGGAGTCCATCCATAGAGGTATTTTTTACTTTTTCTTTTCACATTATGTTTTCAATTATGCATCTTACTTTCTCCCTCATTTAATTCTCTTATGCAAGTTCTTCCATCTGTAGAAGGTGATGAGTTGATTGAACAAAGGCTAGTGAAAGAGAATTTTGAAGAGGAATTTTCGTTATTGACAACTCTACATGATATTGATGTTTTGCAATCTAATGTATTCTTCAAGTTGATTTTGTCCCCACTTGTTTGTAGGTGTAGAGCTTTGATTCACAATAAGGTAGAAATATGGATGTCCATGAATCTCAATTTGCATTGGAAACCACTTCTACATAGGTATTTTCTATCTAGTTTTTCTTTTTAAATAATATTTACATCTTGTTCATCTCTTGTTTATTCACATAAATTGTTTCCAATTTAATTTAACTCCATCATGATCTTGTCTAATCAAGAGGTTGGCTTGACATCTAGGTTTTCTATGCAATTCACTATGAAAAAAAAAGGTGTTTTACAACTAGCCTTGCAATTCAATTGCAACTCTATCAAAACAACTCATTTTCAACTACTATGGTTTATTATAATTGCACATGTGATGTCATGTTGATGTCATTGATTGTCACCCATGTATTAAAGTTTAACATGTGGTAGTATGAAATTTTTTTGACATAATTTTTTGTTGAAATATTGATCTCCATCGTTCATTGATGCTCCAAAATTGTGACCCATGACACAATTTAAAAATTGCCACATGGCATATTAATTATATTTTGGAATAAACAAATATAAATATTTATTTTAGTAGTTAAGTAGGTCATACATAACCATAGGTAGATAAGTTGGTAGGTCTTAAGACCTACATACCTACCTAGGGTCATAGGTAGGTACAAAAATAAAAAAATAGCTATGAAATTTATTTTTTAATTTTATGTTTTGCCTTTAGGTTAAGCTTTTTTGAGTTCATCCCAAAATGGCAATTGTATTTTAATGTGAAAATATGATAGAACAAGTCTTTTTTATATAACTTATAACATGGGATTCAAAGACAAAACATATTGGTTAAATCTATTAGTTATTCTTTAGTTGCAAATTAAGTTGCAATTGAGTTGTAATTATAACATTTAAGCACCCAGGGCAAGCCAGATCCAAGGGGAGGGCTCCATTTTTTTTGTGTCTAAACAAAACTTGAACCCTTCTTATTGGCACTCCTCAGGGCACTAAGAATCATAAAAAAAAAAGATTTAAGAGAGTTATGGCCCCAAAGTAGAGGGGGTCAAAAAGTCAAAAAAACAAACCACTAAATAATACAAACTTCAATTCCCAATCACCTAAGAAAATCCTTATATGTTTCTCTATTGTTATTAGAGTTCAAAGATGATTTGTAAAACTTCAAGTTGTGCTCCAATAACACTTTAAATTGTTTAAAATGAATAAAAAACAAAAAAGTTATGAAGTTTGAAAGTAAGAGGAATCTAAAGAAAGAGAAAGGAAAACAAAAAAAATGTTTTGTAAGTTGGAAAACTTATTTATCTTTTTGTAAAAATTCTTATGATAATGAAATTCCATGTCATCATTCACCTTGGTATGACATGTAAAATGCATGTCATCTCAACTTAGTCGTTTTAATCAACTAAATGTTACAAAAGACACCTTGATGAATGGACGACATATGTCAAAAATCTATAAACACATTATGAGTCATTGCACATGACCTAAAGTCAACCTAGCCTAGCCAAAAGTCAACTTAGTTTAACCTAACTATGCTAACTACCTATGTTAAACAACCTAGGTTACCTAATTTAAGCTAGATGGTCTAGATTAAAAACAAGCATTAGACTCTTAGCCCAAGAAGCCTAGATTCGGCTACCTAACCTAAGCCAAGTGGCCTAAGCATCATAGGTTGGAAGAATGAAGACTTGAACCCCTCACCTTCACTTTGGAGTTCGTCTTCATCCATTGCACTATCACATTTGTTTGCATTGACTATATTTAACACAAAGTTATAAAGTTCAAAAGTTTTAGCCTTGAATTAACCTTGGCCACCTTAGGTTGACTTAGGTCTACCTACCTACTACCTACCAACCTAGCCTAGACCTAGACCTCCCTAAGTTGACTTTAAATGAATTAGTTTGTCAACTTTTAGTACTTACTAACCTAGCCTAGGTTAACCTAAACATTATTAAGCTAAAAAATAAATTGACTTTGGATAATTATGTCACATCTAATTACATCTACTAGCATCATATTTGCATTTAATCACACAAACTTGATAAAATTGTCTTATAATGAGATTACCTATGTTGTCTCAGCAAAAAACTTCAAGCTAGGAACCTAAGCAAACCTACCTAGATATATTAATAAGGTAACCTATTCTAAGTATGTTTGAACATACTAGATGTAGTAATATTTTTATGTCTAGTTAAGTATCTTACAAGGTAGCTTATATTACAAAGTAGGTTTTAACTAAATAGCCTACATACATAGGTTAACTTAATAAGTAAGTTAACTTAAGCTAGTGTGTTAAGTAGTTACAAAGTCAAGGACTTATGTGTCATCTTTTTCAAAACGACTATTAACATTAATATATTGTAGTCATAATTACAAGTTAATAATAGATTGTTTAATACACATACACATGCATGTGAATTCATAGTTCAAAAATCTCATGGCACATAAAAAATTATGGCACGCCATGACAAATATCGGTGCCATAAATTTAAGACATGCAAAAATTTATGGTGTGTCACAAAAATTCATGGATTGCCATGAAATTTTGTGACACCTTGTTGCCAATTGGCATGCCATGTCATCATCACATGGAAGAACGAGTCATTATTAATGACAAAGAATAACAATATTTTTGACTAGTTAGTATATGAAATTAATTCATCAAATCAATGACATGAATTATGATGTTGACAAATAAGACCACATCATCTTGTTAGCATATAACATGTCGTGTCATCATTTTATGAAATTAAAATTTGTTATTAGTTACAAAGGTGGATGGTTCTTGCAACTAACTAACTAACTAATGAACAAAAATGGAAAAAAATAAAATTATTTACCAAAAAGACCAACAAGTTGTCATATTGGCTATAGTTACAAAACCATGATGCCATGTGGCATGTGGCATGTTGATGTCTCTTGTCATTACTTAGTGATTGTTATGACAAAGTAGTTATAAATGTAATTGAAAAAAACAATACATTTGTGTCAAGTTCAAAGGACATGATTTGTTGTAATGAAAGTAAAAAAGTTTGGACTTGCATTTTGATGTAAAAAGTTACATTGAGAGATTGGACATCATCTCTAACATAGTGAACAACCAATAAATGCCTTGTTTTATCCAAATTAGTGTATGAGTCATCATGTTGACTAGTAGTCAAATATTTTATTACCACCATAACGTCAAAACATGTTTAAATTAAGACTAGCCCTATTCAACTATGATCATTTTTTCTAGTCATTTAAAAAGTTGTTTATGCCATTGTAGTTTTTCTAATCATTTTTAAAGTTGCTTTTGTCATTTTCTAATTGTTTATCCCATTGTAATAAAAAATGACAATAGTCATTTCTTTGATTGGTCAAAAAACCCATAATGTGTTGTGTAAATTTTCAAAAGGCTTTCGCTAATTAAAATCATCCTCCCTCCTATTTGGGATAATGTTTTCATATTTCCTATTAATTAACCAATTATAAAATTTAAAAATCCTAAACTGCTCGTGCAATTAATTATCATATTTGTTACTTATGCAATTGCCAACATTGGATTTGTAAGATTTCATTCTATAAAAAAAACTATTACTATAAAACAAAGGATTTTTGTAGCAACATTATTTTTTTCTTTCATTAATTGTTATTATTGAAGCTTGATGGGAGGACTCTACTTCAACAAGGTGAACCTCTACTTGAATTCCAAAGGAGCTTTTAATAGATTAGTTCAACAATAAAATTGTTGGGTTTATCCCCATTAGATTCAAGGAAGGTGAATGTGGGCAAGTTGATTTTGAAATTGATGAACGTGATTCAATAAGTCATGATGAATCACTAATAAAGGCATTCATATGTTTAGTAAGTCTCCATTAGATCCTGAATATGGTTTATGATTTGTTTTTTGAATGAAATTCAAACTTGTTCATGCCACTTAGGTTTCTTCTTCTTCTTTAGCAATAAAATCTCTAAATGTAACATAGTATTTTCTTCTAGTAAATTGTGATAAACACACATTTAGTTATTCATGTTAAATTTATTATTGATGAAGCCTTGGCCTATAAATATTAATAAAAGTTATGCAAAATTGACATTAACTCAAAAACAAAATAAATGTCTTTATTTATCTAGAACTTCAATTTGTCAAGGTCGATAATGCAACACTAGTTCAATTTTTCATCAAACTTTGTTTCAACCTCATTAATATGTTGTTCCAAGGTTTGGACTACAAGTTTAAACTCCCAAAGTTTACCTTTGGTTCCTACTAGCTTGGTTTTGACAATGTTTTTGGATGATGATCTTATTATGAACTTTAACCTCCTTGGCAAATTGTGTTTCCATGACTAGTTTGTTGACACACCACATTGCTTTCATTTCCTTTTGAAGCTTATCAACATGGTTCCCTAATTTGTTCATATCATCGAATCATTTGTTAGCCTTTGCCTTAAGTCCAACAATTCCACACATTGAGTGACAATGTGATGTTCTACACCTTTAATTACACTACAAATTGTCAACATGAAGAAAATCAACTTCAAATTGCAACTTCTATTGATTTTCATTTGCATGGCAATAAACATTTTGCAATTCCATATGTAGTTCAAGAGCTTTCTTTTTGGCATCTTTTCAAGCTTCAATTGTTACTTCTTGCATGTTTAACAAAACATTGTAATTATCAACTACCTTTCTTAGGGCCTAGCCATGATGATGAACTTGCCTCAAATAGTAAGCCAATCTCCTAATGTCAAATAATAATTCTTTATGAATACATTTTTCATTTAAAATTTCTACTAAAGAACCAAAATGTTCAAGGAACCAAAACATGGAAAAATAGGCAAAACACAAGAAGTGTTTGCCAAAGTGCTTATCACTAATGGATTTTTTCAATAATATTTTTGGAAAGAAATCCAAATATTTTTAGATGTCTACCAAAGGAAATAAATGAACCTGTAAAGAAGTAAAAGGTTGATTAGTAGAAAAGGAATACCATAACTTGAGTTGGTGGCTTCATCTCAATAGGAATTGGAAGTCACATTTGGTACACAAACATATATTATTTCTTGTAATCTAAACTAGAAGGGTCCTTAAGTGATTCCTTGGGATAAATTCAATTATGATTTTGCAATTGGGTAAACCTAGGATGATTATTTTTAATATTACTTACAAAGTTGAATTGGAGCATTTTTTCTTTCGGTGGTGAAAAAGATTCATTGTTGGGATCAACCATATTAAAAAGATTTATTAAAGTTGTTAGAATTTAGTAGTCCTATGTCCTTCAACATTTTTTTTCATGTAATGTGAATATCCTTTAAAAGCTTCCTCCCAAGCTTTTTCCTTAGCTTTTTCGTGCTCAAAAGTATTTGCATCTTGAGTAGCCCTAATTGTCTTCCCAAGTTGACATCTTAGGATACTTCTTGTTAATGTTTTGACTAATAGTCTTTTTGAAAACCTCTTCCTCCAAATTGATAATGTATACTACCTAGTCCAATGAGTCATTGATAACTAGAAACTAACACCACAATATCATTTCCATTACTTAGGTAAGCCCATTCACTAGTAGAAATTGGCCAAAATGTAATCGATCTATTTGCGACTACATGCGACTATTAGTTATTTATAACTACATTTGGACATTTTTGCAACTATTTCTTATGTTGGTCATATTTGCAACTACACTGTAATTAGTTTGCGACTATTTTGGTGTTTATCCTTCCATGTGAACAAACATTTCGTTTGGTTTTCATCCAAGAAGAACAATATATCTCTCATTAGTTGCAAATGTGACAAATATAGTTGCAACCCTATGAATATACAAAGGTGTATTTTGTGAATTCTAAGGAATATAATTGGTTGTATTGATATTTATAATGTATATTTTGAATGTATATGAACAATCATATTACATGTGTATTAAAGTAATATTATTAACATAAATAGGCTCAATATAATGGTTACACTAATTAGTGTATATTTGAAGTATATTAAAATTTTATGTAAAATATTTACTAAATATATGTGCCCATATTACAAGTTTATCCAAACCATCTTATTATACTTCTTAAAATGATTAGAAATGACATTTATTAATATAAACATTATATGTTTACATTAATTACATGTAAGAAAAAATTAAATTTCAATATTATCTTTCATTAATTTGTAACAATAATAATATTTTATTACATAATGATGATGATGATGATGATGATGATGATGTTTGAATGATAGGAAAAGTAATTATATAATTACTAAAATAATTACTAATTTTTAAATATATTAATATATTATTATAATTATTTTGAAGTGACTAATGTACTTATTAAAATTTGATTTTTTATTTATTAAAAAATAAAAATAAGCTATAATAAATCAAAATAGATCTATCAAATGAAATATTAATACATAATAAAAAAAGTTAACCTAGGTTAGCTACAAATTACATTATTATTATTATTATTATTATTATTAATCAATTATGAACTACTACTATATTATAATAATTACTAGAAAATATTTATATATAGTTTTAGGTTTTTATGTTTCAAATTGATAATTAATATTTATTCAATATTCATTATTCAATATTACAATCAATTACTGATATATGTTTTTTATTTTCAATTTTATTATTTTATAATAATTACTATAGTAGTTAGAATGGAAATCTAATAAATTAATAGACAAATGCAAAAATTATTTTCGAAGGAAAAGTATTCTTGTTAGAAATACAAAATATTTATTGTAATGATTGATAAATATCTATAATGAATGAATTAATAATATGAATTATAAAAATAAAATAGTAAACATTGGCTACCAACTAGCTACAATAATAATTGAATTAATGTTATTGTTAATATTAAATATTTATATTTATCATGAATTATAGAAATGAAAATAATAATGGGAATAATAGTAATAAAATAGTTAACCTAAGCTAGGTTTTAATTATATTATTAGATTAAAAAAACTACTATTCAATTTGTATAATCATTAATGATTAATTAATGGATATTTCAGTTATTATATTAATTTATTTCGTTATGAAATAATAAATTGTTAATAATTAGTTAATTATTTCAATATTAGCCAATTATTAGTTAATGAAATTGGTTGATAAATCTAAAATCATTATAGTTCATATATAATGCAAATTAAATATTATTATTATTGATCTAGTTAATAAACTAAGTAATATTTAATAAGAAACAATTAATTCAGTAATCATAGTATAGTGATTATTATTATTATAAATAATTAGTTAGTTGGATAATTTATAAAATGAATTAGTTAATTTATAATTTTTTTAATTAATTAATTGATAAGCTTATTAATTTATTTTTAAATATTTTATTCATTAAATAATTAATAATTTTATTAGCTAATTAGTTAGCTAGTTAGTTGTCCCTTACCTACTTAATTATATACTTTTCAAGATGAGAATGAAAGCTAAAACATATGGGATAAATTTTTTAATTGCAAATCATTAGTGACTAAAAATGTTTAGTTGCAAATGATTTACAACTAAGAAGTTTATCCCATATGTTTTGGCTTTTATTTTCATCTTGAAAAATATATAAACAAAGTGTTTTGTCTTTATATTTTCATATTTATAAACATGGACATATGGGATGAGCCAATAAAAAAGACTTAACCCAAAATAAAATATGAATATTCATGTATTTACACCTAACTACATATTTCCCTAACTTACCTACCTATTTTTCTACCTACATACCTACCTAAGTAGGTATTTGGCCTAGGTAGGTAAATAGGACCTATCTAGATAGGTGTTTAGCATATATGGGTAGGTAGGTATATAGGTAGGTAGGTATCTAGTTCAACCATACCTAAATATTGCTTTAATTTGAATTTGGACATATTCAATTAATATTTCACGTGGCAAATTTCCATTGCACCACGTGTCACAATCTAAACCATCCAAACATAAAAATTAAACATCTTGGATTATTTCAACATAATTTTTAAAAAATATTATTATGAGTTGGGACACGTGCCAACATATAATTTGTTCCCATTGTTCACCAAAAAGTCGCATCCTCGTTGCAAGCGACAATACGTATATGACAAATCAAAGGATGAAGGCATATTTCATTGACTTTTTCCTTCATCCAAAATTCATTGTCATTTGCAACTAGTGTTAATGCAACTTTTTCAACACGACTATAAGATGTTAGTTGCAAATGTCGCTTGTAACTAAAACTTAGTTGCAGGGACTAGTTGTAAAATGGCCATTTAGTGATTGAACCCACTAATGAAAAAACCTATATCAAAGCAAAAATACATAAGGGCAAAAAATGGACAAGAAGAGCTTTCACTTTAAACCATTTCCTTTTTATGATACAACTTGACATTCACAACTACCATGTAGTCTTCGATTTAGTGCTTTCAATTTTGAATAAAACACTTCAAGTTGTTTTTTGATAGGTTCAACATTGAAGAGATAATTTGTTTGATGATAGTTATCTCCTTGTGCACCATCAACTAAATCATTTTCAAGTTGTATTCATGGGCATCAATGATGAATTCATTTTCCAATATAAGTTAGATCTTTCCATGCACATTTCTTTGATTTCCACAACAAAAACTTGATGTTCCCATTTGATATCTATAATATCAACCCATTTTTGCCACTTGTTCCCAACTTTTAAAACAACAATGGTGTTATTATTTTATTTTTTCCCTCTTTCTTTTTCTCTTTTACTAACGTCTATTTTTTCTTTTGTTCACTTGCATGTCCTTTCATTTTCTTCTAGGTTATTAAGGGTGTTTTGTAAATCTACTTACATTATAAATATGTGTAGTCTATCAATTTCTTCCTTCGAACATTATATTCATCCCCTTTTTTATATATAAATATTGCCCTTTGATAACTCCATTGATGAAGTCATAACACAATAACACTTTAGTTCCATATAGTTTCTTAGTTACAATGATGGTTCTAAATATATAATTGCCTTGAATGGTGGTCAAATTGGTCTCCCAATCATGGGAAACTTTGGCATCTTTAAGCCAATATCTACTTGACAACATAAAATAACAAGCATCCAAAACAAAAAAAATTATGATTATAAAAGTGATTATATAAGGAATGCCACTTTCAAATTCCTAATGAAACCCATGGGTTTAGCCGTTGTTTGGTATACCATTATAAGGATGTAAGGTGTTGGTTTGGGAATTGGTAATCCTTTTTTTAAAAAAAATCTTTAGTAATAATGTCAATTGCATAACCTCCATCTAATATAACATCATTTATAGGTTTTCCCAATCTAAACTTAGATAACTACCATGTGTGGGTCTATAGTTATTGAAGCTATTATAGTATTAGATATAAGAAATTATAGGATTTCTATGGAAAAATGTTTGGAAATAACATATTATTTAAGGTTTAGGGCAAGATTGAATTTTTTCCCAAAGTCAAAGTAAATTTGTTCTCCAATTTTATTTTTCCAACCCTTTATACTAACATTTCTCTTTCAACTATGCTTTCAATAATTGGTCGTTTGATATTTTTGTGAATTATCAAAGTCAAAATTTGGATAATGACTCTATTAGAGGTGAATGGGAGGATCCTACTTTTACGAATCATGAGTCGCAATTTCACATGATGTTGGGATATGTTCATCTTTTGTCCATGTGGTAATTGATTTGGTCTTTAATGACTCCTTGTCCTTGGATGTTGCATTTTCAAGAACCTTGCCTCTAGTAGTGATTGCCAATGCCATGTTTATCAAAGTTTCGTCCTTTTTTGTCTTTCCATAAGCTACCAAATTACCTTCTTTTCTTTAAACATTAAACATGAGTTGTTGTTTTGTGTGGACAATCATCAATCCTATGGTTTGGTTTATCACAAATGTAACATTGGTAGGCTATAAAAGATTTTAACAAAACACCAAAATTTGGGTTTCCTCCTTTGAATTTTAGTTGGTGTTTGTTTTATTGTACCAAAACTTCATTTATCAATGACAAGTTCTTCCCCTTTAATTTGTTGTTCAATAGATTTCAATGACCAAACTTCAAATGCATTTTCCTTCAAATGCCCAGACTTTTTTTGCAATGTCCACATACTATGTCATTATTCTTACTTTTAGTAGAATGATTAGCTTTTTAAAGTGGTCCCAATACATTTTTTATAATCATCATGCACATATCTAATGTTTCTTCACAAATGACTATGTTACTTAGTGTATGGCAAAGATTAAACAAGGAAAAATGCAGATGGTCAATGAGTTGGTAAGATGAAGACATTTCATTAGTTGAAGATTCAAATTACTTTTGGAGGGAAGAACTTATAATGTAGTTATGGAAGTTGAGGAATAATAGGAATTTACTTTTTTTAGACATAGAAGCTAAAACAATTGTTTGAGATTATTAGAATAAAAGATAGTGAATAGTTTAAAATTCTATTGGGTTTCAAACCATAGATTTCAATTTTGGATTTCTACACCTAATACTACATATGTTTGAAATATTGAATTATGAGTAAAGAAAGTAGTAGGATATTGATGAAGAAACATGGAGACTATTTTGAACTAATGTGTTTTTCTAATTAAATTATGAGACCTGACCACAAACTTTTTATTATTGATGATAATAGAAAATCTACAAAAAGGAACAATAATTTTAATGAGAAAATTGTGTGGAAATAGTCTATAGAGAAAATTAGAATGGCTAAAACCATAGATTGTGAACCTTGAAAGTCATTTTTGAAAATATGATTGTATTGTTTTGTGAGTAGGCAAAGCACAATTTTGGATAGAATCTTCCCCTACTAGACTACCATTTCTTTATGTTGCATAAAAGTATTTCATTTCATTCCTACAATAACAATCATTCGAATATATGGCAACAATCTTGTTCTAAAAAAAATCATAAGAAAACTATCATCTACCTCATGATGTAAACAATGTATCAATTTTATAATTCATTCATAATATACTTTTTCATGTGCTTCCTATTTGATGATTTGAACTAGTCCCACGTAAATTTGTTCATCAATTTGAACCTTTTGTTATTACTTACAAAATGTAGTTTCTAATTCATCAAAATCACCATTTAAGTGATTTTGCAATAATTCTACCCATTTATAAATGTCATTGTGAAGAGTAAAATAAAACAAGTTAATGATATTTGCATTATTGTGCTTATCATTTGCAATAATTGATTTTTTGAAAACCTAAATCTATGCGTCAAGGTCAAATCTTGCAAGGAATGTTATTTTGTAAGTGGGTGAGTGTGAACAAGAAAGAATTTTTAAAATATATTCCATCCATGTTAGAATAATATTCTTTGACATTTTTTTGTTAATGTGGACAAAATGTTTTCTAATATATTTGAATATTTTGTCACATCATCAACCTTTCCATGTGGTAGTGTCCACATGGTCATCGTCATATAACAACCCAAAGGTGAGCCATTGATATAATTCATGTTCCAATAGTCACTTTCCATTGCATAGTTATAATGGCCTAAAAATAAATTATTGATGAATGTTAAGCTAGCTATTTTATAAGTAACTCTTAATGACACATATATTTCAATTTTATATTGTGAAACATGTCACCTTATGCTAACTCTCAATCTTCTTAACTACTTTCATAATGCTGTATTTGGTTAATGTAGAGTTGTTTAAACTATGAAATTTCTTTGACATAAGTTAAATGAAAAAATGTAATGGAAAGGAACAATTTTGATTGAATTTGTCACAACCCCCCCTCTAATGTGAGATTTCCTTAAACACTTTAGATCATTACAAGATATTGGACCTATTTTGATGACCAAATTTTTTTATTGTTGTTCTAACCACAACAATTTTGTAGTTGTTATGACTTCTAACCATAGGAAGAGAGGGATAATATAAATCAAGTGCTTGATTATAGATTTGAAAATCACATCTTGTGTTATTTTTTTAATGGGTGCATTATCCACAAACCCAATATGAGTTTAAAATTACTCAAGTGTAGGGACAAGTGACGTGAATAGGCATTTGAAAACACTTCATTTTAGCACACCTTTCCAATTTGTGTTAAGGGGAAGACTAAGAAAAGTTGGGGACATGTTAAATTTGAAGTGCCTTCCAATGTTGATTCAAAGGTCCATTTGTGGGGATGAATGTGTGAAAAGTTATGTTATAATCATGGTCTAATTGCAAGTTTACTTAACACATTTTCCATTGCTTGAAAATATATTCTCTTCTTTGTGTGCTTGTTTTTTGTGCACATCATGTAGGTAGCATTCAAGTATTTCTGAACGCACAAATGTGTGTATTTCACAATGAACTATTTTTTGAAATTGATCATTATTTCCATTGTTTGAGAAGAGAACAATAATGTGTTAGGGTAGAATGTTAATTTATTTTTCTCTATTGTTTATAATCATGAGCTATATTTCTAAGAATATTTCAAGGCATTGAAGCAAAAATCTTATAAATAACTCTAAAGTTGTTTATGGGTGAAAGTGGAGAAATATGGTCAGGCTTGTGAACAGATAAGTGACAATGTGAAGTAGACATTGAGTATGCCACAATATGATGACGAACATGTAGCTATTAAAAAATTATGTGCCCAAACACATTGTGAAAAGATTTTTCATTCTACCAACAAACATTGAAAAAATTGTTGTATCATGTGGCTAAAAGTGATAGTAGCCCTAAAAATAATTATACACATTTGAAAGTTCCATGATATTGTCATGGAAGTGATTTCAAACAAGTTACATGACACCTTGCTATTAATTTAAACTTGTTTCCAAAATCATCCAACTTAAGAAATCAAACAAAGTGTCAATTGAAGTATATTAAATTCAACAAAAAAATAATTAAATGGTTGGTGTCAAACATGTACAAGGACATAATGCATCATGTCCCATGGGTGTTAATGAATTGGGCCCACTTTCTTTGTTAAGGAATGACATCATTGAATTCAAAGACAAAGAAAGAATGTATTGAAAATCATGAGCCAAAAATCATTAAGTAATTTCAAATTATCATCAATCGTATCAAATCAGATCAAATCAAGTGGTACATATTATTTATATATATATATATATATATATATATATATATATATATATATATATATATCATACATTAATATATGTGATCATTTTGAGTACTAATGGACAAAGGTTGCTATACCAATTTAACAAGATGATGCCAACGCTTGCATTCCAAAACACCTCTCATAGGCGAATTGAATCATTTGGCTCTTGTTATGTTTTCTTATGTCAATTTTGACTTGCAATTTATTAGTCTATTAGTGATGCATTATGGTTTTTTAAAATTTGTAATCAAAGCACTTGTTCTTCATGATGCATGTTGAAGGATTATGAGTAACACTCTTCAATCACATTCATAAGGCATTCCAATCCTCTTGATCAGAGATGTTCATTTTTTGACAAAGTCGAGATTGGAAAACATAAACCTATAAACACCATGCAACATGCAAGAAAGAAAAAAACATTTAACATGCATGATGTTCTTACATTGTTGGACCATGAATAAACTCATGAGTATTGTGATAATGTTTGGCACCCATGCCATGCATTATAATGAGTTACAAAAAACACCAAGACACTCTTACCAAATGCCAATTTTGAAACTTAATGATCATATCAAATACCTAATTATTTAAGCTAAACATCAAAAATCACAATCATTATGTATTTTGCAACAAGGAAAAAAAAAGAAACATTATGAATGTCACTTCTTGCATACAACTCTAGTAAGAACTTATATTTGCACATTTTGCCCCAATTGAAATTTCAAGGTTATGTGTGCTTTGAAGGTGATTGAAAAACTTCTATTACTCTCCTTTGAAATTTCATATCCTAGTTCATCTCAACTCATTATGTGAAAGGTAGTTAGCATAGAGAATTTGCACCAATATAAACAACTTTGTGAGGTTGCTAATAGACATAGAACTTCTAACCAATTTGAATTAAAAAATAGTTTTGTCATTACATTTCTAATCTAGTAACGAAATCACATGATCACCAAATCCAATTTAAAGGTGAAAACAAGGGACTAAACATATATATTGGAGTTTTCCACCCACAACAAAAATTTAAAATTGGTCCACCTCCAAGTTCATTCTACTTTTAATTAAGAAGAAATTTGAAATATTTCAATATGAAACCTCATTATTAATGTATTTAAAAACATGATGTCATATTTAGGAGAATGAAATGATGAAGGAGGTGAATTTAAGAAATCCATATGATTAGCTTGAATTGCGACATATGAAGGTAGGATTGAATTAAAAGGACTACAAAGGAACTCCTTGTGTGTAAAAACAGAAGAGTCTTAGTGAATTATAGATGATATGAAGGAAACATATATTTGCAAAACATACTATGGAATTAATCTATTTAAAAAAAAAAAAAGGAAAATTATCAAAGAAAAGGAAATTGACAACCTTGCAATTTATTCACAATCCAATATCCTTTCCTTGACTAGCAAATTTGGGTTAAAATTGTGGGTAGTGGGATTTATTTCAATGGGTTCATTGTCATCAACAAGAGGTTTGAATGGCTGATTGAAAACCTACAAGTATGGTTTTATTGCCAAAATGTCTTATAAGAAACTAGCATGTTTGTACAATGTTACTTGTAGCACATTTGAAATTAGAATGAAGTTTTATCATGGACAAAAAGTCATGATTGTGGTTTTGAATGTTCATCACATGTATAAGAATTGAGGACCACAATTCGAAAGCCTAACACAAAGCAAGCCTCAACATATTCTTGTAATGTGAATGGATGAATCTCCTTGGTGACTATGAAGATGTTCCAAATTTAGATGTGGTCATAGAGTTCTACTAGTCCAATTGTGGATCGTGTCTTCCTTGCACCCCCTAATTCCTTGGCGAATTCAATAGTTTCTAAATGAAGGAAAATTTGAAAAGACTTGGAGTGGGGAATCATCTTGTTCTAGGTTCAATAATCTCATAGGATAAAATGATCGGCTCATGTGCATTTACCAACATCTGCAATCAAATTTATTAGGCCTTGGTTCTTGAAAAAATACTAGGAAATGAAGAGTTGAAGGTTTATGCGATAAAAACCATTGTGTTGTTATTGTCGATTCTTGTTAGTGGAAAAGTATTGATAATCACCCATTTCATTTTCATCTTCAATTGGTAGTTCTTAAAGAAAGAATGAATATGCTTGGAAACCTTCAAATCATCCAAAAAAAAGAGAAGGATAATCCCCTTATGGGATAATTTTTTTTAATAAAAATGAAAGTCAATTCTACATAATTATCTAGCTTTTTGTTCCAAAGGGGAATGATGGGAGGAATTAAAACAAGGGGAGTTGAGACATTTCATGATATGCCATTAATTAAATTATAATCCCAATTTATATTTGTTGGTAATTCAGAAAGTCAATAAATTTCATGAATTGCAAAAATGTTAAATTGATTTTTTTCATTTCTTGCCCACTATGAATGTTGTTGCATATGATGCATCCCCAAGTTCCTTGATGGACTCACTACAAGTCCAAAGTGAAAACAATAGAAGGAGAAAGAGTTGGGGCACGCTCCCTAGTTCACAACACTTTGGGGGTAGAAGGGCGTGCTGGAGCTCCAGGATGGGGACTAGGAAAATTGACAAGCAATTCAATTACTCACATGGACCTACACAAACCAAACAACAAGTTGGTTAGTGCATAGCTAAAGCACTTTTGGTGCATGGACGAACCACGGGCAAACACATACTCACAAGAGTCACCATGGCCCAGACTTGGGGAAACCACCACCTTCCCCTTTATAGTATATTCTATGTCTGACCAAAAGACCAGCACCCAAATGTCATTTGCCTCGGGACTCCCAAATGGGAGTTCTAGAATTCCCATAATTGGGATTCCCATGACTTTGGGGGCCCATAACTTTGTTTATAGACTTTCGACTGAGATGAAGTCTAAAGCAAAGTCATAGCCTTTGTCGAGAACTTTTTAACAATATATGGCATGCCACCTGCACGAGAGGAAATTGGGGCGATTTTTGACTTTTAATGGTTGGGAGTCAAATTGCCAAATTGACTCCCGACCCTTCTTTTGGCCATAACTTGTGTTTAAAGTGTCCAAATGATTCATGTGAGCTCATTTTAGACATCTACGTCCCAAGAGCTTTTCAATAATATAAGAAACTCTTCAATCCAATGGGTTTTGACCCCTACAATTCCCCTCTGAATATTTGAGAGTCCATCAAGAGTCCAACTCACAAAGTGGGAGTTCACTTGAGAGTGTGAGGGTTCATTCCTTCACATTCTCCCACACTCCCGGGAGCATGAAATGTGACTCCTAGGCTTCACACTTGGCTCGCACCTTTGCAAGCCCTTGCCTTCGTCGCAAGCACAAGGCTAGGGTTATGACAACATATGTGTGTACCCATCACACATAACAAATTGTTTTTTTTTACCAAACCACGAAAATGTTATAATGATTTTTTTTATGTTTGTTCACTATCAATATCACCACATATGTGTATCCATTCATGCATAACAAGTTGTTTTTGTTACCAATATGACCCACTTTGCACCCATTGAAACAAACATTTTTTTTTTGGTTTCATTATGATGAGACCTTGAACGTCGCATGTGACAAATTTTTTAATCTAAGTATTGTTTATTAATGTTGATCAATATTTCAATTTGAAACAAAATTTAATAGTGCCTTACTGTTTTTTTATTGAGAGACCCAATTTAATATTATATTAACCTTGGTTAACATATTTAAACCCTAGTTTACCCTTGGTTAATTTACAATGTTTTGTTTAGTTTAGCTTTAATTAACCTAGGTTCAAATTTGGTTCACCAAGGTTTAGCCAAGTTTAATTTATGTTTAATTTAAATTTCATATTGACTAGCTTAAGTTTAAACTTTGTTATTTTATTTTAAACTTAAATTTAGTCTTAATTAACCTAATTTTGGTTTTGGTTGACCTAGGTTTAACCTAATTTTAGCCTAGGTATATCCTAAGTTGACTTATGTTTAATTTATGTTTAGCCATAATTTAATTTTGGTTAGCTTAAGTTTAAACTACATTAGTTTAAATTAACTTAATTTAGTTTAGATAACCTTAGGTTGTATTAATTTAACTTAGGATTATCCAAATGGTTAACCAATGCCTAACTTTTGTTTAATTTAAGTTCAACCAATTTGATTAACTTATGTTTAACCTTGGTTAAATTAATTTTTAACTATTTAAATCTTAAGGTTAACTTAAGTTTAATCTTGGTTAGTGTACATTTAGCTTTAATTAGCCTAGGTTTAACCTTGGTTAACTTTTGTTAGCTTAGGTTTAACCTTGGTCAACCAATGTTAACTTTTTTTGGTTTTGGTTTAATTTAAATTTAACCTTGATTAACCTATGTTGAGCCTTGCTAGCCTAGGTTTAACCTTTGTTTAGCCTAACATTAGTTTAAATTTAAATTTTTTAAACCTAGGTTTAACCTAAAAAACCTAGGTTACTTTAGGTCGATTTAATTTAGCCTAGATTGCCATAAGGTTTACTATGTTCATTTTTGATAACCTAAGGAGGTTTGGGTTTGGTTACGGAGGCCTAAGGCTAGCCTATGGTTAAACTAAATTAACCTAGGTTAACTTAAGTTAGCTTTGGTCAACCTAGGTATTATAAGTTGTCCTAGGTTTGGCTTATGCAAACTTAGATGGACCTAGGTCATCCTAGGTAACTCATATTAGCCTATATTAACATAGATTATGTTAGGTAGCCTATGTTAGCCTATGTTAACCTAGGTTATGTTAGGTAGCCAATCTTAGCCTATGTTAGCTTAGGTTATTGTGCATAGTGTAGGTTAACCTATATATGTTTATGTTAACTTATGTAGGCCTCGGATAACCCAGGTTAACAATAAGTCTATTTAAGACAATCTAAGCTAGGCCTAAGTTAATTAAGGTACATAGGTTTTTAAAAATTAGGTTGTATTAAATTATACTTTTATTGTGGGTACTTTTGTTACCCAAAAGAAGTTGTGGTGCAATGGTTAAGAACTTGAACCTTCAAAATGATGGTGAGGGGTTCAAGTTCACACACATGCACACTCAGTAAATAGCCTAATTGACCTAGGTTCATTGTGTAAGTAGCCCACATGGGCAAACCCATTCTTGGGTGGTAACATTAGGAATTGCTTCAAATAATGGTTAAGGAACCAGAAGTGGACAAATAATTTTCCAGGGCCTTTTCCTTTAAATGCTTTCACAACCATAAATTGTTTTTTTCTCATGTTATCCATTGCATGCCTTAATACATGAGGTTTATTTTGGAATAAATAAAAGTGAAAATTGTGAAAATTTTATATTCTTAATAGTGATGGGCCCTTCAAGAATCACATTCTATAACTTTGAAATTTTATAACTGAATTATGCATATTTATTTATTTATTTAAAAATGACCTCAAATTTACCTTATGAAAAACATATTGAATAAAATTCTCAAATCATGTTTCAAATTTGTGTTCTTGACCAAAAATTCAAGGAAAATTTGAACCAATGTTACGTTCTTAAAATGTTTATAAAATACAATGACTATGAACATCAAAGTATAAAACATTCTCCACATTATTGAAATTTCAAAATCTATGGAACCTAATAGATTTACCCATTAATTTTTTTAATGAAAATATTTATTTAAATGTTTATATGATTTAAAAAAGTTTGATGGGTCTAGTAAAATCAAGGTGTGACATTCCTAGTGATATCACTCAAGGATGGGTTTGCCCACCTAGGTTCCTAATGTAGGCTTGTTTTTTAGCCTAGGCAACTTAGGTTAGACTTCCTAAGTTAGGCCTCTTAAGTTAAGTTGTTTAACATTATTTGATTAGGCTATTGTTATCACATGGCATCACACAATTAGGCTAAAAATTTAATTTCTTAGCTTTGGGCTACAATATGGCACTTCATAAATGGGCAATAAGTTTCTTAATATGGCCTAGGTTGCCATGTGGGAATTTCATGTTCAACTTAGTGAAAAGGTGCACTAGTTTTACATTTTGTGGCATTTTCTAATGGTCCACATCATCTATTTTGGGACCTCAAATTTTCCATTACCTATAATACCTAGGTTGATCATAATTGTCTTCCAATTTGTAAACAATCTTTCAAATGATTGTTTTCCCTATGGATTGTGCTTTATTTAGAATTCACCTTCCTTTATCACCCTCAAAGAATTGAATTTTTAAGAAAAGTTATGCATTTGTCCATTTCTTTTTTAATACAAGGGTTGAACCTTCATACACTTCAAGGTTTGGTCCTTAGTGTGAAAGTCATACAAAAATCCTTAAGCAACCAAAAAAAAACTATCCACCTATATTATAGTTTATTAATCATCTTAATTTTTAACCTTCATATATACTAATGGTTAGATGGTTTAAAGCTCCCAAACTAAACTTCCACCAAAGGAACTTGAAATATTCCATGGAACTAGTTGATGTTTAGGAAGGTATCACAACAAGTTGCAAACAAAAAAACAAAAAACATCGATTTAAACAGAGTATTGTTTGGGTTTCTAACAAGGGTTCAAAAGGAAACAAGTCTCATTTGGGCTTTATAGTCCCATACAATTGCCCTTAATACTTGGGTGACCATAGATTTAGTCACCATTGATATTTCATGCTCACTTTGTGATGAAGGTGTCCCAAAATAATTTTTGCACCATTTCTCCAATCATGTTTATGCTGGTTGAATCTAGGATCATGCAAACATTATTCTTAACACCCTTCATACTTGAAAATGTGTGTAAGGTCCTTAGAGGAGCTTGCATTGGAGACAATTTATTTTCCCAAAAGTTACATTGTGGCAGTTAACCAATTTTTAAAGTTTATTCACCATTGAAGGGTGTTGCTTCATGGACAATATGGTGTGAAAAGAATGATACAAAATTTCCCTATTTTGAAATGGTATTCGAATTAGGTGAACATAAAATTATACAAAAAGGCACTACTTTAATACCTTTGTTATTCTAGCAAAAATTGGGTAAAAATGATGTAATAGGAGCCTTTGGTGCCTCATAAGTTAGTTGTGATTAACCTTGATTGCATGATGTGGTGGCATGAAGATTGGTCAAAAAGTTCTAAAATAATGTTAATCAATGGTGCTTATATAGTGATTTTACATTTTGTCATATTGCTTTTGAAGCATAAAAAGAAATGGTTACAAGCTTAAAAATAGGGTGAAAGGTATTTTAGGTGTTTATTTGATTATTCTCAAATTTATCCAAATGTTGGATTGATATATTAAAAAGGGAATGATACAAATACAATACAAATTTTCAACATTATTTTAGTTTATGAGAGTCCTAAAAACATGTCAAAAAATTGGTTGCCACTAAAATGACTCCTATTACCTTTTTTTTTTACCCAATTAATTTTTTCAATAACTTTTTTTGTTTTCAAAATCAATTACTTGCAATGCTGAAATGTCTAGTTATTTTTTGATGTTACTATTGATTGCCTATCGTAAAGCTTGGTGGCACAATGTGTTTAAATAGTGAAAAATTCTTTTGCATTGTTTTCCCACCTAAATTATAACAATTTCAAGATACTTGTATTTTTATTGCTAAAATGAAAAAAAATGATTTTATTCTTCTTGTAATGAATCCAATCATTTTTTCCAAAAACAAGAAAGAAATGTTCATTTACATTGTGTCGACTTAACATGATTGTGCATTTTTACCAACTAACTTAATTTGTGAAACCACTTTGGTTCCCTTTCACTACGGAATCACCTCTAGAGGCCATTAAATTGAAAGTTTAATGAGAGTATTCCAAGAGACTTCTAAACAAAGTTTAATCCAAGTATCCTTTGAATTCCCCTACTATTAATAATAATAATTTTCCTTTTTCTCCAAATTCAATCACAAAAAACACCAAAACATTATGTGGAAATTTCACAAATGTTGTAAAATACAAGCTAGTTACCCAATGTTTCGGATTAAATATTTATTGACTAAATCTTCATTTGAAGCTTTTGGTCAAAGTTCATAAGAGTTGTATGTACCAAAATCTCATTCACTCAGTAGATACATCACCAAAAGTGGAGTGAAATTATTTAAATTTATAGTAAAATATTGTCAAAGGGTGCAAATAGGATAATAAGGGTCAACCCTTCCCACTTAGGTGATTGCTTATAAAATAATGTGTTTGCTTGTTATGATGGTGTGGTAGATTAGGATTGATTACAAGAGGTGATAGTAGAAATCCATGATTTTTACAATGGTAAAAGATATTCATGAAATTTTATTAAATTATTAAATAAATATGCAAATAATTATTACACTTGATTATGTAAATTTGAAGGCAATTTAATCCTTTTTTTAATGTAAAAAAGAAGTGAAAGCATTGGTTATAATGAGAATTGTTTTTGAAAATTTGTATTCATATGAGATTCATTATAGATTGTTCCACATATTTTTATATATTAGAAACATTGTTATGTAAACATATTAAAAACTTACAACTTGAGGATATTCTAATTTGAAATTAAAACATGAACAACCAAACATTAGTTACACAATGTTGTGATGGCACCCCCAAATAGCTTGGAAAACAATGTAGTATGACTAATAGCTCTTAGAGAAAATGTCACATGTTATGTCTTTGCCTTAAGGAACTATTCCACAAAAATGATAGGTTAGCATATAATCAATTGAAAAAGGAGGTGTCTAAGTTTTGGGGCAAAAATCATTGAAAATTTCTGAAAACGAAAAAATAAATTAATATTCAAATTTTCACATGCTAAAATAAGAATTTGAATATCAAACCAAACATACCCAAAAGCCAATATAAAATCATTTCAACAAATGTGTGCAAAAATCGGCAACAACTTAATTATAGTGATTTTTGAAATTGCATCCAAAAGTACTAACGAATTGTTTCTATCCTAAACATTACAATTGAAAATTTCATGGTGAATTTATATAAGTTAAGGTGTTGTTTGCAACATTGTTATTTGGTTTATTGTAAACACCTTAATGTTGAACCATACAAAAAAATAGACACAAATGAAAATTACAATGTACAAAAGATTTTTTTGACATTGATAAGATTAGTGGATTAGTGGGAAGGATGAACTCACAATGGTTTTGAATATTAAAAATAACATATCCCCCATGATAAAACAATGCCTTTTGATATTTCATTTTGGTATATTCAACTAATTTACTACCAATTAAATTGTGGTTGAACCTTTAAAATGTCATTGGGCATGAAATAACCAAACCAACATATATATTTTAAACATGATATAGAAAATACACTAATTGAAATGAGCTATTTGACGAGCTTTTATTAACAATTAACCCGACCTAGAATCCATTTCAAGCACCAATGGACCAATTGACATTAATTGTTGGACTACCATAATTTCCATGTTTTTTATATCAACTTATAGTGGGATGATTGCATGCAACATCCAATTATTCTTAGCACTTATTTTGTATTGAATAAATTTTTGTTTGATTTCACCATTGAAATTATATACCATGGTGAAAATTTATGGGAATCATATATATATATATCTGTGTGTGTGTGTGTGTGTGTGTGTATGAAAAATGTGTAATATCTTGGGGGAATAATGTGAAGCATTTTGTTGAAGTGCATGGGGAAAAATGAAGACTTGCTATGAATGTATAATCAAGCTTTTGGAAACATAATAGCATTTTTTCTTTTGTCCCTTATGATTGACCTAACATTTAAAGATTTTTTTCTTATAAATGAATCTAAACGTTTAGACCAAATGCATTGTGCAATGAGAAACAAAGATATTTCATCATGTGCACAACTTAATGTGGCTCTCAAACATAAGCCTAATAAGGTTTTGGTCACCTCAACATCTTTGCCATTTCAAGTTTCAATTCAAGGTTAGCTTCCAATTCTAAGGATGAATTTAAAACTACATATATTGTACTAAAACATTGAATTGAAGATTCTGAAATTTACAAGGTCAAAAATATAGAACAAATTGGATTTTTGTGATGGTTATCAAAGGCAATGTACACAAGCTTGTAGCCAAAATACGTTTTGACATTATTTTGACATTAGTTCAAATTAATATAATTTAGAAGATCTTCCTTAAAACTCTACCTAGAAATGGGCTCCAAAGAAATATAATCCAATGTCACAAAGCTTTATGTCACCCTTCATGCACATATGTAACATGTATCCCCAATCTTCTTATGATAACATCCTTAGTATGGTGTATAGTAATTGTATTGCAATGTTTGCTTATGCCATTGTGTTCAAGTCTGAAGGGATAATTGCTTGTCAATTTTTTTTTGTAACACAAGCAAAAATCTCTTTATTGATTCATGTGCATCACTAATTAAAGTTCAAATTTTAAATTTTATGTCTTGTTGTATTGCAAGTGCTTTCAATGTCCTTGAAACATTACGTTAGAAAAGAAAATCTATATTAGCAAAATCTCAAATGCATGATATCATATTTGAAAACCACATATTTATAAGATCCACCAATAGAAAACTCATTTAGATGACATAAGGCTACAAATGTTGACTGTGCAAATAGGAATTTATTAAGAGTTGATGTTGGTTCCCATATGCATATTCATCATAGATTTTTTTGCATTGTCATTTTGCAAAATTTTCAACCCTTCCAACATATTAATTTTGGCCATGTTTTTAAGCATTGCCAAATAACTATTTGATCCAACCCATGATACTACAAAGTGAGATTTTAATTCTTTTTCCTTATCACTAATAATAAATTTGGTCATCACAATTTGCTTCAAATACTACTAATAAAACAATTTTGATTCCAACTAATATAGTTCATATGTTTACAATCCTTTACCATAGAAATAATTCCATTACTAATCTAATATTATAATTGTTCTTGTTATATGTGGTTGTGATGTTCTTGTAACTTAGCTTGACTCGTGCATAAAATAAATTCTTTTCCAATTTGGGGAGGTAGAACACATGTTTAAAAGTTCCATTAAGCTCATTGTCCACTAACAATATTTTTGATATCAATAACTCTTTCAACATATGAAATCCATAACTTTCAGTCATCAATAACAAATAAATTGAACATCCATGGAAATTGTTGGGAGTTTTAGTTTGAATTCATTTATAAGTTACGTCCTAGTTTTATAAATTAGACTTAACTTATACCTTAAACCCTAAAGCTAATGCTATTTAGTATCATTTTAAATAAATAAATTCAAGGAATCACGAATCTACTTATGGTATACATAATATAACAAAGCTTGTTTTTGTTTTAAATTGCACTAGTTTTTGGTTTGAATCTATTAAAAAACATGAGCCACCTCACATTACTTGTCATTTTCCATTCGCAATTGATTGTTTGTTAGAAATTTAATTTACTACATATTTATACCTTGACAAAAATCTACTTGTGATATGATAATTAATAAACTTTTCACATGGTTCATAAAACTAGTCCATTTGTATAAAGTCACAATAGATATTACAAATTTCGTAAAATTTAAGAATAATTTCAATCATTTTTGAAGTATATATGCATTCTTAATACATAGTTACGAACATCTTACTGACAAAAATATACTTTAACATCACATCATGTGAAATAAAAAATGCAATTTTTTTAGCATTTGAGTTTTTGAATGTTTTGGCCTACCAAAGTATGCAAAAACATTTTGAAAATCTTTATTAATAATGATGTTATTGAAGTTTGAACATGGGCATCCCTGAAAAATAGTACAATGCAACTACATTATTGACCCCCCCACAATGCACATTCACGTAGAATCAAATAATGATTAATAGATTTGTGTATCAAAAAATTTCCTCACTTCATTCAAAGTTACATCCTTCAACAATAGTAAAATTGTTAATGATTTGAGAAGCTAGAATTAAATTGCCACAACTAACAAATAAGGGATGAATATATCTAGGGGTAGAGGCAAAATGAGTAAAAATGATTGTAGTTTAGACACTTGTTTGATATATTGCTTCTTCCAAATTGAGTTAATTTTTTTTTCCAATGTATTTAATTGATAAACCTTTAAAAAAAACATGATTTGATTGCATTACTTGCTTAAAGAACTAGTGTCTGAAAATATATTTACCCTTTAATGCCATTTTTTTCATATGTGACCATCAAATTAATTGTGAAAGGAGGAAATTTTTCTAAATGCATAATGGTTAACATAGGTGGAGTGGTGGGGGCATTGGTTTTGTGGTGATGTTTAGCATGGTAGAAGTGTTCAAAGTGGTGGCAATGTCATGATGTTTATAGGTGGCAACTCAAGGTAATGGAAAGAGGTAAGGAAGCAACCTTCATTACCTCCTTCCATTACATTGGAATGTCATGTTGAGAGGCAAGCAACTTGTGACTATTCCCTCAAGCATGAATTGGCTCACAAAGCAAAACACAAAACATGGTCACAAAGCAAACACAAACAACCATGTCAATGTGTCTTCATGCTTATCTTTGAAGCCACTCCAAGGTTGTATGCCTTCTTGTGAGTTCTTGCCATTCATTGGAAGGTCAAGCCCTGAGGCTCATATACTGTCATAACATGTCAGTTATGAAGTGATTGGTTTTGAATCACCAACATCGCAAACTGTACTAGTGATAAGAACTTATCACTTGTGTCTAAAATCTTAGTTTGAAATCTCAATTCTAGTGATATAAATTCACAAACAATGTGTGAAATTGAATGCTCCTAGTCTGCACTTGAACAGGTTCTCTGAAACTGTGAAGTAGGTTTGCACTTGGGGATATGTAATTAAAATGTTTAGGGCAGTTGGGATATCAATGGTTCCCATTCCCCAATTCCAAATTCAACCCACTAAGGGAAAAGTGGTCATACTATTAAAAATTATTATCTAGACATGTGTTTTACTCTTACAGAGTCCTATTTAAATGACAAGCAAGGCAACAAGGCCAAAATGGTTTCAATACTCCAAAAAATCCTCCAATTTACTGACCTTAAATTTTCTTGTCTACCCAATAAACTCGATGCAAAATCCAAAGAGATTCATGGCCAATGTTTAGTAAAGATTTATGCTTAGTCATTGCATCTCTTGCTCAACAACCCAGTTTTCGCATGTCATGTGAACACAATCTCTACAGTATCAAATCTTGGGTTGTTCTTAAGAAGCATTTTCTTTCCATTCCTGTAATTGTCCATGAGTACAAACATGCTACTTTCCTGGACATACCCCATGTATTGCTACAAAGAATGATTTTGCTGTTGCCTGCTCAGGAAAGATTTTGGGGCTCAGAGAACACAACACGAGAATAAGAAAAGGATCTTCCAAAAGATTGCCACTTAGAGCTTTGACATAAGTGATAAATGTATATACCTACTGAGGGTTGTTTCTTAACACAATATTTTGCTGAGCCAAATTCATAAAGCTAAAGCATCAGGGCAACATACAACTATGACAGATGAACAAACAATTATACAACAAAAATCTGCATTTTGAGTTGCTGACCCATTTCCAGAGGAAATATCAGGTTGGCACTCGAGACTAGGTTATGGAAAAAAGTATCCTCATTGAAGCTGCTACAAGCTTGTGAAGGTAAAGCTGCATTTCACTTTAGCATCTAGCTGAAGAATTACTGAAAAGAGGCTAAAACTTGACTCTGCATATACATGCAAGAAATTTGTTGCTGCAGAAAGGATTGTAAACCAAATGGTACCTCAAAGCACCTCATAAATGTGCTAAACATTGTTGACATGCTGGTTCATATATCTTTGTCAGTCAGAAGGGGCTGCAATCATTCCAACCCACCCTCATGAGAATGTTCCTTTCATGATGCTATGTAGAGGAGAAGGGAAGGCCCAGAGGCCCTACCCTTCTCTGGGGTAAAAACTTGCCCTCATTTTCAGAGGCCATGTGCTTCCACTGGGGAAGATTTCTTCCATTTCGTAAGATCCTGGAAGATTGTTGCTGAGTTCTCATGCCTGACAATAGTGGTCATCTAAGTACACTACAAAATTTAGGGCAGGTTTTTATTCTCTCAAATCCTCCTGTGGAATGTGGAACTTCAAACAGAGCTCAAACAACTTTGGTGAGCACTCTCAGCATCTAGCATTGCATCACATTTAGAATCATGAGACTTCCCACAAGGTTGGAGCAAATGTAGCTGGGAGCTGAGTCAGTCAGTTTCTTAATCCTCTGACATCCATCATCCTTCACAAGACTTGGATCCAGAAAGAGTCTAATGGGGAAATCTCTCATGAAGAATTTCCTTGGGCATCTTTTCATCACCTGGTGTCCTAATTCATCATCACTCTTCTGCTGCAGAAACTTGGCATGTCAGGAAACTAGAAATTCTATTACATTTGAGAACAAAAATTTGTAGATGCAAAGTGTCATGTAGTCTGCCAAATTTTAGGTTTTCTCTTCAGTTCACATTGACATACAATCTATGTTTTAGGTGGCAGAAAAAAACTTAGCAGTTGCCAATGAAATACCAAACCAGCTAGCAATTGACTTCAACAAGCATTCAGATCACAACGCAGATGAGATAGATCTGCATCATGGCCTGAGTATTGCCCATTCCATGTTTCAGCGATTCTTTTTTGTGGTGAATTTTTGTTGTATTCTGGCAACCTCAAAACATAAAGAGGACATTCTGTCACAAATTCCCTGTTTTTAATAAAAGATTTGTCAATTCTCAAGAAAATAAAGAGTTTTGGGAGAAAACTTCACCACATTTCCACTGGGTTTTGGTTTGGGTTTTTCACCAATTTTCTTCTGTTTTGACAGTTTTCTAAAAGCCTGTCACCAACTAATGTTAAATCTTTGTTGCCAGCATACTAATCTTAAATCTTTGTTGGGATGCTCCTAATGAAGCTACATCAGAAAATTGCAAAAAACACAGACACACAGACACACACACACACACACACTACACTCCATCTCCACTCAAGGCTGACATGCCCACATGGTTCAGTTCAGTTTTCTGCCACATCAAAACCAAAGATTTATCAAGAAGCTTCCTACCCAACAAAAAAAAGCCACAAACAAAAGCTGGTTCTCAGGACTTTTGTCTATCTAGTACCCTGATGTTGCGAACCAAAGATTCTTGAGTCACCATGAAGAGAACCCTCCCACCACCCAAGCTACAAAAGATCCAACGTCTTGTTGTTAAAAGTTCCTTGCAATTTTACATGGGCCAGCCACATTGCATAAGATATGTGATATTTGAGTACTAGTTCACTATGGCAACACTTAAACATATATCTCGACATTTCTAGATTTTATTTACAAGAGTAGTGCTAAAGTTGGGCTCTTGCTTGTATCTTTAGGCATTTTGCTATCACTTTGTTTGTCTTCCTCATCTATCTATCAAGGAAAGAAGGTTGTTTGTTTGTTTTGTTTGTCATGTTAAATTTCATTGTGGTTTATAGAAGAAGTACCCAAATGATGAAATCAAATCATAATATAAATCACAACACTAAAACCAAATTCATTACTTTACAAATGCCCAATTAAAACATTATCATATCCATTCAAATTTTAGGAATTAGTATCAAAGATAGCTTAGAATGCATATATGATTCATCAATTCACCAGTCCTCATTAAATCAACACAATAAGTTCTTTATTGCTAAGGCATTTATTGGTGATCATTGGCTTTTTTTTAATAATGGTTAATTTTTGCCCCATGGTGACAAACACACATTAGGAGCATATTCTCAAAAGAATTCATCATTAAAAATAAAATTACAAAACATTTGTCAATTTAATACCTAAGTTCTAAGTAGGTTATTAGAAAATAACAAGAAGTTTCAAAAAGTGAAAAGTGAACATTGTCCATTTAATGCTCTATCTCTCTTGGAATGCTTGCCACTCGATATTACAATAGAAATTATATAATTTATTTTATTGAAAAAATTTCATGTTGGTGATGCTTGAAACACATCAAATATTAGTGCATTTCTAAACCTAAAGTAGAAAGCCTACAAGGGCGGCCCTTTGAAAGTATTTATGCATAATATAGAAGTGAGATATGGTGGTGATACCCAAGTGAAAACAAGAGGTAATGTTTTTTGTGTATAATAAATAGACATTGCAAAGTATTACAAGTTATAATGGGATTGCAAATCAACTAGTGAAATCCAATTTGCAAATGAATGGCTCATTGATAATTTGTGGATGTGATTTCTAATGCACAATGCCTTTTTATGAATTGGAGGCAATCACTATACTTTGAAAATATAACACATATTTGGACATATATAAAGCACCCTCTAAGTCACACTCAAGAGGATGAAACACGGGCACATTGAAAGTGGAAGGCAACAATATATTACCATAAGATCACGTTTTACTTTCTTTCACTTAAGATTTTGATTTTCAGCTAATACATTTAACACACCCAGAACTACCATTTCAATTTAAAACTCAAAACAAGAAGAAACCTCTACTAGTACAATCCCTATCTTCATTGTGTGAGATGGCTACAAAATTCATTCCACATTTTTGAATTCCTTGTTGTTATTAGGATTGATGGTTTTAAAAACAATTCATTCCTACTAAAAGTGACATCAAATTGAATGCTTTCATTTAATTTTTTTTGCTCTGTAACCCTTCATTGACTCTTGACCAAAACAGTCCCAAGTAGAGGGAGGGAGCTATGACCAAATAGTCATGTAGGCCATAATTATGCAGTCATGTAAAATGATTTGGTAGAGTTTATACGGGTTTCAAGTTGAAATCTTTTGGTTTTAGAAAAAAAACCAAAATTTGATTGAGAAATTATCACTATTCAAAATGAAATTCTACAAACAACTTTCAAATCTTCATCTTTTGGAAAATTTGATCAAACTATTGTCTTTCATTGACAATGGGCCACCTAAGGGTTACCTAGAGCTAGATAAGGACCCATCTAGAGGTTACCAAGGGGTACCTAAGAAGTCTCTTTAGGGGAAGATTAGGGGATACCTAAGGAGGGGGGTACTTAAATAACCTAGGGAGCTATTTAAGGATTACCTATAGATTACCTAGAGGCCTACCCAGGTTATGGGCCATAAAAAAGCCAACATAAGGAATTATAGAGGGACTACTTAAGGTGTTACATATTGGTTACCTACGACCTACTTAAGTTAGGGGATATTTAAAGACTATTTAAATGTTTACATAAGATTTACATAAGGGCCATGAGTTAGTTTTAAGTAGCCGTCATGTAACTCCTTAAGAAGCCTCTAGGTAGCCCCTTATGTAGGCTTTATCTAGTCCATTTTTGTACTATGAGTTAGCCCTAGGTACACCCCTACATAACCCCTAGGTATCCATGAACCTAAGAAATCCCTAGCTAATTCCATAAATAGGCTCTATGTAGTCCTCTAAGTAGTCTTTAAATAACCCATAACTTAAGTAGTCACCTAGGTAGCCTTCTAAATAACTCCTAAATATCTCTTAACCTAAGAAATCCCTAGTTAGTTTCACAAGTAGACGCTATGTAACTCCCTAAGTAGGTAAGGATTAGGTATCCTATAACCTAAGTAAGTCTTTAGGTGTGTCCCTAGATAGTTCCTAAGTAACTCCCATAAGTATCCCATAATCTAAGTAGGTCCCTAAATGTCTCTTGAAATAATCCTTAGGTAGGATTCTAGGTAGGCCTTATGTAACCCCCTATTTAAACTTTTGAGAGATCTTAAGTAGGCTTTATGTAATCTCTTGAGCAGTCCTTAGGTATCCCATAACCTATGTAAGCTTTTAGTTATTTCCATAGATAATCCTAGGTAAGCCCTTAAATAATCCTTAAATATTCCATAACCTAGGTAGGCTTTTTAAGTGTTTCTTTAGGTAATCCTTATGTTGTCTTTTAGTAGGCTTTATGTAATTTGTTATGTAAGCTTTTGATAGCCCTATCCTAGATATCCTCCTAGTTAAGACTATGTAACCCCTTCTTGCACTATGAATTAACTCTAGGTAGTCCCCTAAGTAAAGCCCTAATTATTCCAGAACTTAGAAAATCTTTAGCTAACCTATGACTTAAAGTTTGCGTAGTAATCCCTTAAGTCCCCCTAGGTATCCTGTAACATAGGCAAGCCCTTAGGTAAACATATAAGACAAGACAAAACATAAGGGATAAGAGGAACTCAAATCATTGTGAGTGGAGGAGAAAATTTAACCTTCTCCATATGTTCATTTGACACAATTCCATCTTACAATTTGACAATTTTTTTTAGTTTTAGTGAAACTTAGGATTTTGCTCTTGGGTTTTCTAGTCTTTGCAAATAACTTCAATGTATGAACTCAACCCTCTCCAATATCATGGTTTTCTCAATCATGGTTTAGACAAGGAAACTTTTTCCACTCTATACTAGCATGCCAAACTATGACCAAAATACTTGAACCCTAAATTGTCATTGCATTGCTTCATTGCTACTAGTATGGCTTTCAAGGTTCAGATAAGTCAAATTTTCCACTCTATAGTAAGATGCCAACCTGCAACCTTAATTCTTGAACCCTAAATTGTCATGACATGGGTTCATTACCACTAGCATAGCCTCTGTTGTTGACCACATATTGTAGTGGTAATTTACAGATTATAAACCTACATTTCTGAACCATGTAATCCAATTTCCCTAAGGGCGTGATTATTAAAAAAATCACGTAGGAATAGGAAATGTGAGTATCCATCATCTTTTTAGGTCATCACTCACAATATCGGTCATCACCCAGATTATGGGATAAATACTAATTGATCAATAATTGTGACTAATAATATATTGCTAATTGTAATCATTGTTACACCAGGTCTTCGAGAGACTGGAGCAAACTCCACAACCACAAGTCTTGCTCCATGTTCATCCCCGTGTTGGACAAAGTATCAGCAAGGATACAAGGTCCCCATCCTTGCTGATGTCGAAAGAAATGTATATCATATGATGGTCATGTTTTGAGGGCACCCATTGACACCCAAACAAGAATGAATCTAGAATGGTTGGTGAATCTGAAATGAAGCAAAATAAAATACGTATTGAAGGCTGACATGATTTCACCTGTAGATCACACTCGATATCTGGTATACAAAAAAAATCGATTTAATCTCTTAACATCTGCAAGAAGAGTTAAAATTTTGTTTTTTGAGACAGTTATGGTGCTTGCTCCCCAAATCAAGTCCAGCATGTCTCAGAGTGTACAGACTGTGAATAAAATGCTGCAGATCCTTCCCTGCATTTATGGTTCACACCCACTAAAATATTTAGTATATGGCATTGAAGGAGAGTCAGTTTCTTGTCACACAAGCCAACAAATTCTCCAAGTAGAGTGGTGTGCTTCCAAACTGTAAAGAACCACTGAGATTTTCCCTTCGTATTTTACCCATTGCTTCTCAGCGGGATCTTATGACCTGCGTAAGATCCCACTGACCAGTCAACAGGACCTTATGAATTTTGGAAGCATCTTGTTTTCAAAAATTTCTCACCAGTTTCTTTACACAAGTCTTGGATCTGCTTTTAAACCCTTTTGGGAATTTTGGCCCCACCAAATTTCAGCCTTATGGCGGGAGCCTCAATTTCCAGAAGGGTCTAAGAGCAAACCCTTCTCCTATGCTTGAATCATACTAGTGTGACCCAATACCAGGAACAGGCAGGTAAGAAAAATTCCATCGATAATGAAGGAGGCTCAATATGATTGCTACTTACTTGATGTTTGGTGCTGAACAGTTGAAGACCCAGCACCCCAAAAAAAAAACCATTATTTTCACAAATTGAAATGTGCTATGGATCAATGAGCATTGTGATGGAAAGGTTTCTTCAATCTCCAATGAGTGCTGCCACGCACAATCTCAGCACCATCAACTTGTAGACGAAGCAAGTGTGTAAATTGCAATGGACCAATGCGACTTGCATTGCTGATCTCCTGCAATGCTGATGACAATGTCGCACCACTGGGAAAAGGGGCAGTTCCACTGGGAAAAGGGGCAGTTCTTTCTTCACCATTGACTGCTGCAGTGCCATTCATTTCCACTTCTGCTTCAATGTTATGAGCCTGTGCAGTTGATGACTCTGTACTTGTCATTGACTGCACGACATCAGACTGGCTACACTCTCTCCTATATTCAAGGATCAGAGTTTCCAGTTCATGGCCTTCCTGAATTGCACTTGGAATACTCTGCAAAAATAACAAATTCATTGAGTAAGAAGCAATTAATTAGCACATGATTGTGCTGACCTTCAGTTACTCAGCTCCTTATTGCACAGCCAAAACCAAAACCAATTCACTAGTTAAATCCATTTTCTAGAAACTCTTGATGTCACATATCTAAAGCACCCATATGGACAAAGCATGGTTCCCTCATGCTTGAAATCAAACTTCAGAACAAATCTTCTCTCATTGGTAGGTACCACTCTCTCCCTGAGGCAGGCAGATTCTAACCTCCATCATCCACCCAATGTACTTCACATTGTTAACATGCTGGTTCATGTCCAAATCACTTCGTTTTGGCTGCAGCAAAGAAACCACTGAGAATGAGAGATAGGCAATACCCTTCTGTCCTTCACTCTAGATCCTTCAAGGATATCTGTATTTTCATCAAGATGATTTGAAACAACAACAAAGAAGAAAAAAGAGTTGTGCAAATGGGAAAAAAAATGAAAGTTCATACTGTCAATCCAGAGCGGACAAGCTGTGCAGAGTCGTCAAGCTTTTTAATCTTCTGTGTCACTAAATTGTGTTCTTTGATTGCTGATCGCTCAAGGAAGTGGGATGATATTTCCTCTCGCACTTCATTAGGCATCTTTGACAACCGCCTTGTTTTCTGGTTCATCATCACCCATGTACTGCACACATACATATCCAAAAGCAAAAACAACAAACAAAAAAATGAGCAGATTGCACATTTCTTTTCACACAGTGATACTTACATATGGAGAATATATCATGCACTTTGCATGGCACAATATAACTCTCAAGAGAATCGAGAAATCTCCATACTTTCTTTGCGTTGGCAAACAAAAGACAATTCTGAACTGCAGAAAAGGTAAGCAAAATTGCCTGGTGGCACGAGCCAGGACCTGCCCTGTTTTGTAATCCCGCACAAGCCAGTCACGTCTCATCCCATTCTTCCCTGACCCTGTCACCCATGTATCCATCTCAACCACATCTCCCCTGCAGCAGACAATTTCAAAAACACCACTGTTTCTATTTGAGAACAGAATCTTCTTGTCATTCTCCAGGAGTCTCTTTTTCAAGCAAATCAAGTTTTGTTTCTTCAAGAAAAGAATGCGATCTCAGAATGTGCCTAAAACCCTCACTCATTTCAGACATATTATCAGTGAGAGAGAGAGATTGCAGAGACCAAAAACACCACCAAAAACACTATTTCCATCAGCCAGTTCCAACATAAGCAAAAGCAAACAAGCAAGAAAGAGACAATGAAGTAGTTAATGTTTTCAATAGTTATCCTCATTTTTCAAGCCACAACAATTTTTTGTGAGGGAAAAAAATATCTTGATTGTTTTGCTCTGCTCATTGTTTGTTTCTGGGTGTTGAGGAAATAGGGGGTGAGGTGGGGGGGTGTTGTTGAGAAGAGAGAGGTATACCAAGCTGGATACTGCTCCACTTGCACTTGCATGCGCGAGACAACCCAAATGAGGTTGTGGCGGATCATTGCATGTGTTGCTCCAAATCCGTCTCCAGCCAGACCCACCATCCACACATGATTCAATGCAGTTTCCTGCACAAAACCACGAACAATCATATGGGTAAGTACTCGAAAAGTTCATCAAACCCTCTTTGTGCAAACCCAAAATGCATTTTGGGTTGCAAATCATCCAAAATGCAATCAACAAAGATTGATTTGGGATTGATCTGGGTTTGACAGAAATGGGTTGCAAATCATCTTTGTGCAAACCCTAATGGAGGCAGTTTGTGCAATACCCACCACAGGGGAAGAAGAAAAACCATAGGCAAGAGAGAGAGACGGTAGAGTCGAGGAGGTGGGTTCTACCTGGAAGTGGTTCATCAGAGTCTCAACGGAAGCAGTCTTATCAGCTCCAACTTCATAAGACCGGATCACAAAAGTCTGACGGTACACAAGCTTGCCTTCCACCAGTCTTCCCTGTCGCAATGCATCCACAGGAACTTCAGTCTTGCCAGCAATCTCCTCCAACTTTCGCTGCTTTTCTGCAGCCAGTACCACATTGGCCAGTGCAGCCAGCACAGCCTGCAATGCTGGGCTTTGAGCATATGCTTTCAACCCTGCAGGCATTGTCGAAGAAAAACTGGACTTGGGTTGTCCTCCTGCAGCTGTTGCTGTTGTTGTGGTTTCTTCCTCCTCCTCCAAGCTGCTCTTGTTTTTCTTGCCACCCATCTCTACCTTGGTCCCATTGACTTTGGTACCATTCACCTTCTTCCCTATTCCTGATACATTTGCTTCAACTTTCAAGGGGAATAACAACTTGATCTTCGCAGGCGTTGCCATTCTGCCGCATCCATTCTTCTGCATCTGTGACAAACCTACAAGTTTCAACTCCTGCAAAGAAGCTCCTGGTTGCTTGCCAAAGATCTGACATTTTTGTAAGCTTGCGTGGGTGCCACTCATAGCTGTGCCTCCAAATGTAACTGCTTCCATGCTTTCCTTTCAAGAAGAAAAGGATCCACCAATCCTCCACTGCCAAAATTGGGGGTTCAACAGAGGAACAGCAGCTCATTAGTTTGCAGTGCATATCATCATCATCATCATCATGTGTTTCTTCTTCTACTCCCCACAGGGATAAAAGCTTGGGGAAAGCTCACAAGAGACGAAAGAAGAGGAAGAGATGTGTGAGATTGTTGTCACTCACAATGCTTGCTTGCTTGGGTTTTGCTTCAATATCACAAGATCATGCAATAAAAATAAGAAGAGAAACATAAAAAGTCTCCCCAGCAAACCACCACCATTTTCTTCACAATATTAGTTATGTCATGTGAGTCCAACAAAACCAAAAACACCCCTTCTGCTCACAAAATGGGCTTGCAAAAACCTTATAGCAAAACATAATGCCACAACCATCTCTATCGCATGGTGAGAGGGTGGGTGGGTCTCAAAAACCCCCTTCTTGCCACACACTCCCTCACTAACAATGCCCAAGTTCCAATGTCCTCACAAATGTCCTTACAATGCACTCACAATGCATGCCCCTTACAATGTCCTTACAATGCCCTCACCAATGCATGTCCTTAAAATGCCTTCACAATGTCCTAACAATGCTCTTACAATGCCCCTAAAAATGCACTTACAATGTTCTCATAATGCTTCACCAAATGGGCAACAATACAAGCCTTCTCACAATGCACTAGCGATGTCCTTAAAATGCTCTTACAATGCACTCACAATGCTTTTACAATGTTCTCATAATGCTTCACGAAATGGGCAACAACACGAATGCTCTTACAATGCCCTTGCACAATACACTTGTGATGCTCTTACAATGCACTTGCAAATGTCTCATAATCCGTCACAAAATTAGGCAACAAACACAACTTCCCTTGTTACAATGCATTCTTGTAAGTGTCCTCATAATGTTGGTTTTATAATGCCTTAAAAAATGGGCAACAAACCACACAAAGCTTGAACTACTCCCTCTTCACCTACTACTTACTTTTGTATACCTATTACTATGATTGAGCATTTTGTGTCACTTGTGTCCAGAATGGACAGAAACGGTAGCGTGTCTTGGGTCACTAATAAGGAAGGAACACTAGTGTAGGTCTTGTTTGTTTGTTTGTTTACACACTATGGAATGGAACTACAATAGTTTCTCATATAGAATGGATTTTCAGTTCAAAATTTTGGGGAACTTCATGCAACACTAGTGAGTGAACCCCCTATGCCTTTGGCCCAAGTAATATTAATCCTCATGTAAATGTAATGTCACTCATCCCAATACTATTCTGGTTAAAAATGGCCTTCACTTCAGTTCAAAAAAAATCTTAGATCAAAAAATCATTTAGAAATGATTTAGATTTATTTTCATGGGAAAAAAATCACTTTATATTCAATAAATTTTGCTTTGTTCATCCAAAATTTGTGAAAGACAAAATAAAATAAAACATGTGCACTATTTCATCGAGGACTTTTCAATGTTACTATAAGTGGAGGAAGGAGTCTCATGGTTTGAGAGGTTTATAATTTATGCCATGATCATATGTGGAAACACGTACCTTAATTTGTACTAGTGTAGCATGTGCAGTTGGCCCAAGTGTGAACCTTTATTTTTCACATTTTGAGAATTGAAATTTCTAAATTTGACAATGTGGCTAAAATTGAGAGCTCAAAACTGATTTTTCCTTCCAAACTCAGATTTTGCAATTTGTTTGAATTTCCAACAACAAAATCCACTCAAAAATCAATATCTTCCACAACTTAGCTCTGAAAATTGTGAAATAAACTCTATTAAATTTGACACACGGAGAAAGTAAAACATTTATTTTCATTCACACATTTAGATGGCCACGAAATGAGTGAGTCTTGATGGTTTTTTTGTTTTCACTTGTGGTGAAGGATGGAATTGCTTTGGAATTGGACATTTTCCTCTTCTCTCTTTCTCAACTTGATTTGGGCATGTTTTTCCCAACAAAAAAATGAAAAAGAAAATTTCCTTGATCAATGTGATGAATTAGCAAAGCAAGGACCCCCACAAGCCAAACAAAAGAAAACTTGTTTTGGGGAAGCTTTTGACCTGTGACATTGTCACAAAATGGGAGAGGGTTGGAGCTTTTGTGATCGACACAACAATTGTCCACAACAGTTGTGTCTGTCTTTGGACTTCTAACCCTTAAATCATTCTAGACACAACAACAAATTTGGTAATGGTTTTTAAATGCATGGTGGATTTTCCACTTGTAAAACTGCAAAGTGTGTGAGATTAGAGTTATCGGTAAAGTAAGAAAAACACAGCACCAGAAACCCTGAGTTTGGTCATACACCAGGTGAGATTCAAAAAGAACCTGCAAAAAAAGTACACCGAGTTTCATCCTGTCTTTCCTTTTTCCTGAGCGCCTCCACTGCTGCTACATATATTTTCACTGCTCCTGACTGTACAACTACGATAATTAGTCTCACACCTTGTGCATTAAATGCTGGGCATCAGCATTTTCATACTGAGATTTATTAAAATGTCTTTACTTTGCGGACACCACTGAAAGAGGGAATAGTGGGTAAAAGGAGGCCCACAGACAGACAGAGTTACTTTACGGAAACTCTATTGTGTCCTACATTTGAAGCTTCTAGCATTAGCCTAGGCGAAAAATGGTGACAAATAGTTTTATCAATAGAATTTTCATGCAGCCAATGAGACAACTCAATATGCACCCAAGAAGGTTCATTAATATATCTTTGATGGGGGCCTACGTGGGTCAAAACACACTCTGAGCAGTACCCAACGACCTTACTTTTTATATAAATAAGAACTGCACGTCTTTTTGTGTTAGCATGATTTTTATTTACTTTTGAATGAATTGCTTTGTAATTTTTTTATTAAAAACGTTTAAAGTTGAATCAATATGTCATTTATAATAAAAAAGAAGTTGTTGCAAACATGAATTTTTAAAAACCTGCAATTTCTTTTTTTTGTACATTATGTGTTTCATTTTGAAAAATGAACACAAGTCCTTTTTTTGTTGGACACAATAATTATTCATTCTTTTTTTTAAAATGAAAATTATATAACTGAATAAAATAGCTTGTTTATCCTAATATCTCACTATGCATATGAGTAAAAAAAAATTTAAAAAAAATTATCGTAATTATCATAGTTTCAAATGGTAAAACAAAAACAAATCTTGAATTTTCAATGGTTCTTTTTCACATCCTTTTGGAGTCTCGTAAGTGTGTTTTGACCCAAGGGAGAAGGGTGGGTAAAGTTTTTCGGATTTTGATGCTCCCACCATGTTCTCAATATCTTCCCAATAACAACACACTTTATCCTCCTAGCCTATATGGTAGCAATTCCCAAGTACATTGGACATGAGTAGACACCATCACAGCTGGGCTTTTTGTACTTGCTACTGGCACAAAGCTTTTAAGGAGGTCCCTTGTATAGTTGTCAGTTTTGATGCTCATCCAAGACCTGTAGAGAAAGGATAACTTCTTTTGCAATGTATGTAATTAGGTTACCCAAGTTCTGAGGTACGTTCATTCATCCTCCAGTTCAGTTCTTACTAGCAGAGGATGAGGAGGAAGATGTCCTCCTTGTCAGTTTTGTTGGCCTTGCCTACAAAGGCAAGGAGGATATTCTGTTTAGATTCGTTATTCTTTCTTTCTTTCTTTTAATTTAACGTCAATACCTGGACCAGAGAGATCCATTTGACGACATTTACATAGTTGACTTGAGCAAAACACTCATATTGTCTAGGCAAGAAACTAAGTACAAAGCTATCGCTTTCTGATTAGTCGAATGCATCAATTCAGGAAGTAAGCTGCACGGTGTCAATTGTTTCCCTAACTGTTGACTAAACTTGCAACAAATGTCATGGTGAGCAAGGCACACTAATAACAAGTGGTCTTCATCCTCAACAGCTCTTAAGGAACATAGACAACAAATCCTATCTCTCTTCGGGACACTCTCAGGCTTTGCATGCCTGCCACACTCTACCTCTAAACGATGGTTTGAACATCTGAACCTTGACTAACCACCAAAATCCAATAAAAATTTGATGGCCGGAGTCATCACAAGGGAGACATCAAGGGAAAGCCAAAGAAAGGCCAAAGAAAGGATGCACAAGTCATGGGAATCAAAAAAAGGGAAAGAGCTAGTCCCTTTTGTGGCAGGAAACTATTTCACCCAAACCCCTTTTAATGTCACCTGCATGCAAATCGTCATATTTAATAGTAATGGGAGGTCTAGAACAAGCATCACTCGTCAATGTAATCTTTTTTTTAATAATAGAGGCTAAAACACGTTGAAAAATAATACTAACATGTTGCCTAAAAAATTGAATGCAAAAAAACAAGCATAAATGACTTTTTGATCATCTATTGTGGAAAAGATGGGCACATTCCCTGATGAAATGATCTAGATCACACTTAGGTGTGTTGTGCACCTCCATGGGTATCGAAATAAAGTGGTACTTCTCATGAAACCTTTTTATATTTATGAATCTTAATAATGGTGTTAAGTTTCGCAATTGCACATGCTGGTTGACTAATGAAACTCGAAGCCATTGTACTTTGTGTTGGGTCAATAGCGACCACATCGGCAACGAAGACTTGGTCCTTTTGGGTCATGTAGAAATTGGATTGTAATGAAATTCCTTATGTAAAGGTGTACCACCACATTTCCATACAACATGCCCACTCTTTCAAGTAAAGGCACACATGACATCTCGAATGGCATCATGTGTGATTATTTGTTGACTTCCAAACATGCAATGAACTAAGTGCATGCCAGATGCGTCCAACATGTGTCCACACTCACATGTGAAAAGACTAGATGCCAAAGGTTGAATCGAATTTAAACAAAAATGCAACATTGAGGTGAAATAAAATGTGTGATGCAAAATGAATAGATAGATGGTTGAATAACTAACCATAACGTTGACCCTTTACCCGAACAAATACAAATGTGGGCTTTGGATGTTGAAGAATGGAGTCATCTTCCAAGCTGGACGACCTAAAGGATGTGTTGTGGTGGATGTCAATTAGAAATGCTTATAGACTTGGGGCGTCAATAACTGCTAGATTATCAAAAAAATGTAGATATCTTTAAAGACATCCCCATGAGCAATAGTAATAGTAGTTTGGAAAATTTTTGAAAACCTTGAGGATGGGTCTTCTAGTATGAATCATCCCAAGAACTGGTCATATACCATCCCAAAAAGCCCACTTAAAGACAAATGAGGAGTAGTGGCTAAGGCTTGGGCAAATAGGATCCTATCTATGACAAAAATGTGCTCAAACTTATAATTAAAAATAGGTGGAAAGACAAGGTCAAAAGGAAGGGGGTGCAGTTGGTGTAGGGTAACAACGATGTCCTTCGAAAGAATAATTGGTGTCATGGGCTAGAGTACTTTGGCAATGTGATTGTACTCATTGGTTCGCCCTAAAATTAGACATCGGCAAAGACAATTAGTTGAAAAATCTTCCCATGAATGGTAAGAATGGGTCATAAATAAAGCACATGAAGATTCTTCCTAAAAGGAAGATTAGTTGTTTGTCATAAACCTTTTGAGATGAACAAAAACTTTTTGTTGACCTAAATGACCATTTAGAATATAACACAAACACCAATGGGGCAACATGAGAAAAAGGAACCATGCTAACCCATCTGTTAGGTTTCACACAATTTGGTCAAGGGGTAAATGAAAAGCTTGCTTGACTTTGTCTTGGATGGTTCGAGGGAGCTTATGAAATAAACGAAGGTTCATGAAACTCAACTCAAACAAACCCAAAATGGAGTTAGATTGGAGTCGAAACCAACCCGGAAAAATAAGAAGAATAGAAGAGGGAGAAACACATGAAAAGAAAACACATGTAAAGATAACTTTGCTAACATGGAAAAGGAGGTTAACAAGGGGATGAACACTTTTGAAAACCGCCTAAATGTAAAGGCTAGAACAAGGAGGGCAAAGGGTATCCCAAACCAATAGGGGACGCAAAGAAGGAACCATTAAAAAAAAAAACCTACACGCAAAACCCTTAAGAAATAAAAGCCCAAGTAGACCCCCTTCAAAAAAAGATGGAACAAAACCAAACCCATAAAAAAGAAAGGCAAAAACTTTCTTGAAAAAATAGGACTTTCTTGCAATTACAAGAGCTTGCTAGTGACAACAAGCGGAATCATTGCAAAAGCACAACAACTTTGATCTTTGACAAATTGTAAGTTCTTGTTGTCTGCAGGTTCAGATCTTAGATTTTTCCAAAGAACCACCATGAGAAAGTTGCACCGAACTCCTATGTACCTTGGTGCAATTCAACCATGGCTCTCTCAGCCATAGCTATGGCATGTCATTTTTGTCATCATCGTATGTGTCATCTTCTTCCTCACTTGCTGCTCCAAGAAGTTGGACTAGACTCTAGAATGAACACCAAGTTATCAAGCAATCATATTATAGAATATAATATTTTAAGGGATTTTGGCCCCTAGGTCATAATAGGTCTAATTTTATATTAGGATTTTTGACAGATCATATTTTGGCTTGTGTTAAAACTTGAGATTAGTTATAGAGTTATAATATTCTTGAAGGATTTTGGTGTCTTTTAGATATTTCTTTCCAAATTACAGTTTTGCATAGTGAAATATTTGAGTTTTCATAATTCTTCTTTGCCTTAAGATCCTTTTAAATATAAATGGTGAGGCCATAGCATGACATGCCCCTTGTTAAATAAGCATGCATTCCAATCTTTTTAAATATTTCAGAATTAGTTGGAGCCTTTTTTTTTAACAAAAAAATCATTTTGTTCCCCATGGATGGCAGTTCCCCACAACAAAAGAAGACCCACCAGTGAGAACGAGAACACACACAATGAACTATTTACAGTTCTTGGGGGGGGGGGGGGGGGGGGGATTGGATTGGATGAGAACTTTCATCCACCATCACAGATGAGATGTAAATTAACTCCGAATGTGATCATTGAATGTCCTTAGCTAACATGGCACAATCTACTTCACAACTGACAACTCTTGATCATGTTTCTATAAGAACCAAAAGCCCGACACAACAACAAGAAGTATCACGACATTATGAAGAATTTGTTCTGGAATGTTTTGTCAGCCTGTTCATGCCCTGTGGGTGGGTCCTTCTCTCTCTCTCTCTCTCCCTCGGGCTTGCCCCTTTTTAAAGGAACAAGGTTTAGGGTTTGTATTTCTTGTGCTCTAGTGGACCGTTTATTTTGAATTCTCAAAAAACAAACGGTCACTTGTCTTTCCTTCCTGACTAAAAGAAATGAGAGCCAATTGATATCTTTTTGTTTTATTTTTCAAACACTTGACGAAAAGTCTCTTTATTTGACACTTGATGAAAGTTTCTTCATTTGTTCAACATTCTAAAATGTCCATTTCACTAGGTGAAATTTTGTCATTTTTTGACCTCCTGTCTTTGGGCCTGAGTTTGACCCTGTAATCCCTGTTTCATCCCCAATTTGAGTGTATCCAGAAAGTGGGTGAAGTTCAGTACTGCTTCTTTTTTTTTGGAAACTGGGTATCATCAGATCACAAGTTTTGTAGGACTTTATGCTGGCACGAAGATTCACTGAAGAGTAATAGAAGTAGCACCCAAGGTAATGCAAATGCAAAAACTGGAGGTGAAACTCCTGTGAGGGTGGAGTTTCCCCTCTTTGTTTCCTGTGCACTGTTCTCATCCTGACTTTTGATTTCATCACCAGTTTTGGCAAAACTGGAGCCCAATAGTCTTAGTTTGGGGTACTTTACACAGACACTTTTATTAATACCATCTTTGTAGAAATTTGTTTCACAAAATGTTGTGTTTTGTTTATGAATCCTTGAGAGTTCTTTTGTTGCGACAAAAGGGAGTCATTTTGTTCCACACAAGATTTTTGAACAAAAAATATTTTGTCTCAAAATTCATGTGATTGATTTGTTGTGCGACTAAACCTTCTCTGTGGTGGAATCATCCATTCTGTTCCAGCTCACATTTCAATGACTTTACTCATTGGCAAACAAACCGTCCATGAATTCATTTTCTTGTTGGGGAAGCAACATCACATGACAACCCAATTGCAAGTCCCAAACCTTAAGGTTCTCTTGAAAGAGATGCTTTATTAAGCTTGAAAGAGACCTTTAGTCATTACAAAACAAAATGGGTTAGCCTAGTTGGGCATTTGGGTTTTTGGATGCTCTCTCTCTCTTGTTTCAATACTATACTCAAAATTTCAAAACTCACATGATGAAGAAGATATTGAGAATCTGAGAAAAGCTGACATGGCTTGAACCCCACATTAGCTTCCCCCATTCTATATTGATATTGAAGGCACCCTTTGCTCTTGGTGGCTAGTAAGGTCGGTAGGTGGCTAATGAGGGTACTTAAAGAGTGACACATTTTGTCACATGTCAAGGTTGCATCTAAGTTTCTTCTAGAAGGAAAGCACATTTTGTTTGTGAACTTCTTGCATCTGATACACATGACATTGTTCTTTGTCTCACACAAACTTATCTCTACTCCCTCACATAGTGCCACCAACTTCATCCTTAGATTAGCCTTATGCTAGTGTGGCCTGTGCCATTGGCCCAAGTGTGAACTCATTATAATGTAGGGTGGGTGGACACAACATATGACATTATTTTGCAAAGTATTACTTATATCTCATTTTTAAAGAATCAAATATGAAAGGAAAGCATTTACTTGAATTGAATATTAGACATTCAAATGTTACCATGTTTTCAACTGATTCTTGCTTCCAAAACCTGGTTTTTTGAAATTTATTTGAATTTTCAGCTGCAGAATTCACTTTAAAATCAATATTTCCTGCACTCCGAATCCAAATCTTACCAAATAAAGACCATTAAATCTGCTCATCAAGATATTTCCAACAACACCAAAGGCACATTCCAATCCCTCCGAAAATTTCAGCTATAATTTAATTTAATTTTCAGTGAAAAAATCATTCAATATTTAAGAATTTTGCACCACAAGTCCACACCTCGTGGAACCAAGCCCATGCACCCCTCCTCGTTGAGAGCTTTTGAAAGACACCAAGAACATGATCTGAAGCACCCCGGTTCAGTGGATCTCATAACTACAAAACAAAACAAACGACCTTTAGGTAGATTTTGATAGACCTGAACAAGGAATTTGCTTGTAACCTACATATAGTTTTGAAAACCCTAACCCTAAACTAGAAACAATTGCACTACAATATGCTCATTATGTGAAACTACCTTATGTGTAGGGTAAAGCCCAAGGGACCAGGCTTTACTGGACTAAGGGCCCTGTGATGGGGAGTTGAGTGTGGGCTCAAATGTGGTAAAGCTTGGCCCCAAAGACTTTACATGGCACAAAAGTCTTCCACTATTTGTTCTCATGATACTCAACAAGTACCTACCGTGTACCTACCTACCATGTACCTACCTACCGTGTAACACAAGGCTTTTTTTTAAAAGCCACATAACACCCACCTCCATAGGCCCTATGCTTTTCATAAAGCCCATTGGCTTTCTATGCCAATTAAGGTGCTCTCCAGGTATACTAGAAAAATGTTTGGGACAAAATTTACAACATGAAATCACATTTTTTTGGATTTTTCGTAACCAATTGATCAACAAATGTGCAAGGGATGAATGGTTATGCATGTTATATTATAGAAACAAATCTCTTTTTATCAAACCTTCTTTCCCGATTTCCTTTGGCACAAGAATATGGGCCCAATTCACTAAACATTTCATTGATCTTATAATAAAGTTTGGGAAAATTAACACTACAACAAATTTGCAATAGAAAATGTGAAGAACTAGAAAAGGATTAATGAAGTAAAGCTTGCTTTACACTAGGAGTCAAGGCTGAAATAGGAAAAAAAAATTCAATCTGCCCCAAGCTACTAATAGGTAAATGCTGAACTTTATGGCCTTGTATTGGCCCCAAGGCTAAAAAAAAAAGGATACCATGGAATTCGGGAAGCCAATTTGCAACCCTTTGGCACAATGTTCCAGCATTTATTGGCCTTGCCCGGATATTGTGTTTAGATTCGTTGTAGAGTATAGAAGCTTAAGGGATTTTGGCCCCTAGGTAATAAATAATAGGTCTATTTTTATATGAGGATTTTAGAAAAAAGGATGATATTTTGGCTTATGTTGAAACTTGAGATTAATTATAGAGTTATGATATCTTGAGGGATTTAAGTTTCTTTTACAGGATTTTTTGGAAGATTATATTTTTTGCATGGTGAAATATTTGAATTTCCATAATTCTTCTTTTGCATTAAAATACTTTTTCTTAATGTAAATGGCAAGGCCACCGAGTGACACACTGGTTGTTAATATCCTGACATCAATGTTTTAACATCTTTTAGTAACAACTTGGGGCCAAACAAGAAGCCAAAAATGTTCAGAGTTGGTCCCAAGTTTTTCCAGCTCTGAGTCCTAGTCTAAAGTGGGCCTAACACTAGTGCTATTGATCAAGTGGAGGTACATGGGTTTGTATATAAGTGTACATTGTTCACATGTGGAATTGGAATTAGATTTGTGAGAATTCACTGCAATGAATTTGCAACTAAAAAATGTGAAGAACAACATAACAATAAGTGAAGGAAGACTCATGCTATTGACCAAGTGGAGGTACATGGTTTGTACATATGTTGTATATTGTTCACATGTGAAATTGATATTACAATCGTTTGATGGTCCTTCAATTCGATGTGAATTCAAAGTTCGTAAAACAACGATATTTTGTTATTTAAAATATTTACATTTAAAATGATCTAAATCTAGAAGTGGTGCTAAGAAGCCTTTTCTTTTAATTAAAAACAACTCTTGCCAAAAGGTGAAATTAAGAACAAAAGTTGACAAATGAAGTTGTTTTGGGGGGTTTCAATTCAAGAACAATCACTCCGCCACTTTATTTGGTTCCACTAAGTAGCCATAAACATCTATGGGAAGAAGATTAACATTTTGTGCTTCATGTTTGGTTTATAGTCAGATTTTATTAAATCTTCCAAGGGATGATTGTCCTAGAAAACATATCAATGCCAAGGCAAATAAAAGAAACACAAACTCAAACTTGTCCAAACTTTTTTATATCTATAATATGGTATTTTGACATGTATTTTTGTAGAAGGCATGATTCAATACATTGTTAACAATACAAGGATCTACATGACCCAAGGATATGAAAGGATTTGATTCTTACATGTTAACCTACATGAAATTTTGCAAAGGTTTGTGCTAAAATTGCAAGATGACTATTTGAACTATTTGGCCAAGATGACCATTTTCATTTTAAAGTGTTTGTGTTGAAGTGCTTGAGTGAAGTCAAATGAAAGGTTGTCATCAACACCTATTATGACAAGGCTAATCTTTAATAAGCCTTTTTATCCTTGATGGTGTAAATTGGTATCAATTACAGGATTAATATTTTTCCTTTTCTTGGTAGGAAGGACAAGAAATATAAATGCAATTAAATGTCTATCCGTTCCTCATAAGAAGTTTCAACCTATGGAATGTTATGCATTTATTTAGGGCAAATTTCATTGTAGACTTAGTCCATCTTATACATCAATCACAAGCCATTTGGGGTTCTTACTCATGATATCTAATACTAATACTCATGAGAAGTGTGTACCGTGAATTTGAAAATTTTTAACTTCAAGATTATTTATCAAGCTAGAGGGAAATTTCTAAATGTAAATGTATTGAATCAAATAGACAATGGGTAGGCTACTAGCAAATGAAAAAAAAATCACCATTGAAATTCACAATATGTAAGTTCTCTAAAGAATGTAGTTGATGTATAATGTTTGTGTGGGTCAAAATGAAAGTATGCCACATATGTGGAACCAAAAGAACTCTTGGAATTTGTGGAATTTGTAGCACAAAAAACAATTTGTAATTAGGTTTAAAAAGATGACCACTTTGTAAGTCTTGTTGTTGTCTCATGCAAAAGGTTGAAGAGTTTGCATGTGTCCATTTCAAGGTTTTAACTAATGTATGTGTTCTCAAGGTAGGTTGTGTATCCAACAATGAAGAGGTTGTAAAGTAGTAGTGATTAATGGAGGATACACTTTAGGCTTAAATCATTCCATAGAAAATGGTGATTAAGTGAAATAAAATAAAAGGAAAACAAGTGAAAAGTGGATCCAGCAGGCCATGTAAGGCGAGAGGGTTGTCACGTACTAGAAATTTCAAACAATTGTAAAGGTACATTATATTTGTCAACAATGCCAACATTAAGATGATGATGAGTTTATGTCACTTGCTGGTTACATCTTTTTGAGACAAACATGAAACAAACATGACCTTTTCACATTTGCATCTTGCACAAGCACTTAAATAGATAGAAACATGAAACAAATCATTGTAATGAATGGGAACATTTTTCAAAATATGGTTGAAACATATCATTTCCAAGTCTACCCATGATCCCAAAACATGTTTTGAAACATGCTTTCTAATTAACAATGCATTAGACATAGAGGACCACATGCAATAAAAAAAGCATGTGTCAAAATCTATGGCATTGACATGTTGAAACATAGGTCAAAACATGATCTTGTAACATGAATAAAGATCATAATTTTTTAAAAATAGTTCCACACACATACATTTATATATATATTGACAGATGTGGGCTAGACATATGAACAAAACATGGGCACTAGGGAGTTCTACCACCAATGTACATAATGAAAGCATCCATCCACAACTTTGATTTCATATTTTATTGACATTGGATTAAATATGAATTCGTGGGACATGACATGTAGAAGCCTCTAATAGACATGTGAAGTGGGACTATGTCAACATGTTCACAAAGGATGATAAAAATAGATACTTTCATTTGTATCTATCAAACCATGATTTTTCACAAACATAATTCAAAAGATTTGCTTCAAATGTGGCAAATGCACTCAACAAAGGAGATTTGAAATCGACCTCAAAATGGAAGAACTCAAACAATCCATGTTGGTGCAAAACAAAATGTCAAAAATTATTTCTACAACATACCCGTTTTGTGGTTGGGCATTGTTTTAGCCAATGAAACCACACTTCATTCCATACTAACGTGTCTTTGGATATGAATGATGGATAGGGTTTTTGTGTTACATTTTGGGAACAATGGTTGCCCCAAATAGGATCAAGTTAAAGCTTGACTTTTTCAAGCAACAAATTAAACTGCATAGATAACAACTTATGTAACAACTGACATGGTAAGAGCAGGCCACAAACAACAAAGAAATGAAGCAAATGATTGGCTAAGAATAAACGCAAGACAACCCACATGAAACCCACATGCTAAAGAAACATTTAGACCACCCTCCAAAGCTTATTTGCATCTTGCATAAACACCTAGACACAAGAAGGAAACATATATATAGATTGAGCGGAATACTTTTTATAGTTTAGGCTTGTTCTAGATTATTAAGGCTTGGGTTGAATTGCATTTCTTTGAATCATCCTCATTTTGTTCATTTGTATATGCATGTGGCATTGAAAATGAAAGTGTGGCAAACTATGATGTTCACATTGACAATTCAGTGAAAGTTGCTGGTCAGAAGGGAAAATGGTTCAATCTTGCCTTTTTGTACCACACCTACTTTTGCAAGTTGAAGTTCGTGACCTCTTCAAGCTAGTGACTTATTCTTTACAAGGCAAAAAAATTCCCATTGCAGATTTTTGATGCTTGTGGCATTCTCCTACCATATTCCCACCTCCATATCAACACAAAACAATTTTTAAAATGGAGGGTTACAAAAGTACAAGAATTTCCAAATGAGGAAATATTGCTTCACTTTCTAAGAGTGCAAAACAATCATTTAAACCTCCACTTGAAACCAAATAAATTCAACACAAGAGGCAGAGTTGTGATCATGACCACAACAAGAGGTTTTCTCTGGCAGACTTTGGCAAAATCCAGATCAATTTGGTTGGTATAATTCTAACTTCTCCCATTGTGAGTGGCAATGCACAAGGACCATTTTTCACATAGTTGCATGCTATAATGTTCTTGGCTGTAGTACCCATGACCACAAACTTTGGATGCTTGCCAGAGCTGTATGTATAACTTATATTATCCTCACTTCCTTACACAATAAATACTGCCACACTACAAGAAATCAAAACAGCAGAATATATGGTTTTCCTTACAGCAGTAGTAAAACTGGGCTCATGACACATGTATGAGGTAAGCTTTGTGGTTCCTTCCATTTCTATATAAAATATATATGTATCAAAAGGGTGATTGGAATTTTGCAATTCCAATTACAAATCAGCAACTAAAACTATGTCTTCACTAATTCAAATAACTTTTCATACAAGTTACAACGCATGATTGCCAATGCATAAGGCAATTAAACAAAAGAAACATAGCATGCAAATATATCTCAGAGCAAAAATCAATGAGCAGATGCATAGCACAGAGAGTAAAAGTCACAATGGTGAGAATTGTGCTCATCAGCTTGTTCCGAACCAATCTGTTTTCCATCAGCACCTTTTGTCCTCCTAGTTGTACACATGCACTTTAGAGGAGGGGCAGTCACACTCATCTCCAGAAGAAGCTTGGTCTGGACACTACTGCAAAATCAATTTAGTCTATCATTGCTGATCTGAATAAATGATGAAATGACAATTGCCAAATGTAGTGAGCATTTGGATCCATGGATGTGGTTCCCAACTGTGTATTTATTAATGAAATTTATGGGTCTTCAATCTCTGCCATGATCTACAGTATAGTCCTAGATCTGGACACACAAAAAGCAACAATCCATGAAACTAACTCATATGAGAACATTGGAGTCAGATTGGAACATATTCTTATGAAACTCAGATTGGAATGTACTCATATGTATGAAACTGATGCAAAAAATTCTGGGATCTTCACCCAAAACACCATAAGTAAGACAAATGGTGATACATTGAAATATTATGACCTGCATTGAAGTTAATTTTCCTCTAGCACTTCACTCCAAATTGTTAATGGGTGAAAAAAAATTGTTCATCAATTGCTGCTACCTAATTTCCACTTACATTCTAGAGTCCCAATCTTTTGTAAAAACCGGTGACACAACTTTGCAGCATTTAAGGAGATTTTGTCAAAAATGAAAATTGTTTGTCTGGGATGTCATCTGCTCTGCCATGTGATTTGAATGGGCAAGGACAAAAATCAAATGTGCTCTTCTACAAGCCACTCCAAACACAGTAGTCTTTGCAAAGAAAAACAAAGGATGCAGAATACCCATTGGAATTTAGGTACCACCAGTACAGAAGCTTATCTGATAGTTGGCTCCTGTACATGTGAAGGTGCTGCTGGCATCATCATATGCATAGCTGTATGCAGTTGGGCATGCCGATTTGAACACTTTTGAGTATGGAGTTGGAAGACAAGTGGTTGGTGAGCCATATGCATCTGTACAACAATATTGTGGAGTGCCAAAAGCTGCACAAGCACTCTTGCATGCTACCACACTGCCTGTGGCACTCACCACCTGATCCTCATGCCATAAACAACAGCAAGAAGTAGACCCATGAGGATAAGATCATCCCCAAGGAAAATACTGTAGCAAAATTCAGACTAGATCCAAAAAAGCTCATGATCCTTTTGTGTAATAAGCTCTTCTCTCACTCTACTCAAATCTCTTCAACTAGAATAGATTCCAAAGTTATAGTTTCTGACCTGCTATAACTATCATCAGAGTGCTTACTGCTGTAAACCCTAAACCATCTCATACAAGGATATTTGGAGCTATTCTTTAAGAGACAGAAATGCACAGAGAGAGAGAGAGAGAGAGAGGGAGGGAGGGAGAGAGAGAGAGAAATAAGAGCATGACAAGAGAGGACGACAAGAGAACATGGGCATGAACCTGAAGGGCTGCTGGGCAGTGGGTATTGAGGTTGCTGGTGCATCCTGGAACTCCACAAGCGCCTTTTCCACCACTGGGTGTGATTCTGATGGCCATGTTGTATCCATCTACTAAGCTGACATCATAGAAGTCGTCCCCATTTGCGGCATTGAGAGTAAACTCGGCCAAGGAGGCTGGAGGAGCACCTCCTGCACCTGCACACTTGAGAACCCCCCCACAGTCCCCAGTCTGGCAGCTCCCTATTCCATGGGCATCGAAAACGCAGCCAGTACGACCCCAAAATCGACCTCCCCATCCTGCTTCCGCCACCACTGAACTCTTGTTTCCTGGAGCCAATGCAAAACCCCCCTCCGCTAAGAGTGGAATCCCGGCGTTAGCCTGTATGCCCACCCATAATTCATTCTGACACCCATTCATAAATGTGAAGGTTGTTGCAGCTGCAATCTCTGCAGAAACTTACACCCACCCATCCATCCAAACCCACAATAAAACAAGGACATCACCTCCTCAGTTTCCACCTCAACTGTTTCAAGCATCTAGCAACATAGCAGCAGCAGCTGCTGAAGAACATCTGAGGTTATTTTTTCCTGAGAAGATGATGCAACAAATGCTAATGAGAATACACAGAACTGGTCAATCCAGCTGCATTATGTACACAAATTGTCCTCACATTTTGTTTCCAACTTCTCCAGCAGGAGGAGCCTTTGACTGAAAGAAAAAGGAGAGGAGAAAAAGGGGAGGGAGAATGAATGAATGAATGAATGATGAGCTTCACCTGAAATGCAGGTCATTAGAGTTACTGTCAGGCCAACAAACTTCAAGGGGATTAACAACAGGGAACCCATTGGCCTTTCCATATCAGAGGCTAAGTTCAACTGAGAGCAACTCCGAAAGGCCCAGACCTCTCAACTGATGAGCTTTGCTGGTGTTGATTTGTATGAAACCAACTGCAAATGGGTCTGCTCTCAAAGCTGCAAACTGAGCTTGTAAATGAGTTACAGCACACTTGGAAATGGACCCAATCCAGCTTTGCTTGCTTACTTGCTTGTTGGATATAAACTAAGTGGATGATACACAAATGCAAACAACTTAACCGAATTGGCTTGCTGCACCAATCTTCTCCTCCCTCATTCCTTCTTTCCTTCCTGGCTGCCAATTTCTCTGTTTGTAGCCGTTTCTTACTTACTTGCTCCAGGAGAAGCAGCCCACCCATGGCTTTGCCGTTTTGTGCCGAGTTCAAACTTCAAATCTGCACCAGTTACAACAAATTTTCCATCAAGTCAATTCAAAGTAGGCTAGCCTACCACAAAATGTGTTCATTTTGTTTGTTTGTAGTCCCGGAGGACCTTAAAACAGCCATGGGTCCTTAGTATTGCAGGCAGTAGTAGTTCTGCATAGGAGAAGGCCCCACTATGCGGCCCTACCACTGGAGGTCTCAAATCCAGAAGGCCCACATAGCAGGACCTTCTCCTACATAAAATGATTCGGCATTTTTTTCTTGTTTTTGAAAGCATGAAACAGAAAATTGGAACTTCAAAAGGCCTAGCAAAAATAAGATAAGTTAGAGATAGGATTTAGGGTTTAGGGTTTTGTTTAGGAGAAACCCTAAACCCTAAACCCCTACCCTAAGTCCGGAAAAATCCAAATAGGTTAAGATTCAGGCTGGGAAGCAACCTGAAAATACAAAGGAAAAAAAATGGTGGGTCTTTGTATATTGCTTGCCTGCTTCATTTTTTCCTTGTCTGCCCCTTGCCCAAATTATCTTCTTTTTTTTTCTTTTTTTTCCAAAGATGGATGATGCCCAGAAACACTTTCGACCTTGTCGAGTGTACATTTTGGGCTTTTGTAATGTGTTTGTAACCGAACCAAATTACTTAACCAACTTCACAAAAGCCCAAAACGTGTATAACAGAATCCAAAGTGTGTCTGGGCAGCTCCGAGATGTGTCTGGGCACACCACCAGAGACATATTGGGCAGCCAAATATGGGCAGTCAATGAAAAAAGAGAGAAGTAAAGAAAGAAGGACCTATATCTCCTAATGCCCCAGGAGAAGGGGGCAATAAATGATGGCATGCATTCATTTTGGGCATGTCCCCCAACCCAAGCGGTCCTTACGCCACCCTTAAGCATGAGAGGAACCTTATCATAAGCTGGAAAGACATTTTCCATTTTTCTTTCTTTTTAGTATAATTGGAGAGCACTAACCTTTACATTGTCAACTTGGGTCACTAGAGAGAGTCAACACAGAGAGATCGGATGATGATGTTACAGTCTTGCTCTGCAATATACCTAGTTCATTACCTATTAAGAAGAGGTGAGGACTTCGAAAATTTCATATAGCCTGTGCTTTCCAGCAACTACAAACACACTGAATGATTGCTAGTCACAGTATGAGACTTGGAAAAAAGAACAGTACTAATTTGGAACAGTTGGACTATTTACAGGATCTTAACAGACTGTTGTTCTCTAACGTTGTAGACCAAGCTGCCCAGAAAACTGAATACTACATGGGGGGGGGGGATAAACAAGCCAGCAGCAGCTGCAAAATCACTGGCATACGTAAGTCTTCTTCAGCACCTTGATGCTTTCTGCAGCTGATGTCCGCAGACATGTCTCTGATGGATTCAATGATACAAATGAGATCGGAGGGGATTTTCACAAGAGCCCTGTGAATTATATGGTCCATAAAGCTTGGACATCTCGTGCAACTCTAGCTCGCCTTTTTTTTTTTCCAAATTCAGGGGGCACCTGAATCATATACAGAAAGGGAACAACAAGAATGAAGAACCATAACTTCCCACACCACACTTCTGAAGAGAAATTAAAAGATGCAAAAGATTTACAAAGGCTCAATTTCATCTTTGAGTGAATCAGCACAAGTAGGGCCCAGCACAAAAACCTTGATGAGAACCTTTCCAGTGCCCATAATGAAGCCTGCATCAGTGTTCCTTATTCTAATGGCAAACTGTCCAAATGCACCAGCATTGCATGTATGTGAATATTTTCCAAATAGTACCTAAACCCATCCCACATCCTCAGAATTAGTGTTTGGACTGCCAAGCTGTATGATCCATACACATGGACTTTTAGTCTCCTGGAGAGGGCCAAAATTACAGTTCCATACACATGGACTTGTACTCTCTTGGAGAGTACCAAAATTTAACAAGTTCAAAACTATAGCTTAGAAGTACCTCGCCAGGACGACAATGACCCTCTTGAGCAAGCACCACATGACACACACCCTTGTAATCTGGATTTGCCTGCACCATCCCACAATCTCTCTTCCATCACACTCTTGAATGCTCCTAATGTTGTAGAGACCGGTTTTTCTGTTTCCTTCATAACATAAATCTCTCAAGAAGAAAGTTCTCAATAGCCACTATACTCTAGAGAGAGTCACCTGGGGTCTGGAAATTCTACAGTGTCTCCCTCTAGAGCTGATGCTCATTGCTAACAACTGGCAAGTCACATCACATCACAATATTTAATCCAAGACATCAATAGCATTTAACAGTAATTTAGATGTTGTATGCAATTTGCTGTTCACAAGAAGGAATAGCATTGATAGTGGGCACAAGATGAAATTGCAATTTAAAGGTGATGAGGTGAAAATAACCCTAAAATTGCTGAGTTCCTTGATATCATAGAAATATTTGATGTCTGGCTCCAATGCAAATTCATGTAGAATGTCCACATTTTTGTTTGCCCGCTCATTAGCTGCAAAGATGTAGTGGTCAGGTATGAGCACCACCTTTTCACGATCCCATACCTGCCAATTGTAGGCCAACATATATACATAAATCCAACAGCATGAAGCCAATATGATATCTTCAGACAAACATTTCCATCCCACATAGACTTAACCTTAAAGAATGACTTACAATATTTGTGCACATTTGTAAATATATATATTTGGTATATGCATTTGGTATATTTGCAATCAAAATTTAAATTACAAAAAGAATAGAATTCAACTTGGGATAATTGAACCCATAAAAAATGCACCCAATTTGCACATTGAGTGGAAAGGAGATTAGTGTTACCAATCATATGAATTGCTCATAGTGCATATTAGTTTCAATGTTAGATCTAATGTTTTCAAACTTGCACATTTAACTTGAAGAGATATATATATAAACCTGATAATGTTTTATCAATTGATTTTGTCATTTTCTATTTTGATGCTTATATTTTTATTTCTATTGATTTTATGTTCAAAATTCAAATACATGTGCAACAATTTGAGAATATGTAAACCTTAAAAAATAACTTGTGTTATATTGAAAATGAGGATGCCATAAATTGTACAATGCAAATTCCAAGTACATATGTGAAATTTGTGTTCATGCAATTCAATAAAGAGCATTATAAAATAATTATTCTTCCAACAAATTATTGATAATGTTTTAATATATTTGAAACAAATTATTAATAATACTTTAATGTATTTGAAAATGTATAATGATGATGTATATTAGGGTTCATACATGTAAATTCTTTCTTTTTATCCATTTGAATTCTTTAATATATGTATTTTGAAATTTGAGTTATTTAATTGTTAAATTTGTTGATATATTGTTGTTATCAATTTCAAAGTTTACTATATATGTCTAAAATAATCAAAATTCATCCCAAAAGTATACATATAATTTACATCAATTTTTAACGTATTGTGTTGAAGTATATAATGTCTATTTCTTGCATTTATTCCTTGTCATTCAATGTTGTATATATATTTTTGATTTATGAATTTGTAATTAAAATTTTAACTACAAATGCATTAAAAATATAAATGTTCAATTTAATGACTTTATATTATGGTATTATTATTCGATTTTTCTTCAAAACCAACATATATTAAATGATTATATTGAAGTATATAATGTTGTCTTGTTGTTCAATTTCATAAAATTTTAACATTTTTTTGTGCAATGTTTGATTTCTTTTGCATCAAACATATAATTTTGTGTAAAAAGAACTTTTGCATGATTTTCTTTTAAGGTCTTTTTTTGTCTTTTTTCCTCTAGTTTGGTGTTATGTTTTCTTTTTTGTGGTGAAAATGTAATTTATTTTTTATTTAAAAAAATAAAATTCCACATTGATCATTCTTTTCATGGATAAGTTTCATGGATCTATGTTAAAAATCTGTTTTGTAGAAAAGCGTTCATCCAAAATGTTGTGAATTTAATTTGCAAAGGTTTCGAGTTCTTAATAATAAGATCGGAAAGAAGAAAAAGGCAAAAAATATATATTTGCATCATACATTTAGTAGTAAGGCTGCAATAAACAAATTAAAATCTTTAGTGCATGGATTCTTTTCTAGTTTCAAATTCAAAGAAATTATTCAATGGATTTTTAATTTCCTACTGGGCTTTTCATTTTTCATTGGATTATTCTTTAGATCTTGATGGATCATTCTTCACTAGATTTTTGTTCAGATTTTAATTTGTTATTTTTAATGGGTTTTTCTTTCATTCTGAAGGTTTCATTCTTTTATGACTTATTTAAATTATGGTGCAAGAACATTGGAATTCTTTGTTTCTAAATAAGATGAGTGAAATCTTTATTCTACAATGCTAAATCATTTGAAAGAATGAACATGTTTTTTCTTTGAATGTTGACCTATATACTTTTGGTGTAGACTTTAAAGGTGAGTTGTGAGCAGATGAATACTAACAAGTGGTGACAAAAAATTTAAAAATGATCTACAAAATCTAAAAGGTTTAGGAATTCACATTGATTAAGGACAAGCACCAAAACCAGAAGAAAATTCCAAGAGAAAGACATCCATCATGATCTTCATAATCTCATGTGGTTTGGAGGTGCCAGAGTAGAGTTGGATGACTAATCTGCATCTTTGGGTTATGGAAGTTCACCGACGCTCTTGGGGTTGTTGCAGATGATTAGACCAATGCCAAAGTCAATGATGATCAGGGAGAAGAAAAAGTGGCACCCACCGATGATCACTAGTTAGCTACTACTGCCAACTTTGTTACAATTACACTGAAAGATCTTTGGAGCCTTTTCCTTGTGTTGATCCATGTCTATGTATTGCAAGGTTTCAAACTTCTGCTAGTTTAAGCAGCTGATCACCGCCACGGAGTTGGGAAACCAACCAACAATTGAAGAAGAAAGAAATAAAGACTGTAATTCAATCTCAGCTTGACTCTCTTGAAGTCTAGCTGCTGCAATAGAGCAACAGTAAACACCACACAATTGGATGCAGCAGATTTTCTTCACTCACCATGATCCCAAATAGTTTGCTTGTCGAATTAAAAGAATACTTCATCATGAATACTAGGAGCAACAAGACAAAGGGTTGAGAGTTTTATCAAAAGTGTCACATTCAAAAAATGAGCATATGCATTGTGCTCATAAACAAATTCTTAAACCCTTTGAACTTCCAATAGTTTTTGTAGAGACAAAACATCATAAGACATATAATTGTTTTTAAATGTAACAACCTAGGAAATTGAAAGCTTTTTGTGAACAATATGGAACATCAAAGGATTCCTCTACATTGGCTTGAACATTTACAAGCGACAGTAGCAATGCAAGTGTGTCCATTCGCAAATATCTACCACCCATTACCTTAAGAAACTTAACCCTCTCTCTACATCATCTCCTTATACTTATAGCTGTTGTTATGTTTGCTACATCCCCAAGGAGTTTCAGAAAGACAGTACATGCAGAAAAGGTTGGAGTCACAATACCCAATCTTGTTGGGATCTTTAGCAAAGTAGGCTTCACACACACTGCACAGTCAAAGCACCTGAACCCATGTCATAGATAAAAAAACATACATAAAGCAGTAACATAAGGACCTAAATAACAAATTTTGACCTAAAGAAGAAGGCTGCTTATTAGCTCCTCCATCCACAAACTCATGTGAAGAACCCAGAGGAGGAGGACTCATGTTGTTCAAGGCCACATCTAATGAAGGATGCAAACCTTCATGCATTTGGCTGTCAGGGCTCTGGAGAATCATGAGCAGACGATTGGATGGGGAAAAAAAATGGTGGTGGTGGTTTTGGTCCAAGAAGATTGAATTCCCCTCCTCTTTACCTCCAACCTTCTGCACTCAAAAACATAACAAACAAAACAACAAAAAACTTTGATGGTAAGAAGTTGACTCTGATGGGCAGGCATCATCAACAGAAAAGTTTTCCACCATTCTTCAATCAACAACACTGCATAGAAAGTTGTCCATAACTCACACACACACACTCTCTCTCTCTCAAAAAGAAAAAAGCCCTAAACAACAAAAAACACCACCAAGTTCCATTTACTCCTAGAAACAGTCCCAAGGTTCCTGAGGCTTCTGTTTCATACGGAACTGATGAAAACATTCCAGTCTGAAATTTTTACATAGATTAAAGTTGCAATCAGTCTTCACTGCAAGAAAGGGACTGGTTCACCTTCTTTTTCCAAGACCTGTGGCATGCAATAATGCAGCATTGACAGCAAGACACAGTGCCATACCATATGGCCTCAAGTAAAATCTTCTTCGCTGGGCATTTCAAAGAGATTAAAACCAGAGTGAATTACTGTGGTTTGAATCATCAATGATGATATTTCCTTTCCTAGATAGCTTTCAGAGTTCACATACATAAGCTAATTCATAGATATGGATAGGGAATTCAGAAGATTACACCACCTCCAACAGTGTGTTCGGTAGAAAAGATACTTGTTCACTTGAAGTAGTTGAGAAATATGGCTCACATCGTTTGTCAGGGAGATTGGTAAGGGCTGCACACATGCATTTCAAACTATTGTAAGTGCCTTATGCACTGAATGGTTGTTACATCCTAGAGAATACATTATCTGGTCAACAGGAACAATTCAACTATGGGCTATAAGTTGTAGTTTACATTATACCTGCATTTCTTCTAGAAGTTGCTCAAGTTGGCCCTTGGTGCAGGAAGGAGAATCCCCATAAGCAGTGCATGCACCTCCTCAACCACTGCCTCTAACTCATGCTGGCAAAGACAGTACCCAAAATGAATTCAACCTTGAAAGGATTGTGTTTCAGGGGACTTTGATATAAATTTGATACTTTACTGTGATCTTTATGACTGAACATATTTATAAGGTTCTGTAACTGCATATCCCATATGGACTGAATTATGATATTCTTTGACTTTGAAACCTACACTTGCTAAGGGAGACCAATTCCAAACTCCTTCCCACTATAATATTGCTACACTGGTCAAAACATAGTAAGCATGGGAGCATGCCAAAAAACTTGACAAAGCACTTGGAAGTGTGCCACTAAACCAAGCATCACATTGATATGATGCTTTAAGGTGTGGGCTTTCTTTATCACAATCTAGAATTTGTTTATCCTTTGTCTTCACTGGCAGCAACAACCTCTGGATCCCCCATCCAACATTGACAGTTGAGCTTTTTTGCTTACCCAAAGTATGGAGTGCTACCAAGGCCAATCACTGGAAAACCCTGCAAGTATCCTTCTCAGTCAATCTAACTTAGGACCTCAGCTATCTCTAATATAACTCATATCCAATTTGGCCTCCAGATTAGGTGTCCAAAGCTTGAGCATGGTGTCTTCTGGAAATTGACAGTTTCAGCAATTAGTAGCATATACAGGCAACATAGCTCTTGGATGAGTGCACCACATTCTCATTGTTTGGATTCCCCCAAAGTGCTTGTCTAGGGTACATGATTTGGAAGCTGTGTTCATACTTTAAAATTTCCTGATACATGGAGTAGGTAATTCCCTAAAAGAAAAGATAAGAAATATTAATTGCAATTTGACTCAAACCCTAACTGGTTCTCACAACACAATTATGAGCACAACTCTCATCAACAAATAAACTTCCTTTTGAAGGGCCAACAACTAGTCAAGCCTTATAAGGCCACAATTCCACAGTGCCTTTATTGGTGGTAACAGTTTCCTCACATGCTCTAACCAGGTCTGCAAATGAAGATAAAGATAAATGGTTTTAGGTCTAAAGTTGCTATTTCATGAACATGACATTTGCAACAGCCTAATGCATGGGATGAGGCCCACATGTCCTGTTGTTATATATATTGACAAGAATGGCCATGTCAAAGTTCAACATCCTTAGAATAGGAAATTAAATGTGGACAAAAACCTGCACAAACAAGAATATGAGAATGCCAGGCACCTTTCCAAGAGACGTTAGCTATTATAGATGTGGCAGCTCTTCAAACTCCAAAGGAAAGTTATTGGCCTCCTTCAACAATGCCTCTACATTCTCCTTTTGAAAACATCGGAACCATCCCTTAGCACTATTGAGCTTTTGGCAACTGTGACCTGAATTGACAAATTACCAGACAACTAAATCCAAGTGATCCTTCAATCTATGCCTTACTAGCCTCTTTGTCAACACTCATCTTTTTGCACTACAACAGTCTTTGCCCTTTCACTTTGGACATACAGAGAAACAATATCTCTCATGAGAATTGAGAATTGTCCATTCTCACGATTAAGAAATCTAGAATAAGGTCAAAGAAAGATTTCCGAAAAAGGACTTACAGAGAAAACAATTTGCAATTCATGCTGCAGTACCTGGGGAGGGGATTGAATTGACAACAAGTTGACAATTTGCTGTTGCATGGAATGTTCCAAAAAATCCTATTCAATATAAACAACTCTCCTAAGGTAGGATCATTTCACTAATAAACCATTAGATGCAACATTGATGTCTGAAAGATTTGCAGTATTTGAAAATAACATGAGCTTAAAGATGTCAAAAATTGCGTAGTAACCTTCAACAATGCAAGACATGGCTCTTCACATGGCACAGGATCCCTAGTTACCAAATGTTGAACCTTGGAGAATGGCACTTTGACTGATGGTCTATTATCCTTGGCTTGTAGCCAACTATTGACAGTGGCCCAACATTGTGCCACTTCTTCACCCTAATTACAAATAGCAGCCAAAGTTCTCTCTACCACCTGTACTTGCATGGACTTCCATCTTAGGTGTACAGTACAGCAAACAAAGGCCGATGTGACAATGGTGGACTAACAACAAATTGAGCTGCTCAGGGGAAGGAACATACTGGGTCCATCTCATGGCCTGCCCACAAAAACTGCTCAACTTCTGTGAGCAGCTCTTTCACAACTACGAATGTAAGAGTATGCTTCAACTCAATTTGTGCCTTTGTAAACCATTCTTCGGCCAGTTCGAACAACAAACCCATATTCCTTCCATTCACCTGCAACAAGGACAACAGGAACAATTAGAAGAATGAGACAACAGACCACCATCATCACATATGAAAAGTCCCAAACAACCAGTGCACATATAGATATAACAAATACTCAAAAAGTGAGGCAAATTCATCAACACAAGATTTTCAATATCAACTTGCCAGTATAACTCTTTCCCAAGGAAGCATTGTAAGAAATTAAAGACAATCATAAGAGCCTTGATGACTGTAAAAGTAATGGAACACAAACCAGAAGACACATTTTAGATTGTGTTTTAAGCCCTCACGCCTACCTTCGCTAAATACTTCTTAGCCTATTAACAGAAATGTTGCACCCATTTCATGAAAAGGAAGGGCTCTTGAGACCATCCACTTTCAACCACTACAATCGAATATCCAAATATTCAGGAATGCAATTACAGCGAGGCAACAAAAACATACATGCAAGTGCTCAATACCACTATCCTAAAGGCATCTTTGCTTCTGCAAAATACTGAAGAATGGGTGGGGGAAGTGCATAACTTAGGAAGCCATTCACTCGAGAGGAGGGAGGACCATTCGGAGTTGATTTTACAAAAGTATACACCACCAGAAGCTCAACAACTTCATCAGAAATCACACCAGAAAACAAATGTGACCACATCCATCTCTTTGCTAACCTGCAATGAACCACACTTTTTTACATGGGTAGAGCATAATTGACAGTAAGGACCAATCACAAAAAAAATTTCCCATACATCCTGATAGAATCCTAACACAGTTCCAGCATTCATTCCAAAGGCAAGTCTTCAACCTGGTGCAATATGAGGTATATGTTATTCACTTGACGGCTAGACCATAGGCAGGATATGCACCATGCAGAGCCTGAAGTAAGCTTGCACGTGCATTTTGCAACTGCGCATCTTGCACAAGACCTTCAATTTGAAAAGGCAGCAGCTCACCTACACTTTTATCTAATTGACCCAAGTCCTTAAAATAGAGAAGAGAAAGTCTAAATGTATATTCTTCCATAAGAAAATTTGTTCCCTCCTGTACCAATCCTGCTTCAAGAGGTGTAAATCTTCTACTGCTGCCACCGTCCTTGTGATAACATGGTAACGATTGCGATCGAGCTTGCATATAATTATGGACTGTGAAAAAAATCTTTACTTTGAAGGTGTTTTAAATGATGCCATGTGGCGCTCTGAAAATTCAGACTGCGTTTTGAGGCCTCAACCCTACCTCCATTAAAAAAAAATGCGATAGCTTCTTGAAGGTGGGATGAATGAGGAAGGCTAGTAAAGAAAGGATTGGGATGGGAACCATTCAATGTTTTGGGGACAACAATGTAAATGAGTAGGAGAAAATGGTTGAGGAAGAAAAGGGCTAGTGAATTTTTTTTCAATGCACAACACAAAAGCTACCTCACATCCTCATTAGTTTTTCTTTTATTAGCATTGTGAGGGATTAGATGTGAAAGAAAAATCTGCCTAAGGTATACTCAGCTATGCATTTTGACACAAATTGTATGGTTTGTGGTTTGTTTGGTTAAAGTTTTGATTTTGTGAATCTTGTTACTATATAAGGTTATAAGGTTTTGTCTAACTCAAATAGGATATAGGGAGGATATTTTAATGATTTGTCCAAGACTTCAATGCATGTTTGTTGTTGAAGTACGAATTGGTCCCACCAATTGAATGTTGTTTGTGAATGAGAAATGGTTTGATTAGTTTTGTGAGAATCACAATCATGCATGTAGTAAAAAGGTTGCAAGGAAGAGATTGATTAGGAAAAAGTAGGAGGGTGGGAAGCAAAATTTGTAAATCAAACTCAATAAAAAAAAACTAACAAGGTGATGGGAGGTGACTTATTGACGACACATGATTTTGAAGATTGGCTAAGGCAAGAATATAGTGTTAAATACATGGATTTAAATAAATAAAAACATGTTAAGGAAGATGATATGGATCTATGTTTTTTCATTTGGATGATGAAGAGGGAAATAATAATCATATAGGTGGTGAAAGAGGGATGCATGTAAAAAAATTTGAAGCCAACATATTTGTGAATCAAATATGACATGTGAAATAAAATCAAAATTTATCCAAGGCATGACAACGAAGAAAATCCCAACACTATTAGATATTAGAAAAAAAAATTCTTAATGTTTATGCTTGGCATAAAGGAAAATTAAAATTTTATACAATTAAGGAGAATTCCATCAATACCTAAAAGTTTTTGCCATGTAGGACTACACCCAATAGAATGTCAATTTGGGAAGAAGTTATGGTCAAACAACAAATTGAGGTTCTTGTGTTCGAAAAGTGAAATCAAGTAATTTTTAGTATGCATGTAAAATCACATTGCCTTTTAAAGTGGAGAGGATGAAAGCCAAGGGTTTGTGGATAGTATTGTTCCCTAAACCTTTAAATTACACAATATTTTTTTCTTATGTCACTTGTTGAGTTGGGTAAGTCTAAATGGTTAGCGCATTAGACCTTCTTTAAACATTTTGGTAGATAAAAATGGCACCAAGTGGACATCAAGAAGCCTCCTCTTTTAACTACTCACCCAATTTGTTTGATTGAACATTCATGCCATTTAACACATGAAAAATGCCACTAGTATATTATCATGAATCATGATAGTTTTTTAAGGATGGGAGGACAAAAAATTTAAATGTTTCTTGATAAATCAAACATTCATGGCCAAACATGGGCAAAACACCTACAACATACGTGAAATGTATTTCAAAGGCTTAGGGGAGTCAATCTTAAACAAAATTGAACAAAATGTTGTTTTGCTACTAAAAACATCATTTTTCTTAGCCATCTAGTGCACATGAGGTCGGTACACAACATGATACATCCAAGGTTGAAGATATACTAGAATTCCCAATACTTAAAATCATATTCAACGTCACATCAAACAGAGGTCTAATTAGATTCTATTGAAAAATATGAATATTCAATATGCAAAAGTTGTTGTAATTCTATTTGAACTATCAAAATGGGATGTGGATTTGAAGCATTGATTTTGATTGTAGTCCTTAATTCTATAACTTGAAAGCTAGATTTTAGCAAACAATTGGATGTCAATTAATCACCAAAGGGAGTAGAGGCAATTTTCCCAAAGAGAGAATAGATACATGACAAGATGGTGGCATATGTTAACAAAGTATTATCATTAGCACAAAGAAAATTTCACCCAAGGGAAGGTGAGCGTAATACATAAGAATCTCAACACTAGTTTATTTGGTAAGGTTCTAAAATGGTTTTGAAGTCTGATCTAATGTTGTGAGTTAATGTGTGTTTTAACACTACAATCCAAACACTCAATTTTGATTATTAAAAAAAAAAGATGAGTTTCTTTGGTTGTATGTTTGAAGCTAGTTATTCATGTTTTAAAACCTTGTGGTTGACGTTCTAAAGTGACCTAAAAAGTAATCCTAAAATCAAAAGGTTGGCAACTTTTGGAACTAAGTTGATAGTGTATTGTGCACCTTCATGAGCGGGTGATCATGCATTGCTCAAAATAGTGTATGTTTGTTTTTTTCTGGTTTATGTTTTGCAGCTATACATTCATGGAAGAAGAAGAATGTGGGTGCTGTGTTTGGAGGTTGAACTTGCAAGTTGTGTGTTTGGTTTTTGTTCTTCATGAGCCCTTTTGGGAAGGTTGTTCCGATTGATGGACTGGATTGCTGATGGATTATGTGTTGTGGCTATTTAATGAATGGCATTTCTTCATCAAGAGGCAGAGTTTTGTTTCACAACACAAAGGAAGAGCTAAGTTTTCTATGACTACAGTGTGTTTTTAAATAGTAGATAGAATGTGTGTAAGTGGCAATGCATTGAAGAGATGAATGCTCGATGTGCATAGTATTGGTCTCCACGAGCCCACTGCATTGGAGATGCAGAATTCTACATAATAGGATTATCATAGGCTAGTGGTAAAGATGATGAAGAACATTAGAGGATTTGTGAGCGACTTGCTTCTTGGCATTGCATTAAGTGAGATGAAATTGGGGATTTGGGTTGAGTGGAAGTGAGTGCCCTTGGTTGGTGCTTCGAATTTGGGATCTGCAGCCAATTTGTTCATATGGGGTTTTGGGACAGAAGTTTTTGTTCTGGGGTTCTTCAGAAGTGTGGGGTGGTGCTGGGATTTTTTACTTATGAATTTTTTTGGGATTAAGTCAGAGAAGGTATGAAGCAATGCCAGGAGATAGTCAGTTGATGCTCAAAGAGAGTGATTCCAGAGTGTTCTAATTCACCTAGGCCTTTTAAGTTTAGAAATAGGTGTTGTGTATCCTGGTTTTAGGAACATTGTGTGTGACATTCTGTATGGATCATGGAAACTGAAATTGAGAAATAAGCTTTACGATTACAATTTTCCCCTTTCTTTTTGGCCGCACTAACACATTATTTCAAATTCAAGAACCTGCAAGCCCAATTCCATGTACACATGACACACTACTCTATGTGAGTAGTGTATAGGTACAAAGTTTTATAGCAATTGAAAATTGGGGTTTATATAGCTACACAATTCAACAACTAATAGAAACTAATGCTCCACTTTGAAGTTGAGCTTATTTGTCAACTTTTCAAAAACGTATCAAGTCGTCTACTTTAAAAACTTGCCTCTCTTTTCAAGAATGTTTTGTCACAATTCCAATTTCAAGTCTAAATCTAGAGAAAAAACTCGTTTCAAAAAACTCCAATTCCTGTGCCAATCACGAAAAAAAAAGGTGTGAGCTTGGGTCCTAGCCAAATAACTTTAACCCTTGATTTTAACATTGCAAACCATTTAACACTAGATTGGACTCAAAAACCACCTTCCAAACCTACCCAAGAACTCACCTAGAAGCAAGTTTCAAACGAAGACTGCTTACTCAAGGATTTGTTGGACTGATCTAATCCAAGAGCAACCCAAGGTTTGGGTCTTCTATGGTTTAGGGTGTTTTCTTTTGCGCCCCCCATAACTTTCTCTTGCAAGCTTTCAAGCTTTCCTTTTGTTCCTAATCTTACTCTTTTGTTGCCATGCAAGGATAGGCCAACATCACCTTCTTCATGTGTTGAAAACTACAACAAGATGTGACAAAACAAGTGTCATTTATCAAAAACACATACTTCAATTTGTTGTATTGTGTAATTTTGGGGACAATTTGTATGATGAAGAGGAAATCTAGTTCAAGGACTCAATATGAATCAAATCAACACTTTCCTTTTCAAAATACCTTTGCACCTACTCCTGACAACAGGAAAGTAAAGGGGAGTAAGTCTGGAGGCTCTAGCAATTTTTTTTAACCAGGCAAACTTGAACAATGAGTTGTTAAGTTGGAACTGATTGTGCATCACAAGAGGTTAGTACAAGCAAAAGAAAAATATGACAATACTTGTAAAAGTGGGAGCAGTTGAAGTTAGTTCTAGTGACACTAGTTATGGTAGGTGCTGGAGGAGAAGAAACAGAGATGGAGCAACCAGAAGGAGGAGACTTCCATTGGTCCCATTTGCATGATACGGATATCTGGCATGATTTTGCTTGTATTGCTACATTGATTGGTGAACAATTACATGATGATTGTGATATGCAGGAACTCAACAGGGTGAAGAAACGAATGAGGAATTACTACTGGCATGGAGATCAACTTTTTTTAATGGGATGTCGGTGCACACTCATGTGAGATTTGTTCTACAGGGTACCAACAAATACCGCTGGGCCCCTACCCAAGACAAAAGCAACTGCCAAATACATTCTTGTGGCCATAGATCATTACTCATAAGGGTGTAAGACAAAAGCCATACCTGATCATGGTGCAAGCACTGCAGCTATTCTTGGAGGATGAAGTGATCTACAGGTAGTGTGTCCCAAAATACATCCTGACTGACAGTGGAGGAGAATGGTCGGCTGAGCCCCACACACTGTAAAAACTGGGGCTGCTCCTAAGGGTCCAATCCCTAGTACCAAGGCATTGCCAATAATTTCTTATGCACAATTCAATAGCATGATCACATGGCACATGCTGACCTTTTGCTGACTCACCCTGGTTTCTCTTCTCTTTCAGAGTTGGTCTTGCAAGGTCAAGAGTCTCCTTCAAACATCCCCCCCCAATGCTCTGATCGGTTTTCCACTGTCTTTGCAGCTTCAGATCAAATTTTGACAGCCCACGGTGGCTACATAGTGCAACCTCAAGAGAAAATGCATATCACTAACTGTAATGTAAATCTTGTAAAAAGTTCTTCCTGTCTTTAACAGATTAAGTCTAGGTCTCATTGTGAAACTCGTGAAAGAGTATAAGGACAAGAACTAAACTCTGGCAATCAAGTTGGCTGCTAGGTATTATCTTTTCTGAAAGGGTGTAGCACAGACAATGCAAAGCTGTGACAACCCACTCACTATATTGGCATATTGCCAATAAGTAACCCAGTGATTTGGGACGGTGAGCATGTATTTTGGAACTGCACAAGTAACCACATGCTCTTACACTAGAAGAAAGCTCCAGTGCAGCACTGTAGTCCATGGACACCACTGTAGGACAGAAAAGTCCTTTTCTTCTGGAAATACATATGCATTATGATTTACAGCACTGTGACATCACAATTTAAGAGTATCTTTTTGTCAAAGAGGGACATAAAAATGTACACTTTCCTGTGATGGGTCACCACCTTCTTATAAGTGATGACACAGTCCTGAACAAATGCATCCCAGATTTTGATTAACCAACTACCACCCTGCTTATCTAATTGGCTGGAGGATTTCATTCTCATCCAACTTTACAAAACTTCAAAAATTCCAGTCCCTAAGGGTATCCAGCTTAACATCAGATCACCAGTTTCAAGCCAGTCTGTTTTACACATACACCCACACCATGCAAAGCCTGTTAGGAAGAGCAATCATTCACCACCCCACCAAGAACTGCTGTTTCTAGCCTCTCAAACAATGCTTTGGAAAATATTATGTAGAGGAGCTCACATTCTCTATTGTGAATCTGTCAACTCCTGATAGTGCAGGCATCTGCCACTCTGAAATAAAGACAACCTCTGCTTCTCCTGTTCATCACAAACATCAAAAAAGCTTTTAAGATTTCTGCATGGTTAAAACCTGAAAGTCTTTCTCAAACAGGCTTTGGGAATACAGAAAAGGATTAAATTTTCTGCGGGGTCTATTTAGAGAAGCTTCTAAATGAGTTGTGCAAGCTAGTAATTGTTTGCAGAAACAAAGAATTTCTAACTAAAGAAGTTTCTGCCTTATACAGTTCTGCTGCCTTGAAAAACACCCAATATGAAAGTGGTGAGCCATGTCTGGTCACAAACCTGACATGGGCCCTTGTAGAAGCAAGCGATGAGTAACAAACTCCTGCCTCAAACCAGCACATGCCACCAGCATTAGCCTAATGCTGAAACACACATAAGCTAGTTGCACACCCAAGTTGTAAAACCCATGCAAACTGAAAGAAAATATATGAACCTGCACATTGATCATCCCAACTTTGATCATTCCAAAAGGTTGTCTCAATGCAAAAGCATAGTGCATGTTGAAAAAGCTGAATGCGTCAAAACTAACTTTGAGAAAGAAATGACATACACTAGTATAATACCCACAGTTCAAATCGGTCTTTGGAAATAGCAGTGGCAGATTACCTGCCACTCTGCTGGCATGTACTCTCGATGCTGTAGACCTGCTCTCCTTGTATCCTTCCTTGCTGCAGGAATACCTTCAGGAGCTTCCTTGTGCATCCATCTCCCACCTTGCCTGCTCTCCATCACACAAGCTTAGGGAGCAAGAGCAAATGCTGTTCAACGTACGTCAAATCCCATATCACAATACATAAGCATAAAAGAAAATTCTAACACCAGCATTTCTGAAGCTGACCAATTATGCACAGCTAGATTAAGCAAAACTGCAGCAAGTTAATGTGAGGCAATCCAGCACAACAGAGTCAATCTGTGAGAGATTTTTTGCACGCTTACCAGTCAGCACCATCAGATGACTGGGGAGAAAATATGGAACACTTGGAGGCTAAAACAAGAAGTCCGTGCATGTTTGACAATTGATGCAACTCTCTGACCACGGCTCGTGTTACAGCTTGTATACTCGGTCTGGTTCTGCCCCCACCATCCATCCATATTCAATTGCTAACCACAGTCATATCCTTGTTATACACCTTAACTTCAACCATTTTGCATAAATGGATATATCTCATACCATGCATGAGAATATACCAAGAGTTTAACCAGAATTCCCACAATCTGTTGGCAGTGACCCACGACTGTGTTAAAAAATAACTCTACAAGGTGTTACCCTACAAAAAGAGGTGAACACAGTTGGTAACAGAGCTACTTAGTTCTAGCACGAGAGATACCAAATGTGGATTGCTTAAGAACCTGGAACTCTCAATGCTTGCTCCAGCTACTAATGATGCTGCACGATCCAGCCAGTAAAATGCTCCAATGCTGCACCCAAATCATGTCCATGACTATGAGATTTCTCAAAATTGTGGACCCAAAACCCTGATGGTCCCACAGAAACAGATTCAGACAACCAGCTCTCTCAATAATAATACTTATGGCTAGTTACATAGAAATAATGTCATATTCGAGCCCTCTTACACCTCTCTTTCACCTTGTCGTGCATTTTCTTGCATGCTACTTTGACTATGTTTTCTGAGCTTTTTAACACAACCAGAAATAAACCCTAAAAGCTCTAAAACAAGGAAAACAACATAGATTTATTTTTTTGCAAATGTGAAAAAGGGGCAGGAATGGCAACAAGGAGTGAGTTAAACCTATCAATAATCAGAAGGCGCATGGATCTACCTTGCCTTTGTGCTTCTTTCACCTGGTTTCGGGTCGTCTGCCATCCATCCACACCAAGCAAGCACTAACCTGGCTAATGGACTGGCAAATCTTATTTACTGCAGGTTGTGAAACAATTGCATAGAGCAGCAAAAAACTGGATTAGAGTCTCTTACAGATATGGAAAATATCTTCATAAGTACTACTGAGAACTTCTCCATGCTTACAAGTTAAGTCAACCTGAATAGAACTGAGAGATGAGGCTATTGAGATTTCTTATCTGACAAAGCATCAGCAAAGAGGTGCCCAAAAAAGTGCAGTCTCAAAATTGGATGCATGTATAGGGTAGAGTGGATTATACCTGCAATGCAGCTATAAAATCAAAACTGTTGTAGCAGCGGGTGAGGAGAAACCGCTCCAAACAAGCATTCATAATGTTGTCTCCATCCTCAATGAGTCCACCCACTGCATCCATCAAAACTTCTCCCTGCCTCTGTTTTTGCTGCAGCACCCCTGCCATGCCATCTCTTGCAGAATCAAGAACATGGATTTGCCTCCAAACACCATAAGACTACTTGTCAAAAAACCCTAAAAGACGTGGACAAATGTCAGCTCCCAACATAAAATGCACCAAAAAAATTAAAATCATACCCTTGCCCCATCCATGCCACAGGAAAGAGCTTTACCCTGGTGAATGCGGGCTTGCAGCAAGCACACAAGCCTTAGTATGTCAAAATGACCATCCAAGTCATACCACAGCACACCTCCTTCCCATCCTCCATACAGTCGCTCTGGCAACAGGCATGTCACTGCAGCCTTCACTAACCCCACCCCACCCATCAAGCCCCACATCCAAGAGACGGGTCCTTTGGATCCAGACATCACAAGTCCCCAATGCAAACGAAGAGCTCACAATTTTCTACAATCGTCAAATGGGGGAATGGTTGAGGACCAAAAAAAACCAGAACACACAAACAAAACAAAACAAAACTCTGAAAAAGATTTGAATTATACTTTACCTGTAAGAGGAGCTCGGATTTAGCAGAACCAGAGGGACCAGCTACTTCCACCACATCTCTAGCCTGCAGTGCCACTTGCTGCAAAGGTGCTACCAAGGGAGTGGTACACCTGGAGTTAGTCAACACTCTATGCAGCATGCAGGCAACGGATTCATGGCCTCGTACCCACTCCCGGACGTCCATCATCATTCTCCCCCTCCTCTTGCTCTTATTCTTCTTCACTCCCACTATTCAAACGACACAAAGAGCAATTTGCAAGAAACAAGGAAGAACTCCAAACAGACACACACAAACACACATGCAATACTGTCAAATGCATGCTTCCTCAAAGCAAGCAACACAGTGAGGATTGAGGGGTTTAGGGTTTAAGCATTAGGGTTTTGGGTGAGGATTGAGGGTTTAGGGTTTAAGGATTAGGCTTTTGGGTGAGGATTTAGGGTTTAGGGTAATAAGTTATAGGGTTTTGGAATTACACGAGACAAGTTTGGAATGTCTTGTTCTCTTGATCTCTCTGGATTTTCTTTTTTTTTAATTATTTTATTTAACTTTTATTTTATTTTGCACATCACATTTGGGCTCAGACTAGAAGTTCAATTTGTCAAATTGCTTGATGAACTTTAAAAACACGCACCTACCTACCTACCTACCTACCTACCTACCTACCTTCAAATTAGATGAAAAATATGTTTGTGTTGGTAAATTTACATCCATGTAGGCTATTTAAATGTAATACGAGAAAAATCATCCATTTCTTTAGATTGAAAAAATAAAATGTCAAGTTGCTCGATACATGCTACATGCTTCCAACTAGTGGATGACATTTTGAAAGATAGTGGACGACTTTCAAAATGTCATCCATTGTCTTTCAAATTTTCATCCATTGTCTTTCTCTATAGCCTTTCTCACAATAACCTCCTAGTCTAGGATCTCTCTATTTTCAAGCTAGCCTTTTAAGGCTCATTGTTGTAATTTGTTTTGGCTATCCATAGTTCTCTTATACTTTTGTTTTTATTATCCCATATTAGCTTCCCTAGCCTTCCTTCCCTAATTCTTAGGGATGCATAACAACTTCATTTTTATTTTATTTTATTTTCATTTTTATTCTTATTTTTTTCAAAAAAATTTAATAACAAATCATGATTGAATATAAGAGTGCGATCACATTTATTTTAATTCCCACTTTATTTATTTAAGGAATTGTGATCGGATATAAGATTGGGACCACATTTTTTTTTCACTTCCTTCTTAGAGAGGCATTAACGATTATAATACTTATTTTAAAAAGTGAGATAATACAACTTACATCAATTTAGAAGGTGGTCATCCCACATTAATGCAAAAAAAATGGGAATTAAAGTTGGATGTGGTATAAATTTGAAGTTGCAATTTTTTAAAACAAAATCATAAATGTTTAAACAAATAAATTATGACCTTTTTTAGTAAAAAAAATTGTTGTTGTTAGTGTTATATAACCTTTGGAGGGCCTTTATTCTTATAAGACTTATTGCAAACAAGCTTTACAAAGGTATGGCACTAATCCCATAAACAAATTTATTAAATAATTTGGTTTTTTTGACATAAAGATTGTAGTATTTAGACCTTTTTTTTTTCTTGTCGTTTTTCTTTTTCTTTTAGGTAGTAGGAAAATTATATTAAGATGTCATTTATATGTTGCCAAAACAAAGAGATTTGTGGTGTTGAGAGTAGGGAAATTTTTTAAACAAATTGAATCATATTCATTCTAAGTTTTTTTTCTTTTTGCTTTAGATGTTGAGAAAATTGTAATAAAATTACATTTAATTTGTGTGTCTAAGAAATAAGATCCATGGCATTGGGAGCGATGAACCCAAAAATAATAATGGGCTAATAAAGATGATGTTTTCATTTAGAAAGATTCAAATTAAAATGTTTTACAAAATATGTAAAGACCGCACATAAAACATAATGCTCGTCTTTAAATTGTAATGTACTTGTGTGACACAAAAGCAAAATTATGTCTACTAACAGACTCTCTACATACATTAACAAAAAGTATCAAGTATTTACATATGAAATAAAATACAAAAAAAACATTTTTGTGACAAGTATATATGGTCTCACGACAAATATAACACATAATCCAACAATGTTTCAAGTCTTGTAGGTTTAGAATAAGCACGTGCAATAGGTATAGTTAAAAACCAAGCAAATTTCACAAGTACATCATAGGTAAATGCATATTATAATGAACCAAAGACAAATAGTTGAAAATTCATTGGAAGTCCATATTTTTAGTGTATTTGAGCCCAATAAACCTTGCAATTTTTTGTTTTTACCTTAAAAACATTAAATGATATTAAGGTTAACATTTTGTTTTGTATATCATCTTCTTATAGGCCCTTCTTCTTATTTTAATGTGAACAAGGCTTGGAAAAAAATAAAGTTTATGCAAGCAAAGCAACCTTTGCAAGACATGGATATTATTATACATTTACACACATATACAAAATATTTTTGTATATACATATATTCCACATAGTATATGTTGGTAAAAGGAATTGAACCTTGGTTTTACACCAATGTCTTTGCCATCAAACCACCACACCATTTTGTAAATACCAAATGTGTTTAACATATTTTCATAAACCTGAATTGATGATTTTTTTTGTCAATGTGTATAACAACATTAGAATTTCAATTTTTTCCATAAACAAGTAAATAGGTATGTACACATGTTTACCTACCTATGTTTTTAGATGTACATACATACTTATGTAAAATATAGTTAAGTATGTAAGTAAATATGTAGGTTGGTAAATAGATAAATTAATCGATAAGTAGATAAATAAATAGGTATGTAAATAGCATGTAGATAGATAAATAGATAGGTAAATAAATAGGTAATTAGATAGGGAGATAGGTAAATGTTAGGTAGGTACATAGATGGTAGATAACACATATTTAAGTAAGTAGGTAGGTAGGACATAGGTAGGTAAGTATATGTTAGGTAAATAAGTAATAGGATAGCCTAGTAGGCATAACAAGTAGGCTAGCCAACCAAATTAATATGGTTGATTTGACTAAACATGGTCATTCAATATGGTTGATTTGATTAAGCCACAAGCATTTTGATGGACCATTAAAAAAAATTGTCTCTTTTAATTAGATGCACAATTTAACGCTTGGTCAAAATGGTCATTTTAATTTTAAAAACAAACAAAAAAAACCATTTATCTTTCATGCCCCATGATTTTAATCAAAATAGGTATCCTTTTGGTCAATGTGGACACTTTAGTTAAGTTATACCTTTTTTTTAAGTTGTGATTTTTTATATGAACATAGGTTATTTCATGACTAGAAATGGGTCACACCTCTTGACAAATATATCAAGATTACGAGCAATTTCAGTTGGAACAACTAAAACATGTTGAAATCATGACAAAAAATGATTTTCTTGAATTGGAAAATGTCAAAGACTATGAAAGTAAAGCAAAAATGGGTGTGTGACATCATGCAAAAAATGATGCATCAAGTGTCCAACTACGAGCATTGGAGAATCAAAATAATTTTTTTTGCCAATAAGATAGGGATCCAAATGTGGCTATCCCTTTCACATCTAATAACCAACTTCATGGCGAATCGAATGCATGTTGAGATGGGGTCATAATGAAGCAATTTCCAAGGACATTATTTTTGGGATTAATGGTGAAGTTTCACTAGTTCACTTTGATTATGTTCAACAAATAAAAAAATGGTGTGCCCATTGCTTGAATTATCATTTCTTGCCAAACTAAAAAAGACCTTGTGACATGGAAAATCATTTTATGAGCATTCCATGTTATGCTAGACTGAAAACCAAGTTGTTTCCTAATGAATCCCCAAAAATGTCAAACTCTAACAATTCATTCACATTTTGATGTATTCTAATTATTGCAAGTGTTAATTTATAAATTGATGATTAATGTGTGTAGATGAATGTGAGAAGGAAACATTATCCCAATATTTTTATACATGTGATATGTATTAAAAAATGGAAGAATTTTTTTCTCCCAATTTTTGATATGGGACCCTACACACTTAAGTGTTCAACCACTTGAAGGACATCATGTATGTTGAACTTGAACATGGAAAAAACCAAAAAGTTTTTTAACATCATTGTAACATTCCATGATGAACGAAAGGATGGACAATTCCCTTGATGAATTTCATCAATACTTTTGATGTCGTTAAAACTCAATTATTGGTTTGTATTTCAATTCTTTTTTATATTTAATGTGTTTCATTATATGCATTGTTGTAGTATAAAAATGGCATATTCTAGAAACAATTATATTTTATTTATAAATTTGTGGGCAATTAGGACGCAAAGGGCTTTTCATGCAAATATGGACATTAAATCATGCATGAGTTTTATCACAATCCACTCAAAAGATGGATATTGATACCCACAGATTATGAGGGGAAATAGTTGATTGGTTAATGCGATAATAAACCAGTTTGATTGTAAATTTAGGACATGTACATGAAAAAGAAAAAATGAATGGACTTGTAGATTCATGGAATAAAATGAATATACGCTTACAAACACATGTGTAATCTTTTGAAATAAAGTAATAAAATATGAGTCATAATCATTTTTAATCAAAGGGGACCACCAACTTCAAAGCTTTTATTTTGGTTTTCCATTTGTTCACTTTCAATAATTGTAATAGAACCTTATTATTGTTAAACTTGTTCTAAATTATGTATTCAATTAATCTCCCAAATCATGAAATCCCAAGAATTTTCATCAATTTTGGTTTCACCAAAAGAGGCTTCAACACGTCATTAAATAACACAAACAATAATGTGAATTTGTCTCATTTCATCATGACTTCATTTTCTCACCACCTTTTTACATTTTTAAATTGTTGATCCTTCCTACATATTTCATTCACCATGACAAGAATATTGTATTTATGATAATCAATGGTTTTAAATGGTTTTTAAGGTTAATTTATGGATAGTCAATTTTTGACCATTCTACCCAAAAAAATGGAAATGAAGGTGGTTTCAATGTTTGTAAATGTCACCTTTACAAATGTCCTCAAGGCATTGTATATGTTGTAATCACCATCAAATTCCCAATGAATGTCTTCTTCAACAAGCAACAAATTATTGATATTCACTTGGAGGTCTAAAGGTGTAGAAAAGTTGCCATGGTTGTCAAACCCAAACAACATACAATAAAGGTTAAACTTTTCAAACAAGAATAAATATATGTAATCAAAGTACACGAAAAATATCAAATTATACATATATAAAAATTAAGTTTTGTGACAAGTACAACAAATGAAATTGTGATAGGTATAACAAAAAAATCAAAACATGATCTTTATTGATTTTTTTTCGTTGAACGAAAATATATTTCAATTAATTGAACAAATTAGGAGTTGGAGTTGCTAATAATGTGCATTTAGATTTCGTTAGAAATTAGACACAAATATATATCTTAGCATGCAAGACAAAAAAATGTGTGCATATTGAAATTTGGACACATAAGTGGAAAACCCCAACAAATTTTCATGGAAATGTTTGTGTTATTATAATCAAAGCACTTGCACTTTTAGTGTATATTTGAAATATATAATTCATTTGTTATTTATGTAATTAATATTATGATGTTGGGGTTAATGAATGTTGTTATTCAATAATCTAATGTACTTGAACTTAGGTGTTTAAACCCTAAACATGATTCATCATTGTGTCATCCATGCTCCTACACTCTTGAACAAAATTTGAATGACAAAATTAGGAAGCAAATCAAATTTTAAAAAATAAAATGAACAAGCAAAACAAAATATTAATTTTTTTTAAATATATAAAAAAAACATAAAATTGACCCCCAAAAAAGGAGTTTTCACATGGGGTGTTATTGGGAAGGTTCATTGACATGTTTGATAATGGACGTCGCTTGTGTCTTGATGTCGCTTGTTAATTATTGTTGTTTGTGACGCCTTGTCATTATTTATGGTGGCTTGTTCAAGTTTCTAACTTGTTCCTACTTGTAGTGGTTTTATTTTTAAAATGAAAAATGGAATGAAAACTTAAAAGGTGGGAAGGCATATTCCCCCATGATTTATATTTCCTATTTTTTGCTACCACCTATTACCTATCCTAAACAACTACCTTAGGTCATGTACTTGCTCAAGTCTACTTCTAAGTTGAGGTGCTTCACATCCTATCCTTGTACCAATGTAAATGTTGATTCACCAAAGGCAAATTGTGAAAAGAGTATTAACATACATATTTTTGTTTGGATTCAATATAATGGTGATCCATTTCAAATAACATTTGAAGAATAGTCATTTTCAACCAATTGAAAGAGATATTGTCATTGCTCCAAATAACATCAACAAACATGACAAAATCAAATTTGCAAATCCATCAATTGATGGCTATGGAAATATGGAATTCAAAGTAATATTATAAATGTACCTTATAACATTGATGCAATGCAATGTCAATTAATTCATGATGATTTAAAGGTAATAATTTATATTAAAAAATAAAATAAAAGTACACACACACACACATGTGCAATCAAATATTCTTATGAAATATTCTTTAAAAATAAATTTAATAAAAAAGTAAATACATCAATTAAAAGAATTGAGTTGATTTGTATTATTTCACCAAAATGATGCAAAAAAAATTAACAAGGAAACAAAAGGTATTGATAACAATGATGGACTTGAAAAAATGTAAGAACAAGTAACAAATACAATGATTCAAAAATAATATTTATGACAAATCATTGATTATAAAAATATTGCATTAATCATAGCCATAAATGTAAATTTTCAACCACTTGGATTATTGAAATATGAAATTTGCAAAGAATAAAACTATTGCACATTATTTGTAGACATCCAATTCCAATTCATCAACATCTAAATCTTTTTGTCAAAATAAAATTCTAAACTTAAAATAACATGTGAAAATCATAATTTGTTTATTGTACTCCTAGTATTTTCCTCAAATCCATAAAATTGTTAATTTAATTCATTTTATTTTAAATTTGATCTCACATTCACAAAGTTAAATTATGATCATAGACAATTCACTACAAAAGAAACATTACATGCACCAATTACATTCAAACATGGGTTTTAAAAAACTTGAAAATGTTTTTATTTCATCTCATTATTCAACTCATTTATGAAAAGACTTGTTTGTAATGAATCATCAATGTGGGCCACCCTTTTTTTTGTGACATTCACAAGTGTTGAAAACAAATGGGAAGATTTATTGTGTTCATTATATGAAATTGTTAGAGAAGATCATGTCATATGTTTTAACATCATGATTGTCAAATGCAATGTTTTCACAAACTTTCAAAATATAATCATTCTTTATTTGGTGAAATTGTCTATTATGTTGCAATTACTAAGTTCCAAAGTCAAGGGAATCAACATGATCATGGTTTATTATAGATTATAAATGTTCCAAAATATGACTCATATAATCTATTTGATATGAATGTTTTGTTGATAATTACATAACAATTTATGTGTCATGTACTAATGAATTGATTGTCGACTATTATCAACATAACATCACACAAAATTATAATTAATCAACTTTCAATAATTTAGTTTGTAAGGTTGTTAATAAGAACCAACCCAATCATTTGCCTTGAAATTAAAAATTGCAACACATTTATTGAACCAAATCAACCCCAATGGGAATACAACTATTCATACATATCAAGATATGAGAAAATGACCCGCAAGTTCCATTTGAGCTTACACAAAAATATCTTTATTGTTTCACGATGTTAAAGGTTCAACAAAAACATGGGGGATTGTATCCCTTGAAAAAAAGGTTTCAGTTACAAGTTTCAAAATATATATATATACTTGAGTTCAACAACAACCATTCAATTATTAGAAGTTATGCACTTGAACAACATGTGAGAATTAGATTTTGAAATTTATTAAAACCTTGAAATAATTTTCAAATCGTTCAACAAACTATTAATAAGATTAATTTTATGGATGAAACATGCTTGGAATCACAAATTACAACATTCATTTTACACAAATGAAATGATGTCTAAACATAACTTCAAAAATATAATTCACCATTAAATGTTTACTTTCGAAGCTAGAGATATTCCCCATAACAAGTGTCATTCATATTGTATTTCTTTTGGACAATCCAAGTGCCATTGTTGGTTTACTTAAAAGAAATCAAACTCAAAAAAAGATATCCTAATGGAACTATGTGCCAATAATTATGAAACCTGGATGCACTTCTTAGTGAAATAAGTGTTATGAAACATTTTTCAAAAATATCATCCACGTTGTCAACTATCTAGATAGAATTCATTGTACCTAAAATAGGTCAACACGCACGATTGAAACATGATCATTTATATAATTCACATCTTGATGTTAACAAATTGTGAAATGCAATTACAAAAATTACAAAAAACAAATACACATAGCATAAAATCTTAATCATCATCTTATTTCGTGCATATAATGGCCAATCCATCTAACAATTGTTTGAAATATAATCCACATCTTTAATTCGTATTAGATAAACATAAGAAAAACCGATTTTATGATTAAAATGTGACACAAGGATGATATATGCTAAAAAAATGACATTATCACACCTTGAAATATGCACACATAATAGCTTTGTATTCATTATAATATCACTTAATTTGAGTATACGGAAAACATTAAACATAGTAACACTTTATAAAGCCCCTATTTAATGTGATAAGAACGTTTCTTTCCCAATGAATTTATGTTTCCTTCACATATTAAGTTCTGTATTGAAGAACTTTGATCTTGTGCTACAGCTTTTATTGCCAATTTCAATGTTGATATATTGAACATTTCTCCCCAATCTAAAAGAAATTCAAACATTATATGCAACATTGTATAACTCGATGTTGCACACAACATTCGAAATTATAACATTCTAGCTTCACAATGGGTCTTCTCAATTGGGAGTCTGAAACAGCCAACAGCCAACAGACACCACATGAAGACTATTACATAGAGTCAACAGTTGATTTGTAGTTGCTTGCTATGTCTCATGGGACTTAGCAACAACATTGACAAACACCGTCATAGCAAGGGAGTTAGTAATGGCAAAAGCAAGAAGTTGTATGAATTTCACACAACATGAACAATGAAATGAAGAACAGTAAAAATTTGGATTTGAAATCTGGGTCAATCCCTAACGACCACCCCCATACACATGCAATACCTGTTTGATTTACAGCTACACTCAACCATTTGGCACCCATATCGCTCTGTCGAGCCACAGCTGATTTGGATCAGGAAATACACAGCCTCTTGACAGTGATTTCCATGATGTCGGTGCAAACCTTCTTGCCACCAAAAATGAGAACTATGAGCATGTCCTCTTGATGCTAAGGTGTTCAGGCCTAGAATTCAAAGAGCTCATTTCCTGTGGATAAAGAAATCCAAAACTTAGGATTGGCACAGTCTCCTCCAGGTATCAAGGTTTTGTTTACACATTTTGATATGGTAAGAGATATTTTGACCCCTGTTTATTAGCACTTGTTCAGGGAGTGCTAAGAATCGCTTACAACATCCACCATTGATTGGGAAAGTTGTGACTTTGCTTCTCGTTCTGCTGCCTCTTTCAGTTCCAGTTCTTGGAGTGATCTGCGACCATACAGGGTGCCTGTAATAGCAATTGTTAGTGCCACACAGGCACCCACAGCATTGGATGCAATCTCAACTGGAGTGAAGGCCCGCTTGTGGTTCTGCGCCTCTGCCAATGTGCTCAGCAACTTCCCACTGGATACATGCCAAGACCAGAACTGAGCATCCTAATTACTGTGAAAAAAGAAACACAACAAAAGGAGCTATGTTGATGACAGTAAGGCAAATCTCCTTAATCAAAAGTGCCATAAGCTGCTCTAATTCAAATTTGACCAACCAATTTCTCTGAAGTGAAACTACTGCCCAAAAGCTCCTATACAATGAAACATCATAGACAAGGAAATTTTTTGGAACCAGTTAAGATGGATGGAGAAGTGAACCTGTAAATGGTGATGAAGGCTTCTGGAATCATGCCAAGGATGGAACCCCCAATATAGGGAGCATATTTGATCTTGGTGGCAGTAACAGCATAGTTGAACAGTGGGTAGGGGAATGGGGACACACGCAGAAGAGCAATAGTGCGAACTTGATGAACCCACCCACCTTGCTCTGCTACCTGGAGAACTGCTGCTTTCTTTGGGTACTTCTGCAACCATGTCTGTATACGGTTGTGCAACACCCACCGGCCTATCCAATAGGGGATTGTTTGGCCTATTGTGGTTCCAACCAAAATTATCAGAAACCCCAGTCCATACCCAAACACCATGCCTGTTAACCACATTGATGGTCCTGATGGAAACAAAAAGATTGGAAAGATGGCCATTGAAAAGACCAGAACAACTGCCAACACAGGTCGAGTGAATTCTTTCGACTCCCATACAAGTAATGGTATTATCACCTGCATACACCAGCCACAGGTTGGTGAACCAATGCTCCATTCATCATGCTACTGTATTCATTTTACACTACTGCTCTCTCAGTTTCAAGGTGATAAGATGTTCTCAATGATATATCTGCATCCTCTGACGACTCCAAGACATTGAGGAACAATTTAACTGCAGCTGAGCAACAGATGGTAGGTTAACAAAAAGGAATAACAGTCAAAGACGGAAAGACTTGTGTAGGCAGAGCTTACCTTGTCCAACAAAAAAGGGACTCCCCAGTGAAACATGACAACAGCCAGAGCAAGCAGTATTAGGACAATAATGGTGAGTTTAAGCCACTGCCAAAGTGGATGAGGACGCTGGCTAATTGGCAAGGGCAAAAGCTCAAATTCCTCAAGGTCATCCCCCAGATTGTCATCATTACTGTTATCTACAATCTGATATGCTGTTCCCTCCCCTTGCACCTCTGCTTTCTCAGGAGCACCTCCCACTATCAATGCCACTGTATCAATGCTCATTGTAATGACAAAAAATTCAGAACCTGTTATGAATGGCCAGTTGTGATCAGCACCCAGTCCACTCTTTGTTCAGCAGACTGGATTATAGTTTGGGCAAGTCTCTCCTTGGTCTATCCACAAAAAAGGTCCTGCTTTTCCTTGGGGAAAATGAATCCTTTCTACCCTCATTGGAGACACTTTGAAACCCTGCAAGCAGTACCTATGTTTCCTCTTTCACAATTTGGATAATGTTACTAAGATGCTCAGGAAGAAAAATCAGCCTGCACTTTTCCTATCTGCCCACCATGCAAGCTACACCTCTTTCAGGATCCCAGCCAGGATAGCGTAGTTTTGGGTTTCATCAACTTTCATGGACTCCATCTATTCCATGCAGTGATCCGCAGCACCACAATTTTCTCTTCCAGCATCTGAACAAGGAACAAAGTTGTACACCAGCCTTCAACCAAATCAGCACAAATCAATCCATCACCAAAAAAAGTAAAGCTGTTGTGCACTTCAGAGGAATTTCTATCATGCTGAAGATCCTCTTCTGATCCTCAGTTGGGGCTTCAGTCCAAGCTTGAGCTCCTTTGTGATCTGTCTATGAAACTTAACTTCTAGGGTTTTGGCTTTGAACACTCAGAACTCATACATATTGACTATACAAAGGCATCAGGGTGGGCTTTTTTGTTTTCCAACTGTGTAATTGTTTTCTACAATGGCAATCTTCTTCATCTCCTCATAGATGAAATTTTCAGCTCATGAACAGGACAACACCAGCAACAACACCACCTTCACAAAACACAAAGGAAGATATAGTTTCTTTTTCCTTATCTTCTTTTGTGTGCTATGAAATGTTTTCAGCACTCATCTTCATCTACTTTGTTTTTAGTTGTCATGTTGCAGCTTGCTACTTCCATATCAAATCATTCTGCACCTCAACTTCTGAACATGATCCTCTGTCGCAGGATCCTCTCTCACAGAAAGCTTTTCATTCCAAATAGACAACAACAACATCACAATTCTGAGAATTGAAGGAGGTGAGACTTGAAAAGAGAAAACAAAAATCCTCTGGATCGATCAGAAACAAAAACACAACAAGGATGCAGTTGTGGAAGGGAGAAGAGAACGTTTTGAGCTTACATGTCGGGAAGGAAAGCAAAGGAAGAACGTCAGGATCTAATCAAGAGCTGCTCCTATCCATCATCTGTGCAGCACGTCTTCTTATGCAAAGCTTGCTTCTTCTTCTTCTTCGTCTTCTGTCCAGCGGCAGTGTCTTTCTCTTCAGCAGCTAAGAGGTCCTTTCTTCCGCTTGCTGCCAAAGCTCCAGCTGTAGAAAGAATCACAAGGAAACCGCACCATCAGAAAAGTTTTGGTTTCATAAGAAGAAGAACAACAACAACAACGGCTACTTGAGCAAACAGAACTCCGCAAAAACTCTGAAGTTTGCGTCGGAAGAAAGAAATTGTTTCACAAGTTTTCCTACTCCAAGCAAGCATCTGATTCGCATACACGTGATTCTTCAATCCATCAAGCAACTTCTTCTCTACAGCAGCTTGGGAGATCCAGAAAGAACAGACAAGAATGAAGAATATCCAACATGGTTGTTTTGATGAGAAAGAAAGGCGAACGGATCCTTGAGACAAACCTGTTTGAGATCACAAAACTCCAGCAACGTGAAGATCAAAATTCCCTCCGAAGTTCTACATAATCCGCTTTCACAGATCCTGTCTCTCACGGATCCTGTCTCTGTGTGTGTGTCTCTCAGACCCTCTCTGTCTCTCTGTCTCTCTCGCGCACCGATCCTTCAGACGATCGTTTGTCTGCCATTCTATGTAAGAATGTATTCTATCGGCATGATGGACACACGGAAACAAAATCTTCGAAAACCCCGCGTGACCTAATTTCTTGGAACTTCGGCAGCAAAGGAAGCAGCAACTTCCACCACTCCGAATCTTGGAACAATGAAGGAAGGAAGGAAGGAAGGCAGCTGAAAGTAGTATCTAGCGTATAGCGAGAAGAAATTCCGTGGGTAAGAAATATGAGCATGTGTCAGTTGTCGTCACCAGCAGCCGCCGATTGGAAGGAGAGTCGGTCAGCCTGGGATCTCCAATCCGGAGGTGTGGCGGCGCCTACACTCCAACAAAAATCATCAAAAGATGACCATGGCTGACTGCTTGTTTTCTCTATATTCCTCAGCTTTCTGTATGTTTCTGTTTTGCGCTGCTAAGAAGAAGAACGCCTAAGGACAAGAGAAGAAGAAGAAGAAGAAGCTCAGTCCTCGTCCCTTCCGTTGCTGCAACAAGATGCTGATACAAGAGGAATTGCAGCAAGAGGAGGATATAGGGACAGAACCTGCAGGAGCAGCAAAGATGACAAAAGACAACTTGTTGCAGCAAGGTGATGATGCTAAAGAATTGCAGCAAGAGGATGATACAAGAGAACTTACAGCAAGATGATGATGCTAAAGAATTGCAGCAAGAGGATGATATAAGAGACCTCGATGATACTAAAGAATTGCAGCAAGAGCAAAATCTGCATCAAAACAATGGATTGCAGGTTTTATTCTAAAACACCTTGGCAGGGACTTATTTAATTAGGGGATTTTGAACAGTCTGGTCATTCTGCAGATCAAAATAGCTCACAAAATGGAGCTTCACATAGACCCACGACATGAAACCTTCCACCACAATAACAAAAAAAACCTTGAATCCAGAAAAATTACAATTGAACACAAAACCTTATAAAATCTAGGTGTACAACACACCCATCACCCATCTGCTGCTCAAGCAGAAAAACATTGGCAGCTTGCTGATAACCTGCTGTAAAGGAATGGGAAGAATTCAGGGTTTAGTACCAAGGTGAGAGTTGCAGTAAGATCAGCAACATAATCAGATCATCAGCATAAGATTTGATTAGTGAAGAGGAGTTCAGTAATCTAGAGAAGAAAAGGCACTTATTTGCACTGAGACTCACAATAGCAAAAACCGCACTCATTTCCCTCCTTGCTGTTGTGATATCTCACCTACTGATTGTAGCTTGAAACTCCTGAATGATTGTTGATAACTATGTGGCCAGCCATTATCATAATGGTGGGCCAGTTCTCTAAAAGAACTTAGGCATAAAAACATTACTACTCTACATCTAAAATGGAACTTCAGCTTTTGATGTCCTCCAATAAAGCTTCCACCAGTATATGCTACACTTCTCTTGCCCTCCTCTGTGCCAAGGAAATGTGACAGTTACTAATACAGTCATCAGTCCAAATTAGACCCCATATTTGTCTCCATGCAAAACATGCAATGAAAATGCTGGAGTTCTTAAGAAAGACCCCTCTGGCCCTTGTTGGAACCAACTGCCACAGAAAAAACACTATTAACATCCACTGTGAAGCTTCCTAGGCTGAAATGCACAGGAATCTAGGTTCAAACAAAACAATGGAAAAAAGTCTGCACAAATTTCCCATCCTTTTCTTGTCTCTGAAGCTGGCAAAAGATGTTCAACCAGAGATTACAATATTCACACAGAGTCTATGAGGGATATACCTTGACAACAGAACTGGTCGCCAATCTGATCAGGCATCCAAGATGTGTGTTCTCACAGTATAATGAAATCACATCTCACTGAAGGCTATATATCAGCATATGGAAGAAAATCCAGCAAACTTTACAAGTATGTAGCACATCTTGAGCTGCCATCTGTCCCTATAAGCTTCCTTGATCATAGCAAAAATGTCACAATTGTGTGAGAGGAGCACATACCTAGCCAATGCAACAAACATGTACAAACTTCAAAGGTGCATAAGACTACCATGAATTGCTTGTGGAACAATCCAAAGACAGACTTCAAGGCATGAATGCTCAGGCTCCCACTACACAATATGAGACTGAAGGAAGTCAGCTAACAACGGTGTTTGGAAAATGCAAACAATCAGGACTCACAATGGCTAAGAGCAGCTATGAAGGCAAAAGTTTTGCAGCATCAAGCAATGATCCAAAGCAACCAAACAAAGCACACATGCTGCATTCAAGAGCTACAAGACATGTGAAAGCAACATATCTCGCATCATAAGAGTCTTTCCTTCATTCAACTGCATGAAAGTTCAACTGCAATCTGTGTGAAAATGGCAGATTGACATACAGGGTATGCCATCCAGGCAGCCTTGTCCAGGTGCAATTGCTTTCTAAACCCTAAACCACCTCTGAACTGCAACGTGAGCAAGATCACCATCATTGTATTGTCTAGGGCAATACTCCAACAACACACACAGGCACACACAGGCAGCTTCAGCTGCAATTACACAAAGCACAGCGTAACCAGCACAAGTCATTCTCGTATTCCATTCAAATTCTGTACATGCACGCAATCGTGTAACAAAAAATACCGGGGAAAAAAAAAAAAAAAACGCCATGCAGGACACAATCTTGACCAGCAATACAAAATCTGCAGATTGGAATTTGGTGGTGCACACATTGCAGACTTGAGAAGAACAAAAAAATCTACAAATCGATCAGGACTAGAGCATTTAGTTCGCAGCAGAATTTCTTTGCAGTGTGGCCCGAAAACTGAATGAATTTCACGACAGAAATCAGGCTTCCAGACTGTGATTTTATTCAAGCTCTTTCAACAATTGCATAATCTCTTTCTCCCATCTCGGGCTCTCTCTCTCTCTCTCTCTCTCTCTCTGTGTGCAGCCCTACTGGTCCGTCAAAACGGGCCGTAATTAGGGTTTGGCGCTCTCTCTCGCTCGCTCTCTCTTTCCCTCTCTTTTTTGTCTTGTGCTGCCCGTGATAAATTCTTGCTGAAAAAAACACATTTTATTATTTTAAAATAGAAAATTTTACACAAATTTCCAAGTTACAGCCAGCCTTTTTGTTCCCCTGGCTATTTATAGCCTAGAATATATAATTTAAAATTAAAAAAATTAAATCAAGTTTTTTTTTTGGAGATTTTTAATAACTAGAAGTTGATGAAAAGTTTAGAAAATTTGCTAGATTTACATGTGTGGTTCAAATATGGAGCCAAAAATATGGAAGGATTTTTTTTTTAATTTCATATTTATATTTTAGTCAAATTTGGCTAAATATCCTTATGTATATCGTCACTTTGGGTACATAACAAAATTATATATATATATATATAATGATGACAATTTACTTCTTTTCAAAACATTGGAAAATAAGTAGCCAAAACTAGCTACTAAACAAGTCATTGGGTTGGACTCCATTGTTGGCTCATCATCATAGGCCTCTTATTTCAAGAACCCCACCACCTTGGGGCCTTACCCTACAAGTTAAAGTGAAGGGCTTAATAATGGCTATGTAGTTTTAACATGATTAATATGACCAATTTGGCTTGCCCTACCTTGTGGATTGTGCAAGCCATCCATTTTGCCACATTCCTTCCATCATCCTAACATGACAAGCTTATGTGAACAATTTGCTTTTGTTGGGTGTTTTTTTTTGTGATTTCCATTCAAACTTTGGAAGAAATGTGTGTTGAGGAACTAACAATAACAACTTTGGAAAATGACATGGTTTTTTAAGCACATTAGATTTTCAAATGTTGTTGGCATTTGTTGCTTTGTATTGTCACAAATTCTTTGGTAATTTATTGTAATCTCTAATTAGATTGGACATTAGGTGAACCTTGTAGTATGACATGGTTTAGCCATTTCCTACTGACAAAACAACAACAATAAAAGGATTGAACATTTCCAAATGAAACACTTGTTGATATTTGCAAACAAATGGCTTGGCACAAATTGTAAAAAGCTTATTATTGTCAAAACTCAAGTTTCACTTCCCATTTTCAAGCTTGCACTTAGTGTGAACATCATTCCATAAATGCAACAAATTAGTTGTCATTAGGCAATCAACCATGGGTGTTGTGATTCAAGGAGTAGTCATGGTGATCAACATTGTCTTTAAAATATCATATTGTGGCATACGGGAAATATACAAATAATGATGTTTGATTTGAAGAATTGGTGTGACTTGCCAAATGTAATGGGTGTCATAAATGGCATTCGCATAAGTATATTAGCAAATTTAATGTAAGCCCAAGAGATTGCTCCTATCACAAATCTAGAGGTTACAAAGTCCTTATTTAGATGGTCATTATAGTAGGAACATGTTCCCAATCTATATGTTGCATTGTTAGGTAATGTATTATAAACAATTCTAGTATGTTCATAAAGTTTGTATTATGTTGATGAGCATTATATGTAAATTGTTTGATAATATACCATCTTATATGTTTAAAAGCAATTACCATTTGCTTCCATCACTCATGACTCCACACAAAAAAGGAGGATAATATACACAAATTTTAAAACTTTTATACAACTAAAAGCATACAAAGGGGAAGGTTAATTGTTTAAAATGCCTTTGATATTTTAAAATAGTTGTTTACAAAGCACATTAAGAAAAAAAATTCAAACACATTTATCATAGTTTTCTTAACAATCTAATATTCCAATTGAAGGAAATGGATCATGTTAAACAATTCATGAAGGTGATTCAAATTGAACCAACGCACGATCTCGAGGTACGTGATTTTCATTGAAATTGTTAAAGTTAAATCAGCTAATTGTTTATTGCAAACCTAACTAATTTCATATACATGGTTGTATATGGGTCATTTGGTTTCATTAAATCATTTGGTTCTCTTGGGAATAGTTTTAAACCAAAACTACCCAACACTAATTTTCTTCATGCTCCAACCTCTTTGCATTCATGAAAGCAACAATATCAAAAGCACCCAATTTGGTTGTTTATAGGATTTTGTGTTTTAAATTCCATAGATTTGTATCTATACACACCTTGTGTTTTTATTATCTATCACATTTAGGCTTTACATTCTTGTGCACTACCAATGAAAATCAATTGATTTAAAAAATAATAAACTCCATCCAAATGAGGATATTAATGACATTGCATGTAACTTGAATTCAATGTGATTGAATATTGAAGTTTAATGAAATTTATATTTAATTGAATTGGATTTATATGCAATTGAATTGAATTCAAATACATTGAATGGAATTTGAATTCAACTCCAATTCAACTAAATGAAATTTGCAAATCTCATTTCTTTTTAATTGAATTGAATTCAAAAGAAATGAAATCTACAAATTGGTGGAGAAGGTATTGAAAATCCCCTTGTGGATATGGTGTTACAGGAAAAAACTATTTAATGATAAATTCAAAAAACACATTTCATGCCTATTTACTTGGGAATGGCCTAAACATATTTTTGCTTGGATCTATCCAAGTGACAACTATAACCTATGGCTTATGCAACCTACAGTTGTCTTGTCTAAATGGGAATTTAATTTAATGATATTATATTGTTATTGTTTGATATTTTTATACACATGAATTTGGATTTTTTTTTATATTTTATGCATTTGATTGTCAAATTTTTTTTTGGTGTACTTTCATTGTTCATTGATTTTCATTTTGTGCATGTGTGCAAATAACAATTCATGGATGTAAAATTAAAACTAAATTTATCACCCCACCCACTAAAACATCTTAATTTGTTGAAAACCAAAAAAACAAATTTTGTGCCCTTTTCTATTTCTACAAAGACAAGAGAAATTTTCACAAATGATTTTTACCAAAAACCCACAAAACACATCAACATCTCATGGTGCATGTGTTATATATATATCAAATCAAAATAGATTTCAATGGCATAATAACCATTGAACCAAATGTACAAAAAAAAATGCAAACATGGAATAAGAATTAATCCCAACAATGGAAGTTACATGACTAGCTTACATATGGTTCAATCTCATTATATGTCTTTTATCACCCATTGTAGACATCTTAACATTAAAAGGGAATTTTGGTCAATTGGTAATCCAATGAACAAAAAACCAAAATACCTACAATGATTTGAGAATAATTGGGCAACTTGAGAATTTTGATTTATAAGCCAACTAATATCAAGCGAGTAGTGCCAAAAAGATGAAATAAAGAAGAATTGTTGCAAACCACACATTGATGTTATACTTTCACCATGTATAATATTGTTTCTTTTGACCAACTTCCCATTCAAACACTACAAGGTTTGATTATGAAACCAACCCAATACTCCATTCCATATGGCATTCACTACACATCAAAAAACATTTTTCATTCAACTTTTTAAAATCTCACATCCATGATGTGCATGCAATTTGGTGGAAAGGGTGAAATACCTTGACAAGCATATCATATCATGTGTAATGAAGCCATTAGAAACCATATGTGATCAAATGTGTATTACTATAAAAGTATAATGTGGGTTCAACAATGTGCTTTTATAATAGAATTGTGCCTACGTTCTTTTTTCAAACACACATATGTTCCAAAATTTCCATAGCCTTCTTGACTTGCACCTCATACATATGTATCAATATTGTGTAAATGATATTTTTTGGTATGCACCCAAAATTTTCCATTCGATCAAAACATTATGTTATTTACTACCACTTCGCACATGACGAACATACTCAAAAAATAATGGAGGTGTATTTATCTTGAAATAAATTGTAATCATTTGCCATTATTTCAAAAAGGAAAACAATTCTTTTCAGCTCCCACCTTTTTGGATTTTCCCTCAATAATCTACAACATGATTATGCATGTGGACTTTGCCAAAACTTAACCCACCACAAAATGAAGCCCATAAAACAAAACTACAAATATTGAATTAATAATATTTTTACAATAACAAATAAATTAACAATATTTCCACATAATGTTCGATAACAATAACCTTGAACAATAAAATCTTGGAAATTATAGGTAAATCTCCACAATAATTGTTTTGAAGTCAATACTCATTTTCCATAGTTGAGGCAAGCCATTTCTTCAAATGTGTTATGCAAGATTTTATTGTTCTACCTTTGCCAATGCATTGATTGTTGTGTTACATGCCACCATGTCAAGCTTATGCTTAAACAATTGTAATTTGTTTAGTGTGTAGAACCTTCTTGGACATTGTTTTATTTTCTTGTATGCACTTTAAAATAAAACCATGCTACTTATTTTGTTCAAGGAATTCATCATCAAACATGATCTTGGAATAAACGTTTCATAAACCCTATAACCAAGCCTAAAGAAATAATTGTTCCTTTTAGTCAAACATATTATTACATATTGTATGGTAGACATGTTATCAAACACATTCATTACAACGAGAAAACATGGCCACCGCCCCATAATTGCAAAGTAAATATTTGGGCACCAAGGATGATAATGTAAAACAAAACTTTCTCCAAGATGTCATCAAAGTAGCATTCACTTAAATGGCATATTGAAGCATGGGAACAACAAGCATACAATGAGACTATCATAATCGAGTTGTGATTACATTCCTCAATAAACAATTTGAAAGCACTTCCCAATTCTTGACAATTTATTCACAACAATTCTCACAACATCCTTCATGGTGTTTTCATGGTTTAATTATTAACTAAAGGGGAATTTAATTCCCATTCACTTAAATTTGTTGGTGAATATGGAGGGGTACCAACAATATTTGCCTCCAACAATCATTTGTTGGTGAGCCATGGATTTAACCTACATAACATTATTTTAATAAAACCATAGAGAGAATGATCACACAATTGATATATCAACTTCCATCAATAATCTCCATTTGTAAATGAGACTCATTAGTGACCATTACGACATCCAACACCCTTAAAAAATGTTAAATCGTTGTTAACCCTATGCTTATGACCACAACAACTATAATGAACAAAAGCTAAAACAGTTTTCCTTACAAACCTAAGAAAACAACATTGTATAATTTCACTACAACACAAATGCGATTTTATGTCCCTATTCACACATATTGTGCTAATAAATAAGGTGTTATCACAATAAGCTATTTTGTATCTAGGTGCATGTATATAGTGTATAGGTTTTTGGCTTTATTATACCTTGTGTAACTAATCTTTACATGATAAAATCTGATTTGTGTTAATTTAATTCCATTTTTGTGTACCTTCTCCATTTGTTTGCAACAACTCACAATTTGCAAAGTGAGGAAGGACAATTGCACAATCCCATGCTAGAAAACAAAGGTCAATTACCTTCACCAATAAATAAAAAGCCCACCACAATGATATCCCATGGAACCTCCATCACATGTGCCACCACATACAAAAAGGAATTCAAACTATGCATAATATTATATTAAACTTGGAACCAAAATCAAAATTCTTAGTCCCACCTTCCACTTTTTCACCATAAAAAATTTCCATCTCTCATGAATTTATACATGAAAAAAACATCACCTTGTGACATTTAACTAGAAGCCCTAAACATGTAATGCCACTAAAACAATTGGCTTTTAATGGTCAGAGTTACATGCTTTCTATTTGTTCCACTTAGTTGAATTGGTTGATATGCCAAGGGAACATTTAAATTGGAAATTGCATGAAAAATGACATAGTTTTCACCTTCAAAATCAGAGTTTATGTATTATTAAATAAGGTGAAAGAAATGTGAAAAGTGTGTCCATAAGGAATTAAACTTGGATGTCAACACTTAAACCAAGCAAAAGAAGGGAATAGAAAATTGGCCTTCACACTTTCCAAGGCTTCACAAATTTCCAAGGCAATTTCTTTTATCATCCCAACAAAGGTAAATCTTCCAAGCATTCTAACTATAATTATTATTTAGTTAGAATATTTTCTCTTGCATTAAAGTGTAAGAGAGTTCATGAGAAAGGTTTAACTAATAAGTGTTCATTACCCAATGTTTGGCCCTTTTGTTGTCTTCCTCCTTTTCAAGCATGACCAAGACCATCCAAGAAAGGCCCTTGTGCAAGATTTGTTGGTGACTTCAAAATCCTTGCACTCCTAGTGGCATAAGTTGTCCTTGTGACAAAACTCATGTTCTTCCATACATAGGTGGCAACTACAATGCTTGCACATAACATTGTTGCACTTGTTATGCATATGCAAGATGTTGCAATTCCTATCCTAATGGATACATCTTAGGTTCTTGCTAATGATATAAATATCCTCCTTTTCCTCTTCCTCATGAATTTTTGAAAGCAAAAATATAAAATATATTGCATATGTATCAAATGTAAATGCAAAAAAGACACCTCAATTGTTATGTGCTAAGGTTTATAATGATTATAGAATGGTTTGTAAATACCAACCATAAAATTAACTAGTGAATGAACATCAAACACAACATATGATGTCGTTTTATTGTTAAATTGCTATTGTTGTTCGACTAAAAATGATTCAACCACTTCCCAATGTATTTGTCAAAGATGTCTTGTAACAGGAGACATTCAACATTCAAAGGATATTCATTCATAGAAAAGTGTTCATTCATAGAAACAATTTTAGCACATTTAAAAACAAACATACAAAGGACTTTTGATTCCATAATTGTCCACAACACATATCAAATGTTGAGACTATTTTAAAGCCAAAGGGAAATGGGGCGACATGTGCGTCAAATGATGGTATGGTGTGAAACAAAAAGATTAATTTTTATAAAATGTATGAGTCAACAATGCAACAAAAGTTGGAATGATATGTAAAACCAAATGCCAACATAGACTAAACCCCAAAAGTTGGAGTTGTACTAAAACCAAATGGTTAATTGTTGAACAAAAACATGTGTATGTTTTAATGTTATTAAATCAAAGATATTAAGCTATGGCTAAGTTGCCCCCAACCCACCAACAACAAGTGTAAGCTTTTGGCCAAATATGAGGGCACTTGAAAACATAACCCCTAAATTTATTTATTTTTTAAAAGGAAGCCCTTCACAAGGAAACAACTATTATGAGAATAAATAAACTAGCTGAACTTGAAATGAATGTGAAATTAAACCCATTGATTACCAATAACAATAAATAAAATCAATCAAAATGTGATCACGTATGTAGAATCATAACTCCATAGTTCATGAAACTATACAAATTTCATGTTATGGATTAATTCAACGACATTACATAATATAATATTAAACCTCTTTCCACACCTTCAAAATGTTTTTGCTTGCATTAATATTATGGAATGTTCGCAAGGAACTTTCACAACAAAATTGTAAGAGTTTCAACTTCCTTGAACACTAATTTCTTGAAATCATCTATAATAATTTCAAATTCCTTGAACATTATATTTATTTTACTTAACACAACTAATGACAACATTCAAATCTCAAACTAACATGTATTTAATTCTTAATTATAATGAATGACAAAGACCTTCACCCATGGGAAATAAAGAGATTATAAAATCTTCTTATAATTGTACATCAATGTTTAGAAGGAATAACACTTGAACATTATTGCATCCAAAAGTTGAAAATGAAATATTTGAATGTTGTGGGTTGTATCAGGTTTAAAACATGTACCAATTGTAAGAATTCAATTTCCAAACTATCTTATAATTATGCAAAATGAATTTGAAGTTGTTGGTGTTACCCTAAACAAAATAATTGTTTAATGATGCCCCGAAAGTTGAAAGACAAGCAAATGGAAACAAATATCAACTTTTGTTACATTAATTTTCAACTAACATCCTTAATAGTACTTTAAAAAAAAACATCAATGGAAAAGTTGAATATGAATTTTAGACTCAAAATATTTTCCTTTAGGTTGAACAACTCAGTTCCAATTAAGTAATGATCAAAAAATTATCTTCGCACATATAATTGTTTTCTTTATATTTTATTTAATCCTAGAAGCATACATCTAATAAGAGGGGATGTAGACCAATATAAATCTAACATTACAACATGTTGCAATCTTCAAGGTGGAAACATTTACATCTAACACATAACATACAAAGATTTGTGTGATGAACAAATAATCTCATTACTCAAGTACCAACAATTTCTCCCCTTTGATGATTTAGCCCATTTGAAAAGTAAAGATAAACGATTTATCTTGTAACTCATGCACCAACAATATTTTCCCAATGCCAAATTATGTTTATTGCCTAACCTACTACCTACCTTTATTTGCAACCTATTTTTTAAATAAATTTTGATCCATATAACACAAATAAGATTGGGGTGTTAAAAAAATGGATTGGTGTCTATTGATGTTGGTGTCGGATTCCATTGTAATTGCATTCATATTTGCTATTAATGAAATGCATTTTGATCACACAAATGTAGATGTAAAGTTGAAAGTACAACTATATAAATTTGTGACCTTCATATTGAGGTGAAATACATAGATTTGATGTACAATGTAAAAGACCTTGAGATTTAATGTAAATGCATGAGGACAAAAAAATGAAAGGTGGGGTGCAACAATATTGTTTTAACATTGAGATAATTGTCCAAATTTTTCTTTTATATAACATGGTTGTTGAGGAATATAATCTTGTTTTTTAAAGGATCATGTAATGTTATTGAAAGAATGCACATTATCATTAGCCTACCTTCTACCACAAATTGAACAATACATATAATAATTTAATGCTAATTATGGAATTTAATGTGAATAAATCAAATGTGAATATTTTAATAAGCTAAAGCAAGTAATCACCAAAACCATGTGGGGGGAGGCATCTTTAGGGGTCCAAACTTGGAAGAAGGTTATAAAACTATGTTATCTCCCTTTTATAAACAATAGTTGATAATATCTATTATATATATATATATATATATATATATATATATATATATATATATATATATATATATAACTCTTAATAAAATATAATGTAACAGCTCAACCACACTTAGTTACCAACTAAATGATTGCTCCATTTAAAATATTGAACCTTTTTGTAAGATTTAGTGAAAATTAATTTGAAAATTGGATGAATGAAAATTTAAAAAATTTCATGGATGGAAATTATATATATATATATATACACACACACACACACACACACACAAATATTCTAATTTTTTTGAATTGGATCAATGAAAATTGGTCCATGTTGCTTAATTGCATTTTACAAAAAACAATTCAAGTCATCCAACAAGTTTACAATACAAGTTGGTTCATTCCTTGCTTGCACATGCATAGAACATCACTAATGTAGTATGCCTCACATTTCATAGGAGGAAAAAAAAATTCTTTGCAACAAAAAAAACAATGGAAACATAACATTTAGTCCAAATTCAAAGTTATAATTGCACTCTTGAATAATTTCAACATATCTCATGGAACTATTATAATGATGAAAAAATGACATACAATATAAATAAAATAAATAAAATAGCTGAAATATTTGAAAACCCAATATTTTAGACCTTGAAAGCTCTAATTTCAAATGCCAAAATGATCTCATAGCCAAAAATAATGAAGTTTGGCACTTGCTTGCTGAAACTAACCATCCCATATGCACTAGTAGAAAACTTGTTTTTTGCAACTTGTCTTGTGCAACTAAAAATGTCATATGCAACTTCAAAATGTCGTGTGAAACTATTTTTTAGTTGCATATTGCATAAGACAAATTGCAAAAGACAAATTTTCTTCTAATGATTTTTTTCATACATATTAAGTGTTACTTTCTTCTCTTTTCTAGGAAAGGCATTATTATAAAAATAAGGTCCCTCCCACTCCTAAATATTAGGCACAAGATCATTTTTCTAATTGAAAAGAATGTTATTCATAAACATAAGATGCCCATTCAAAATAGAAAGAAGCACCCTATACATTACAAAGTTAGAAGTTCCCAAAATGGGAAGGTTGAAAGTTGAAACTCTCTTTGAATGTTTTTTTCAAAATTAATGCATGGTTGGAACTTTACCCCAATGAAATGAAAGCATGAGCCTTTAACCTAAATGTTTCCTTTCAATACTCTCAAATGGAGGGGGAAAAATACCTTTTTTTGCATTATGTTGTGCTTTCTTAGTTGACAAATTAAATGCTTTTATTTGTTTTCCCTCACATGTTAAAAAGGTTAGCAAATGCATACAAATCATGGTATGGTCACCACAAATTGCATACACATCATGCTATATGTCATTGTCATGGATTACATCTCGTAGATTGTGCCTATTCATATTATACTCTATTATGGATAAAAAAGGATGATGATGAATGAACCTAATTTATGATGGATGACCAAAAAATAAATTGCATGTGAATTGGATTAAAAAGTGGATAATGATGGATGAAAATTATTTCATTATGAATGACAAATGAATGTTTACAAATAAATTTCATCCATTAATGCCAAATTGGATAATAATGGATGAACAATGATTTAAAATAAACAAAATATTCTACTGTTATACTTAATCATGAAAATCTTAGTACACAAATTTCAAATAATTGACAAACAAAATATCTCCCTTTTTCTTCAAATGCTATGGAAGAACCACACATGCATGCATGAAGGCCATGGTGAAATTGCCATGGATTTACACGCATGATGATGCAAGCCATACATGCCATGCATGCTTCCCTTCCTTGAATTCCCAAACATGACCATCCCTTAGAAAAATCTTGATGTTCTAATTGGCTATTGGGTTAGGATCTCCAACCCATAACCTTTGACCTACAATTTCGTTAATTAGCGACCTATGAGATAGCACAAGGTACCACCACCCTAATGTCTCATTGGCCTAAGGAATCTCTTACCATGCTCTACATGGATGAAAAAGAGGGCATCTCAATTCTCCTTAGAGATGATTATGTTTGGTAACCCACACCTTCGGTTACCAAAAATAGTCTCAATGCATCCACGCTATGGATGGATGCATGCACACCATGGATGGATGGATGCAAGCCATGGGGTGATGTTCATGGATGGATTGCATGCAAGCCCATGGTGTGATGGTCATGGATGGATTGCATGAATGAAGGAGCCATGTCTGCCTGCCTGACGTAAATCTCTGTCCCTGTGCCACATGTTGGTGAGAGGAAAGAGAGAGGAAATGAGAGAGATGGAGAGAAGAGAGAAAGAGAAAGAGAGATCCGAGTCAAAACATCTGCCCTGATTGCATTGGTACTGTACCTCTTTAGATGGGTACCTAGTCTCCAAGAATTTTCTCCAGGAATGTTGTTTGTCACAAATCTGCAAAGGGGGCATGTTCATTTGTCATGCTTCCCTCTAGTTTCTGATGGGTTGCTCTCTGTTTTTCTTTCTTGGGTTTTTTTGTTTTGCAGCTTGATCAGCTGCTGCTGCTGCTGATGGGTGGGTTGCAGGAAGTTGGGATTTAGAAAGAAGTGAGTATTGAGGAAGAGTTGGGGTTTTTGATGCTCACTCCTATATCTGTCGAAGAGATTTGAATTTGGAGCTTGATCTCTGCTTCTTCTGTTCTTGTTGTTGTCATTGGATTTTCTTCAGAATTGCCAGATTTGTTGTTTTTGGCTGGTGGATTTGTTTTTGTTTTGTTTTTATGTTTTTGTATGGATGGGTTGGAGGTGGAGGGCGTGAAAGATCTGAGCTCAAGAAGAGACAAAGAAAGCGCCTTCTGATTGAAGAAGAAGCTAGCATTGCTACAGAAGGCAAACCTAATCTCTCTTTCTCTCTCTGTTTGTTGGGGACTATCAAATATATCCCCTCAGGTACTACGTTACTCTCTCTTTCACAAGAAGGAGTGGGTGTGCTCCCTGCTTTGTTGAGGTTTTAGGGTTTGATCAAAACCTCGGATCGCCTGTGGGTGGGTGGGGTGGGCGTACAAAGTGCCTCTTTTCCATTTGAACCCACTCCCATATGCTCCCAGTTTCTGCAGTGCTAGAATGTGAGAGGATATGAAAGAATGGTTGGAAATGGAGGGGGATTAGGGGGCTTCGTGCGACGGTCAAGCAGCAGCTACTTGAGTGACGGAGGCAAGAAAGACGATAATATTACTAATAATAATAATCATCATCCGAGGTCCAAGATGGAATCACCATCCAAGCTGCTGCTGCAGACGCGGACAACATCGACATTCCCTCCTCCACACAAAACCCAGCTGCCAATGCGGTATCAAACCCAACTGTATCAAAATCCGTACAGCACAAGGTCCATATCCCCATTTTGCAGGAAAAACATGTGGATCATCGTCTTCATCCTCTTCTCTTTCCTGCTTGTCAGCATGTATATCATCTCCCTTGCCAGACAGCTGCAATTCTTGCCTGCAGGAGGAGGAGGAGGAGGAGGACAGCACATTTCCAAGAAGGGCTATGGCATCATCATTGATGCCGGGAGCTCTGGATCTCGCATTCATGTGTTTGAATATGCACCAGGAGGACTGATACCTGCAGTGGATCTGGTTGGTCTCGAGTCTTTATCTTTGAAGAAAACACCGGGACTGTCTTCGTTTGCCAACAATCCTGACATTGCAGGTGAGTCTTTGAAGGATCTTCTGAAATTTGCGAAACAGAAGGTCCCCAATAAAGAATGGAGCAAAACAAGGGTGTACCTTATGGCTACTGCTGGAATGAGACGCCTCAATGAGAATGTTCGTGAAGCAGTACTGGCTTCTTGCAGAGAGGTGTTGCAAGCTTCCAATTTTTTGTTCTATGACAAATGGGCATCTGTCATTAGTGGTCTGCTTCCATCCCCCTCATTTTCTCAAGCCATTTTATCATCTGTATCATGTTGTTATGTCCCTCAATGTGGAAATCTAGTTTCTCTAGATGTTTTTGGTTGCCAGAGATTCTTGACCATCAAGGATGTTTGTTCCCAAGTCATGAAATGTATGTACTTGAGGGCAATTGCAGGCAGGGATGAAGGGATATACGCATGGGTCTCTGCAAATTATGCTCTTGGGACACTTCATGGTGATCCTCTTCAAACTACGGGTATTATAGAGCTTGGTGGAGCCTCAACTCAGGTCTCCTCACATCCCTTGGCAGCAATGTTTGTTTTTATTTTCTGTGTTTCTGTTACAAGAGCATGAATGTTGCGAGCAATGTGGTATGTATTTCTTTGATAGTGTTTGCTGTAGGGTGGGTTGCTCTCACATGTAATCCATTGTATGGCTAACTCCAGAAGAGCCATACCCTTGATTGTTTGGACTTGATATTCTTTGGTTCCTATGACTCAATCTGGCAGAAACTCCTTAGAGCAGACGCTGACAGGATTTGTGCTGGATTTGCAATTAGGGTTCCACTTGTGTAAAATGAACCAATCAGCAACAAAAAATGGCAGAAAGCACAGAAAATTACTGTTCAGAGAGGATGTAGGTGATGTTCTCAGAAATGAACCAATAAAGCAGTGAAAACATACATGACAGAAAGCACACACAGGGATTGATGTACTGTAGAGGATGCAGGTGACATTTGTCCCGGAGGTGCTACCTCCGCCTTCTTTCAAGCATACATTGGAGCTTGGAGGAAAAGTCTTTGTCCTCTACTCGTACAGCTTTCTCAATTTTGGCCAGGTATTTTTGTTTGTCTTCTTCAGGAAATGTTGGTCTGGTTTCTAGATTTCTGGTTCACAGATCCATTTCATCATCTGAAATTGTTTGGGTTTGCAGGAGGCAGCATGGGATAGCCTGCTGGAGTTGACGATTGCTGGATCTGCTGCCACAGCAAGTAAAAAGCTTTTGACCTCAGTGGGTTTGTTTTTTTGGCTCTGTTTTGTTGTTTAAACTGACTGGGCTTGAAAGTGTGACTTCTGAGCTTGGTGCATGTACTTCCTAGTTTACCCATTCCTAGCCAACATCACGTCTGAGTCTTCCCATTGCTTCCGGAAAGGCAACAGAAACTTAGGACACAGATTGTGTATAATGGTTTGCCCAAGTTTTTGGGAAGATTATTATATGCTTATCTACACCCACTGTTGGGAGCTGATGAACTCAGTGGGTAGTCATGGCAGCTCGTCACTGCCGTTCATGATGAAGGTGATGGTCTGTCACTTTGTGAGCGACTCTCATGAGGTTATGACTGCACTCATTGTCATGTTACCTTTAATTGTTGTTGTGGAGATTTCTCTGCAACTTCATCGATCTTTACCCATTGCTGGAAATATTGTAATGATGATGTGTTTTGCAGTGCTGAAGAAAGAAACGGATGAGGCAGTTGTGATAGATCCATGTACTCCACGAGGATATAAGTGGAGCTTGGAAGAGAGACAGCATCATGCTGTCAGTGTATCCACTGCCACACAGTCCCCAGTATCCTCAATTGTTTCTCAAGGGAATTTTTCTGAGTGCCGATCTGCTGCCTACTCCTTACTTCAAAAGGACCAAGGTACAAAATGGCCTCAGCCTTTATCAGTACACTGAGAGAGTTCTGTCACACTGATTCTCACTGAAGGCACAAATTGGGATTTTTTTTTTATGATTGATATTTCTTTCATGGAAATTGTGCCATGTGCCTGACAGTTTTCTTTGGTTTCTTGGGGAGCAGATGATTGCACTTACCCAAAATGTGCAATGGGAACTGCTTTTGTTCCAGAACTACGAGGGAACTTCTTTGCAACTGAGAACTGTTTCTATACATCTGAGGTGGTCCTTTACCCTGTCGTTGTTGTTGCTGTCATGATTGTCACAGACAGGTTGTTGTTAACACATGCTTTCTCACAGCTGAATTCTTGTTGAATACAGAATGAAATCCAGCATTGAAAATGGGTGAAGAATGCAGATAAAATTTCCAACAGACATGACTTGTGTGCCTTGTGGGCTTACACCGTTTTCCTTTTGTCCTCCAGTTTTTTAAACTGCCTGTCACGACATCATTGGCAGAGATTGTAGATGCAGGAGAGCACTACTGTGGCCAGGATTGGATGCAACTTCAGGAGGAACATAAAGGTGTCAATCAGAAGGATCTTCTGAAATACTGTTTCTCAACAGCCTACATTGTGGCACTCTTGCATGACAGCTTGGGTATCGGCCTTGCAGATGAGCGGTAAATCATATCCCCTCTTCTTCGTTTTTGCCTTGTCCTTGGTCTCAACTGTGTATCTGCCAACTAAAATCAGACGAGTTGAGTTTAGATAGTGTTTGGTTTCTCTTCTGGCCAAGCTCTTATTTGATCATAGGTGCTTTTGATTGTGTAGGGTGAAGTTTACAAACAAGGTGCATGATGTTCCGCTTGACTGGGCACTCGGTGCGCTCATTGTGCGGCTTACTGAGGATCATCTAGAAGAGCAACCACCAGTGGTGTGGGTATTTCACATGATTCTACTCAAGGGTTTATCAATTCTGGGATTGCTAGGTGTAGGCACTTTGGCAATATTCTTCATAGTGCGTTTTCGAAGACCGCAGCTTACAACAATTTATGATTTAGAAAAGGGTCGTTACATAACAACTGCCTCTCGCATGCACTAAACACCCCATTTTTGAGAGCAAACTGAGTCCTCAAACCCGCTTCTTACCCTTCACTTTTACATCATGAGTTTCTCTTTTTGTTGTTGTTGTTGTTGTTGCTCCATATGTTCAATTCTCAAGCAAACTGTGTAGTTGGTAGTGGCCCTTGATACAAAGTCACACAACACTCTAGATGGCAGTAATGTTTCATTGTAGGAGAGGTATTTTTTCACAGGGAGTTTGATAGCAATTAGTCAGAGTCATTCATACGATGCCACAACCTTTTCTCCTATTTATTGTAATATTATGGAACAGGTGCAGGAGGTCACAACCAGACTTGTCTGACCAAGGATTAACACAGTTCTTCCACTTGGACTTGTCTAACCAAGGATTAAATACGGTTCTTCCACTAATCTTGTTTGCAAATTTGAACAATATTGGATTCCAATTTTGGCAATTGTGTTTGTTGTTCACAATTGTGTCAAGTCACCTTTGAATGGGTGCATCTCAAAAAAAATTTGTACTCTATCAAATTGCTCCCTCAAAATCTTGGGTTTCCTGGTGGATTGTTTCTTTACAACCACATTCATCTTGCCCTATAAATTGATGAGGAACTCCATGAACATGAGAACAATCTGAGTTGGCAAATCAATCCTTAAGCTTCTGAACCACCAATTGTTGTGGAATCCCTTCTTTCAATCCTTGAAGATTCCATGACAAATGGGAGGTTCAAAAGGGTCAAGATTCTATCAATAATGGAGAGATTATTTAAAGGCTTGAGCATCTTGGAAGGTCAAAAGGTTTGAAGTTGTGATTGATGAAATGTAGAACCATTGCGCCTTTCCTAGGTTTTAGATGGAACCTTTAGTTTTGGTTCTTGAAATTTTTAAGGAATTGGTTAATAAGGTTTGCTTTAGGTTCCATTAAAAAAATTTGAAATCTTGTTTTGATTTTAGTTAAAAATAAATTCTAACGAGCAATTATAGTTTGAATTCTTTTTTTTATTTTGAAATTATGTTGATTCCTAGTTTTAAAGTAAGTTAGCATAGGTTTTGGGTAACCAACCGCCTCATTAGGCGTCAAAACTCAAAACATCACTCGAAACATTGAAACATGATAAACACAAAGAGGATGGTGATAACAAGAAGCACAAACTAGGAAAAGAACATGAAGGGGAAGATTGACAACAAGTGAAGTGAAAACCAAGAAAAGAAACAAAGAGGAGGGCAATGGCACCCAAAAAAACTAATACAAAGATTTAACCTTTTCATATCCTTTTTGATACCCTAAATCCTAAACCCTAAACCCTTGATGGTTCTCACAATATTAACCTTTTCATACCCTTTCTAAGAACCTTCAACTGATAGACATCCTTTGAGGCTTTCACACGACCTTTTGCATGGCCTGTCTGAGAGAGCCTTCAGTTGATGTCCTGGAAGAGTCTCACATAACCCTTTCATACCCTTTCTGAGAACCTTCCACTGCTATCATCCTTGAAGGTTGTCCAATACCCACCCTGGATATCCTTTCTGATGATGTCCTGGAAAGATCTCATAACCTTTACATATCTTTTCTGATATCCCAGAAGGTTCTCATCGCCTCTTGATACCGTTTCTGATGCCCTTCAAGGTTCTCAGTTCTCATGACCCCTCCATATCTGTTCTGATATCCTTTTTAATACCCTTCCTAATCCCCTTGAAGGTCCCACACCTCACCTTATCATACCCGTCTTGATACCCTGGAGACTTTGCCGTCGTCGACCTGCGCAGCGCAGTGTGAGAGACGATGCTTGTCTTTTCCCTCTAGTTTCCGTTGCCGATTTTGCTGCTCCATTTCGGCGTTGCGGATTTCGGGAGCTTGTAGAAGAGATCTGAGGTGAAGAAAAACACGAATAAAAACAATAAACGTGACCCATTCATTCCTACTCGGCTTGACTTCTTCCTTCATCTTCACAGTATTGGATTCTGTCTTCACAGATCGAGCATTGTGGGTTGCGGTTTCTGCGAGGTTTGAAGAAGAGATCTGAGGTGAACAACAACAACAACCCAAAAACCAAGCGACCCATTCCTTGCTTTCGCTGAACTTCCCTTCTTCTTCTTCTTCTTCTTCTTCTCAGCAGCATTTCCCTTCAAGTATTGGATTCTCTCTCTTCCCATTTCTTCTTGAAGAAGAAGAAAAAGGGCATGGACCTGCATTGTCTTTTTTCTTGTGGCCCATTTCAATTCAACCCCCATTCAAGCTCTTGCAATTTTCATTTCTCATGTTTCTCTCTCACTCTCTCTGTAGCCATTTGTGTACCTGCGGAGATTAGGTTTCTGCAGCATTCGGGGATTAGGGTTTATGGTGTGCAGGGTTTGCATGTGCAATGGCCAACCTCTTTACACATTAGTGAGAGCTTTTCCTGTCCCCCTATCCGAGTTCTGAATTTGCAAAGGAGACTAATGCTTCTGGAATCTCAACTGACTGGAAGTCATGGCAGAACTGCAGGGTTTGGTGATAACATTTTCTAACTTTCAATGGAAGTGCTTCGGGAGCAAATGTCCTTTTTGCTGGAGCAAGGACTTTATGATTCTGCAGAACTTCTGGTAGGTAGCTTCTTCACACAGGTGTTCTGTTTCTCTGTCTGTCCATCCTCACATTGCTGGTAGGGAATTGCAACAGTTTTTTTATGTTTTCTGTTTGGTAGAGCGCACAAATAAAGTATGCTGAGTGGCAGTGATATGGTGGGGGGGATTGGTAGGGTTGTTTTCTGATGTGTGCACCAACAGCCAACAGTGAGATTATTCCCAGCATACGAGCTGAGAACATGGTATACTCCCCCCCTGTGTATGTATGTATCTTTAGAGGGTTGACTGTAGAATCCTCTTCTTGAGTTTTGAGAGGCACAAAAAGGTTGATCAATGGGATGGTCAGCTTGTTTCTCGTAAGTCGAATATCTTCAGTGTTAGTCTATGTAATATTTCACCTTGTTCAACATTGTTGTTGTTACAGGTATTGCTGGCAGATGCACTGTATGGAAAGAAGGAATACCGAAGAGCTTTGGTAAGCACTGCAATTAGCCTGCTGTACACTCTATCTAGTATCTCTTTCTCTCTGTCTCCGTCTGTCTCTGTCTCTGTGTTTGTCTAGCAAATAGAAAGTATGGGGCAGTGAGGATGTGTGGGTGGCAGAATATGTACAGGCAAGCACTACAGCAATGTCGTGTAAGTCCAAAGCAAGCTATGGGTGGAACCAGGACACCTGTGCAGTCAAGGTTACCTGCTGTCAACCTAACTCACTTTTCCAATATAAATGAGAATGAGGTACAATGCTGCTCCTGCCAAAGCCTAAGGGGTGTTCTTGGAATAGGGCTTTGGGTAAAATTATTGACATTCTTTCGTTTTATAATTTGAATTCCAAACTGGGTTTTTCTATCTCCTGATCCAGAGTTGATTGAATGTGTGTGTGGTGTGTACTGTACATACATTACAGGTGAAGTATAAAATTGGGCTTTGTCATTTAGCTGTCCATGATACACGTTCTGCACTCTCTGAGGTTCTGCTTTATCCCAATCCTCTTGTATACACTCACCCTATACTCTCCTGCAATCTCACTGTTTTGCTGGTAGTGTTGGTAGCTTGGTGCTTTGTAGAAATCCTCACTGGGACAAAGTTGTATCATTGTTTTCCCCTCTGGTTTGCATGAAAAGAATGTTTAGCTTTGATTTTACAGATTGAGGGCATTCCATCAAAAGCAAAGACACTGCGCATAAATATGACACTGGCAAAGCTGTACAGAATGACAGGCTATGACCGAGCAGCTACTGCAGCGTACAAGGAGTGCCTTAGGTTCCTTCTACTACTTCATTTTTTCTCAAGTGTGGCCAATCTGTTTGTTCTTTCAATATTGCATTTGCATGTGCTTCATCCTTGCAGCCCAACTGCATACTTTGAGCTTTATATATCTATAGAAATGGATGTAGTGGTTGCTGGAGATTTGGTGTGGCTTTATGGGCTTTTAGCACAGTTGATGAGGCAAATCCCAAGTCTTCTTTTTTTTCTTAAGTTTTTTTTTTCCCATTTGACATTCCTTTGAGTTGGGGTGGTGATGATGATGGATCTAGGCAATGTCCTTATGTGCTGGAGGCAATTGTTGCATTGGCAGAGTTAGGCACCACTCCAAAAGAGATACATTCTCTGTTCCCACAGGTGTACATCAATCAGCAAATGCAGGCAGGGCTTTGTTAATATGGAATAAGTTTGCAGTTCTCCAAAAGATTGGTTTATGCACTGTTTAACTGACTTATTTACAACTTCAAACCTGCAGGTGCAACAAAGTAAGAGTGGCAGAGTAGTGACTGATCATATTGAACCTGTACGGTGGTTACAGGTAATCTGTGAAAGTCATGTACCCAGTTATGTTTAGGGTTTTTGTCTTAGTTTTATTGCTCTCACATCATTCAGCAAACCTGCCAAAGCCTCTACTACTGTAATCTACATTCCTGTCGTTGATGACAGTCTTGGTTGTACACAATGACTATGTAATAGAGGATTGAGGAACTAGGGTGGTTGTTGCTTTACCATCTCTTGCAGAGATATGCTGATGGGCATTGTGGCGTTGCAGCACATGATTACAAAGGTACTCTGAGCACACAGAAACTTTGTCAGGAATCTTTGCTGTGCTTTCTTATAGACCGCAGGTTGCCCTCATTGAGAGAGGTTATCTTTGTTATTTGGCATACAATGTTAATGTATGTATGTTGGAGTATCAAATAGTCTGCACACAGTACTGGTTCTGATTGAGGAAGGAAGAGACAATATTGTGCTTATTGTTGAATGGACATCAGCAACATGATTAAGAGCATATACTTGGCGGCTCCTTTCTTTTCCCCCAAAACTTTACTCATGAATTTGGTGAACAGGAGGGCTGGACAATTTCAACTTCCTTGGGCAGCGCTTTCCCCACAATCTCCACATCTTGCTAGAAATTGCCAAGGTGTGAACCTAAACCCTATCATGTATGGTAGTCTGAGAAGGGAGGTGGGTCTGGAAAAAGAGTCATATTTTGATTTTTTGTTTGCGGGGTTAGATTGAATAGTGTGCAAAGATCTGTGTAGAAGTAGCTTAGATTCTGACCTTCCTCCTCTTTGTTTTCCTGGTCAATTTATAATCCTCCTACTCATTTTAATGTCCTTCACATTCTCACGTCTTTAAGATTATGAGCAATACGGTGGTAGAGATACTTTGTTTGTCAAAGGCAAGAATGTGGCATTGAACAGTTACATTGAGAAACAGGTTGTGGGTCATGGGGTGGGGGAAAGGTTTCCATATGGCTGGTCAGGTGGGTGGGGGGGCATGAGGGAGCAATGGAAGGATAAAAAGTGAATTTGGCTGCTGGGCTTAACAAATTGTGATGATGTTGCACAGGCAGAGACAGCACTAGGAAGAGGTGATGAAGGTGTCCATAACTTTGAGAAGGTAAAGGGGCAATGGGGTTGGTTCACACATGTCTTATGTGCATAACTTTGGTGTTCTGGGTGCTAGATGTACCCTCATATGCTGACTTGTAAGAATAAGGTGTTGTCTACATCAGGGGAAAACTTTGCTGATGGTATATTGATTATGTGGTTTGTACAGGCAAGACAGGTTGACCAATATAATGTGACAAGTATGGATGAGTATGCAATGCTACTGCGTACAAGGGGTGACCATGCAGAACTGAACCACCTTGTCCATGGCCTGCTTAACATTGATTCTACCAGGCCTGAAGTTTGGGTTGCATCAGCAATCTACTGGGAAATGCGTGATGACAAGCCTAAGGCTCTAACATATGCAGACAAGGCATGCTCTTTTTCATTCTCTCTCTCTCTCTCTCTCTCTCATCCCCTGAAAACATTGGGGGCTAAAGAAGTAAGTGAGGAGGGTTCATGGCTTTTCACTGCTATTCATGATGAAGGTGACAGTCTGGCACTTTGTGAGCCAGACTCATAAGGTTATGACTGCACCCATTACTCTGTTTACCTTTGAAAGTTTTTGTGGGGATTTTTCTCTGCAATCCTCATAGATATGTTTCATCTTTTCAAATACCCAACCCCTCACTTTGGATTTTTTTATTGTTCTCCTTGTTTCCTCTGTTTCATTCGGCGTCAACAGAGCATACGGGTGGATGAAAGACATGCAACAGCTTATATTGTTAAGGTCTGTTTCCAATCTACTTCAGCTTATGGGTCCCAATTTGATTTAGTTCTTCTTTGCTAGTTTACTGTTGAGATCATCTTTAAATGTCTCCTTGAGGGATGTTGCAAACAAGCTGCATGATCCAGTATGTCCTGTTCAATCTGAAATTTGGTTGGTTTGCCTTCTGGGTTCTAAAGACCTGCCCATTCCTGTACTTGATTCTTCAGTTGATGAGAGTTTGCCTATCTGGCAGGGAAACTTGTGTCTGGCATTAAGTCGATCAGAGGCAGCTGTGATGGCCTTCAGAAGGGCCCAAGCACTCAAGGCAGACCTCCGGTCTTACCAAGGTAGACACACCCCCTGCTTGGAAAGCTAGTTCCTAGTGAGGAGTCAACCTGAGATCAGAGTCCTCATTTGATGCAACACATGGTGATCAGGATTGGTACGAGCATACTTGGCAATCCCGAAGCCGAAGGAAGCACTCTGTGCTGCACGGGAAGCTATGAGAGCAATGCCACACTCAGCAAAAGCCCTCACATTGGTTGGTGATGTTTATGCCCACAACCCAGATGGGCGGGAGAAGGTAATATCATCTGCCATGGATGGACATTGCTTTTGGATCTTGTTGAATGTTTGAATGCCGAAAATATGCAACTGTTGTTGTAATGAGATTACTCCTCAGTGAGATCTTTTTCCTCAAATACAGGCTCAGAAGTTCTATGAGTCAGCATTACGGTCAGAGCCAGGGTTCCTGGGAGCTGTGCTTGCGTTAGCAGATCTCCATGGTAGGGAAGGTCGAAATGATGAGGCGACAGTGTTGTTGCAACAATATCTGAAGAACTGGGCTGATGATTCCCTGCACACGAAGCTGGCACAAATTTTAGCAGCCACTGAAAAGCTCGGGGAGTCTCTATCGCATTATCAGACTGCTCTAAGGTATGAGCTTTCAAACAAACACAGGAATAGAGGTCTCCTCCTATATGTTCAGATTTACTCCTTTGGGTGGTATTCATTGTGAATTTTGTAAGCTTGCTACATTCCTTTTTCTGGAGTCTTGAGTTCAATGGCAACTACTACTGTTTCCATGTAATTCTGTAATGAGAATGAGCTGCTCTGGCAAGTCCCATATGTATCTAGAACCTTTATGGTTCTGTCTCTGTCCCTGGATTGATTCTTCAAACTTATGCTTTTATGAATGACTTGCTCATGTCAGCATTAATCCACTTAACGAGGCAGCTAAAAAGGGACTTGAACGCCTGGAGAAGCATATGAAGGTACTTACTTCTGTGTATCTGTTATTCAATACGTAGTGCATAGTACAACCATAGTAACTTAGAAATGGACTCTTCCTGTATGGACAAGTCCTTTTGGTTCAAGTGCTTCAAGAGCTATGTTGGGACTACAGAATAGCACCTCGGACAGGTGAGCCTGGTCTTTCTGCTAGGAATCATTGTTCATTGTTTTTGGCCTTTGAAGCTACAATTTTCTTAACAGTGTAGATGATGTTGGCCAATGACAACCTCAGAGGCATCCAGAATGTTGTATTGTGCCTACTTCAATTGAGCTTGCCATCATGCCTCTTAAGATCTCATATTATGAAGTTGGGAGGGGTCAAGTAGGGAGTAGATCCAGATGCACTGGAGGATGAAGAGGAGAATGAAGGCGAGGATGCTGATGCTGATCCTGAAGAAGGAGAGTTTCCATAGCTTCACAACAATGCAGAAAGCCTTCACAACTGGTGAATATATTATTTCATAAAACTGCAGTTGGAGTGAAGTTGCTTCAAGTTGAGAAAATGCCTGCATGCCCTGTCTATGGCATATTTTTTGTTATGTGTGTGTTCCTCTTTTCTGAAGTCCTTGATCTTGTTGGCAGGCTGTTGTTAACCAAACTTTACTCTCTCCATGAGAGTTATATTCACTGGAGGAATTTCTGAGTGAACCTAATGGACGTGACTTGGCTGAGTATCAATCAGTGGAGGGATGGAGATGAATGCTGGCCTTGAATGTCAAGCAGGGCCTATCTCTCCATTGGTAGGCTACTGCCTTTTGCCAACCAGACAGTTTCGTCTAATCTTTGAAATGAGCACTAAGGCAGTTGCCATCCCACCTCTACTCTGATCAAATGGTTTGATCATTCTGGGTAGCAACATGCACCTAGTAGAGTCTGAATCCTCAAAGTGGTCATGTGTGTTGCCTGTTGGGCCATTGGCTTCTCGCTCTACTGAGAGATCTCTATTGAATGATCCTAGCCCATTAAGACATAGCATGACACCAGTGATACCCATTGGCACTGGGTATTATGAACGTTAGACAAAATCTCTGATAGTTGGGAAGGAATGCAGTAAAGCTTTACAAACCAACATCCAGTTTGTTATGACAATCATGGGTTTCATTTCACATGATTTTACGCCAAGACAAACTGTAGAGCAAATTTATTCACTACCTTCTTTTCCAAGAATATTGGACTTGGGAAGCAGGCTCATGATACTGTAGTGAGTTCTTGGGAGGTAGCCCTGAGAACAACAGAAACTCGTAGCAGAGGACTGCATTTATTGAATGGTGCACCTGTCACTGGTGCCCAATTTTTGGCCAGTCTAGTCCATGTAACTGACAAAAGTATGCTCATTGCCAATCACCCTCCTTCCATCCCTGCTCCAAATGGCAGTCCTATGTTTTGGTGCAAACCCATTGTCTGAATGCACAAATCTGTCAGGGTGAAATGCAGGTATGCGTTTGCTCTGGACACCAGCCAGTGACCACAAATTACAAAAACAGATGTGTCAGCTGGTATGTGCACTCACGAGTTCACATCCTCAATTTGTGAGATATATATAAGTGGAGAATGAGAAAACATCACAAGTTGAGAGCAGATAGTGGGGGATGATGAATGTCATTCTTTCAAGTGAGTTGGTATGTTATTCTGGTGAAGAAAAGATTGAATAAAAAATATTGGGAATTTTTCTAGAACATGTAAACCCAATTTTTGTATGCATTTTAGTTTTCTCACAAGTCTCATCTTATAATTCTTCACAAAAGCATCTAGAGTAGTAAATGATTGGAAGTTGGTTTATCAAATTTATGGGTTGCATCTATTAGAATTTTTGTTTGTAGAAGAATGTGATGGTATGGTATAATGGGTTTACAAATGTGGGAGTTTTTTATCAATTATTTTCAAATTCAGAGGTGAAATTTTGAAGAAATGAAACACTGCAGTAAATCAGAATTGCAAGTTCTAATTTGTTATAAAACTTAGTGCCTTGGGGATTGTGTAGTGTGTAGATGGAATCGGACTTACCTAGAGAACCTCCCAAATTTTGTGTCAAAACTGAAGTTGAGAATTTTCTGAAAAACGAACACTCCTTTAAGAAACTTGTCTAAGAATTTTTTGTACTTGACAATCATCAGCGTTTGTTGGAATTTTTTGTTGTTTCAAAAATTGCTTGTTAGCTTCAACTTGAATATTGCATTTCAAAGTTGATAGTAAACATATAAAGTACGCACTTCACACCCATAATGGTAACTTGGTGGGTAGTTAGGGTGATTTGGTTGTTGTAGGTCAAGAGATTGTAAGCACATAAGTGCACATTTTATGTCCATAACCTAGTCAGTAGAGAGTAGTGTTTTCTTGTCCATTTCTGCAGAGCACTAGTGGGGCCATATTTGCAGGGCATGGGGTGCTGAATTGGCTACAACTAAGATGTGTTGGAAGCTTTGTTTGGCCCCATTGGGAAATCTTTTATCTTAACATGGTTGTCACTTTAAAAACTTGAAATTCAATCTTTTGGACCTTCCTTTAACTTCAAAGGTAAAGAAATTTGATTACACATGGAATTCAATTGAGGGCTTTTGGTTAATCTTCTTAACACGTCACCCTAAAAACAACAAGTGGCAAATGGGTAATGAACATGCTGCAAAGTTTTGATTTCATAAAAGCCAACATAGAAAAGCACTTTTCATCTTCCACAGGACATACTATTTGCACCATGGCTAATTCAGCCAATTTTAGATACTTAGGTTTTAATTCTAGTATTTGCAAACAAGTACTTAAGATGCTAACATAGACACCACATTTTGGTCAAATGTTTGATGTCAAAAGGTGGAGCTATGCATGTTGCTACATTTGGTTTCATTTGTCAACTTGATCGTGTCTTGTTGATTATCAAGGTCATTAGCATTCAAGACTTTAAACACAAAGGTTTCCACCCTAAATGTTCATAGTTCATATTTGCTTGTTGGTTTGTAGGGTTGTCTAATGTCATCTTCAATGAGAATATTTTTTATTTTGCCATCAATTTTTTTATTAAGATTCAACATTGAAATCCATTTTGTTTTCACTTTCCAAAAAATCTTGTTGTCATTTGTTACCAATATTTCAACAAGTTTTGTACATAAACTCTAAATGCATTTTAGGTGAATGTGAAAATAACCTGCAAGGTCTGTAACAAATTTTGAAAGCATATGACCAAAGATAAACCTAATAAGGTTTGCATTATCAAATTAGCGTGATGGGGTATACAATTGATTACTAGAGAATTAGATACATTGTTGTCACATATTAGTTTTGTAATATCAATTTTTATATCTTGAAAACATTAATGCCATCTACCCCAAAATATATGAGTTTTTAGGCAATTTAGTTTGGTGGAAAGCCACCACCTATCAACAACACCTCCATAATCACCTTAATTTAGTTATCATTCTTTAATCTAACAACCATCCAATATAAAGAAATGAGAGTGAGAATCCTTACCCAAATTTTCACCACATAGCAAGCTTGATTTTAGCAAACAATTTATAATGAACATTGATTAGTCACTTAAAGGTAATTGGGGCAATATTGTCATAAAAGGAAGATAAAATGAAAAGGTGATTGCTTATGTAGGTGAAAACCTATCTCCAACACAAAGGAAATTCCACCTTGCGGAAAGGGAATGTTATGCATTGATATGGGGGATAATGCATTTATGGAACTACTTGCACAAGAATCATTTCGTGTTATGAATTGTTCAAATGGTTAGCATGTTAAATGTCCATGGAAGAAGTGGCAAATGGATCAATTGATATGTTATAAGACTTTAATTTTGATATTATTTATTGGCCATATATGTGACATTCTAATGTTGATGCATTGAACAAAAATCCAATGGGGAATGCAAAGGATGATGATGATTTTAATGTGGATATTTGGGATGTGAACATTTTTTCACTAAAAAAGGAGAAAAATGGTTAGGTTTCAAGAGGCAAAAACCATGATTCGTGTAGCATCATGAGTGTTTTAAAATTAATTATTGGAGGTTTGTGGATGATTGTTAAGGGAGGAAAATATTCCTAGGCTATTTAACACCATGAGCATCCTAGTAATTAATTAGTTACAATGGTATATTTACTTACCATCTTTTATTTAGCTAGGGGATAAAGTTAATGGGGTGGTTAATTAATGAGGATAAGGATTGATACTTGTTATCCAATCAACTAATGGGATGTGTGAAAGAAATTAAAATAATGAAAAGATAAGGAAACTCACGTGTGTTGGGCAACCTTCATTAGTTCCTTATTTATCCTTTGAAGAGGAAAAAGAAAAATCATTATTATTATCATTCTCAGGTAGCATGGTAAGCAAAGATATTGAGAGGTTGGGAGAGTTGGTAGGATAATCATGTTGTACTTGATGTTATATAGTGAAAAATGCTTGAAGGTTGTGTGGAATCAAGTGCATTATTTCCTCTTATTTGTATTGACTTTTAAAAAGGTAGGGCAAGTAATTCCTTCTTAGTTGATGTAGAATGTTAGTTTCATGGTTTTTCTTTTTTTTTCTTTTGTAATGAAATTACTCTCTATACTTGCTATTGGAATATGAAGGTAAGGTTGTTGCAAAAGGGTAGTTGTTGCTAAAGAGTAGTAGCATGAAAGTATCCACTAGATTTAGGGTTGCAAAGGGTAGATTGATGTTGTAAATGGTAGACAATAGTCATAAGAAGTTTACAAACACTCTGGCTCTTCTTTCAAGTCCATAAATGATAGTTGTTACAACACAATGATAATTGTTAAAGGATGACAACTATTGAAGGCTAGTAACTATTGTAGGCTGGTAGTTACTACATGATGATAACTATTGTAGAATAGTAGGTAAATAGAAGATAGGTCTCTTTCATGTATTTTTATTTTTCATGTTATTTTTTTTAAAAAATCGACAACCTTTTGCTTAATGGTAATTATGTTGTTAGTTCCCATAGTTCTATAGTGATCATCATTTGTACATTTTGAAACAATATTAAAAAAAGGTATACCATAAAGTGAAGTTATAATGGAAGAGGATAATTGAATTCAGAAAAAGGAAAAGATGAATGGAAATATTGAAAGTAAAAAGTGGGAGGTTGATTTTAAAAAGGAAGTTTTTGCCCTTTTAGGATAAGTAATAAGAGTTGGAATCAACCTAATTACAAAAGAGATGGTTTAATGTGTGAAGGATGAACAATAAATTGATTATGCAAAATTAGAGGAGGAAGAGGATGAAAATTTGACAAGCACACAAAACATTGATATTTGGAATGACATTACATATATGAACATGTTGAATGGGGGTGTTTTACTAGAGAGATTGTTGATTCCATGGAAGTGGCACGTGTCAAGTTTTTTTTTTTTTGAACTATTATTAGCATGACCATAAACTCTTTTTCAGTGGAATTTTTGTGTCAAAGCCAAAATAAATAAATATTCAAGATATTGGTCATTTCAATGAGTGTCGGACTTTTGTAAAAATGTGAAAAAGGTATTTTTAGCATAACGAGATTGAGGAGGTAAGGTTAGTAGTAAAAACTTGTCAATAATGCCAAATGGTGAAGAGGATAACAAGTATCCATTCAATATGATGATGTAGAATTGAAATTTTTTATTGTGCGTGAGTTGTTTTTTGAAATGACAATGGAAATTACAAGTATATCATTTTAAATAAAAATTGGGAAACAAGTACATACTTGTTGTAAGTGACCATTATTGAAAGGGGTGCGAGGTTAAAGTAGTCCTTGATCATGGAGTGACAATTACAACGTAGTTTTTGGAGGACAAAATTATTTGCAATTGTGGTGTTAATAAATTTGTCCTCACAAACAATGGAGGGGAATGGTTAGTCAAATTTGATGTTATGTGCAATAGTTACAAGATTATTCATTAATACAGAGTACTACAATGGCCACAATGGAATGAGATGGTGGAACATCTTATCAAAACCATAAAACATGGAGTCTTTATACTTTTCTTATGTTAGAATGTGCTAATTCACGAGATGAACAATTAGCCAAAATGTTGTTTGGTTACTACTATGGCATCTAGGTAAATACCCAATTCTTCCCTATCATGATGTTAACTAGGAGCACATTCAAACTTGGGGTTCATAATTATTTATAATATCCAATTATGGCAATTGATGAGGAAGTTGATAAAGACACAATGGTAGAATAATTTGTAAAAAAGATGAAACTTGTTGCCAACATTTGTGAAAAGGTTTTACTGAATGTTGAGAAAGTTTAAAAGAAACAAAAGTGGACATATGTTTTGAGGAAAAGTAAAAAATCATTTGTAAGACTCGTTTTAGGAGGGACCTTAGTGAGGATGAATAAATGAGGTCACAAGAAGGTTAAATTTTTTAGTTGTAGGGAAGGCCCCTATAGCTTTGTTTGGTATGTGGATGGAAATGGTGATGTCGATTTTGATGAAGGAAGCGAAATTTGTATCATCAAGGATGCAAATGAACAATGATGGGAGTACTCGAGAAAATATCTTGGAATATACGATATTGACCAAAATTGATTAAAGATGTGGGATTCAACTTTTAAAAAGGGTAGGGGTTACATATGTGACCCAAAAGGATGTGGTTCTATACAAAATTATGGATTCAATGTGAAAAGGCGACTTCAACCTTGACATGGACCAAGGATGTAAAAATGTGAATGAAAAATGGTTTAGGGTTTGGAGACATTGATGTAAAATTTTTACTACAAGGAGAAAAGTTGTAGTTGATTTTTCTCCAAGGATGGCTATGGCCATAAAGAAGGCTTATGGAAACAATGATTATGCTATGCATGTTGTGTGTTTTTTTGTTGGTTTGGCTTTGATGTTTAAGCTTTTTTGACTTGTTGCTAATGCTAAAAATGAAATTGCATTGTTGAATGGCCAATTGGTGATGTTGAAGAAAGAATGGACCAAGGAATTAGTGGATGGGAATATGAATTGAATTGAAATGAATCAACAAGGTGGGGTGAATTTAAATGTTTAGTAGAAAATAGTTAAGTCCTTGTATATTTGAAATAGATAACATGTGTCCAAAAGAGAAATAATGACAAATTTTCCTTTGAGTGATGGAGGTGTGGAGTCATAGAGGTGATTAACATCGTGCCAATGTTGGAAACCTTAAATTGAGTGATTGTTGTTGAAATTTTTCACTACACCCATTAATTAGGATTAGGTCAAAGCTATGTATGATCAACAATGTTATTAATAATTGATGTTAGAGTGTGATGAAAAACTGAAAAATGAACATTGGGGGATTGCGCACATAGTTGGATGACTGGGGCCAACATGGAGTGAGATGAGAGAATTGTAAAATTGGAATTATATCCAAAGGGGGGGCATAATTGTTTTTATAAGAAACCTTAATCATGGGGTATCCCTAAAGGCAAGTGAATCTTGCACTTGAATCTTTGAGGTCCCTTGGGAGAGAAGAGAACTAAATATGTTAGGAAAATGGGATAGAAGAGAAATGATTTTTGCATTGGGTGGCTTTGGCCTCGTAAGTTTTGTGAGTGGGTGGGTATGTTGAAGCTCATTTTTATTGTATAATTGCAAATGAATTTAGTTGAAATAGGTACATGAGAGGTAAACATGAGGTTGGACTTTAACGCCTAGTTGTGCATTGCATTTGGGGTGGAATTAAGAATTCAAAAGATCAAAGGACAAAAAGGGTGCTAATCCTAGGTCATATCTTAAGATTTAAGTTGATTGATTGACTTGAAAATAGTAGAATTGTGTGCAACTAGATATCATAACTCAGGATGTAAATGCTTGATATCATGAACTTCATATTTTAATGTTGAAACCTTGGATTATAAAATCTTGGATGGAACTATTCTACATGTTTTAAGGTGTTCATGCAATTGAATTCTGTACAAAGAGTTTTTAGCTGGCTTGTTTTTGTTCACAATGTTTTCTAATATACATTAGAATAATGTTATCCTACAACTATAAGTTTTGATTTGTAAATGTCAAAAGGGGTTCATAATATTTTTTGGGAATGCATATTATGAATTTGGGAACCAAAACATATTATCATTAAAAATTTTGGGGCTACAAAAACCGACATGACATATTTGACAAAAAAGACAAAGGTTAGTGGAACAATATGATTTGAAAAAGAAAAACTTATGTGAAAGTTGAAGGTCTAACCTAAACACTATGATTATTGCATTAAAATTGGTTGTAAGTCGTGAAACATTAGGTTTCAACCATGCATTTTCTAAAACATGCCAAAATGCAACAATGGATTAAAAAGTTGACAAAGACTTGGAATACATATTTACCAAGTCTATAAAAGGGGACTTCCAAAAGTGTATAACTTATTAGAAGAAATATGGGAAAAATAAACAAGAATGAAAAATAGAACAAGTATTGATTTTGGTCTTCACGTAAGAAAACTAAACACCATAGGTGAAGATAATGTAATTTTCATTTTTAAACTAGAAAAAAAGTTGTATTTTCTTTTTTATAATTTTATTTGCAAGAAACAACATTGTTTAGTATATTCATTTGCTAGCAAAATCACGATGTTCCAAGACTTCAACTCTATAGCTTTGCGAGGCTATTTTTCTACTTTACAACAAACAAAATGTGTGAAGATGTTTAGTCGAATGCCACCTCTTTTGACATGGCACATTTTTTATACTATTATTGACCTCTTTCCCCTATTGTATTTTTGAGTGATTTAAAACAATTTTGGAGTCATTGTGTGTTAAATGATACATTATGCTTTGTCATATCCATGAGTTTGAAATTGAAGGATAGATGAATCACAAATTTGAGATTGAAAAGACTTTTTGAACCTAGAATACTTACTTATTTTAAGGAGGTGTCATTTGTAATCAAACAACTTAAAAGAGTTGATTTTTGTGAAGAAAAGTTGACTCAATGATCATCTAGTTCCCCCTTTAGCTTGGCAAAGTTAATTAAGATTGATGCAAACTTAGAAAAGAAGATTGAAGAGTTTGAAGAAAATTTTGAAAGGGAAAAGAGTTTTTCTCAATCCACATTTATGGAAGAAGGTTGCTTTTGAGGCATTTGTGCAAAAAGAAACCTTTGCATTCACATCCTAACATGAAATCACATGGAGTGTAAAAAACAAGGCCCAACCCAACATTCAACAATATAAAGAGATTGACAAGCTCTAATTGGACAATGCACACTGTAAATAGACAATCATAACATGCATTTGCCCATCTGCATACAATTATACTTTAACATAGTTATCATGCTTGGAACCTATACTCCCTTACACATCATTTCAAGTCATCATTTAATTACACAATTGATGTATATAAAGTCCAATTGACTCCCACAGTGTGTCAATTGCCATTCATTCATCATCTAACGCCTAGATACAACATCAAAAATTGAAACAAGTTTCAACACAAATGCTCACATAGTTAAAAGGTGTGTTGTCATGGGTGTTAATGCAGGTCCAGGATCTTCTTCCTCTACATCATCTTTGTCTGTGAGTTGCAAGGTTATTCAATAAACTATGACACCTCCGTTGCTTGATTCATGAAGAGCAGCAGTGTGCAATCTAGAACATGCAGTGCACCTCCATAGTGAGAGAAAATGAATAGGAGATTTGTTCAGTCAAGAAGGCATAACATAGTATATTTCAGTGGTTCATTCATTTGGGATGCAAAACCTACCTAGGAAACTTGTTCGCTTGGATGATAGTTCAAGGGAAGCTTGCCTTACTCCAACTGCAGTGCACCATGGCAGATAAAACAGATAGTTCCAGGGAAGCTTGCCTTACTCCAACTGCAGTGCACCATGGCAGACAAAACAGATAGTTTCGGGGGAAGCTTGCCTTTCTCCAACTGCAGTGCACCATGGCAGATAAAACAGATTTCAATTGAACAAAAAAAGAAGGAACCACAATCTGCATCACAGAGTCATGAAGAGCAGCCAACATCAGAGAAAGAGAATAACTCTCATAAGAATTGAGAAATCTCCGTACTAACTGATTAAGAGAGCCAGAACACAGTTAGAACTTTTCCTTGAAGTCAAAGAAAGACTTCTGGATAAGGACTTTCAGAAATGGGAAGAAGGAACAACAAATAAGGGATAAGCAAGAATGGAAAAACAATAAAAACAAGCAGTATGACCAAAGTTGACAGTCTCTCATGTGTTCAGGGACCATCGACAGTAACATGTATGATAGTGACTTAGTTATCACAACTTCCCCACTGACTTCATCAGCTCCAGACATAGCAACTTATCTATTGCTCACTGACTTCATCAGCTCCAGACATAGCAGCTTATCTATTGCTCGCTGACTTCATCAACTCCCTACAGTGTGTATATACCAGTGTAACCACTAACTTTGTGTACTAGTTTCTGTTGCAAGTCTGGAAGCAATGGGAAGACTCAGCCATGATACTGGTTAGCAACTAGCAACATAACAACAGATAGGGAAAAAAACATGAGAGAAAGAAATGTGTGCTTTTAGTAAGAGTTCTGTAATCTAAGTGGTTTTACATTTTACAGCAACAGCAATGCTCTTCACTAAATAGAGAGCACCTCAAAGAAAATAGAGGTACAGGACATTCTTACCAAGAAATCTACGCTCAGGAAAATTCTACATTGCTCATATAGGCTTTAAGCACCTTACACTTGCACTCAAAGCCCACAGCCTGGGTTTATACCCAATGCACAATGGCTGCCGAGGTTAGCTAGTATGGACCAATCAAATCAATTGGCTTCTCAAGGCTTCCTACAAACTGGCACAGCTAGTGGCCTGCTCATTGCTCCATACTGAGGACCCCTCTAAAGAAAGAAAGATCCATACACAAGGAACTGCAGATGGGTGTTCGCAGATGTTCCTAATGCTGTTGCCACAAAAGCTTCAAATAATGTCTGCTTAGTCACCTCTTATGCCAGTGCTAACAGCAAGTCCTGCTTACAAAAAGTCCCCTGATAGGGTCTGGTGGACTGGTGAACTTGTACAACAAAATTGGAGACTTTGAGGATAATTAGTTTCACAAACCCAAACGGTGAGGTGTCCGGAGTGGAGTCCCTGGTTCCCTGTGAGACCCTGGAGTTGAAATCACCTGTCGCTCTTTGGCACGCAATGCCTTCTCTTTCAACCTCTTCTCTGCCTCTGCATCTGCCTGGTTTCGGCGAACCTCCTCCATCTCTTCCTCCATAGCAGTTTTCTCATCCTGTTGTTTCTTCCTCTGCTGAAGTCTTGAGGTATGAGAATCCTTGATACTAAAAAACATTGGCCCAAGCTCTGCTAGCCAGTGTGGCTCAACTGCGGTCACACACTGCATGTATTCCTTGGAGGTTAAAACAAGCTCATGATAGACAATGTAGTCTGGTGTGTAACCCAATCCATAGAGAGCACTACTTGGATGGAGGTGACAGGGCATCCCTGTGCGACAATTCATGTACTCTCCTACACCCTTCAAGCGTGCTGCATTGTGAAAATATGAAGAGCAAATTGCTTTTCTAATCACATCCCAATCAGTCCCTGATGACGAGAGAGGTATCTTTTGGGACTTCAGAATGTCTAACAACTGTGACCGTACTTCTCGAGCCTTGCGGAGACCTTTGACATGAAGAAAATGGTCTCCACACCAATCACCCCTGTACTGGTTACTCTTCCACTGCTGATACACATTAAGAAGGGTTAAATGATCACTCTCAGGAACAAAAAACTTCTCACGTGCTGCATCACTTTCTTCTGCACGGTCCTTGGGTCTAAAGAATACAGAGGGCACAGAAAGCATAGACACAATTGTGAGGACCTCGTCAACGCAGCTCAACTCAGCTCCCATTAACAACATCTTGGCCAGGGGAGGATCCAGTGGAAATTCAACCATTTTACGTCCTAAAGTGGTGAGGCGCCCCACGTTATCAAGTGCACCCAGAACCCATAACTGGTACATTGAATTGAGTATGTTCTCCTGGGGAGGGGGATCCATGAATGCAAACTCTAGCAGGTTATCAATATTTAGCGATTTCAGCAACAAAACAACGTTGCCCAGATTCGTCCGCTGGATCTCAGGGACTGGATTTGGTAGCATCTCATTTTGATAAGCCGTTTCAGTGAACAAACGGTAGCAAGTGCCTGGCCCAGTACGACCTGCACGGCCTGCCCGCTGATCAGCAGCAGCCCGACTGCAGGGAAAAACTTGAAGTGCATCCATACCCATTCGAGGATTGTACACTTTTATCTTGCCATAGCCAGAGTCAATGACATATAATATTCCATCCACTGTAAGTGACGTCTCTGCAATGTTTGTTGCCACTATGCATTTGCGGCCACCTCCCTCTGCCTTCTGAAAGATCTTGGCCTGCCATCAATGCAACATCCCCAAGATAAAATCAAATGAGTACTTATTAGAATTGACAACACTTCCCTTCATGAGTCATAATCTCATGGTTTTCCCTTGTTCTCAAATCTCATTTGGTACTAGTTTCAGATTTGGACACTGTGTCCAACCCTGGACAGCTGCACCTCAAGCATGCATTCCCCGGTTGAAAGAAATAGTATAGTACCTGTAGATCAGAGGGGAGTTGTGAGTAGATTGGAAGAATTGCAAGTGGTATGGGTGCTTTCTGAGCACTAGTCTCCAGGGCTTCCATGCGTTCAGCCAGGGCAAAACAGCAGCATTCAATTTCATCTTGCCCTGTCATGAAGATCAATATGTCACCAGGGGGACAGGTTATGTGGATGGACATAGCCTGCTTGACTGCAGCCTCAACATAGTCCTCACATGGTGTTTTGCTGTACAAAATCTGAACCGGAAATGTCCTTCCTGGAATACTAAACACTGGCACACTGCAAAACCCAACAAAAAGCTAGTCAAGTTCCAAACTTCTCATGTCAAACATCCTCAAGAAAGTACACTTCCTAAAGACATGTAGAATCAAATTCATTGGTGAGCAACAAAGAAACCAAGGTCAAAAACTTCACCTTCCAAAAAAGTTAGAGAACTTTTCAGCATTGAGAGTGGCTGATGTCACAATCAGCTTGAAGTCACGGCGACGTGCAACCACCTGCTTCAGAATCCCAAACAGTACATCTGTATTCAAAGACCGCTCATGTGCCTCATCCATAATCACCACACTGCCAACACCACATCACCCACAATTTCATTTGAGATGTCACTTGATGCTCCACATCTTGATGCATTTCAGCTCATTGCACATGAGAGTGCAACATGGAAGAAGATCAGTCAATTTCCACATTGACAGCTACTAAGATTACCTGCATGGAATGACCAAGAAAAGGATAATGGTCTGTACATTACCTGTATTGGTCAAGGTCTGGCTCTCGCAATGTCTCACGCAAAAGTACTCCATCTGTCATGTACTGTGTGTCATGCAATTGAGTTTTCCATCAGCTTAGGTTGTAAGACGGAAAATCATTATTCTACTGGACTACCACACAGATATCATATACAGCTTAGGATGCAGATGAGATGAAAGCAACTGCCATGATTTTTTATCAGTGGAACAATATTTTGTATAACCAAAAATCCAGCAGATGAATCTTACCTGACACAAAAGAGCCCTCCTACTCATACAAAAGAAAGCAGATTTATGAAAAGGTTAGTGTACCAGCCATGGCCTGCTATTGTACAAAAACCTCTTCAACCACTACAGAGGAAGTTATTAGTATTCTCTACAGCTGCATGTAGAGAGATGCAAGTCTTGCAGTGATCAGAGGTGGTGAAGGAGAACAACCTTGATGATGGTGTTAGGGCCCGTGACATCTTCAAACCGAATTGCATAGCCCACCTTGTCTCCCAGTTCACACTCCATTTCTTCACTTACACGCTTGGCCACACTCATTGCTGCCACCCGTCGTGGCTGTGTGCAGCCTATCATGCCATAGGTTGTGTGTCCATCTTCATGCAAATACTGCCCATCCAAGTAAACCATCAGGAGACCGCCTAAACAAACAGCTGCAGATCAGAAATGTCTTGATTCTCTTCCTCAAAAACATTCCCTCCAATATAAATCCATGGAACCAGAATAGAACCCGTCTGCACAATCAAAGATGGACATTCAAAGACCACCAGAAGATCCCCAGACAGCACACACTTATCACATCAACACAACACCCTTCATGGGCAAATAAACTTTACACAAGAAGCATTCACATTGGGACTGTCTGCTATCATCAACACAGAATTTGATGAATCACATACATTGTTCTGTATGAAGTTCAGAGGACTGAGGGAGTCTTGACATTGCCTGTGATCCTTGTAGGTGCATTCAAGTGAGACAATATACCTGCGTCATTTGTGTGGTCTTGCCAGACCCAGTCTCTCCAACCACAACAACAACTTGATTCTCCCTTATAATCTGTAATTCAGGAGAGACAGAACTAATATCATTTTCAGGGAGCATCATTTTGACCACCAGGTTTGCCATCAATGATGCAATCATAACCATGAAATCATATTTAGCAAACTCTTACCATCATTGTCCCAACAAAAACCAATCCTGGCCGTGTTCTAATCCTTCAAGAAATCCCTGTCAACAACTGCATCCACTTTCATTGAGCTAGAGGGAGAACTTTACCTGTAAGAGTTCATCCCTCACGCAGTAAATGGGAAGATATTGACGTTGCTCAGCAAGTGACTTGTTCTTTGAGAAGTCACTTGCTGCATCTCCCTTGTCCTTCAGGTGTGTTGCAAACTTAGCATTTGCTTTAAAGTCCACTTCACCCTCATCTCCCACATCAGATTGGTCTGCATCTACCTGTCCTCATCATGACCACAAAAATGAATGAAAACACAAATGCAACAAATTCAGCCAGTCAACTACCCAAATCTTGTGATAGCCCTTTGAAACAAATTATTGCAGCTTGTCATGTTCTCTAAGAAAAAGGGAATTGTAGAAAATTGCAACCTGAGTGCCCATAACTATGACATGAAAAGAAATCAGAGAAGTGAACAATGGCACTGCTGACCCTCTTTCCAAAATGGAAAGTAAAATTCCACTGGCCTCTGGAAAGTTTAAGTAACACCAGTGATATGTCTCTGCCACTTAAGACAATTTCCTCATATAAGATCATGATCTTCCTAACTGGATGTGTACAAACATATAGCACCAACCTGCTCAGAAGTCTTTTCGACACCCAATATGTTGCCAAGTTTGGAGCCTGCAAGTTCCCAGAAGCGCTGCCGTGATTTGTTTTGGTTCTGCTTCTCGCGTGTTTCACGCACCAAGGCAGAGCCCTTGCGAGCAATGATGGCCATGTCAGATGTGGGATCCTTGACTGGCATTACTGGCTCAGCCTGCTTTGTGTAGACCACTCTACCATCCAGAAATGGGGGCTTGGTATCTGCCAGATTCATTACAGTCAGTACACAAGCTACCAATTGCAACATTTGCAAATCCAAACTCAGCATGTCATTGCAGATGCCAACACTAAATGCCAGTTTAACAGTTTGCATCCACATGACTGCAAGGAGGAGGAAAGGCGTGACACACCATGCACAAGAAGGATGACACGATTCTCATCTTCATTGTCGAATTCAGTCTGCAATTCAGTTCCACGCACTGCACCTGAGCGCAACAACTGCCTGTCCTCCCACTGTGCATTGTCTGCACTTAATTGTGACATCATCTTGCTCTGAGCCAAGCTCATCTGTGTTCCATCCCTTCGTGTCTGTGGACCAACACCACTTGATTCAGTGCGCATTGAACTTGTTCATCGACAATAGTGCTCCTCCAACAGAGGGAGGCCCTAAGACAAACACTAACACTATAACTTTTGTATTCCCATTGCCAGTTAGCCAACAGGTCCCTGCTCAGATTCAAAAGTAAAACTCCATATGCACATGACCAAAGGAGAGAAAGTTCACTTACAAGACGCTTTGTCATGGCAGTCTCCCTCTTTTTAAAGGTTGTCTCATCCCCAAGAAATGGCTCTGCAATATCAGCATCAAAAGTTGCCCCTCCCTCTTCTCTACCATACCTGGAACAACACTCATACATTGAAACAATACAGTGTGAGCACCTTAATCAAGAGGCATTTTTCTACTGTAGCATACATCCTTCCTAACGTCATGAAAGCTAGAATGTATCAGGGATGATGAGCATCACAGACATCCTTCCTAGCATCAGGAAATATAGAACATACCAGGAACGATCAGCATCACGCTCAGCTTCCTCCATTTCAGATTGCAACCTCTCATCCATAGCCCAACTCTTCCCTTCAACATCTCCATCTCCTCTGTGTCTATCAGAGTCATCATCCTGAAAATTAGACACATATAAGCACTCAGAAACATGAAGATGAATCAAGACCCAAAAAATTTCACATTTAGCTTTACTTCACAACCCTTCCCAGATCAGCTTCTCAAGCACAACATGATTCCACACCCTCACAAATGTGCAAGAAGCGAAGACCATGTGAGTTGTGTTTCAGGTGTCTACCAAGGGTCCCTGGGTGGAATGTCCAGTGTGAGCACGGAAGCGCAGTTGATGAGACCGTCCTGACATCACATTATTAGAAATTCTTGGAGTAGATTCTCGAGATGAAGAGGGTCCCCTAGCTCGAATGGGAACGGGTGACGGAGACACCATATCCCATGGAGAAGGAGATGATCCTGCAAGACCCAACTCCACAAAGGAAGGCAGCACAGATAAGCCAGTCATCATCAAGAGGAAACACAACTGTAAAACAATCTTTATTTATTGATGAGGAGGTAGTGAAGTAGAGAGCTTGTAATAGTACCTGGGATGTAAGGAGAGTCACTACCCTCCCATGGTGATGGCAGCCGTGATTCAGCAGGTGAAGGAGGAATGAATCTTCCTGAAGGAGCTGGAGAAGGAGGTGCATACGAGCGTTCACGGCCAGGTGTTGCTGCTTGATCTCTCCGTGGTGTATCATCCCACTCCCATCGTCCATTATCCCAAGCTGATCTTCCTGCTTCATTCCGCACAAATCAAGTTACTGAATGTGGTACACACTACAGCAAGTAAGCAAACATGTGCAGCATGCAATGCTAAAATTTAGTCCCACAGACAAGAAGAGAAGAGAAGATCAAGCAGCAGTGGCCAGTGGATTCTAGACATACCAAAAAAAAAAGAAAACAAAGACCATCCATGCTCAGAGAAAGAATTGCTGGTGGTGCTGCTGAGATTATACAGATATGCGAACCTGAGGGACTTTGGCGTGGACTGAAATCAGACCATCGCTCACTCCTGTCCCTGTCTGAGCTTCCAGTGCGCTGCTGCACATGTTCTTCGTGCTGCCGTCGTCCATGTCTGCTGCCACTGGATTCTCTATAATCTCTATCTGACTCATGAGAGCTTCTTCTGTAACTGTGCTCGCTTTCCCTGCGACCCAACCGTGCCCTATCCCTTTCTCTTGAGCTGCTACTGTAAACAGCCTTCTCCTGACACACCAAAACAAAACTTCTTCTTCAGACATGCATGGAAGCTTTGTGATGAACTAACCGGCTGTATCTTATAAGCCGCACACCTACCTGAAGCTTTTTCTCTACACAAAAAGAAAAACTTTGAAGCTGCTTCAAAGCAGCAGCTTTGTGAATATTGCTGTTTGTTGTGCACTGCATGACATCTGCAGGATAGACAAAGATAATGATACAAGGATGACCAAGAAACTGAAAAACACACACACACACACACACACAAAACTCACTCCAGTGTTCCGCCGTTGTCGTGTGCGCTCAACAATTGCTCCAACTACTTCTGCATTCACACCACCTGTTGTGCAAATCCCCAAGAATTAGCCAGCTGAGGATGGATGGATTCCAAGCACTTAGTCCACAAATAGCCACCTTCTCCTTCTTCTTCTTCTTCTTCCAAGGACTCTCGAAAGAAAGAGAGAGAGAGAGAAAAAAACATAGAGTCATAAGAAGGAGAGGAGAAGAAGAGACACCGTGGTGTGAAGGAGTGTCATCTGGTCGAGCAGCTCTGTACTTGCGTGCTCCATAAGCAGGTCTTGTATCGCTCCTGTCGTCATCTTCATCTTCTCCATTTCCTACTTCCGTTCCTCCATGCTTGTCTCCATACTCGTCCTCCCCTGCTGCCACCGACACCACATGTGGTCGCTTCCATGCTCCTCCTCCTCCTCCTCCTTTCTCCGCATCAGCTGCTGCTGCTCTCTTTGCGCGTGCCAATGCATCGAGACCTAACAAAACAAAGCAAAAGCTCTCACTTTCTCTCAAAAACTTCGATGCCCACTCGTCACAAATTGCGATCTAAGAAGAAGAAGAAGAAGAAGAAGAGAGAGAGAGAGAGAAAAAGCTCGAAGAAGCGCGGACAGATAAAGAGAGCAGAAGAACAACACACGTACCTAGAATGGATTTGCGCTCTTGAGGAACTTTGAAGACGACACGATCAGAACCCGGCGGATGTAGCAATCCACCGAATTTCGATTCTTCTCGAGGAACCTCTTGAGCCATACTATTATCCTCTTGAAGAAGAAGAAGCTCCTCACCTCGTTCGTCTTCCTTCTTCTTCTTCTGCAGTCTGTCCCCCTCTGTCTCTTCTCCTGTCTCTATCTCTCTCACCTGACATCACTATGCGCCATGGACGCTGACATTCGCGAATCAAAGTTCGAAGAAACAAAATCCACAGTTACAATTCCCACTAGGTACTCCTCTTTCTCCTCCTTCTTCGATCTTTTCTCTCTGTATGCGGACTCGAGGAATCTAGGTCACTGAAGAGGAATCGCTAGTCACCTTCTTCCCGAAGTCGATGTCGACCAGGGGGGATCTGGTCGGCGAACAGTTGAAGCTGCACCAGCTGTTGCTTGCGACAGGCTTCAACCCTAAGGTAATGGTTCTTCTTCCCCTTTCTAGAGAGGCGATCATCATCAAGAAGAAGGAAACATAAATAAAAGAGCAAAATGTCACCTGCCGATTGCTCGTGGAGGGATACGGATATGCGACCTTAGCAGTAACACGAGCCCGAAGGCCGGGGACCCATCTTCTGGAGGAAAGGACTAATGAGAGAGAGATTCAAGCGATTCACGTATTCTTCTACTCTTAGATTTCTTCTTCTTCTCCGCGTGTTGTTCTTCGTCCTGATCTTCACATGTTGTTGGAATTTGTTGGATGAAGAGGAAAAAGAGAAAGCTTGCGATGATGATGATGATGATGATGATGATGACCGTGAAGTGCAGGTTTTGGTGGAGGTTTGATTAGCGAGAACAATGGCAGAAGATGATGATGATGTGTGGGAGTCAGACAAGGATGAGAGGAGTGAGGAAGAAATATTGCGAGGAGGAGGAGCTCGCTCGACTTCGGAGCTAGACCGAGAATGGCAGGCTCGACAAGCTCAATTCCACACTGTATCCTCTCTCTCTCTGAGACCTCCTCTCAATCTCGATTCCGTTTTTGCTGCAAATCGCTCTTGATTCTGTTTCTGGTGCTATCGGCTCTTCTTGATTCTGTTTCTGTTGCAATCAGCTCTTGATTCTGCTTTTGTTGCAATTGCTCTTGATTCTGTTTCTGTTGCAATTTTCTCTTGATTCTGTGTCTGTTGCAATTGCTCTTGATTCTGTTTCTGTGGCAATTTTTTCTTGATTTTGTGTCTGTTACAATTACTCTTGATTCTGTTTCTGTTGCAATTGTTCTTCCTTCTCGAGTTTTTACCCTGCCAAACTGGTGATCAAATGTGATTTCTACTAAGTCTAAAGGCTTTTTCTTCTTCCTGGTTTCAAATCTCAGGTTATCGTACAGTCTGAAAGTGGTAAACAAATCTTATGATGAAGTTGAGAAACTTGACAGAGAGAGAAAAGCTCGGTTACAGGGATGGGGTAGAGGAAGGCAAGAATTCGTCAGTACAGGAAGGATTTGATGAAGGATATCGTGAAGCTGCAATTGCAGGTTTCAACTGGGGAGTTGCTCGAGGCATTACCAGGTTCATCTTTAAACCATTCCCCCCCCCCTTTTCTTCCACTTCTTTTAAAATGTACATTGTCCCTTGTCTGACTCTCATGTCCAGTCTTTTGCTTCATTCTTTGCTGCTGCTGCTGCATTTCCCTTCGAGCATCATGATTTTCTCTCTGGCTTCAGAATGCTTAGGGTTTAGGGTTTATGGTGGATTGATGCCACCATGATCCTCCCATACCAAAAGATTGGGAGTTTGAATCTGCTGCTGAAAAAGTACATCAGAAGTTTGCTCCTTTTTCCATCCTCCCCTAAAGTCTTTTGCTTTGTGTGCCCAGTGCATTTGCAGCACTGCCAGCATCACTGAAGGAGAAGCTGGTGAGTGACGTTTCTGTAATAGGCCGCCTCGAAGCTCTTCATACCACTATTTCTGCTCTTTCTTCTACAGATGCATTGCGCTCTTACTATCGAGATTCAGTTCAACCTGCAGCAGTGAGACTGTCAGACTCTCATGCTTCTGTGGAGAGGTCTCAGCTGCACAATGAACAACAGCAAGTGTCTGCTGAAATTTCTACTGGAGGTGAGTTTTTCTGTTGGACTGTATTCTGTTGAAAGGCATGTTGTAGACATGTGGGTATATGTCAAAAGAATTTCACAGCTTCCACCTCTTCAGTTAACTCTGGCCCAAGAAGATTTTTTCGGTTGTGAAGCAGAAATTCAACATATTGTGAGGATGTTTTCCAGTTGTGGATTTTTAGCAATCTCATTTTAATGGTTGTGTCTTTTGTTGCTGCTCTTCCTTCAACTCAATAACATTATCGTCTTCATATGGTGGTGGTTTCTGTGACCTCCAAGGATCTGCAGCTCCTCTATCCATGGCTGGAGTCCACAGGCTTCCTGAAACAGACAGTGGAGGTGTTTGGGAACAAGGTCAGGCTGATGAAGCATTAAGCAATCCTTCAGGAAACAGCAATTCCACAGCAAACTTGACATGCAATCCAAATGGATGTGCCTGCATTGCAAGTCAAGAATCTCAGAGTGAAGTAGCTGATGGAGCATCTGGAATAGCTCTTGCAGAAGAGGAACTGGATGCTTTCTCTGAGGAAATGTTATTAGAGGAAAATAATGAACTAGCACCTCTAACTGTCAGGGCAGCTCCTGTTCTAGGTGAATTAGATGCAGTAGAAAGAGAAGTGAAAGTGGAACTCCAATCAACTTCCATTATGCTTAGTTAAATTCCTTCATTGGGTTGAGTAAAGTCACAGAGGATGACATAAGTTGCTGGGTGTAGGGTGTCATCCTGGTATCTGGAATTTTTCCTTCTTTCAGGGTTTCCTTCCTTCTTTTGCTTCTATTGGTCTCTTGCCTTTGTGCACTTGTTGAACCTTCCTCAGGCTGGACTTTTCTTTTTGCTGACTAATTTGATGCTGCCTTCTGTTTGCAATCTGAGAAGAAGGCAACAACAGTTGATGGAGGTGGGAGACACTGTGACATCTTGTGTCTTCATCATCAACTCCAGAAAGAGAGAAACAGACACAATTTGAGGTAGGATCCAAACCTATGCAATAGTATTAAATAATCATCTACATCCCACTGTCCTCGCTTGTTTTTGGTCTAAGGATGAGATTCTTGCAGATAGTATCAATATCCAAAATCTTGTAACAGGCATTTTAATTCGCAACAAACAAGCTGATTATGCTACATTAGTATCTGCTATCTACCTATGGGTCTTTTTGCAATGGAACACACCCTACATTCTACCTTCATTATGGTGCTAGGTTTTTGCTTACACCCACTAGGGTTTGTTCTCAAGTCCTTTAGGATGAAGTGTTATGACTAATCAAATTATTGAATTTGTTGGTAAAACACTACCTTGAGTTTTCAGCTCTATTAAAATATATATAAACTTGATAAGATGAATGTCACATATTCCAATAAGAAATGTATATATAGTGCCAATTTATAATTAATTTGCTAAATTAGTTATGAATTAGTAGATTCATTAATGAACAAAGGGGTGTTTTTGGCCTTTGCCATTTTACTTTAAAAAAGCATCTTAAGGTGAGGAAGAATTATGGAAATTCGAATATTTCACCATGCAAAAATATAATCTTCAAAGAAAATCGTCTAAGAGAAACCAAAATCCTCTTCTTCTATCCCCTTATTGGATGAAACCCTCCCATGTTGGATGAAACCCTCATGTTTGCCTTTTTTTTTTTTTTTTCTAATATAAATTTCTCGTGCCCCCTTGTTGGATGAAAGTCATGGTTTTTAAAACCCTAAAAATTCAAACCCCCTGTTGGATGAAACTGAGGGTTTGGGAGTTTAGGGTTTGGTGGGACGAGACCAAAGCTCTCTCTTTGTTGTTGCTACTGTTGCATACGAGTGGAGGGAGAGAGAGAGAGAGAGGCCCGGGATGGGAAGGAGTGCATTTGGTCACTTTTCGTGACCTTCTTTGCATTCTTCCTCTCTTTTTTTTTCTTCTTTGTGTGGCTTCTTTTCTTGAAGCTTCTTTTCAGAACAAAAATTTCTGTGAAATACTCTGTAAACGTTTTTTTTTTTGCTTTCTTTCCTCCTCCCAGGAAACACAGGTAGTACTAAAGGATGAGAGGAAGCAACGATTGACGAGCATCGCATTCTCTGTGCTTTTTTTTTTAATCCCCCCCTTATACACTGCTGCTACTAGGTATGTCTTTTTACTGTTTTGGTCATATTTCAGATATTGAGCTGCTGTTAGCCGTTGTGCGGTGAGTTTTGATTCGGTGGAGAAGTTTCAGTCTCGGTTCTACTAGTGTATGCAAGACTGAATAAGATTTTGGACGTCATCATGTTACATAGTTTTCCTCTCTTTTTTTGAAATTTATCATTATTATTATCTTTTGTGGTGATTCTTGTATTGTTTTGTGATGTTTATGTGTAATAGCTCATCTGGTTTTTGTTTAGGCTATCAAGGTATATTCTCATTGCAATTTTGTGGGTTAAAGATCATGACCTCACAATGGTTGGTTGTGTGAAACATGAAGCGATTTTCATGTGTGTGAGAAAGTGTTTTGGGTATTTTGTCAAATGACCATGGGTAGCGGCATATACATGAAATGACAAGACCCGAATTTTTTTATTAGAAGAACAGGAAATGTGGTTTTGTTCCACTTCTAAGTACTGAACTCATGTCATGAAACCCTTAACCCTCCACGCCTACCTCCATGAGACATGCACTTTAAAATTCAATCTTCATAGTTGTTTGTTCTGTTGGGTCGCTTCTTGCTTCTTGTTATACCACTGTTGTATCTCCGAACCCTAAAAACAGCATTGTTGATTTAAATTTTTTAGTCTCTCAATTTGTTTCTAAATGCAGTTGTGCAATTCATCCAGGAAGCAATGTCTTCTCTCTTTGGTTCATTGACACCTCAACAGCAGCCAACAAGCAGCTTATTTGGCAGCTCTCTGCAGAATACCTTTAGTCAAACTCCAGCATTTGGGCAGACTCAACAATCAGCGGCACAGTCATCAACACCAGTGTTTGGGCAGACTCAGTCATCTATTTTTGGTCAAACTTCAGGTCAGCTTACAACTTATATTATCTCTGTTCACTGAAGGAGTAAAAGCAATTTCACACTTTCCAGAGCTTGTGTGGCCAAGACCTCCTCCCTCTGGCTATAGATGCTGCCTCCTCTTCTTGGAGGTGGGATCTATTTGATTGGAACATGGCATTCCAGGAATGTCACCCCTGCCAGTACCTTTTCCGAGCCAAGTTGCCTGATTTCAGAGTTTGGATGAGATCTGATGTCTGCAGCATGCAGGCATGCCCACAAGCTATTTGTTGAGGACTTGTTTTGCTCTGGTAAGCTTAGGCTTTGAAGATGAAGTCATAATGTATCATATTCTTTTACTGAAATTTGATGTTCGCTATTTAGGTCAGCAAGCAACGGGCTCCCTGTTTGGGCAGACACAATCACTGTTTGGGCAAACTCCACAAACGCCCACATTTGGACAAACACCTCAGACCCCAGTGTTTGGCCAGACACAACCACAAGCACAGAGTTCTCTGTTTGGAGGGCAACCACAACAAACTTCAATCTTTGGGCAGCCACAGGCTTCACAGGCCACTTTTGTTCAACAGCAGCCTTCTGTGCTTCAGTCTCAACCATTTGGAATTCCTCAACAGCAGAGCCCTTTTTTCAATAATGCACAGATCACCACCCAAATGGCGCCAATTGCGCCATTGGTTGTGCCTCTTCCTGATAGAGAAATTCAAGTAATTCATGACCACCACCATCTTGGTGAAAAAGTTGTTTGTCTCAACAGAGTTTAGGAGGTTTGATTAAAAAGAAGATTTGACTGTAAACTGTTGGAAAACATAAAACTTGTGTGCAACTGTGATTGCAAGGGCTTTGCTGCTATCAACTCAGGACACTAACACGACAATCTGTTGGGATACAGGCAATAGTTGATGCCTACAAGGATGAGCCTGGAAATCCTCAATATGCGTTCAAGGTTTGGGCTATCATTTCTTCAAAAACATTTACCAAGTTTTGTGAAGGAATATTTGTGATGATGTGGATGTGGTTTGCAGCAATCCTTCATTTCTGAAGATTTTATGGTACTTTCTGTGTTCAAAGAGGTTTCATAAGCATTTGCTTTCTGTAATATGGTGAAAAGCTTAGGCGCTCACATGGGTGGATATGGTGGCTACAGCATTTGCTACTTAGTGTCACAGACCCAGCAGCACGTGTCAAGCCAGTGGGTGTCTCTGATGTAAGAATACTTCTGCCACATTTTTAGCCTTTCGATGTGTACCTGGTTTTATGTATTTGATAGGCTATTAGTTCACTTGCTTGAATGTTTTCTGTGGAAAAACTTGTAGTGTATAATCAGTCAGCGAATCTCTTTCCCACTTTTTCAAAATCCAAGCTCGGTTTCTGTAGTCAGGTGCAAATAAATTCATCAGCTGAAGGTTGTAGTTCCAAAGTGAGGCTTTCTGGCCCATATTGTCAGATTTCAGCATGCGGTGGATACTAAAATGATGTACATTTTCCCCTCACACAGTAGATGACTAATTCATGCACCTAGTACTGCAGTAGCAGTGTTCATGCAAACTGGCAGTGTGGAGCTGCTGTGTCTCAGAATCCAAGTGCTTGCCACTGATATTAGGCCAATTAGTTTATGCAACCTTAATGCAGTTCTCTCACTGATTTTAATTCTAAGAAGAGGCTTGCAGATAATGTGGGCTGAGGCCATGAACAAACTCGAAGGCATGGACAGCACTGATAGAGAGCGGTTGTGGCCAGAATTAGTGCATGGGTTCAAGGACCTCTCACGACGGGTTAAGGTAAGATTCTCACTTAGCCCTTTTTTGGCTACTGAATATAGACCTCAAGTCTTTGATGAACTCCAAAAGCTTCTGCTGAACCATGTCCTACACAATGCAGGATTTGACCTGTATCTATAAACTGAAAATGCTACACCATGGAAGAAATGAACAGACTGGTTAAAGAAGAAATCTAATGACATAGTTTTTCAACACTGCAGCTACAAGATGAGGCAATCACTGCTGATGTCCAGCGACTACAGGCTACGGAAGCCAATGTGAAGCTGGTACATGTCTCCTTCAGTTTTCCAGTATCAGATTGTCATTTTTTGTATGAGAAAAAGACTTTTGACATTGCAGATGTGTCTTTCCTGATCATACCCCACAACCAACAGGGACTTCACATGTGATGACAAAGGCTTTTTTCTGCTGTGAGGGCATTGCCTCTAGTTTCTACACAAAGACTTTGGTTTCCTTTCTTTCTCTTGCTGTCGTCTGCCAAGCTGTACAACAGTTCTATTCTCTTAGCCTGCATGAGCAAGTCCATTTTGCAGTTACGGCGGCATTTTGAAACAGACACTCTCCCATGGATTCAGCGCCTACATCAGAAAGAGCAGGAGCTTCAACGTCGTCTTTTGAAGGTAAATGTTGTTTATCACACCTGATATGTTTAGTCACATGCTTTGTGGGATTTGCAACAGTGTTTTGCTTGTCAGATGTTTTCTCACCTATTCTCACATATGAAGATCAATGTTCTTGTGGCTCTATTGATTGAGTGACCAAATTAACGCCCATCTCTTAAGGAACTTGTTTTTTCTGAGTTTATGAGCATTGATTGGAATTTCTTCTGCAGGTAGTAAGAATAGTTGAGGCATTAGAGGGCAAGGGTCTTCATATGACATTAACTCAAGGAGAGGCTCAGCTGGGTGATTATTTGCAAGGAGTAATGCATCAAGTAAGTTGTCCATTGCAACATTCTTTCATGAGCTGCTCTTGTAAAACCATCAGTACAAAGGTCTTCAGACATGGTAGTTGTGGCCTATCATGATGTTTGTCTTCATGTTAACCACATCCCTTGTTTCAATTGTGAGTATCAAGCTTTTGATCTGTAAGTTTTGAGCTGCAGCTACAAGGAGCGAGTGCAGAGCTACCCCGAAGAGTGGAAGCTCTACTGTCTACTTCTCGTATGCAAGTTGGTGTAGGGGGAAGATTGCAGGCTGCATTACTTGGCCCTGGAAAGATTGAGAATCAGAGCCTTGCTGAAATGCATGAGGTATGATCTGATAAGTACATGATGTTCAAGAGCCACTCTGTTTCTGCTCAGGATGATCTTCTTATTGACCATGTATGCTGTAATCCTATCCAGACTATGTGAAACAAGGAATGGTGGAAATGGTTTTTGAGAGTCCATATAGAAGTCTTTCAAAGCGAATGATGGGCTGTTGTTTTCTTTGCTTGTTTTAGGTGCTGCGGCAGCAAACAGAGGCAATCTCTTGTCTGGCATTGGTGCTCAAAAGGGATATGCGGGATATTGAAATTATCACATCAAAGGACACAGAGAGGACAACTGGCCAGTCTGGTAAGAACTCCCAGAGAAACACTGGAAGTCTAGCAATTGTTCCCTCCAGAAAGTTCCCCACTAGACTTCTGTAGCCTCAGCATGAACATGTAGCACATTAGTTGATTTAATAATCTTTCTGTTCCTGTACACTGACCAGCACAACTGGTAGCCTTATCAGATTTGTGTAATGAAATCATGAGACTGAGAAGTCTTTTTTTGGTTTCAATGAGTGGTCATATTTTGCACAATGCTTCCAAAGGGATTTTGTACTAGCACCATTTTGTTGATGAGGTTCTGGATGGGTGATTGATGTCCCGGACTCTTGAGAATCTCCTAGTTGCAGCATTAATTTTTCAACTTGGAATAACAATTTTACACAAAAGATAACATAGATATGGATTTCATTGTTTGGTCGGTTTTTATAGTTTGGACAGTTGGACCTGCCTTCTGGACCTTTCATAACTCAAGTTTTGTTGGCACAATTATGTGAAAAATCATCAATTTGGTTGTACAAACTACAAACATCTGGCTAGAGTGAACCAAATACCCACAATCACACCACGAGGGATGGGTAGTGACTGCATAGGAGACACTTTTGCATTGGATTCCTGTTCTATAGCTCACTACAATCGTTTGAAGTCGTCCAATTTTTACTGTTCTGCCTACCTTTCACTCACATTTTACTCTGTGTGAAACAAAATAGAGTGAGTTGGCAAATGTTTGTACCTATGTACTTACACACCATTCCTATGCCTAATTGTATTACTTGAAAGGGGAGTTGTGCATAATACATGGTTGATTGAGTTGCACATAATACATAGTTGGTTGTTATGGTTTAGGGTTTACTGGATATGTATTTTGTTTAGGGAAAACCTAGAACACATATCACACCTTTTGTCACTCTCTTGCTTTTTGTGGTGGTGTATTACAACCTTTCAATTTCCCCTTTGTTCTTCACTCCTTTGCAATTTTCAAATACTTCTTAGGGTTTCTTTGTGTTCAATTACACCATTCCTACAAATTTTGTCAACCCACAAAATGTTGCAATCCATCATGGGTATATTTGAGCAAACAATTGGTGACGTGTTGACACAAACATTTATTCTTAGGAAAGATCTTATTAAACACAACAAAACAAATGGCATAATGCATATGGGGACTTGCATGAAATGTACACATCTTAAGTTGTTTATGTAAAGAAAGTTGCAATTCAATGAAAAGGTGGCAAAACTTGATCATAGTTGGCATCCAAGGAGAAAAAATGGTGTCTATTTGAATGTGTAATCATTGCATTTTTTGGCACCATGTCAAACCCATAGGCCCATAACAATGATGCAGTGCAACGGATATTTCGTGAAGATTTGGTGATTTACATTTGCAAAGTTATAGTTTTCCACTTGCATGAACATTTGGATTTGGATTTGGAATTTAATTTTCCATCAATGCTTGTTTCCCTTGTCAATTGCTTTTTGGTTGAAGAAGTGATTTCTGCGATTGTCGAGAAGATAATGAATTTGGATGTGTTGTTGAATCTTGCATTTCTAACAATTGTCTTTGCAAGTTTCAATTTATGGATGCCTAGACGTAATGTGGACGTGTTTGTTTTAGTTATCAACTTTCTACATGAAGCTTGGGTCTTTCTTTATGCATGTTATAGTTGGTTTGTTTGATGTGAAGGACATGATTGGGATTTCCATGGTTGTACAACTTTAGGCTTTATTTGAAATTTTTGATGTGATTTTTTGGGTGATTATATTTTAAAATATGAGAGTGTTAACTTGATAACTTTGGCAAGAACTTTGCATTTCGATATTCATCGTAGACCTTTGAAGATGCCAATTGTTTATGGTGGTATTTAATGTTGGTGTGTGATGTTTAAAACACATCAATATGCTACAAATGATGAATTTTTTTTTGTAAGATTGAAACATGCAAGTATGAAGGATGTTCAAACTAGATTACAAAAGATGATTACATGGACCAAATATCGGGGAAAGGGAGAAAAATAGAAAAAACTATGTTGTAACAATGGGATGTGGTTTCAAAAATTGAAAACTTTTGTGCTCAAGCCAAATTTGCTTGCAAAGTCATTATGTTTGAATAGATTCTAAAGTTGACACAAACCATGAACTTTAGAACAAAAAGTACACAATACCCAAATGTAGGCTATTTCAAAAGCCATCATATCTTGTTGTGAACCTTTGTGTATATCAACATGTGTGATGAATCAATTTTGTAACCAACTAAAATTGGGAACTTGCTACACATGACCTTTGTAAAAATCTTTAATGTTTTAGAAATTGAAAACCATCTTATCCATAACCACCAAAGAAAGGGGAAAGAAATTGAATTTGTAGTTATATTGATAAAATAGATTGTATGAATTTTTAGATACATATCTTCCTTATACCAAAAAAATAAAATGCCATGTTATATCTAGAGGTTTAAATTAAATAACATTTACCATCTACATGCATCCCCTACCTAATTGTTTATTAACTTATGTATCAATGTATTAGAACATTTCCACCCCGCAAAAACAAACACTTGAAATCATATTAAATTCTATAAATAAATAAAATCAATATGGCAATGCAAAAGCACTTGATGTGCACTAAATAAGGCTAGGACATAACAACCTTGAAAAACACCTTTAAATGAAATTGCTTGTTATGCATTATTTAATCATAATGATTTGGCCAAGGTGTAAAATTTTGAATGGGTTTTCATTTTTTAACTAAAGTTTTTCATGTTTATGGGTGGGAACATGTGAACATTTAATTTAGTGTACATTTGCAATTTATTATTGCCGAGTATAATTGTTCTTAGTTACTTATATATACATTTCACTTGCATGGCCCCACCTACCAACAAGTGAATGTTGCACATCTTGTCACTTTTAAATATGTGAATTTGCATAAATGTTTGAATATTGAACACTTTGTGATGTATATTGTGGACTACCAATGAATGGAAACATTATAGAATATGTGGTTTCCAAGTTTTGGCAAGTCCGTATGATTGATACATGTAACACATTGTAAATATTGTTCATGTATTATTTTGAAAACTTATTTAATCTTTTATTGTTAATAGCATCTTCATTTTGCATGGATATAGATCTCCAAAATTCTAAGTTTAATGTTAAGCATGATATAATCCACCAGGGTTTAGAGTTTGGGGTTTGAGGTGTATTGTGTATAGGTTATAATATTTTTTAGGTGAAATAATCTTATTATATTTATATGATTTCGAATCTAAAGTATAAGATTTTAAATTTAAAAAAAAAGGTTTGAGGTAAATGATATAGGGGGTGCAATCACAATCAAATGAGTCAAAAAGCAAATTGGACGACCACCAAAACTTTATAAAACCTGTAATTGTGTTAGATTTATTTTCATAGTGCCATTTTAATGTCATATTAATCATGGAATGTTGTGCTAAATGATTAATATGAGTGTTGAAGAATTCAAATAAAAATTCACAAAAAATTATTTTGGGTTTTAGTTTTAATAAAAGACCTTCGAACTTGAACAACAATTACATCAAAGCTAGTCAGTTTTATAAATTATTAAGCCAAAGACCCTCTTTATAAAGGAATTTTGATGAGAAAAAAATTGAAATGATGTTACTTGATTATTTACATTTGAAAACCATTCACATTTTGAAAGTTGTGAAATTAATATGTTAAACATAATTTTAAAATGTACATGGCATCTAAAACAAAGTTGTAATTTATGAAACAACAAAATAAATGATTAAATAATTAACATGTTTTCATATAATTAAAAATTAAAATTAAAAAATAAGAAATGCAAAATTTAATAGAATTTGCACATTTTATTTTTAAAAATAATTCATGAAAAGTTAATACAAAAAATGTGATGTGTTGAAAAAATTATATGTATTTTTAGTAACATATTGCAAAAGATTTCATCTCAAAAGTCCTTTTCACAAGAAAGTGAAAATGACCACAAAAAGGATTACAATCTTTGAATCCTTTGTCATTGTTGGTTCATTTGATTGTGATTACACTTAAGGTTTATAATAATGTTGAGTGGTTTTCAATTTTTCACGTGAAAATGGTCAATTCTAATTTTTTATCACTATTTTAATATTGAAATTGATTTTTTTAATAAAAAAATTCAATGAACCACTCATGATTTTTTATTTTCAGGGAAAGGGTTTCCAATTGGTTCTCCAAGTGCTAATATATTTTTTTAATTACAGAATTAGTGGTTTTCAAAGCTTGTTCTCACAACTTGGTTATCAAAAGAAAAAAAAACTTTACAAAAAAAAAACCAATGAAAATGGATTAGTTTTTTTTTCCTCAATAATTCACGTATCCACAATTTCATTTTGTTCAAATACTTTTCAAACTCTTGTTCTAAGTTTACATTTTTCTCAATTAATTCTACAAGATTAAAAGGCGTTTCATAGATTATCACTACTTTGGCTACATCACAAAATTGACCCCCAAAAAAAATTTAAAAAATTATATATATATATATATATATATATCTTACCCAAGGTTTTACCCCTCCATTAAATTTTGGTTAGGCCATTTGAGGTTTATCCCATTTTTTGTACCAAGCTTTCCTAGAACTTCAAGTTCAAAATCCCCAATAGAACCAATACACATAGTCCATTAGACAAGTGTTAAATGCAAGAGAATGAAACCAATCAACATGAGAAAAGGTTAGGAATCACTCCTTTACTTACCCTAAGGTTAGTTTCATCATTAAATAATCCTCAAAATAATGAAATGAAAATTTGTGAAAATATGAAGTGGACATGTTGAAAAATCATCATAAATTATCATAGGTTACAATCCAAATAATTTCACTACCCATATCACAATATTATAGTAGATGATTGGAAAAAAAACATATATTTTCCAAAATTTAAAAATGAATTCATTTTATGAAAATAAATAAATTATTATTTTTATTTTGTCAATGTGGAGACTAACCATAGGTTATACGGTATTTTGTTGGGTGCATCCTAAATCAAAATAGTTGGGTTATGTTATGGTACTACTAGGTTGTGCATGAGCCAAGTGAATGAGATTTTTTCACATCAATTAGATGTTCCACCTAGGTCCAACCCTAAATTTCTATAGCCCGAAAACTACCAAAAGGTTTTCTTATTACCTCGGGCAGGTTTCACTTTTTTTTTAATTAAAAAAAAAAACAAAAAAAACCATTAATTTTCACCATAGTACATAGCCTGGTTCACTAACAAGGTACCCAATAATTTATTTTATTTTATTTTATTTTATTTTATTTTATCCTTTACTTTTGGCAATAATAAATGATAATTTAATAAACTTTGACATTAGGTATACTAAATAATCAATCTAGTGTGCTTGAGAGTTTCTTTTAGATTAGATTTTTTAATTTATTAAATCAATAAAATAATTATAATATATTATAATTATAATTATTATAATATATTATAATTAATAATTATAATCAATTATAATTAAAATAACAGCAGCATTTTTTTTGCATTTTTTTTTGCATTTTTTTTCCCCCTTTTTTGGAGTATAAATTTTTTGCCTTGCAAATTTTCGTTTGGGGCTGTGTGTAGCCCTCCCTATACATACACAAAGGCTTTTTTCTGGAAATTCAAAAAATAGTTCGCCAAAAAACCAAGGTTTTTGGACCAGGGGGTAGCCATATTTAGAGCGCTTGTTCAGCACCAGGATTACAAATTGTTTTTACTATGCTACTTGTCCTGTAGCCAAATCTGGCTAGATATCTCCATTGTGGCTAAACTACAGAGCTTGTGGTGTTTGTGCTTGTGTGTGTGTGTGTGTGTGTGTGTGTGTGAGAGAGAGAGAGAGAGAGAGAGAGAAAGAAAGCATTTGAGTCTTTTGAAGGGGGAGGTTGTAGATTTTTGTGAGAAAGGGATGGTGAATGCAGCAGTGAGAATGAGAGCTCTATCATTATACAGAGCTTTGATGAGATCTGTGCGGACATGGCCAGGACCTCCCAATGAAAAGCAATACATTTATGTAAGTTGTATGCTTTCTCTCTCTCTCTCTCTCTCTCTCTCTCTCTCTGTGTGGTGAGGAGCCTCTCCTCTCCTCTCCTCTCCTCTCCTTCCCTATCATCTCCTTCCTCTCTCCTTTTTTTCTTTCCTGATTTGTGATGTTTTGGCTCCTTCTAGGAGTGAGAAAGAAATTGGATCCTGACAAAAGAGAGTCAGATCTTAAGCCCTAAAACCGTAGGCTTGTTTTTCTTTTCCCTTTTTTTCGGGGCTATAACTTTTGTTTCTCACAGGGTTTGGTTTGAATTTTCAATGTCTTGGTTTGAATTCTTCCTTTTTGTTGTTGAAACTCTTGGTTTTGTTTATTTACCCTTTGTTGTTGAAAACCCAAAATGTGTCAATTTAGGGTTTCCTAGACCGAACCCTAAATCTGCTTTGAAATGGCAGCTCTTTCTTGTTTTGCATGGGATGATTCAAGCATCCATTTTGGGACACAGACAGAATCGGATCTGTGAATTGTTGCAATCTTGTAACAATCTTTGATTGCTTGATGACAAAATCAGGGGTAAGCAGTCAAGTAGTAATCTTGTAACAATCCTTGATTGCTTGATGCCAAAATCAGGGGTAAGGAATCAAGTAGCAATCTTGTAACAATCCTTGATTGCTTGATGACAAAATCAGGGGTGAGCAATCAAGTAGCAATCTTGTAACAATCCTTAATTGCTTGCCCCAAATTTCATCATCAAATCAAATGTTCTGATAAAATTTGTGTAAATTGCACTGGAAATTGAGCAAGACTTAGATGTTTAGGTCAGTGAGTTTGTGTGTGAATTGCACTGGGAAATAAGCAAACCTTACATCTTTAGGTCAGTGATTCATTACTGGAAGCAAATAGATTTGTTGATGGGAGTGAAAATCTAGGCATTTATCCTTCAGACAGAATTCTGATTCTGCACTGGTGAGAGAGAAAGCAAATCTTATATGTTTTAGAATATGAGACTTCCTTGCTCGGTGATTCATTATTGGAACACCAAATAGATCTGATATAGCAAAAAATCTTTGGTATGTATGTATCCTTAGAACAGTATCCTGATTCTGCACTGGAGAGAGTTAAGCAGATGTTAGATGTTTAGTACATGGATTGCCCATGCTGCACATGGAACATCTCCATGATCAGTAGTGATTCATTACAGGAAACAAATGGATTTGTTGAGGGTGGTGAAATTTTCAGCATGTATCCTTTGGATGGAATCTTGATTCTGCACTGGAGAGTAAGAAAATCTTAGAGGTTTAGAAATATGGAATGTCCATGGTCATAGATTCACAATGGGAACCAACTGGACTTGTTGATGTCAGTGAAGTTTTTCGGCACGTATCCTTCATCGCCCCTCTAGCTTTGACTTTCTAGGTGATACTGAAGTACATTGTCAACTTCTTTAAATGTGATGCTTTGGTTCCGGTTGGTCTGAACTATGGATTTTATGGGAGACTGCAGGAAGAGAGTTGTACACTTTTCAGGAGGAATCAGCACCTCACGGATCCTGTGGACATAAGCAAGAAGGTAGATTCTCTTTTGCCATTTGTTGTGTGTATCTGGTTTCTCTCCTTGAAATTCTAGTCAACAAAATCACACCACTTTCTGTATTGGAAATGACAATAGTGGTGCAATTGGTGTCTTCTTACATCATCAAAATAGGAAGTGCCATGCCTAACAAACCATGAAATCATTTGTTTTCACTCTCTCTGTACTAAATGAAAGGCAAAGTCTCACATGGTTGAGGGAGTTTTTTTTTCATTGATAAAGTTTTCTCAATTGCAAACTCTTTGAAATACTAAAGTTTCTGCTCCGTGGAGAATCTACAGCAGAATGATAAAGGTGTCTGCCTTGGTTTGCAAAATTAAACACGGTGGAAGAAATTTCTTATTTATATTGTGGATGAAATGCAGCTTGTAGAAGGAGAGACAAGGTACCAAATTGCTTGGCACTACAAGATTCCATACCCACGTCTCCATAACCTGCCCACTGGCACAATCACAGACAGTCCACAAAGAATCTCCAAGCCAACATATGAGGTTTTCTCAGCTCCTTATATTCCATTTCTGATCATGTTCAAGATCTTGTTATGGAGAGCAAGTGAAATTTTGTTGTCTGCATTCTTGATTTCTTTGAACACATTGAAAATTGGGAAGGTTAGGAAGCTTTCCCTTTTGATCACATCTGTGAATGTTGCCTTGCAGATCCCTTCACAGGACATGGGCAGTTTAGACGAGGACCCTGATACTGTTCCTGGCCTAGATGGCTCAAGGCGGATGTTCCATGGACTGTAAATGTTTTAAAATGTGCACCTTGACTTTTGGTGACCTATTTTGGTGAAAGGATGAGAGATTGCTCATTTTGTCTATAATGTTCATCATACTTGTACATATGGTACCATCAAAGGTTCTCTGTACTGCATCATTAAAAACAGAAGAAATTTAGTGTGAATGAAGAAATAAATAATGGGGATTTGCAACAACCCCCAAGTTTTTGTAACACATTTTGTGCAGCCATCAACTTGTAGATTGAAGCATCATTTGCAAGTTTACAATTTACTCATTTCTTTAAAACTACACTAACTTACTTAGTTGTGACTCGGTGTCAAATAACTTATTCTCATACAATCTCTCTTTCTTGACAAGCTTCTGACAAGTGTCATTCTTTTGACGAGAGATTTGTAATTGATTCTTGTTAAAAACTGTCTACCAAGCATTTAGAACATGTGCCTGACTACTTCAATTGGGGTGTGTCAGATTTAAAGCAACAAGAGGTATGGGGCCAAGATTGAGTTGTGAAGCTGATTGAAAACAAACTTTTGGCATGTCAGTAGAGTGATGTGCAGATGATAAATGTCCTCCGAGACAGGTTTCTTACAGTACATGTGACACCATTTCAAAAGAGTTGACACTGTGCCTATGCCCAAGATTCTGCCAGAAATCTGAGGCACATTTTTGTACTGATTTCTGGAAGTGGGGTAAGGAAATCTCTTAGCTCCAATCAGTTTTGAAAAAAAAATTCCCTCATGATGTCACTTTTGCCAGATCTGCAAAGACACGGCCACGATGCTCAAAGTTCTGAAACTCGTCAAAGCTAGCACATGCTGGACTCAGTAGAACAGTGTCCCCTGCATCATGATGCAACCACTGTTTCAGCAACAAAGGAAAATGGAAGAGGTTGAAACCAAACAATGAATGATCAAAAATTGCTCCAATCAGTTAGACTGCAAAGGACCAAACTGGAGGAAAACAAGAGGAGCTGATGATGCCCCACCACCCACCAGGCTGTGCTAGAGTGCGGGCTAGGGACACAGCATCTGCCAAGTTTGCAGCTCGCTGACAAGGAATGCTGACACCTGCGGATTGCAGCTCCTTCTCAATACTCTCCCCTGCTGCTCCAAACTGTTAAGTGCACTCAAGCCACATCATGCATGACCAGATATGAGTCAGTTTCTTCGTAGGACTCCTGTCAACAGGAAATCTCCCTTGTGCAATACATTTACTGTTTGGAATTCCAACAGGTCTCCTACTTTCATGTGTTTGTTCCAATAGGCCACAAACATTTGGGAAATGTACGAAAAGCTCTAAACTGAAAGGAAGAGCTTCATTTACAAGTACAACTGCTCTGTGAGGTTGAAGAACCTCCACCAAACGTGTGAATCCAAGACTGCCATCTCCTGGCCCTGCCTGCAAGCCCCATCCCAGCACATTCCATCAAGTCAATGCAAGGGGACAATGAGTACATGAGATTTTCAAACCACAGAAATCTTCAACTTACCAGAATTCAGACCAAAGTGGTTCTTCACCAAGTGTGAACAGACACAAATGACACCCAAGATTAGTGACCGTTGACAACTACTTGTCAACAGATTTGCTTATCAACCTGGCTGAAAAATGAGGGACAAGGCAAAGTACAAGCAATGGCAGAACTGACCCCCTGTGCACCAATTTGTTTCTGAATCTCTCTTGCCGGTGTTATAGCTACTTAGTCCTAGATAGCTCTTCATGACTTCCATCAAACTCACACACCATGAGCAGATTAAACTGGGAAGACATGACACCCAACATTCACTTATGGGTTCTCTACACGAAAAGCAGAACTGAGAATATCTTGGGTGACAAGCCAGGATGCAAGACGTTTGACAGACCTTTGCAAGCCCTCCAAGTAATACCACTGCCTTCCGGCCTCTGACACCTTTCACTCCTGTGTATGTGGCATCCACATTGGTAGCTTTGCTGTCGTTCACCCACAACACGCCTCGATCGTCACTACACACTGCACCAGCCCAATCTTTTTCTTGACAAAAAAAAACACTTTGTCTAATTTATGCCATGTCCCTTGTGTTGAGTGCAAAAAAATACATTTCTGGTTTCATCATTTGAGTGAGAGGGCAAAGTCCTGAAATGCACTATTGAATGCTCCCCCTTGGTGGTTAATTCTTTCTTCAGTTTCTTGCATCTTGGCTCCAAAATCACAATTGATAGCTTGGCCATAAGCAGCTAACTAATGGAACATGCAATGCACTTACCAACTTCCATGCGATGAGGTGGGGGCTGTAGATAAGGAATTGCAGCCTGGATATCATCAGCCTCAACACCCATGTCCAATGCCAGCACAATAAGTGCTGCAGTTGCTGCATTGTGGGCATTGTGTGTACCCACTGCTTGTAAGCCTGTGAGATAGAGCCTTGCCTCCCTACCACTTGTTGGCTCCACAACTATTGCCCGCTGCACCTCCTTGTCAAGCTTTTCCAACCCAACAGCAAGATTTTCCCAACGTCAATTTCACTATCCCAACACTGGAACCTTAAAAAATAATGGTATGTTACATTTAATTCCAAATGCAACTGCAGTTTCATTGATGCAGGGCAGTGCTTCCGCATGCTCACACCTGAACACCAGGGAGGCCTCCAAGCCAAGCTCGGGTACCTTGCGACCCAGATTTGAAAACCAGTTTTCTCAGCAGTGCATCAGCTGCAAAACAAACGATGAAGGGATGAACAACAGAGTAAAAGCATCCAATCCATCTCATGTTCATCTTCCAAGCATGAACCAGTACTGTTATCATGAAAACTTGAAGCTGATCTTCACCCAAGTCAAGCTCTTGTGGATCATGTTCTTACAATGAGGAATGATGCAGACATCTGAAGAGTCCATGTGAGCAAACAGTCGACACTTCATCATTCCATAAGCTTCCATGGTCTTGTGCCTCTCCAAATGATCGGGTGTCAGATTCAATATCACACCTACCTGCAACATCAATCACTTTAGCTCTATGTATGTCATCCAGCCAACACTAGCTCTCCCAAACTTCAGTTTACAGGGGGTAACAAGTGCTGAGGTGAGGCATGCCAGTTTTGGTCACAACCTTCTGAACTGCAACAACTATGGTGAGAAATAAAATGTGGGAGGTTGGCTCCTTTGGCCACTTTCAGCATGAGGCTCAAGCACCCACAACAAGTCACCCATCTTTAGGCACAACTCAGCAGAATGAAGAATCCTGAAATCTACTCCATGTCTTTAAAGATAACATTCTAGAATCCTCTTGAGGCATGATTAAACAAAGGAGATTCTCCCTTTGAACAAAGTTGGAATTGTGGCTCCAACCTTGGGATGAAAGGACCCAGGAAGTTCCATTTGGTAGCTGCTCACCTCCACCACTGCTGCCTGCCCAACAAAACCCAAATCAAAGCAAAGAAAGATTATTCCATCGTCAAACAATAATGCTACTACTAGATGCAATTGTTTCAGGTAAACCCAAATGCCCAAAACCTACTTGTCAAAGCATGGATTTGTGGCTTTGTTGAGGACATTTCAAAAGTGAAAAATGATTGATCAGTCTTTTGTGCCAGCAAACTTTGAGTTTCGACTGATTTTGACAACATCATCATTCTCCAGGGTGATAGAAGAAGACTTGCATGAAAGGGAGGATCATTGGGAGGAAAGGCAAGACATTGCAACACTCCCTCAGACAAGGGTGTCCCAAGATTTCCACCAACAAAGGTTCGCACTCCTGCATGCTTCAGTAGCTGTGTCATGTATCAGACAATCAGGACACAACACAAAATAAACAAACAGTCAATCACATGCACGAAACAGAAAATCAAGGAAGCATGTCCATGAAAGGTCCCAACAAGATAACAGCAGTGCAAAACCAGCAGCAGAAAATCCCATTCTAAAGCTGGTACAACCCTTTGATGATCACATACAATAATGGATTAGCATATGAAGGCAATACAATATCTCCAAGTCCACACATTTTGGAATCAATAGAATGTTGATGGACAATTATAATCATAATCCTTGGAGTGGAAGCAGACCTGGCCAGCAAAGGTGGTGACAGTGGACTTGCCATTGGTGCCTGTTACAGCTGCAACTTTCACACATTTGGGTAATGCAGCTGCTGCAAAACCCAGTTCTGACAAAGCAGGTACTCCCTAGATCCAACAAGCTCACCACTTTTAACAACACAGAGATGCTGCTGCACATTCACAAGACCAAATGGCACAGATATTCCACTAGACACTAGAGTTCTCTCTTCTCTTTCTCACATGAAATATCTGTGAATGCAAGCAAGGCTATTCAAAGTGGTTATTGGTTATGCAAAAACATATGCATGACATTCAGATGGTCATCCACCTTGGGCAATAGCAGGTCACATCATCAGACAAAGAAGAGCAAGGGTCTCTGTACTTTTGCACCAGAATCAAAGGTGAGGAGGACCTACTACAGGAAGGTAAAAAACTGATTGCAACACACACTGTGAGCAGTAGTAGTACTCACATGTTGAATAGCAGCTGCAACATCAGGCTGTGTGAGAGGAATCCCAGGAGACAGGACCAGCTGGGATGCATTGAGCAATGAATCTCTCTGATGCGGTCCTAGCTCTGTGCGTACTCTGCTTAGATCATATCCTTCAAACAACGGATCTTGCTGCAACCAAAAACCAAAAAAATAAAATTCAAGCATATTTGTACAGAATGTAAGGACAGCAACTCTGAGCAATCAGTTGTCATTGCAAAGATAGTAGTAGCACAGATCCATGTCCTACTTGATGGAATGCAGTAGTGAAATTCCAATTCTAAACCCTAAACCTTCTTACAACTACAGGGTTTTAAGAACTACAGAGGGTAAACCCTAAACCCTCTGTAGTATACATCCATTTCCTGTACAAACCTGCCTCTGTAAAACCCTTTAGGGGAAGAGCTAAATCTTACCTCCAGTTTGAGAGAGGATGGGTTGGAGTCAAGAGCCAGCACTGCATCTGCTCCTCGTGCAAGTGCTAGCTTCACTGCTGCACGTCCTGAAGCTCCAAGCCCCACTACCTGCAACAAACACCATTAACTCTTGCCACGCTTTCTTCTTCTTCTCTCTGTCTGTCTGGGTGTAGATTGCACTACCCAAATCATTGTTGTAGATATTCAGACAGCAAACATTCCAACACCACAAGAAAATTCAAAGCCATGAAGACAATCAAACCCGCACACTACTGTGTCAAAGGAGAAGAAGAAAGTGAACTCACAGCAACAGTCTTCCCACTGAGATCTTTGGAAGCCTCCATGACAATACTATACTGCCAAGCTCCTGCTGCTTTCTTCCTTTTCCTTTGTCCCCTCCTCCTTTGTATGCATATCTTCTCCTCGCACATGAAACAAGGAGAGCACATTGCTGTTCTGAATGACAATCCTGCCATTTTGCAGCCAAAGCAAAAGAACAACAACACTCTCCTGGATGAGAAAAACAGAACATTGGACAACTTTTGTGCTTGCAAAAGACTTGATTGAATCCATGACGTGTTATCAGATTAGCCAGAGATAAATTGCTGCCTGGAAAAGGGAAACAACTAGGCATTGATTTGTGTGCATTCATGCGTGCTTGTTTCAAAGAGCCTCAGAAATCATCACCTGCTAGCATGGGATTAATGGAAGCAGAAGAAGAAGCTGAAGGAAGGTGGTGCTTATGGAGAGAGATTGCTGCTGCACCCTCTGTAGTATACAGCATCCATTTCCCCATTGAAGCCACTATCATGGAGCAGCTTCAAACCCTCAAATCTCTACAGCAATGATGCATACATACATCCCTTACTGCAGTTGACCACTTGATAATCACCACCAGAGTGAAAAGCACCAGCAATCTGTTGAGCAATTTTGTGAATGTATGTCTGTCTGTCTGTCTGTATGTCTGTCTGTCAGTAGTTGAGAGATGAGCACAATATCTTTGTTCTGATTCTAATTGCACATCTCCATCCTCTTCCAAAATCAGAATCACAACAAAAACAACAAAAACAGCAGAAGATACCAAAGCAGGAATTGAGAGTAAAACTGCAAATTGCTAAACGGGAAGCAATCTGTGCACTTACCTGAAGAACATGAGAAAGAAAATTCTTGAGCCTCAAAATCCTCGCAATTGGAAGGCTTGAGAGAGCGAGAGAGAGAGAGAGAGACACTGCGAGAGAGGAGAGAGAGAAGAGAGAGAGAAGAAGAGAGGAGAGATGGATGGATGTTGTTGTACGGCGAAGGAAGGTGCGAATAAATGGGTGTTTTTCGTCGTCGTACATTCGTCGGATTGCAATCGAACCTCGCAGACTTTACACTCTGTGTAACTTTAAACACCATAATGAACTTTATTTACACTCTGTGTAATTTAGTGTTTTCTTTTTCTTTTTCTTTTTCTTTTTTCTAACCCATTTTTTTAACGAAATTTTGGCGAAATTTAACACAGAAAATTAGAAAAAATTAATTGAATTTACTGTAGTTTTAAAAAAAGATCTGAAAATTTTCCAAGTTTTTGGGGGGGTTGAAAAATGACCAATTTTCTATTTTTTTAAAAAGCATTGAAAGTGTATAAGGTCCATCTTTATTTGTGTACTTTTAAAATCATATAAATCTATTTTTTTATGTTGTGTAAAAACATATGAGTATAAAAACATGTCACTTGTATTTGGTAGGGGGGGGGGTGGGGATTTTAGAATGTTTTTGTTGATAGGCCAATCAAAATGGCATGTTGTCCATATAATTTTTTTAAAAACATAAAAAAAAACATGTGTTTTTTTAGGATGCACCATAATCAATTAAATTAATTAATATGAATCACAAAAGAAACCCAAGCTCAAGGCCAAAATTGACAATGAACAAATTTTTAAATATTTTTTTTTATTAAAGCAATGAGTTAGGGCAAAATGTGCTCAAGAATATGCACATTTAAAATATTCCTTAAATTAACACCGCAATTTGTTTCATACCCTTTGCCCAAAAGTTTGGGCTCATATTTTGTATATATTTAGTTAAAGCAAGCATTATTACTATTGCCTCAAATAAGTAGAAAATGCTTCTATTTGGGGAATATTAAAAATATTATGATTTTTTTTGGTGAAGGATTAATGAAAGTAGTTCATTACAACCATACATAAATAAATAAATAAAGCTTTGGGATACATCCACATTGGGATGTATTCATAACTAATTAATATGGATTGTAAATACATAAGGTCGTTAAAAGTATATTTATTCATTCATTTATTTATTTATTTAAATGCCCCAAATCATTTACATAACATTGTGTACATGTAAAAAGTTTGGGTGTGTAAGTGTAAATGATTTACATTTTCATGGGATTTACACATTATATAGACACTTATAGGTTATAGTAGTGTTGTCTTGAGATTTGTTTTTTTTTATTTCTAGAATCTTTTGTTTCAATGAATTTCACAAAAACTTAAAGCTAATTTAATTCAAAATTGAGTCCAATTTCATTTTCCTTACACATAATAAAATTATTATTTTTGAATTTAATATTAGTTTGTTCAATTAGTGTACACAATTTGAGATAGATATTATATAATATTTAATTATATACAACTAATCAAATGCAATTTAAGTTGTTTAGAATGTAAGGTCTATTTTATTTTATTTTATTTTATTTTATTTTACAAAAAAATTTACTTAAAAAACTTGAACTTGTTTAAAATAAAATAGGACCTTTAATTCATGTTCTAATTTATTTTTGAAAAGAGGTCAATTGCTAATATAGTTTCAATTGCAACTCTAACTAAAGGTGGAATCTTCAATCCAAGACTCTAAAACCTAACCTATAACTTAGACTTGAACTTGTCTAAAATTTGGAATTTGTCAACATTGGTTTATACTAAATGTAAATGTGCATGTGCATGACATAACGAAATTTATTTACATTTTGCGTAAGTGTACAAAATCCATCTACATTTGTATAATTCAAAACATGTAAACACAAAATGATGTTACTTCATGTTATGTTGTGCAAAATTGTGTAATTTATATCTTGGAGGAATGGATGCCCCAAATATATATATATATATATTTAAAACTTTGAAAAACATCAAAACTAATTTAATTAATTAATATGAATCACAATAAACATCAAGTATCTAAGGTTTTGTAAAAGCCTAAGCCAAAAACGATGATGAACCAAGTTATGAATGAAAGTTTTCATCAAACAATGAAATGAAGCAATATGCAATTCAAGAATGTGCACACAACATACTCCACAATAGCATCACAATTTGTCTCATATCTTTTGTCCAAAAGTGAGCACTTGTTTTGTATATAGTTGGGCTAAAGGACAACCTTTTATAGAATATTGTATTGATAGTAAAATTTCTATTTGGGGAGCATTTAAAATATTATAATTTTTTTGTGAAGGGCCAATCAAAATGGTCCATTGCAAAAGAAAACATTGAGTTTTAGGATGAACCCCCATTGTTAGATGCATCCATTGTAACTAACTAATATGAATTGCAAATAGGTATATTAAAACATTTTCAGATTTGGCATACTAGTCAATAATAGTGAATAACTTTTCTTTTTTTCAAAGTCCATTTTAGCAATAAAAGAAATTTTAGTGATGTTGATAAAAAAACATTTCACAAGTTTTAATGTTTCAAATTTCCTTATGATCCTAAAATATCGAAAAAGAAACAAATCTCTTTTTTTTTTCAATGTCTTTTGGAATATTTGTGTCCTTTCAAAAAACAATCAAATATTTGTGTCTTTCCAATTTCATACAAATGTAAATATGTGTTATTTCATTTGAATATGTTAAAATTATTTCAAGAGATTAATATTTTCTTTTTGAGATTAAACTATTTTTCAATAAAAACTTCTCCTTTAAATACCTAATTCAAGGATTTAGTCTTCACTTGTTTCACTGAATTAATGTTTATTTACCCTAATTGCTTTGATAATTTCAATGAATTAAAAATAGGGGTGACTGATTAAATCTCCCCTTGGATGATAATTGTACAATTTGAATCTTATATATGTTGAAAATAATAAAGTTTTCAAATGTAAACTTTCTTTTTTTTCGCGTCATTTCATCATCACTAGTAATGCATAACAATGTGAAACACAAGTAATTTATGCAATTTTGGCAATAAATACAAGTAGTTTTTTTGGTATTCTTTTTTTAATTTTTAGTTTTGAACCTCTTTAACATAACGATTTTTTATACCATTTTTAATTACTTCTTTTTGCAAAATGGGAGGAGATAGATATTAGTTTAATCATTAAGGATATGCCATTTTAAACATCTAACAAAGTTACAAGCCTCCAAAGAATTTACCATGGGGCCATGTAAATGTAGATGATGTAATTGTAAAAATTTAAAAAATTACACAAGGCAATGGAAGTATAAATGAAATTATTGACACAAGGGGTATATGTACTGAATTTGAGTTCAAGGTTTAAGATTTAAGGTTATGATTCTTTTAAAAGAATTGGAGGTTACTTGAGTGTGGGTTTAGGTTTAAGAGTTAAGGGATATGATTTATTTTTAAAATTGGAGATTTTTTGAGTACGGGTTTAAGGTTTAGAGTTTAGGGATCAATTTTTCACTATTTTTTCAAAATTCAATAATCTTTAGCCCTTAATTCATCAAAACTAGTTTCTCAAGTTCCATGTACACATTACACACTTTGGGAAAAGACTACGCATCCGTGCAAGATTTGGACCTAGGGATAAAATTTTGGCTCATATTGGTCATTATGGAAATGACAAATGTTCATAATGAAAAAATTTAAATGGATGTAATTTTTCATGTTTGGGTGGATGTAACCCTAAATGCATTAGGTTTTTAAGTAGTTGACAATGTAAATTGTGATAACCATTGTTGCTGAAATGATTTGGTTTACATGTCATTTGTTTGTTTTGTCTCACAACATTGTCATTAACAACAGACAAAGAAAGAAAGAAGAGTTGTCGACAATTTTCTTCTTCTTTTGTTATTGTCACTACTTCTTTTATGGGTGGGTTTTCACAAATTTAAGTTTTGCAAAGTTTTGAAACATCTTTTCTATTATCGTAATGTTGTTGGTGCTAGACAAAGGTTGGGGGATTATGATTGATGGAAACTAGTGTGAGAAACATCTTTTTGAATAGGAAGTTTTGAAAAGAAAGATCACCACAGTGGAACAAGGAAGGGGGTGGGCATCATGGCGAGAGGCCTTTCAACCACTCTAAAATGGTGTGGTGCTTATGTCACCTTTCACCCTCTACAAATTGCTAGCAAAAGCTTCCACAATATAACTCGCCACTTCAAAGATTTCCCTTCAAGAGGTTTGAGATCATAACATCCCCCCCACTAACCCCCTTTTCAAAAATTTACCCTTTCCTCTCTCATCACAATCCCTCTCGTCGTAAGTCAATGATCACATTATGTTGCACTTTGAATTTTGAGGCAATGTGGAACCAAACTAAACTTGTAACTTTGGTGTGTGCGTGTGCATGTGTGTATGCATGTGTTGAAAGATCTCGTTTTAATATGTTGACAAGTGATTATTCCTTGGACTTCTTAGGGTTTTTAGGGTTTTACATTGATGCACCCTAACTTTTGCATTTGTGGAATGTTGTGTGGATTTTTGAAACTAATTTACAATGGTGAACTCAATTTTGAATTCAATTTTCCCTTTTACAATTTTAGGGCAAACTTCTTGCATTTGTTTGTTTATCCACAAATGTTACATGATTCAAGTTTCTTGCATTGGGTTTTTTTGCATATGTTGTATTAATTATCCTACTTTTGAATGTCAACCACCTAATGATGGCTTAGGAAGGACTTTTTTCCATATGGGTACGGTGAAACTTCAAGACCTTCAATTTGAAAAAGTTTAGGGGGTTGATAATATTTTCTTTACGAAGTAATTGACATCTTTAAACTATTGTTGTTCAAATCATGTGTAAGTTGTAGCTAATTTAATGTTATTGGTGTGGTTAGTGATGGCAAGGCATTGGTTGCCTCTTTGAGATGCAAAAGTTGGCAACATATGTTGTTTAGTATGCAAATTAGTAAGGTTTCTTATAGTTATTTGTGAAAGTGGTCAGTATGTGTATACAACATATGTATGATATCAATTTTTTTAACTTACACAAAAGGAGTAGGAAGGCATTAAATGTCCTTTTGACTATATGTGCTAGTTGAGTAATCACATAAAGTGGGAGATTTTTTATTTTGTTGGAGCTTTGAGATTTAGCTTTGGCTTTATTTTTCCCAACCACAATTATGGTAATTGATTTCATCGCATGTGGCAAGAATTGGTTCTCACCTACGAGGTGAATTCAAAATAGATATTGTGTTCGTCTTAATGTCATTTTTTTAAGACGATTATCAAGCTTGCCTCAAGTGGTGTGTTATTGAAGGAGGAGGGCAATCCCCATACTTTTAAAGCCACAATTGAAGCTTTGAATAATCTAGGGTATGGATATAACTGTTGGATTTGCCATCCTATTCAACATTGAGATGTTCAATTGTAATACTTGTTTTTTCTTATGTAACATTTGTCTTTAATGTCATGACTTGATGTTGATTACAACTTTGAAACATGATCACTAGAAGATGTTTTCACATGGGAAAGAAAAGTACCCTACTAGAAAATAGTGTCCAATTTCTGTACTATTGTTGTTGACTATCTTAAAGGCAACTTATTCATGATAATGGCAACCAATTACTAGTGGAAGAGATCTCATTTTTTGTTAGCTTTCTTCTTCCAGTAGTGGGGTACAATAAAACTTTTAGGTGGAGTAATATTGATGGCCACTATTTTATACCAACTTAAAAAATGGATCATTTCATATAATCAAAAGCAAAAGCAAGGATTTGTGAAGATGAAAGAGAGCTGCAAAGATTTTCTTTTGTTGTAATTGGCAACATCTTTGCCTGGGTAGGGTCCTCCATTTCCAAGGACACATGGAGAATGACATTTCAAGTTTATTATGCTTGTTTGGTTGGTCATATGTAGGCCTTTCGCACATTCTTTTATTCCCTAACTTTTCAATCATTGTAGTTCATTGTTTCCTCTTGTTTTGGAATTTGACTTTTACAAAATCAAAAGCAAAACAAGCATTGATTTCAAAATCCTAACTCAATGATGGAGGTGAGGAGATGTCAATGATATCCTCTAGCCAATTGATATACGAAAACTTGGTTGACACAAATCCAATTGAGACTATGCTCTTGTTTTCATGGGTAACTTCCATGTTTCTGTGTAGCAAGGAGAATTTGACCAACACGTCCATATAGGTTGTTTTCAGAGGTGGATAAGGATATGAATGGAACCCCTTAATTCTTACAATTGGGAGAGGATGATGCATAAGAAGGTTCTAATTTCTTTATTCTTCAACTAGGATGCAAGGCAAGTATTTGAAAGAGTTTACTTGGTTTTAATTACCATGAGGTTCTACTTGTCGTTTGGGCATTATAGTTATGAGATTAGTTCAAAGAAAAGAATTGGTGTTTGATTTTGTATTTATCGAGCTTGTGGGCAAATCTAAACGACTTGTGAAGTTGACAAGGGTATTGTTATAGACCAAGGCCATTCGAAGTGGGTGGACTTTTATCGAGGTTGCCATTTATTTTTTAAAAGTGGAAGATGAACAAGGTTGACATTATCTAGTCTTGGAATGCAAGCACACTATTGGGAGGGGGGGCGGGCAGGGGGGGAGAAAGTTATGGGAATCCAAGGATTAAAAGCTTTGGGTCCATGACTTGTTTGATGAATTTAAAAGACAAGATGAAAGTTTTATGTAGAAATAAGGTTTGCACTAAAGTTCTTTTGTTATTGATATTTCATATAAAGATTTCAAATTTTAATTTTTAGTATTTAGACATTTTAGTTTTCATCATTTGGACATTTCTATTTTCAATATTCAGATATTTAAGTTCTCAAATTTTCATATTCCTTTTAGAGATTTCAATTTTAGTTTTCAATTTTCAACTTTCAGTATTCCCATATCCAAATTCAAAGATCTCAAATTTCAAAATGTTTCACATAAAAATTTCAAATTTGAACTTTAAGTTTTAAACTTAAAGTACTTACACATCCCGATTCAAACATTTTAGTTCTTAAAATTTCAGATTTCAAACATTTCACATACAAATTTCAATTTTCAGCAATCACACATTGAAATTCAAACATTTCAGTTTTCAAAAATTTAAATTCCAAACATTCCATATATTGTAATACATTGACATGTTTAGCACATGCCTCCCCAAACAATTAATTAATTTTGAATATTCAATTAAAAAAGTCTTAATTAAAAAAAAAATTCCTTCCTAAAGAGTTGGCTCTTTGAAATAAAATATTGATCATAGTCATATAACATTGGGTAGAGCCATTGCACGATGAATTGCTTGTTTATTATTATGCTAGATATTGTAATACCTAGAAAGTCTTATATCAAATTAAAATCAAAGTTTATATAAATAATGGAGTTGACAAAGTAATTTAAAAAAAAAACTCTGAAGTTGAGTTTACTTCTCAAATTAAAAAAAAAAAAAAAAAAAAAAAATTGAAAGAAACCAAATTAGTTAGTTAGTTAGTTAGTTAATTAATTGATTAATTAGTATTTGTGAACGATAATCCCTCCGCAACAGACGGACACGCAACGATGAACCAACCCGACGAGGAAGATCCGAAACAGCGACGAACCTGAACGACGACGACGACGACGACGACGTTGTTTCATTCGTCATTCATTCGTGAGGAGGCCGACGAGTTGACGACAGAAAGACAGACGGAAGGAAGGACAGACGGGCGGACGGACGGACGAACTGACGGAAGGACGGTGGGTCCCGAGTTCCGACGACTCCCTCAGCCGAAGTCGAAATCTGGCGGGAAGGGTTTCCTAGAAAGAAAGAACCCAGGAAGAAAAAGAACCCTAACAAAACCCTCTTTCTTTCTATTTTTTCCCCTTTTCTTTTCCCTCTTTCTTTCTATTTTTCCCCTTTTCTTTTCCTCTCCTTGTAGGTAGCCTACGTAACCCAATGAGACAGACAAGGACTTTCTTTCCCTTTTGTCTTTTTTCTTTTGTTTTTTTTCTTTTCTGTTTTGACCGACACACACGAGGTGCTTACTACGGTACTTCCCTCCGTGAGAGCACCGGCCGATATTGGATCGGGTCGGGTCGGGTCGGGTCGGATAGCATCGGGTCAGGTTGGGTTTGGTTTCTTTTTCGAGCATTTCTTTTACTTTCCTGCCTTGCTCCTTGCCTTCCGTCTGCTTCCTCCCGTCTGCCTTCGCAGCGTCGTTGACGAACATGTCCCAACGCGTTGCTGCGCACATCCATTGCAACGCATTTGAAGCGTTTCCACACAGAAGGAAAGGTTTTGGAGTTTCTTTGGAAGTGGAGAGAAAACATCAAGCAATCGTAGTTGTAGTAGTAGGAGCTGTAGAAGGAACAAAGGGCAGTGAGAAGAGGGGATAAGGAGGAGGAAGAAGAGGAGGGGAGGACAAGACTTGGGTATGCGTGGCGATGGCGAACTCTGTTTACAACATACTGCCGGTGGACAATCCGTTGGCAGATCATGCTGCTCTGCTCTTCCCGGAGGTCTGTGGGATTCTTCTCTTTCTCTCTGTCTCTGTCTCTCCCCTTGTGTGTGTGTATGCCTGTGAGTGTGTGTGTGGGTATGCGCGCTTTTCTTTCTCTGTCTCTCTTTGTGGGTTGATCTCTGAAACAAAGCTGTAATGCAGTAGTAATGGTGTACATGGGTTGTGGGCAATCTGTGTTCTGGATCCTTCCAAGGCCATGATTCCTCTTCTAGCTTACAGACGTAGGTCTGAGATGATGGGTCGTCTGCTTGCTTGCTTGCAAGTCCAAGATTGCTTTGCTTATCCTTGCTTGATGCTGTTCTGTATCTTGCCTCATTGTAGAGAGAATTCCACTTCCGTTGCAGCAGCAGCAGCATCAACCCACCCATCCACCCACCCATTAGGCCATGTGTTCGGCAATCTCTTTAATGTCCAACTCGTCTTTAGGAGATGATGGTATTCATTGTTGTTTTGTTGCTACAGCTCATCTTTGCTGCAGCTGATCAGCTGACTCAAGAACCTGAGTCTCAGCTGCTGATCTTTGTTGCCAAAAAAGAGAAAAGAAAAAAACAGAAACCCCCAAGTGAGAAATCTTTATCTATGATCATTCTTGCCTCCTCCTTGCAAGAATGGTTTCTGACCTAATGATGCATCACAGCCATGTGCTGCTTCTGGCTTCTCCATGGAATTCCCCCAGGGCTGCTTCAGTCTTCTCCCCGGATATTTCTAGGGCACACCATGGTGCAGAGAATGCTGTATTAGGGTTGGAAGACTTGATGATGAGGGCTAGAGAGAGTCTGTGTCTGTGATTTGCTGCAATTTATATTCCTACCCATCAACGACCAACTGACCGACAGCAATGTTGTTGGGTTGTTGGTTTTGGTGATTCAGGTACGAGCATCGATTGCTGCTTTGAGGACTGTTGGTGAGTTGAGAAAACCCAATGGTGTTCGATGGACGCATGACATGGATCTGCTGGACTGGCTCGGTGCCTGGTTTGGTTTCCAGGTGTGAAGTGTGAATTTTCTTTTTTTTTTTGGTCAAGATGGAGAAAAAAATTCTCTGTAGCAGCTGCAGGGAAAACACCCATTTACAGCATATCCATTTTTCATGAAGTTAGCAGGAGAACTGAGAACTAAGAACTTGATTGTGCGAATTTTGTTTCTGGAGTCTATTGTGGTGGATTGGTTGTCTTAAATCCTTTTGTTTGTGCACTTAGGAACCAGAAATGTTCTTCCTTGTACTTGAAGATGTGAGATGGTTTTGGCAGGAAGGTAATGTGAAGAATCAGCGTGAGCATCTTGTTCTTCTCTTAGCCAATGCCCAGATGCGTCTGCAGCCTCAAGCAACTAATCGGGTAGGATTTGTGCTGCCTCCTTACTTCTCCATGCAGCTTGGAATTGTACTAGAATTCAAGTCTTCAAGCGCGCACTTGTTATGAAGTGGGTGGTATTGTGATCAAATGCACCCAAGACTCTGTGTGTTTTCCAGGGCCTTTTTTTGTGTAGTCTTTGATGTCATTAGATATCATTGTGGGTGCTTTCCTGTAAAGGCCTTGTTCGAATCAGAAAAATTGTATTGAGTTTAAGCAGTTGTCGGTATGGATTCTATGGGGTTTAGAGTGTGGGTTTTGTAATTGTGTGAAGCTTTTGTGTTGAAGCTCAAGGTGAAACCTCAGTGCACAGAGCAAGTGGGTGCCCGAGCTTATTATTTGCTTTTCCCAAAGTTTGACAATTGTTGTTGGTTGCACCTCCCTCCCTGCTGCAGCTGGATGCAAAGGTGGTGAAAAAGATTCGGAAGAAGGTCACAGCAAATTATGTCTCTTGGTGCAATTTTATCAGGCAGCGTTCAAATTTAGAGTGAGCTTTTCTCTGTTTTCCTAGGATCAAATTGTTTTTATTGTATTGTTGGCACAGGTGTATCAATGTGTCGGCTCTTCCTTGCTGTACACTGATATTGTGCAAATCTCATTTTCGGTTTCAGAGTACCTTGTTGGGTTGCAATCCAGTGCACTTGAAGAGATGAGTGCTGAACTGGATTATTTTGGTTGAAGTTTTTGGCATTGCAATTGGTTCCCTGCACTTGATTTTCGACAAAGGAATATTTTCATCTGTGCCACTTGCACAGAAGGAAAGAAAATTGGCACTAAGTAGCCCAGGAGTCATTTGTTTCCACAAAACCTATAACTACTACACCTGGGGGAGGCGTGTTTTGTATATCATGTTGTTAAGCATCAAAGTTCTTAATGATGATTTTCCGCTATTTTTGTTGCATGGAACTATTGTTGTGGCCATGAAGGTTGACTGAGGAAGATGAACGGCTGGAATTGCTTTATACTGCACTGTTTCTCCTAATTTGGGGTGAATCAGCTAATTTGCGCTTCATGCCTGAGTGTCTCTGCTATATGTTCCACCATGTATGTCTTGTCTACTCTCTCCTCATCCTTGGGTAACATTTTGATGTGTTTATATCAATTGGATGATGAGGGTGTGCACCATTTGAGGTTGGGAAACTTGTTGTGGCTGCTTTTATTTCTCTCAGATGTCACGGGAGCTGAATAGAATGCTGAATCGATCTATTGATGAACACTCAGCAATGCCTGCAAAGCCTAAATATTCTGAGCCAAATGAGTTTTTAAATAAGGTGGTCACTCCACTGTACAAAGCTGTTCAAGCGGTACGTAAAGTATCATCACTGGTTTGTTCTTTATTCTGCTTTATTGCTGTTGCTGATGAAAAAGTGAAAGAATATTGCCACTGTATTCGGTGAGCAATGAAGCCTTTGGTTTATCCTGACTGACATCCTCTTCCAAATATTCCTCCTGCTCTTCTCCACTTGAACTTTCTGTGTCTTTTCCCCCAACCATGATTCTCTTCTCAAACTTTGTCTCTCTGTGTCTGCAGGAGGCAAAAGTAAACAAGGATGGGAAAGCTCCTCACTCACAGTGGCGTAACTATGATGACATGAACGAGTATTTCTGGTACTACTTACTCATTTGCAGGCGTTCCAAGAATGTATTGGAAGTAGTTTAGGATGCTTGTCCTGTGAGTTGACTAGTGAGGAAGCTTTTGCCTTTTGGGTTTCAAAGCATGATTTGGCAGACACATACATGTTATTATGCAGGACAAATAGATGTTTCAAGCGTCTGGGTTGGTTGGAAGAATCTTCAAACTACCTTGTTGCACCGGTAGGTATCATACTGTGGGCTTTTTTTAATCTTCCACAAGAAGGGAGGATGCATCTGGAAATGTTATTATGGAATTTGGAGAAAACAGAGGTTAATTGTGGGATGGGTTGATGTCTGTCAATTTAAGTAGGTGCTTTGCCAAATGTAGTCTTTTGCTATTTGCTTCCTCTTGCTGGAGCTGGGTCCTCCCTTCACTTCATGACCATAATTGATTTTTAATTTATTTGATTGCTTGTGCCACAGGGTAGTGGAACTAAGCATAAGGTGGGAAAGACGGGATTTGTGGAACAACGTTCTTTTTTTAATATCTTCCGAAGCTTTGATCGGTTATGGATAGGTCACATTTTGGTGTTACAGGTGAGCACTTTTGACAGCCTTTTCACCAACCCACTGTTGGAGTTTGCATTTTATTATATGCTGAACTGCAGTTCCTTGCTTGGAGTAATTTCTAGCATGGATTAAACACGCTGCTTGCCATGTGCTCAGTAGATGTGTTTACTTAGCATGACTGGTTGGTCAAAACTGGCAGGCCATCATTGTGACATTGTGGAGTGGAACTGGGGCACCTTGGATTGAGTTGCAAAATAGAGACTCCTTGGCACGATTTTTAGCTATATTTATAACTTGGGCAGCGCTGCGGTTTTTCCAAGGTACTTCCCTCAGTATAACAAGAAGTTGATTGGTTGAGAATCCACTGTCAGTCAGATCCATGTTCTCATGATTCTATGAGTGCTTTTAAGGTTTTCAAATGTGCGATCATAGGTGTTCCCCTTTGAAGTTGCTGATTTTTCTCTCAACTGTTTATTGCTTGTCTGACTGATGTACCCCCCCATCTAATATCTTGATGATTGTGTGATTTTGGCTGATGCTGAACTCGTCTGTGTACTTGTGGCAGGTTTCATGGATTTGTGCATGCAGCATAGCCTGGTCTCAAGAGACACTCTCTTAATTGGTGTGCGGATGGTGCTGAAACTACTGGTGGCTGCTGGATGGATAGTAATTTTTACTGTATTTTATAGGTGAGGAGCTGATGAACTTCTTAAAGATTTCAATCAAATTTTCAGAGATGAGGTCGTTCAGTGCAGCAACTGGTGCACCTTTATGTAATGTTTTTTTTTCTTTATCTTTACAAGTTTTTGGGGCTCCTGGAACAAGGAACTGAACACACAAAGGAGAGTGGTGGATCTCTGTCAAGTCTGCCAATTTATGTTGGGAGATTATGTAATCTTTTGTCCTTATGGGGATGTGCAGAGACATGTGGAAGCAGCGACATCATGACCATGCTTGGACAAAGGCTGCCAATAAATACCTAATTCAATATGTTGAGGCTGCTGCAGTCTTTGTGATTCCAGAGGTTTTGGCACTTCTGCTTTTCATCATTCCATGGTTGCGGAATGCTATAGAGAACTCAAGCTGGAGAATTTTCCACATTTTGACCTGGTGGTTTCAGGTATTTGTTTGGGTTCAGCTTTTGCTTGGTCTTTTGCTATCACTGAGAGAATGATAGTGAGCTATCTTCAAAATTGCACAGGGATAAGTGTCATGGTGAATTGTCTTTGCAGTCTGTAAAGTTAATGCTTTTGGCATCTTTGGGCTCTACAAATATATATAGCCAATGCACCTCTTGCTTGTTGATGTGTGGAGCTTCTTGCTTTCTGAATATGCATGTGTTGTGGGGTATATTGAAAAGTGGAATGTATTCATCACAGAACCCCCACTGGAAATTGGATGTTGGATAACACTTTGCTGTTCTTCTTCTTCCCTGCAGAGCCGGATTTATGTGGCCCGTGGATTACGGGAGGGTCTTTTTGACAATTTCAAGTGAGTATGTGAATTTGGCTAGCTTCCTCTTAGAATGTGTACCACATTGTGTTTCTAAATGTTTCACAAACTTGGTTGTTGACTCTTTTGTGCACATATGGATTTTTTGTAGTTTCACATGTCATTTCTTCATCTGAATCTACAGCTTGATTATGACAGCATGAGCATCTGGTAGTCTTTAGGTGACTTCTTGGGCTCTGAAAACATGCATTACAGCCTCTAATCTATACTGCATTTTGTGTATCTGCTGCACCTTTGTTGTGGATGGATTGCACTGAAAATGTGATACCAGTTTCTGAGTGAAATCATCATAATATGACTTTGAAACTCTTGGATAGATAAACTAGCCTGGGCGTTATTGCAGGTATACGCTCTTCTGGGTGTTGGTACTTGCATCAAAGTTTGCCTTCAGCTACTTCCTGCAAGTAAGCCAGTAGATTCTCTTTGTTAGAGTTAGGTCATTGAACACATGTTCTTCTTGCCTTGTCTAGCCCACCTTATTCTATTTTGACCTATGCTTCTTACTGTTGCAAGTAGCTTGGTAATCACCCCACCCAATGACAAAATTGAATGTTAGCATCGACCACAATTACTCATGAAAATTTCCTAAACTGTGACCACCCACTTCTTGCTGTTGGGTTTGTAGATCAAACCTTTAATCAAACCTACAAAAGAGATATTGAGGATCACTGACATTCAGTACAAGTGGCCCCAATTCTTTTCACATGGTAACTACAGTCTCCTTTGTCTTTCTATAGTGAAAAAGGCTCTTTGTGGAAGTTTGATACCTTAAGCTTTGTAAGAAGATCATGTCTGAAATGGGCAACAATGCTTTGTTTGTCAGAACTGCAGTGTTTTGGGGTACATTGTAAGGTCTAGTTCAGAGGAAAACTAGGCCTATGTTAGGCATTTAATCTATATTTTTGCACTGTGTCTGATTTGTATTTGAAACAAAATGTGAGAGTGACAAAATTCTTGTTGTTCTAGTTATGCTCAGAGATTGAGGCATGCCTCATAACTGCTGATTTAGTTTTGATGGCAATGGTTTAAGGTCATACGATCCTGGGTTTTGTTTAAATCAATGGTTTCTGAAAAAATAAAACAACCTGATCTTGTTACTCTGCAGGAAACCGGGCTGCAGTAGTTGCATTGTGGGCTCCAGTCATTCTGGTAAGCTCAGGTTACTACTGTAAAGCATTTCTGGTCATGTATTTCCTGAATTATGATGTGTCCCTCTAGTGCAGTAATCTCATCAAGAACTTGATGAATATGTTTGTTTCAAGCATCATCTGATGCTTAGTGTCAGAGCATGTTGGCGTATCTCAAAGTTTGTTCTTGTAGGTGGAACAGACATTTTCTGTTTTGGTTCTTCTCATGGATCCATGGTAATGCGTTGGTTCTTGGTGGCCAGATCTACTTTATGGACATGCAGATTTGGTATACAATTTGGTCCTCTGTCGTTGGAGCCTTGGTGGGTCTCTTTGAGCATCTTGGAGAGGTAATAACTTTAAGCACCCCTGCTACAGTCTTGAGACTCAAAATTAGTGTCTTTCTTGCAGGGGAGAATTGTATGCATTAGCTGCTAATACTTCAATTCCTCTTTCAAAAGCATCATTCTATCTGTGTGAAATTTCTTTGTTCTTGTATATGGTGATTCAGCTCAGCTATGGTTCTCATTGCTCTGCTTAGAAATGTGAGATCTCTAAGCATTTTAGTAGGATGTTCAGAAAAAGGTTCTGACCAGTATATGGGTATTGAAAACTCTTTGGGGGCTTTTTCCATGGCAGATTCGAAATGTGCTCCAGCTTAGGCAGCGGTTTCAAATATTCCCCAGTGCAGTTCAATTCAATCTCATGCCTGAAGAGGTGGCCCTACCACCACAGTAAGAAATTTGCTGTTGTCATATTTTTGGAAGGGGTATAAATTTTTGGAAGGATGGATGGTATCCAAGTTTTCTTGAAATCTATCTATGATTTGGTGAGCATGATCTGCTTCTGGACTGGTGTGCATCTCAATTACCTTATTGTGATTGCTAATCCCATTTCTTTTTCATGGTGGTCAGGTTCTTTCGTAGCTGGTGGGTGTATGCGAAGGCAGTGTTTACACGCTTCAAGCTTCGATATGGGTGGGCAGCTGGAGGCGTTAAGGTACTACTGGGTTTATGCACAAATTGTTTGTTGCTGCTACAGTACCATCTATCCTTGAACTAAGAGTTATGCTCCCTCCAGAAAACAATAACTGTACTGCATGGTATCCATCTTGCTCTAACAGGAGGATTCAAAACAATTAGAGGCAGGACGTTTTGCAAAGATGTGGAACCACATCGTTGACATCTTTCGAGAAGAGGACCTTATTAGTGACAGGTTCAGTTTATTTCCATCACAACTTTTTTTGAGATGGGTTTGTGGTAATTTCCTGGATCTTGATTTTCATTTTGCCTTCACTTCCAAATTCTTTCTTGTGAAATTTTCTTCATCTCATGTACCACCATGATGCTATTCACCAACTGGGTTCCCCAAATGGTTGAATCCAGCCAGTGGCAGTCATCCTCACACGAGAAATTTGGCTACAGGTTAGAGAGGACAGCAGACATTTTTCAGAATCCTGTTATGTTTTGGCCACCTTGAAGAACCCATCTAAATATGGGGACCTCCATGTTTTTCTCCTCAGAACATGGAGTTTTTCAACAGTAAAAAAAGGAGGTGTTGTGTAGATTTCACACAAAAGAATTTGGCTGGTTGAATCAATGGACAGGATTTTGTAGGGGAATTCCAAGTTGTGGAGGTGCCACCAGTTCCAATTTTGTTCTCGAGACTTGACAGTGGTCAATAGTGGATCTATGAATGCAGTGAACTGGAGCTTTTGGAAATGCCCAGCACACAGCACATATCGGTTTTTCAGTGGCCTTCAACATTGTTAGCTAATGAGGTTAGCCCAGTGGATGGAACTCTGGCTTCTGGAATTCTTTGTTGGGAAAAACCATCTGAAAGAGAACACTTTGTGGTAACATTGTGGTATAACCAGGTCTGCATCTCTGCTGTTCCTAGTTAGTATTTGTATATGAGGCTGTCTTCATATTTCTCAGCAGTTATGATTGTTGGATGTGTGCAGGTCAGGTTAGCAGTTGAACAAGTCCAGAAACATAAGGGCAATGACAAGTCATTATGGAAGAAGATCTGTGCAAATGATTACCGTCGATGTGCAGTCATAGAGTCATATGAAACCATCAAATTTGTCCTTCAAGAAATCGTTAGGGAAAACACCACAGAATATCAGAGGTTCTTGTCAATATATGAAGAGATTGACATGTCTATTCGCCAGAGCAAATTCACAACAACATTCAAACTTAAAGAGCTACCAAAAGTACATGAGGCTGTACTGGAGCTCGTCAAAGATGTTCTTGCATGGCCTACTCATAATGACCCTGTGAAGGTACTTTTGTGCTTGTGACTTTGAAAGTGGAAGCTTGTTTTCTTAGTGGATGTTTGAGTTGGTGGTGTCTCTCCACTCCTTTTATTTGCTTAGCAACAATGCTGTTCCTGGGTGGTTGGGGGCAGGTTGTTGTTCGCTTGCAAAATCTATATGAGGTAGTCTTGTGCGATTTCACAAAGGATATGTTAGTGGAGACAAAGATCCGGGACAGTGCACCATATGAACACCAAGCAAATGGGCAAGATTCGGAGCTCCCTGTGGAACTGCCCAGTGCTGATAACCATTCCTTCTTCAAGCAGCTCAAGCGGCTACAAACCACCCTGAGTACCAAAGAATCCCTGTTCAACGTCCCTAAGGGTCTAGAGGCCAGGCGCCGCATTTCATTCTTTTCCAACTCCCTCTTTATGACCATGCCACGAGCACCATCAGTACTGAACATTTCCAATTCTGAACTCTGCAAGTTACTCCAATTTTACTTCTTTTTCTTCAGTTCCTATACAAGGCTTTGTACAGTCAATTATTCTTCAAGTGGCTATATATGATCTTCAAAGTAATTGATGGTCCTTGTTGTGGGATCACTTGGCAGGTGGACAAGATGCTGGCTTTCAGTGTCCTGACACCCTATTACAAGGAGGATGTCATCTACTCAATGAAAGCGCTTAGTCAATTGAACGAGGATGGTGTCAGCATATTATATTATCTGAAGATGATTTTTGCAGGTTTATTCTCTCTCAGCTATTTTTTCTTGTGGTCATTATTTACTAACTTGGGGTGGGTGTGCTTTTCTTTTTCTCATTTTCGTTATAATACTATTGTCTGGTGGGTTGCCTGCAGATGACTGGCAAAACTTCAAGCAACGTTTCCCAAATCCAGATCTGAAACCAGACCAATTGGAGAATGATACTACATTCATAGCTCGGATGGAGGCACTTGATGATGCTATCGAGATTCGTATGTGGGCTTCTTATCGGGGACAGACACTTGCACGCACAGTACGTGGGATGATGTACTATGAAAGGTCAGTCCCCCTTTCTTTTGAGGAGGTAATCTCTAGAGAGGAAGTCATTGGACAATGTGTTAGATGGTTTGTTGTAAGGTTTTGATCTTGGGTCTATCATTCAGCACATGCCCAGCTGCATGATCCTCACCTCCTCCACTGTTTTGGTTTTTCAGAATATGTGGCTTTTGATTTTCCTTCATTTCATTACTTGGTATCCTCTAGGTGACAACACTAAGAAGCATGGAATGATGCATCACCAGTGTTCACCAGTGTTTTCCTTTCTGATATGGTTTTTTTTCTCTCACATTGTGTATTGTTTCCCTGGCAGGGCGCTTGAATTTCTGGCTTTTCTGGATACAGCTTCAGAGTCTGAAGTGTTGGGATTCAAAGAATTGGTGGTGCGGTCATCCAGTCTTAGCAGAGAGGGATCTCTGTCACGGCACAAGGCATCTACCTCAGACAGTCAGCCTCTAGACACACAGGCTGCACAAAACGCTCTACTTGCAACAGCTGCCATGAAGTTCACATATGTGGTGGCTGCCCAAGAGTATGGAAGGCAGAAGGTAGACAAAGATGACCGAGCATGGGGGATTTCATGGCTAATGAGAACATACAAAGGTTTGCGGATTGCTTATGTTGATAAAGTCGAGGTTGGGAGTGAAAGTCATTGCTTCTCAGTTCTGGTGAAGTATGACCCAATCATTCAGGAAGAGGTTGAAATATACAGAGTCCGTCTACCAGGACCTTTCATTGGGGAAGGGAAACCTGAAAACCAGAACCATGCAATCATCTTCACCAGGGGAGATGCTCTTCAGACTATAGACATGAACCAGGTATGTGGGTGTTTCCCTAAACTTTGATTTGCAGTCCCTGCAGATGTATATACTTCTGAACCAATCCTATGTTTGGGTGTGCTGGAACTTATTTTGTAACTCTTTTGGGGGGGGCAGGAAATGTACTTTGAGGAGGCATTGAAGATGCGAAACCTCCTTCAGGAGTTTAACAAGTATTACGGGATTCGGAAACCAGCAATCTTGGGAGTCCGGGAGCATGTCTTCACAGGAGCTGTGTCGTCTTTAGCTTGGTTCATGTCAGCTCAGGAGACAAGCTTTGTTACTCTTGGGCAACGGGTTCTTGCCAACCCTTTGAAAGTGCGGATGCATTACGGGCATCCAGATGTTTTTGATCGGTTGTGGTTTCTCAGCCGTGGTGGTATTAGCAAAGCATCCAAGACTATCAATATCAGTGAAGATATATTTGCTGGATTCAATTGTACTGAGCGAGGCGGGACGGTAACCCACCACGAGTATATTCAGGTTCAACTTTGTCTTGTTCTAATCCTGATATTTGCGTTAGGTGTTTATGGATCTAATTTGCCTGTTGGCAAGAAAAAGAGTTTGCACAGAAACACCAACTGAAGTTGCAACTGTTGCCAAGGAAATCCAGTGTGGGACAAACTGCCTGTAGTTTGGCACATGGAGTTAGTCTGGTGAATGCGAGCAATGTAGTTGCTTTCGTGGCATGGACATGTGACCTTTGCATTGACTGTGTATTCAGTTCATCACTCTCGACTGATGTGATTGGACGGCGTGTGGTGGCAGGCTGGCAAGGGGAGGGATGTTGGGTTGAACCAGATTTCGATGTTTGAAGCCAAAGTCTCGAGTGGAAATGGGGAACAAGTTCTAAGTCGAGATGTGTACCGCTTGGGTCACCACCTAGATTTCTTTCGAATGCTCTCATTTTACTACACAACAGTTGGTTTTTTTATCAACAATATGATCATTGTTCTTGTTGTTTATGCTTTTCTCTGGGGCCGTGTGTACTTGACGCTGAGTGGCGTGGAAGCATCGTTGTCAAACACATCAGACGCATTACACAACACTGCACTAACAGCAGCCCTGAATCAGCAGTTCCTTGTGCAGCTCGGGCTTCTCACTGCACTGCCCATGATTGTGGAGAATGCTCTGGAGCATGGATTCCTGAGGGCATTATGGGAATTTTTCACCATGCAGTTGCAGCTAGCATCTGTGTTCTTCACCTTCTCTATGGGCACTCGGGCCCATTATTTTGGCCGAACCCTCCTCCATGGTGGTGCCAAGGTGTGCAGTGCTCCAACCAACGTCTTTGTTTTCATTCCAATTCCAGCTTGTAATGGAAACGGTTCATAACTTCTTGCTCTTCAGAGTTTTTTGGATTTTTCAGTGCTGTCTGTTAACATTGTCTTTGTGTGAGGTATTGCAGTACCGGCCAACAGGTCGAGGATTTGTTGTGAAGCACGAAAGCTTTGCTGTGAATTATAGATTCTATGCCAGGAGTCACTTTACCAAGGGAATTGAACTCATCTTACTGCTCATAGTGTATGAAACATACGGTTCATTTCACTCGTCAGTCACTTATGTCCTTATTACAGTAACTAGCTGGTTCTTGGCATTGACCTGGATATTGGCTCCATTCATCTTCAACCCATCAGGCTTTGATTGGCTGAAAACAGTCGAGGATTATGACGACTTCATGAGCTGGCTGTGGTACAAAGGGGGCATAATAACAGACCCGGAGCAAAGCTGGGAGGCTTGGTGGTTAGAGGAACAGGGACATTTGCGGACAACTGGCTTCTGGGGAAAAGTTCTCGATATAGTGCTTGACCTGCGCTTCTTTTTTTTCCAGTATGGCATTGTCTATCACCTGCACATTGCAAGCAATAACCACAGTATTGCCGTCTACCTCGCCTCGTGGAGCTACGTAGTGGTGGCGGGTGTGATTAACTCCATCCTTTCCTATGCACATGAGCATTATGCTGCCAGACGGCATCGGTTGTATCGTGCTATTCAAGCAATCGTTCTGATTGTTGTTGTCACTGTTATTACAGTACTGCTGATTGAGACTCCATTCAAGCTTCTGGACTTGCTGACCAGCTTATTGGCGTTTGTGCCCACCGGCTGGGGCATCCTTCAGATCTGTCTTGTGCTGAGGCCTCTTTTGGAGAGGTTTACATGGGCATGGGGAGTTGTGGTTGCCGTGGCACGCTTGTATGAGATGTTTATTGGCCTCATTGTGATGGCACCTGTTGCAATCCTCTCATGGTTGCCAGGTTTTCAAGCAATGCAGACCCGGGTTCTGTTTAATGAAGCATTCAGCAGAGGGCTTCAGATTTCTCGAATTTTTGCTGGCAAGAAGAACTCTGATTCATGGAAGGCACAATAAACAGCCGCCATCTGTGTCTATCAGTGAATCATTCGAGAACAGTAAAGAACAGTTTGACCCAATTCTTGCTTCAAGAGCACCAAGGATTTATGGCAATAAAATATAGAGTTACACGGCCACCTTCTCTGCCAAGTAAGCTCTCTGAGATTATACCCATCAGCAGCTACTCATAGACATGCAGGAGTTGTCAGATTGGAGCTCTTCAGATTATAGCTCAACTTCAAGCTTGATCAGGGAATCAGGATCTATAGATTTGCATGAGATTTGCAAAAGAGAAAAAAAACTACTTCGTTAGCCATGTATTTTGTAGTAGGACATTTTGATTTATCACTTGAAAGCTTCCAAGTTGTTGTTGACAGAGCAACACACTACTGAAGGATTCTGTGGTTTGTTGAATTAGGTTTGTTTAATTTGAAGTGTAATATCTCCGATTCTTTGGATCTTGTCTTTGTCGGTTGGTTTTGAACATATCAGGGAGCACCCAATTTGGAGCTTTGGTTGTTGGAAAAGATTTAGTCAGTAAGTCTTCACCGGTCTTGATCATTGTTCTAATGCAGTCAAATTCAATTCATCCAGTAGCTTTCAGTTCATATATGTATGGTGGTGTTACATTCATCCATATCGTTCATTCTGTTCATTTGTGCAAGTTCAAGTCGTGAAGTCACATTGATTCAAATGTATGCTAGGATTGCATATTCATTCACATGATTTGTTCCGTCCATTCATGGAAATTCACGTTGTGAAGTCACATTGATTCAAATGGATGGTAGGGTTGCATATTCATCCACATGATTTGTTCCGTCCATTCATGGAAGGTTCTAGTTGTGAAGTCACATTGATGCATATGTATGGTGGGTTTAAACATTCATCCATGTCATGTTCCATTCCTTTCATTTTTGGAAGTTCAAGTTGTGAAGGCACATTGATTTGTATATATCGTGGGGTTGTATTCATCCACATGATTCATTCCTTTCATTCACTTTTGTGTTACCAAAGTATTTGGATATTGGGTTTGAAATTAGCGTTCTCTTAATAGCAAAGATTTTATCCAAATTTTTAATTACCACCAAATTGTTGGATGAAATATGTGTGTAAAAGGAACCATCATCCATTTTATAAAACCCGAATGAGCACAATAACAAAACAACCAATTCTTATAAAATCATCCACTACTTTTGGATTGTGTGGAAAAGAAAGATCCATAGATAGCAAATGCTTTTATGTCACAAGCTTGTTGAATTATACTTATGCAACAAGAAGTTGACATCAAAATTAAGCTTAAATTAGTCCTAATGCTCAAATTCTATTGGGTTTGTTTATTTAATTGATATGTAACATTTCCTTTCAATGCTTGTTTCGTCTACTTTGGTTTTTTCCCTTTTTAAATGTAAACTCATGAAGTAGAGTATGATATGTTGGTTTCACCTTTCTTTCACAATGTTTAGGCAACATGCCACAACTATCTTTTGAACGACCTTAATTGTGTTGAATTTTAGATTTTCTTGTTGATTAATGGAGCTATAATGGACAATTCATACATTGACAATGCTTTATTTAAACGCACCATAATGTACAAAATTATTGATTCTCCTTTAACATTTACCATAAAACATCATATTAATCCCCAAAAAAATGTAATTACCAAGTAATTGGAAATTACCAACCATAACCTCATGACCCAAACGATGGATGTAATCTTCTCTTGTCGTTTTTCTATCATCACTCAAGGAACCTCTTCATTTGTACACGTATTGATTTCCAAGACAACAATTGCCCACCAAATTGCACCTAACATGACCCTTACATGATAAATATTGTTCACCAAACATGCAAATTCATGTTCAAGAAAAACAACTTGAAATCTTTCAATGCCACACATTCTCTTCAACATTGAACAAATTTTTTTAATTTCACAATAGTGCATATGAATCCAATTGTGTTGAAGGGAAGAATATTATTGTAACTAGGCTTATTAGACATATTTGCAAGTTTAGTAATTACATTAATATTGAAAATGTATTATATTTGTACAACAATTTTTTAAAAATATTTATTTAACCTTCGGATATTAATCTTGAAAGTAATTCAATGAATATAAAATACTTTGTAGAATTTTTTAAAGCCCATGACAAGTGTTTTTCATGTTTAAATAAATATTGTGAAATAGAATAACAACCAATGTTGGCCAATTTTTGGTTTTTACAAGAATTGTCAAGTCCAAGTCTAGAGTTTTTTTGTAAAATGGAAGCCCCTTTGGTTCAAGGTCTAGAAAATAGTTTCAAAAGTTCATTTCTAAATGCTTTTGGTTTTTTGGGATTTTGGTGCTCCCAAAATGCTCCCATTAGGATGTATGCATTAATGAATGGTTCAATTTGGAAAGAAAAAATTTACACAAAGTCCATTCTACAATGTGAAATTGTAATATAATCTAGAAACATTGGTCAAATGGTTAAATAATTAATGTATAAAAAATAATAAAGTCCATATCAATAGGAGCAATGAGTCCAAATAAAGACAAAAAAAAATGCATTTATGAATATACTTTCTGACAATCAAGGAAAAACAACTCTAGGGACTTATGAAAATATGGTTCAATTCTAACCATTCAAAAGACCCTACTTAGAATTTGATTATGATCTTGGAGGGAAATGCTTTAATTAAAGGGCTATTTTTGAAATATTCTTGACATCTAAGGTTCTTTAGTTAGCACATAGTCAAGGCATTAACTAATGTTCAACTATTTTGGTGACACCATCGACACACACATATGAATGATAAAATGTACCAAAGGTGGATGAAATGTAGTCGTGTTTGCAACTTTGTTGCAACTATCTTTTTCAACTAGGCTAAACAATTAGTAGGCAACTTTATTTTATACATAATAATATTTAAATATTTATTTAAAATAATGATAACATTAAATTACATGTAAATTTCATTTATATAAACAAATGTATTTTTGTGTGCATATAATTATTAAAATTTAATTTATAAATAAGGTTCAAGAAAAATCTAAAATATATGTAAGTAATAATGTTTTATGTTCAATACACATGTAATTAATTATTTCTGTGTAGATCATTAGAACATATCAAATAATGATACATTATTAGTAATATTGTGCAACTATGATGTTTATTCAATTATATACACATGATTTCTTAATATTTGTTTAAAATTATGATAAAAACTCATTAAACACTAATGTACCCTATGTCATTGCCCCAAATTTGAATGTATTCAATCTAATTTTCCTTCCAAACCCTTTTTTACAATTTGTTTGAATTTCGAACAACAATACCCACTAAAAATTCAATAATTGTTCACATTTGAAGTTTCAAAATTATGAAATCACTTATATTAAATCAAACATGGTGAAGGCTTTCCAACAATACCAAGAACGCCCCCAAATTCAAATATAGTTTTCAATATTGGTTCTTAAAACAAATTAAATGAAAAAATGGTTCAATAATCAATAGATTCCACATTATAGCTCCAAACATTTAAAACCATATCAATGCACCCCTACTCATTAAAAAATTTCTAACAATAAATTCTATAGCATAACCTAAAAACATTGTGGTTTAGGATGTATAGTTATAAGTTGTAATGACATTACATATTAATGAAAAGTTACTATTAACTAATTAATTAATCAATACTAAACATCCAACAATAATTTAATATTAATAAGTTAATTAATATGTATGATCAAATATTAATTAATAGCTATGTAATTAATAATAGATTATGAAAATGAAATAAATAATTAGTTCGTATCAAAAAATTATAATTAATTAATATTTAGTGAATGAACAAATTAAATAATTATTTAACTACTATTTAATATTTAATATCAGTTTACTAATAACTAGCTTTAGTTTATTAATTATAATTATTTAAATATTAGATTTCAACTAGTAATTAGTTAATTTATATCAAATTTATAATTAGTAAATGTTATTAAGTTAGAAATTTAATAATTTTTAATTCTGAATTAATTAATAAACTAGTTAGTTCAATAACATATAATTAATAAAAAGTTAAAATTATAATATATTTAATATGTAATATCACTTGGTTAATAACAAGTTTTAATTGACTAATTAGTATTTAATCTAATGATTAAATAATAATCGATACTTATAATTTATTTGATATGTAATATGAATTTATTAATAATTAATTTAAAATCTACACATGCATGTCCATTAGCTTGGGGCAATAACAAGTACTTTTAAGAAGTGTGGAAAAAACCTTAAACTTCAAAAGCTTGATCCCTTCAATTTACCTCTTATTTTCTTTTTCTTTTCTCTACTTCCTCCTCATTGAGTGGAATGTATGGTTTTAAGTTTATTTTTTGAAAAAAATAAAAAATAAAAAATTAGCTCTTTTTTTCTTTTCTTTTGCTTTTTTCCTTAAAGTCCCTTCACAATAGTCCCCTCCATTATCCATTTTCCTATCCTCTTCTCTTTTCTACTTCTTTGTTGTTGTAAAGCCCCATTCATAGCTTTTCCTAAAAGGAAAAAGGAAAAGAGAAAAAAGGGTTTCTAAAGGGTATCTATCTAGGTCATCAAAAGAGAAAAAGGTCTCTATGGGTATCAATTGATTTCCATTTGTGTTTCTCATATGAAGAAAGGCTTTCATGTATTTCATATAAACCCTACCAACTATTGGGATCTAGTACCTATTTCCCAAAGTGACATATCAAAGAAAATGGAAAAATAAATAAATAAATCCACCATAGCAAATATATGAACATATTTTGGCAATGATGTGTCAAATAAATAAATAAATCTAATAAATTATTTCAAAAGGATGTTCTCAATCCATTTCAAAGGGATGGATGGTCTCATCCATTCAAAAGCATCCATTTCCATAGCATAATAAAGGATTCAACTTTTGTTTGCTAAAAAGCTTTTGTTGGAGTGCTGGTGTTTTAGTTGTGCATGGAGTTTGCCATCCCTTCCTTTAGAAGTAGGTTTTTTTGTTGGCAATTTTGGTAGAAATTTTGCAACGTTTCTAGCAACACCCACAAGCTAGTTTTTGCACCAAATTTGTTGCTATTCCTCAAACATATGACCTAAAGGTTGTGGTGGAGGTGGTTATGATGTTTGTGGAAGAGAAAAACAAGAACATTTTGAGCTTTTTCTGGATTGTGTTGTTTTGCTGTATTTGTTGTTGCTGTTGCTAGTTTCTTCTGCTCTGGTCTTGACCCTTGTTGGGTTTTGGGTGCTTGCAAATTTTCCCTTGTAAAGAAAGCTCTGATGAGAGCAGCAGGAGCAGAGAAGTTCTGGATCTGTTTTCAAACTCTGCAGCTCTGAATTTGAACTCCTTGTTGGGTTTTTGGATTTGGGGTGATTGCAAAAGGGAAGGAGGAAAACTCTAGTTTGGAATTGGGGGGGCCTTGTTTTTTCTTTTGTTTTTGGGTGTTTTTGGAAACTTTTTAGGGTATGTTTGAATTTTGCATATTTTTTCAGCCGAGAAGATGGGTGAGAATACAATGTGGTGTATGTGTTTGAGGCTTATCCTTATTACCTTCATTGAGCCTTGTGGATAAAGAAGAAGAAGAAGAAGAAGAAGAAGAAGAAGAAGGTCTGGGTATTGGAATTTGGATTTTGGATCCTGTTTGTTGTTTGGTGTTTTTTTTCACTTTAAGAAGTGGGTATTTGTGATCCTGTTGGCATTGGAGAATTGAGCATTGTTTCAGGATCTATACAAGCTCTGGAAAACTCTGGATAGGGTTTTGTGGTTTTCTCAATCCATCCAGCCTCTTGTTTAGGTCAAAAGTTGGGGGTTTTATTCTTTTGTCAACTCATTGCAGAGTAGTTGGGTGAAGAAAGTGATTTGTTAAAATCATTTAGAGAAACAAAAGCAATGGCGGTGCAAGATGGTGGAAGAGAGGATCCAGGCCAAGCAGCAAAGGCAAGATATTTGGCCAAGTGTGTGCTGCATAGCAGTGTGGTATTGCAAGCTGTTTATGGACACATTCGATCTCCTACAACTTGTGACATTGTCTTTGGCAAGGTACTAAGCCATCTTCCAATCTTTTCAGCAAAAAACATTTGGAGCTCTCTCTTGTTTTACTGTGAAATTCTTGCACAGAGGATTTGACCTAATTAAGTTCCTTACCTTTCTTCTTCTTTTGCCTTCGCATGAATCACTTATTCATTCTGGTTTTTTAGATTTTATGGCCCCTCTTCTATTGAATTCTTTTGTTAAGAGCATCTCCAGTGGTGCTCAGTAGGTGACCCTCCAAATTAAAACTAGATAAAGAAAAGTCAAAACATGCTAGTTTGGCTCATCGAAATGGTCTTGGCCCAGCATTTTTGCACAGTTTGCTGAGGCTGGTAAAAGGAACAATAAAGCCTAATACCTGCCAGAGAAGAGTGTTATAGATATGATCTGACTGCTGCTCCCTGTTTCTGATTGGTCGAGGTGCTTTGCTATGAGTAGTCTCCCATGTATTTTCAGTCCCAGTTTTAGTTTTATGGGTGGGGTTGGAAAAAAGTAATTAACTAAACTTGGATGTGAGAAATATTTTTGCAGAGTCACATGCTGAGCACCACAGGAGATGTTCTTAATGGTTTATCTGCTGATATATTTATTCTGTGAGGCTTGCAGGAGACATCATTGGAGCTAGTGGTGGTTAGTGAGGATGGTATTGTACAATCCGTCTGTGATCAACCTGTGTTTGGAACCATTAAAGACTTGCGCATCCTCCCATGGAATGAGCACCACCGAAGCCATCATCCACAGGTTCTCTTCTCCTCCAGTTTCCTATTAACATGATGCTCTACAAAAATCACAGTTCTGATCAACATATCAGTGACAAAAGATCTGTTGTGGGGCTCATGGCAAAGGATTGTCAGTAGATAGATCAAGCTCCTGCTGAGTTTTGTTTGCTGAAATCAATGTGGCTGGCTATTGTTCTAGCTGGCTCAGATTTTGGTTTTGGGGGAGATTTTGATTTAGTGAAAAGGGGTGGTGCAGACCTATGGAAAGGACTTGCTTGTGCTGTTATCAGACTCAGGAAAGCTCACATTCCTCACCTTCAGCATTGACCTCCACAGGTGAACTTGTGCAACCCTTTATGTGCTTCTTGCTGTTAGTCGGATCTGAGAAGACCTTCGACTCTAATAATTGAGTTGCCTTTCTGTTACTGATATTTTCATATGCGAAAATAAAATAAATTTAGTGATCAGATGGAAGAATTAAATTAGTGCCAGCAAAATATATGATGCTTTGTGTTTTCAGATTCTTGGCAGTTTCACAAGTTCATCTCACGCATCCTGGAAACCAAAGACGAGAACTGGGTCGGGTACTTGCAGTTGAATCCAGGTGAAGAGCTTTGATCTAAAGCCATTTTTGAGAAGAGATTTATGTCATTTTTTCTTTTTCCACTCTTTGCCATGGCTTCAACTTCACAATGGGTTTTCAGATTCTCATTTGAATCTTTGGATTCATATGACTGCAAGCAGGATTGAAATCAATTGGAATTCTCAGATGTAAATCGCTTTTTGGGTGTTCAGGGGGCGTGCAGTGGCGGTGGCTGCATTTGAGGATAGGCTTGCGATTTTTCCCACGTCTGCTGCAGCAGGAAACTCGGTGGTTGACAAGGTCTCTCTTCATTACTACATTTTTCACACCACTTTTTGTGTAAGGGCTCAGGAGTTAAAGTTGCCCTATAACTTCAACTTTGCATAGGAAGTATGGAAACACAAACCATTTTGTGGCACATCTCTCAGACCCATGTATAAGAAAGACTATTGCAGCCCTGTGTTGGTGATAAGGAACTTATGGGGTGTTCAGAGAATGGTATATCCAAGGGAGCCGATGGCATCTGTTGGGTCATCTGAAGCAAGCACAAGTGGCCTTGGAGAAAAATCCACTGGCTGGGGCACAATCTGGAGCATGGCCTTTGTTGGCACAGCAGATGATGCTTGTGCATCGATGACAAGCAAGGGAGCTTCTTCACTGCTTCTCCTCGCAGTTCTTGTACATAGGCAATGCGTGTTTTTCTCTCTCAGCCCATCTTGGTTTTGTCTTCTTGAACATTTTTTTCATGGCTTTTCTTTGGAGAATGTCCCAATGCCCTTTGTCATCCCCATCATGATACCTCTGCAAGAATCCATGATATTCCTTAATCATCTCTCCTTACCCAGCAATGTTGAATGTTAATGTTTGTTGGATGCAACTGTTTCAGGAAAGGTGCTGCGAGCAATGAACTGCAAATACTGACATGTGACCCAAAGGAACGAATCATTCAACTCACATCACGGTATGACCCAGCTGCAACATGCACCTGGGTTGTTGCCCCACCACTAGGTCTAGCAATCCTGGATGTGCCTGCAGCACCAGGTTTTATCCTTCTTTCATGGACTGGGGGATTTTTGCTTCTTGATTTGAGAACCCCAAATTCTCCACAAAAAGCTGCTGTGTACAGATTTCAACGAAACCTGGATGATGAAGAAGGGAGTTTGAACAGTGTGGCAGCATCTGCTTTGCTTCAGCTGAACTCTCAGGGCAGGGATAGTGCATGCAAGGAGGACTCAATCTCAGAGCGAGAAAGTTTTGTTGACGCCATGGATGTTGACAGGAATTTGTCATTGTCATCACCAACCATCACTGCATGGAGCTGGGAGCCGGATGCTCCTGCTGGCCTGAGAAGGTCACAACTTGCTCTGGCTATGGATACGGGAGAGATTCACATTGCACAGTTCAGCCTTGAAAGCTCTGATGGCCTCCCACATGTTGAAGTGCGACAGCGCCAATATAAGTGCTCACCATGTAATGTTGTTCTCTGGTTAAAGGGAGGATTTCTCACTGTTTTTGTTGACATGGGTGATGGGCACGTGCTTCAATCTATGGCGGATGGCACTCTGACATGTTGCAGTCAGGTTCAAAACCTTACACCAATCCTTGACTTTGCCTTGGTTGATTACCATGGGGAGAAGCAAGACCAGATGTTTGCATGCTGTGGGGCAGGCAAGGAGGGCACGTTGCGTGTTATACGCAATGGGATAAGTGTGGAAAAGTTGCACACTACACCTCCTGTATACCAGGTATGGATGAGTGTCATATATATATTATATAACCCCTGCTTTGCTCTTTCTGCCCTTTGTTCCTTTTACAAGATTTCAGTTGCAAGTTGTGACATTGGATTTGGCTCCCAGGGTGTGACAGGCATGTACGTGATGCGCATGTGCCGAAAAGACCTGTATCATGCTTTCTTTGTTATGTCATTTGTACAAGAGACACGAGTTCTCTCTGTCGGGCTCAACTTTGTTGACATCACGGATGCTGTTGGATTCCGGTCCTGGTCTTCAACCCTGGCTTGTGGGAATATTGAGGATGGCTTTGTAGCTCAAGTCTGCAGCAAAGAGGTCTGTGTTTGTGCTCCCACTGTAGCAGCTCACCCAGCGGGTATCAACATGCCACTTCCTCTCTGTTCTTCCTGGAAACCTCCAGGAGCTTTGTTTATATGCCTGGGAGCAGTTGCACATAAGATGATTATTGTGGCCTTATCACAACCAGGGCTCATTGTCATGCTGGGGACTCAGCACAGTGGTCGAGCTGCTGGGCAGCTTGAATTGTTTGAGATTCAGCGGTGCTTGTTAGATGCAGAGCTGTCATGCATTTCCATCCCAGAAGAAGAAAATCTGTCTTCATCCCCTCTGCCACCTTCAATTGTTGGATTAGTTGAAGACAGCCCACGAGGTCAAAATCCTCCTGGCATTGAAGCTGGGAAGGTATGTGTGGTTGGAACACACAAGCCCTCCGTCATGCTCCTGTCAATCATTCATGGAAAGAACTTTGCTCCTCTTGCAGTGGGCCTTATTCCTCTCATGAGTTACATGGGTACAACACGTAGTGGGTGTGTGCCGGAGAGTGTCAGACTTGCTCAATTCGATCGCTTATACATTCTTGCAGGCCTAAGAAATGGTGTGCTTCTGCGTTACGAGTGGCCATCAAGCTCACCATTAACAGGCATGCCCCTCTCATTCTTGCAACTGACATCAGGAAAACATGAATGTGGGGAACAGTTTATAGCCAAGGATTCTTCTTCAAGTAGAGATGAGGCAGCAGGCAAGGAAGACTCACTGCCAGTTGCCTTACATCTGGTTGCAGTTCGAAGAATAGGTGTCTCACCTGTTTCCTTAGTTTCCCTTCAAGATTCCTTAAGAGCAGACATAATTGCTCTCAGTGACCGGCCTTGGTTGTTACAGACAGCCAGACATAGTCAACGAATTGCTTACACATCCATCTCCTTCCCACCATCTACACACGCAACACCTGTCAGTTCCTTTGACTGCCCCAATGGCATTCTCTTTGTGGCTGACTGCAGCTTGCACTTGGTTCGTTCTTTTAGTCTTCTCTTCCCTGTTGTTGATCCTGTGGACATCTCTTTTGAGTCTCTTGCGGAAAATTTCTCTGAAGCATTGATTGCAAGCAATGAACATCATCATAACTCTATTCAAACATGTGAATCTCTTGTAAACCCTAGAACCCTAAACTCTGGGTTTCTGTCAACTACTACAACAGACAGGAGTTTCCACCCCTTGGTTGTCTCTGTTTTTTGAGAAAAGGGTTATGTGCTGCTGCCTGACTGGGTACTGGGTGATGCCTGTCCTGTTAAGTAGGTGGAGATGGAGCATCTGAAGCGGCTCAATGTACAACGTCTGCCCGTTGGAAGGACGCCACGACGGGTGCTTTATCATTCAGAGTCCAAAACTCTGCTTGTAATGAGGTCAGACTCATCTGGGCCCAACAGAAGTGCAGCATCAGACATCTGTTGCATGGACCCTCTTAGTGGTGTCATTCACTCATGCTTCCAGCTGGAGGCTGGAGAGACTGCTCGATGTATGCAGCTGTGGAAAGTTGGGAATGAGCAGCTCTTACTCGTTGGCACAAGTCTCACCAGCAGCAACTCGATCAGAACCGCTGGTGAAGCTGAAAGGTACATCTCATTTGGTCATGATGTATTATCTGCAGCACCCATCACGAACACTGGAGTCAAAGGTTTCTTTATAGATTCTGTGATTTGCAGCTTAACATGGCATGCAATGCTGAAGAACCCCATTTTGGAATCTTCCTGTATAGTGTGTAAACCCTAAACCCTTTAGTCTACAAACCACATGGTCTTTCCTTTACTCTCTCTGTTGGTTTTTGCAGTTCCAAGGGCCGGTTACTGGTGTTCTACCTGGAACCAAAAAGTCGGCAGAGTTCTCGAAGCTCCACAGAAACCAGGAGTTCAAACAGGCCTCCACCGCCCGGGTCATCATCAGAGGATGCAATGCAGGCATCAAATGTTGCCACCACCTCTGCAGATGAGAGTGACTTGACAGAAGGGGAAGGCCAAGAGTTACGCCTCAAAACACGTGCTGTTGTGCTGCCTGGTGCAGTTCTCACAGTGGCCACCTACTTGGGTCAATATATACTTACTTCCGCAGGCAATTATGTGAGTTCCAACCCTGCTACCTTTAAGCAAATATCAGATTCCCAAAGTCTTCAATCACCTAGTTCTGAACACAATTAGCTCTTTTCTCCAGTGAGTAGTCTAGTGTCTCTTAGACCGATATCAGCAAAAGTGTTCAAAAATACATCTCAGGTGGTCATGTCTTATTGAAGAAAAGAGGTTTGATAACATCAGGGCATTTTCAATGCAGAGGTGTGATTATTGTTGGTTGTGAATTATGCACTAATGAGTGGTATGGAATTCAGCTGTTTTGCTTTGGATTTCTGCACGACTCTCCACAGCGGCTTAGGAAGTTTGCGATGGTGCGAACAAGGTTCATGATCACCAGTCTTGCTGTCCATTTGACTCGCATTGCTGTTGGTGACTGTCATGATGGGGTCCTCTTCTATTACTATCAGGAGGTCAGGTTCTACAAATCCTGTCCCTCACACTCACTGGCCAAAAGAAATTTGGTTGGAGCTGTGAGTGAAATATTTTTTGTCAGAGATTTCTTTCCTGTTGTTATAGGGAGTGATGTCAACCTCTTTGTCTGGGGATTGTGGTACAGGATACCCAACAGCTGGAGCAGCTCTATTGTGATCCTGTACATCGCCTAGTCGCAGACTGTGTCCTCATGGACACTGATACAGCTGTAGCTAGTGATCGCCATGGAAATTTTTGTGTCCTATCCTGTACAAACATCCCAGAAGGTATGAGGTCCCTTACTTACATCCAGAGAAAAGATGGGAGTGTTTTTGTAGTGCCAATAAACACTTTGAAGACAGAGAAAAGACTAGCTTTCTAAACTTTAGACTAAAAGCTAGTCAACACTGAAAAGTTTAGGGGTTTAGTGTTTAGCTTTCTGTAGTTTCTCCAGGTTTACAGTTATAGTCTTTTTCTGCTATCAGCACGTGACCCTTTTTATTCCATTGACATATGAAACTGGATGATGTGTATTCAGAAAGTGTGAGTCCAGAACGCAATTTGACCTTAAGTTGCTCGTACCATGTTGGTGAGGCAATCATGAGAATTTGCAAGGTTGGTGGCTACCTCCATTTCTTCACACGCTGAGATTTATGCAATGTCCTCTTTTGTGATAATAGAGTACACCAAAATCACACTTTGTTAGCCAATGCACACATAAATAAATGGCTTCAAGATCTGGTCAAACGTTCTAACACTGCCAGATATAGTCTTAAGAGTGGAGGGTTGATCAGAAGGGCATCTTGGAGATGTTGAAGAAGTGATTTGGCGACTCAAGTGATCTCTAATTCGGAGGGTTAAGAAGGAAGTCAGATTGCACTTCTGGTTTCTAAGCAGTGTTACATGGGTACCCAGTTTGGAGGGTTAGAATCACAAGGTTCCAGTTCCAGTTAATAAAAACTGAACTAGAATCAGAACCATGTCTGATTTTTGGAACCAGGTTTGGAACTGGAACTGGGGTTTCAGTTTTTTTCAAAGAACCAGAACTGAACCAGAACTGGAATCCCGGTTTTCAAAGAATCAGAGTCAGATCCAGGACTAGAACCAGGGGCTAGTTACCTGGACCTGGGTCTGATTTTTAGAACCAGAACTGGGGTTCTTTCCCCCCCTCCTTTTTTGAAGAAACAAACCCAGATCTGGAACCACTCTAATTTATTTTATAGAACTGGAACCACTCTAATTTATTTTATAGAACTGGAACCAGAGGTTCTTCATAAAAGTCAAGAACTGCCTGACACTGGTTTTAAGGATGATGACTGAACTGTGGGAATGTTTTTGGCGGGTGGGGGCAGGCTTCACTTGCATATGATAGCACAATGGATGATAATCAGAAGGCATACAGTGGCAGAAAGTCAGGGCTGCACTGTCCTAACTCATCTGTGGTAGCCACATCACTTCTTGGCAGCGTCTTCATCTTCATCCAACTGTCATGGTATTTGGTTCATGTCTTTCACCTCCTTGTTGGTCTCCAACGACATGAAACCCGGAACCCTAAACCCCAAACTGCATAGTCAGAGTTTAGGGTTTAGTGACCATGCATTTTTTGGGAAAAATCATTGCAATGCTAGTGGTTTTGTTGTGCAAAAATTATATCATGTTAAGGCATTATGATGTGCCTAGGCATTTCAGTGTTGCTTAGCACTCTGTTTTCGTTACTTTCTCTAAGTTCCTGAGTGGTGGGTGGGTGCACATCAAATGTGAAGGGAGGAGTATGAGCTTTTGGAAGCTGTGCAAGGACAGCTTGCGGTGTATCCATTGACAGCTCCCCTTCTGGGAAACAATCATGCTGACTTCCGTGGCCGCGGGTGCCCTGTATGTCTTACAACCAAGAACACAAAGACTTTGACTGGTTGATGTGGATCTCTGAATTTGATTGTTCGACTCCCTTCAACTCTGTTGTTCCTCTCTGTAGTCATGGCAGCTCGTCACTGCCGTTCGTGATGAAGGTGATGGTCTGTCACTTTGTGAGCGACTCTCATGAGGTTATGACTGCACTCATTGTCGTGTTACCTTTAATTGTTGTTGTAGAGATTTCTCTGCAACTTCATCAATCTCTCTGTTGTTCCTCTCTCAGGATACGCTACCCTTTACCAGTCAGGACATGGCATCCATTCATTTCCTGGAACATAGCTGGAATGCACTAAGTGCATATCCCTACACTACTACTATACAAGATTTGATATGACTGAACTCTGTTTTTTGGTTACAGTTCTTATTTGGGGCATCCAATTGGGTTTTGCAGTCAGGAGTGTCAAGGGTGTTGGATGGTGACATGCTTTGTCAGTTTCTGGAGCTAACAAGCATGCAACAGGAGAGTGTGCTGACAGAACCACAGGGAATAGCTTCAGTTGGCTTTTCAGCAGCAACTTCATTGTCATCATTGTCATCATCATCATCGTCATCCTTATCAGCCTCTGGAAGAAGCCTCCCGGTGGACCGAGTCCTGCGATTACTTGAGCGGATTCACAACTCTCTTGCTTGAAATGTTGAAAGAAAAGAAAATCATAGTACTTCATCTTTGCATCATGCAATATGGAAATTATCTGAAACAGAAATCATTACCAAATTGCCTCTCATTCTGGCACTCTCTTTCCAGGAGACCAGATTTGTATACTGCTCCAGACAACAACCTTTTGTATATCTATAGTTGAGCTAGAGAATCAATTGCAAGATGGGTTATTGAACTTTTGCAAATTTTTCTCATGCACATTTTTCTGATTGAACAATGGCGCAGTATCCAAGAAAGGGGTGTGTGTGGGATACAATATTACACATAACCCTCTCTTTGATGTGCAGTTTCATCTGTATGTGGACAAGAAAGGGTTTTCAACCCTGTATACATTAGAAAATTTTCAATTGCTATGTCTGCAAATAAGAAATTTGGTTGCCTGTTGACAAAACAGATCCGATTTGATCAGCCACAGACAGGCCGAATTGGATCCAGTCTCTCATGGACAACCCAAACTATATCCAGTCGCCCATGGATGACCCAGACTAGATCCAGTTACTTTCACATGGCTGAGATCAAATCCAGTTGCCTGGGGATGGCCTACACCAAATACATTTGGCTGGAGATGGCTGAGGCCAAATCCAGTCAGCTGGGGATGGCCAAGATTAAATCCAGTTGCTGACAATAAGAGAGATACAGAGAGACCAACCAAAACCCTAAGTCTAAAAAGCTTCAAAGTTGAAGAACATTTGGGACATGGTTTTGCAGCAGAGTTGATATGCATCAACACTGCAATGTACCTGTTGGTGCACTAGTGAAGAGATTTGGAATTAAACTGGAAACCAGTGAAACCCCATGATCATTACACAAATCTGTTGCAGCTGCCGAATCTTGGTTTTTTTTTCCTATTCGTGGATTCATTTATGACGAAATTCCCATGTTTTGGGAAGAAACAAACTATAATTGCAGATGATGCACCAACAAGAAGAACAAGAACAAGAATACCACAAAGATCTGACACATAATGATGTGCTCTTAAGAAGAAGCTGGATACCACAACAAGATCATTGTGCGCAGCAGCTCCAACTCTGATGATTGATCTCCTGCTGCCAGAAACCTGCTATAAACTCTTGATGTGAAATTTTTTGTTTCCACACAATATTTTTGTTTTGCTTCCGCATGAGTTTGGAAAATGTAGTACTAGTGGAATTTGGTCATCACCAGCAGCAGAGCTGCATCAGCTGCATCAGCTCCTGCAGCAGCTGCTGGACTTAGACTCATGAAGCTGCTGGTTGCTAGCTAGCTAGCTAGCTATCCTCCAGTTCCTTGGCAAGCTGCTGCAGAGATTGGTTGTCTTGGAGCTGAAAACTTAGACATGGGGTATATTGTTACAAGTTTGTTACAAGTTTTGAACCTAAAGTATTGTCAACGTGATCTGGTTGCATCTGGATTTCGTAACAGAATTGCAGAGAAAGACCACCTTGATGCAGCTGCACTAGAAGATTGGTAAGAGTTGCTGGCTGATCCACTTCCAGCTGCTGCTGCAGCAGCAACATCCTGATCATCATTTGTCCACGACCCTGGAGTACCTAAGTGCAGATCTTCAAGGTCGACGACAGGTTCAATTTGGTCGCTAGTACTAGAGATTCTCGCGCTCCCGCCAATTCTTGTACTACCGAAGTTGAATAATATGTTACTCCCGAATCCTCCACTGATTGCACCACCGCGTGTTGCAGTATGTTCTGTAGTAGTTGCAGATGCAGCAACTGCAGTACCATCGTCCTGCAGCGAGCTTCCAGCTGCAGCAGCTGAGGAATCCGGAGCTTCTGCTGCTGCAGGATCCGTGATCATACTAGACTGCGGATAATGATGATGAGGATGATCTAGTACACTATGGCGACACACAGGACAAGTCTCGTGTGTGCTCAACCAAGTGTCGATGCAGTGGAGATGAAAGGAATGTCTACAGAGTGGTAGCAACCGCACCTGCTCGCCGTTCTGGTACTCGCTCAAGCACACCGCGCAGTCGTCTCTACTAGTGCCGATCACTAGTCCTCCTTCTCCTCCTCCTCCTCCTCCGCGGCATTCTATATCATTCTGAAGCTTACTAGTACTAGTTGTGGCGGCGCCATAGGTGAACACAGGGAAGGACTCGATCTGCACCTTTTGCAATCCTTTGTGCTGCAGTTGCCACGGCTGTTGCTGCTGTTGTTGTTGTGCAGATTCCAACACGGTCGTCCCAGCTACACCGCGCGATTCTTGTTGCCGCGTCCAGATGCCGCGATGCATCGTGTTCCGACACCGTGCCACAGTGTTGATGAAGGCCACAACCTACAAAAACGGAAGTTGGAATACATATGAAATCAGGGACATAGCTGCTGCTTGCTGCTTGCTGCTACTGCTGCAACAGTGCTACTGATCATGTGCGAATTGATGAGGAAGCTCGACATGTTGCATGTGTGCACCAGCTTGTTGCCGGGCTGTTGGGATCTCATTGTTTTGCTATGGAGAAAAACTTGAAACTCACTCACTCACTCACTCACTCACTCACTCACTCACTCACTCAAGCACTCACTCACCACGAGAGCGAACAGGACGATGGCCATCACCACCGTGACGTTGGAGTTGAAGGCGCGTGAAAGGTAGCTGGATCCTTGACCAGTACTAGTGGCGGGGATCAAGTTGGAGGAGGTCGACAAGGGAGGTGAGGAAAACACGGAGGCCGCAGCGGGTGACATATTATTCATGTCGTCTGCCAAAGGATCGCTACTGATTGCAGAGCTGATGCAGACTTTGGAAGGAGAACTACTCGTCTAGTCTCCACAACTGCGCATGCAGGCACATCTGCTAATTTCTTCAATGCAGTAATTCCTCGAGCTCCAATAGAACCTCCAGCTGCTGCAGTTGCTGCTAATGCATTTCTTCTTTCTTTCTACTGTAAACGTTAACTGCTACTACTATAATCAATCCCTCAAGCTCTGCAGCTGGTCATCCAAATTTCCCAACAACTTCTTTCTGATCACAGCTCCACACACACAGAGGTAGAGAGAGAGACACACAGAGAGAGAGAGAGAGAGAGAGAGAGAGAGAGAGAGAGAGAGAGAGAAGGATTGAGATTGAGATTTGAGATTGCAAAACTGTGTAGAGAGATTGAGATTGCAAACAGTTTGTGTTCTCAATCTTAACTGCTCTGTACTAGTACTAAAAACATTCTTCCAGAAGTGGACTTGTGGTAGATCAGCAGTTCCTTAATGAAATCTGAATGCTGATCCAGAAGAAGAAGAAGAAGCAGGAAGAAGAAGAATCTGAAGAAGAGTCTGAAGAAGAATCTGAAGAACCCACTCAGTAAGTAAATTTGCTTTGGCAGCTGATCCAGGTGCAAAACCATGATCATATCCAAGAAACCCAAACAAAAAATAACCCCAACATCCAACACCCAACCCACAACACCCAAAACCCATTCCAAAAAAACACAGACTTGCTTGTTGCTGTGTCTACAAGCTCTCAAAAAATATGAAAATTCTTGCACCAGAAAACACTTTCTCTAAGTTTGCACTTGGTACCTGCATTTGTGGCCTACCCAATTCTTTCTTTCTTTCTTTCTTACCCTAAAAAAACACTCCTGCCAAACAAAACAGTAGAGTGCAAAACCATAACATTTTTTTAATTTTTTTTCTACTAGGTATAAATAACTCTAATAATAATAATCAAGCTCCCAAGTTTTATTTATTTATTCCACCTCCATCTTTGTTGTTGTCATCTTTATAATATTGATGAAATTTTTATTTAAAAAATAAAAATAACAATCCTCCATATTTTGTTATTTATATTTTTTTCAGTTATCCCTTCCCTTCCTCATTTGTCCTTGGTCTTTGTTTTGTCTCTCATAGATAGAATAGAATGGCAAGGAACTGTAAAGAATGGGTAGAATTTTGCTTGTGTGTATATATGGTGGGGCCTTGGGTGAATCGGGCGGCACCTAGACTAGTATCATGGTTTAAAACCAAAAACCTCAAAGCCTTCCACTTGGGAAAGGAAAGTTTCTTTCAAAGTGTCAATAAGGTAAAGATAACATAGTTTCTTAATGTGTACACTTTATGTGTTTTGGGGAAAAAAAGGGGGATCAAATGACAATGGGTGCCAAGTTTGAGAAACCGATCTCAACTTGGAGTTTGTATCTCATGGTAGTTGATCTAAACCCACACAAGACTATGCACCTTTTCTTAGGTGAACAAATTTATAGACTTTGTCATTTCCCAAAGAGAAATGAAAGAACACGAAGGACAAAAAAAACTTCAATTGGACTATGGAATTGATATATGCACGAGGGTCTACTCATAAGTTGACTACTTTTTCTTGTTTTGATATTCTAGAATTATCCATGAGAATTCTTCAAAGACCTTGTCACAAGGTAGATAGAGAGTCATTGAATGAAATTTGTTTTTGGGGAAAATGGTATGTTTATGCAAAAGTTGTACAAAGTGATAGTGGCTAGTCCAAAGGCAACACAAGAAGTAACAAAATCTCAAAACAAACTGTGACTATTCAAAGGTTTCAAAATTATAGAAAATGCAAGCTACTTCAACCTTTCCTAGCCAAAGCAACTTGCAAGATGGCTTGCATTTCCAAGTCCTTCAAAAGCAAGGAAAAAAAAAAAGTAAAAAAAGAGGAAATGAGCTTACCCATTGTGTTTAAATCATACCATTCAAACAAAGGGTAAACTACGTTAAACAGCTAGGTGTGACTAGTTTGTTGTGTTGTGTTCCTAGACAAGCCTTGCAAATCGTTCATGCAATAGTTCACTAAAGAGCTCAACTTGTAAACCTACTCTGCATTCTTCCTGAAAATAAGCTTTGGAAAATTTTAGGTTTTAATTAAGATATCAATATGCAAATATTTTCATAGACAAATACTATCTTTCTTTCTAGTTTGGGATTTTCTACTTCCACCAACATTGGCCATGCCGGAAGACAAGCTCAATGGTTGTAAGAGAACAACATGCTAGGTTAATATTTCATCAAAAGTGTTTTTCTTTGTTTTTTTTCTTGTTTTAGGGGAAAGAAGAAAAGCCTTTTTGATAGCAAGGCATAATTTCTTATTTTGAAATATAAGTAAAGCATGTGCAAGATGGGTTTAGCCTTTCCAATTTTACAAAGTTTTGGAAAGGAGAACCAAAAATCCTCCCAAGCCCAACATATTGTGCAAATCAGCACTCCAGCTTTAAAGTGGCAACCTCCTCTCCTTTAGGGTAGATCGTCCCATCATTGATCGCCTGCCTATGACTGAACACTTTGGCAGATCTTTCTCAATTCTTCTCCATTTTGAGTGATTTAAAATGTTATAGGAGCACGTTCTCAGGCTTTATGAATCATCTTTGAAATGCAAAGCCAAGAAAATACGTTTTTTCAAATTGCAAAATGCTTTTTTTTTTTTTTTTTTTTTTTTCATATTTCTTCATTTTGACCCTTCCTAGTTTCAAAGTTCATAACTTTCTTATTTCTTATTTCATTTTAAACGATTTAAAGTGCTGTAAAAGCACCACCTAAAGTTATACAAATCATCTTTCAACTCTAACAGCAAACAGAGCAATAAGCAAGCAATTTTTTGGGTGTTTGAGAATCGGCCTTGGTAGTGTTCAATGGTTTGTGTTTCGAAATTGTTGACCCCTTTTATTTCAGGTGACGTGTTATAACTTTCTCATTTCTAATTCGTTTTCAATGATTGTTAGTGTGTTAGATGCCTCAAGAGGAGAGGTTCAAGTTTTGTTTAGAGACCAGAAACAATGGATCCCTCCCCTTGAATCTAGCGTGCCCTAAGCAACTAAATGTTTGATTACCGGCCAGTCTACCCTAATTTTAAAAAGCAAGAGAAACCATTCAAATATACATCTCTAGAAGCTATGAAATACAAATTGGACATTTATGTAAACCATTAAATCACATCAATGCCTGAAATTGGTGCGTCCAATAAGGTCACTTGTTCCGACAATTTGTCCAAAAGATTCATCCTGCTTGCTCATCTTTAGTTTTAAAATTTGAAAAGTACCCGATCCACCACATAGATTGATGCGAATTTTTTCCATCCTTTTTTAAGGAATCCCAATTGAGCTATTAGTTACCACAACTCAAGTGGATGGACCCCAAGGGCTCCTAGGCAAATGGTTATGAATTCAATTGAGCTACGGGACATGTTAGACACCATCTACTATTAGCTCATCATTTGTAGCTCCGAATAAAACTTTGTTGCATGTAGTATAAGATCTCTATTGCAGAAATTGATTATGGGTGCATTCAAAGTGTAAATTTAACAAAAATTGTGATGGGCCTTGTTGACTAGCCATATCACCCAAAAAAAATTGATTTTTACACTTTTTTTTATGTTCCGAAGTTTCCAAACTTTAGACACTCCTTTGTTAAAAATTGATGTCATTTCTCCATTTGACCCACCTATGTTAAAAGAGCAAAACTTTGGATGAGAGTCGTCATCTTCTTCTTCTCAATCTTAAGATTTTGGTAAATTAACAAGTTTTTTCTCAAAAAATACCAAACTTAGTCGAAATCACACTTATTAAAAAAATCCCACAATTTTCCTTTTTTTTTTGGGGGGGTCCAAAAATAGGAAAAAAATTGTCGAAAAATAATAATGATATGGACCTTGATTATGTGATAAAATGTGAGGCTTAGGAACAACAAGAGAGACACATGGGAACTACGAGAACAACATAAGGAACATTTTGGCAAAGCCTACGGGATGTATATAAACAACACATGAGAGACACAAGGGAAACTTGAAAACAACATTAAGGAACATTTCACCAAACCTAAGGAATTGATTTAAAGAACATACATGAGGGACACATACATGGGAACTTTGGGAACAACATAAAGAACATGTGAGAAAGCTTATAAATTAAGCAACTTATGGATAACAAATTGGGAATGTCATTGGGAACATTACGAGGAACGAGAGTGTGGCTCACTCAACTCTAAATACTAAGAGTTCCATGGTCAAATTGGTGATTAAAAAATGCCATGTGGGTACATTGAAGGTCAAAACCATATTGGACAAATACAAAGAGAAATAAGGCCCACAAGCAAATAGAGGACAAAGAGTGAGGTTCACAAAACCTCAGTCATGCTTAGTTCACAAACAAAGTGTCTCTCAAAGTTTTAAGATTTTTTCGCCCCCAAAGAAATCAAAACCCTTTTACTTGAGTACATACACAGCTGAGACACAGTCCAAAAGTGCTCCCAAAATGAATGCTATGTATCTAGAGAAATACCCAGACTTTAAAATTCAATTCCATAACCTTAAGGTACCTTAGTAGTTTCCCTATCTCCTTTTCCCTTTTTCTCTCTAAACCCTAACAAGAACAATCCTCCAAAAGTCAACTGAAAATTCATCAACTCAAACAAAATTAATTAGGGTTTAAGAGTTGCAAAGATTAGGGTTTAAGTGTAAGAAATGGAATGTTTTCAGCTGCAAACTTTTTTTTCTTTTTGGGGAAATCCATTCAATTTCAACATTTGCCTGAAGTACATACCATCCACCCCCTTTGTTATCTCCTCAAGGGTCCACAGCAAAAGAATCTTTCTCCAATTTTCTTTGGGGGTACAGCAGCTCCCCTTCCACCCATGAGAGGAGAGGAGTTTGGAATCATTTAACTGTTTTGTTGGATCCTGGGCCATCAGCTTGTGTCATTCAGGTTCAATTGATGAAATTTAGCATCTTCTTCTCATTGTAAATTGATTTGAAAGAGGAGTTTGAGGATGGGTCACGTGCGGAATTTGAATATAGAATGCCAAAAATTCAAACAACACACAATTCTACTATAGATAGATATATCCTTTTTGTTTTTAAACACACATTTCCAAACCCAAACATCAATCCTATGTCTTTTGGGTAGAGAAGTTCCACCTCATTTGCATGCTCTCAGTGTCCGAAACAGGTATCAAAATTGCAGCAAACATATCATCTGCCAAAAATAGCTTTGATGTGAGTAACACCTGATATGAACACATGAAATCAAGGACATTATCATGTTGCATCGATGCCAGAGCAATATGGGTGTTCAGCACCTTCTCTCTCTCTCTCTCTATCTCTCTCTCTCTCTCTCTGTGGTTTGTCCAGTTAGCTGGTTTAGGAAGTTTTTGACTATCAAATACACACTTAAAAGACAAGTGAGCTTACAGTGCAAGAATGCTTGAAAATTTTCATAGAACTGACATGAGGAGGTATCAGCAGCCTAACATTCCCAGTTACTATGGTTGTCATCCCAACCCAAAATTTGGTTCTGCTGTGACTTTGCTGAAAATATGGTGCAACAAGATTTTTCCATTCAGGGTGCACTGATTTGCATGATTTTGTTTTTCCCACCTCATAAAGCTGCAAAGTGCACAGCAGTGAAGGGGATATAATTTATCACCATTGTTGTTGGGTATGATGTGTAAAATGCACACCTGCACTCCTCTCCTCCTTGAGGGAAAAAAATCCCAACATCCCCTGTATCAGGACTCCACCACAGCTGCAACAGTGCTTCACCACATCCGTGGGCACAAACACAAGATTGTTGGCCATTGTAGCAAAAGCCCCGGCTATGTATGGCATGCACCAACAGGTGATGTCGTGAGCAGTCACCCTCAAGCTTCTGATTCACCATCTGATACACAGCACAAAATACAGAGCATGCACAGGCCCTCTGCTTGCTCCCAACCCATGTCTACTATCCCTCTGTACAAGCCCATTGACACCTACTTTGGGTTTCTTTTTGGTCTCTCTCAAAGATTGAGAAGAAACCCATCATCATGTGTTCCATCAGGTACTTCAGCCATTTCTCAACCACCTCCCTCCCTCCCTTGGGACCAAAATCGTTTGTGGTCATTCTCAGATATAGAACTCAGTAGTGGATTCAAAGAGGGTATGTTTCCACAGCTTCTGCTGCTTCTTTACCAATTCCAATCACCAAAACCTCACAATGTCTGAATGCATGCAGCTGAGAATTGTCTCCCGCATTCCAGAGATTTTGCAAGCTTTTGTTGGATGTGAGAAGAAGGAACTTGAAAGAAAGAAAGGTAGGAGTAATCACCAAGTGCCTTAATCTACTTCTCTAACCTACAAAGTAACCCTTTACATTCCCTGACTACTTAGAGCAGCTCCAGCAGTGCTTAGTATGTGACCCTGGAAATTAAAATTGGATGAAGACAAGTAATCTCATCCTCAACCATGTTGGGCCTGTGGAAGTATTTCTCACATTCATTATCTTTTTATTTACATTATTTCAAGCCTCGCCCATAAACTTAAAACAAGACTTTGAAAAGTGGGAGATAGTTAATAACAAAACAAAGTGAATGAATTAAATAATTTGATTACTCTTCAGCTATGGGTATTATGTTGTGTGAATCGATCAAACAATCTAATCAATCCACAATAAAATTTTAAGGTATGTAGTGCCTTTTGCCAACCATCACATCCTATGCAAATATGTTGTCCTAGAACCATTTTTTGAATCAAACCGACAAGTTTTTATTATTTTACATTCAAAGCATGCTCTTCCATCACATGGGCGGAGATGCTCTTATCCATTTACATGTGCCTCAATGAATGATTCACAATCTTTTCATTGCACTAAGGTTTTTAAATGTGTTACTTTCAAAATGCTCGTGTGAAATTTTCTTTGCAATCTAATTAATAGTGGTTCTCAAGATTCTCTCTTCATTTTAATCCCACATTCATGACTCTTGTGATTTGAGGCAAACACATACAAATTGGGTTCAAACATTCAACAAACATTCAAACCAATGTTGGTAAGTTTCTTGGTTTGTAGTGTTTAAATTCAGGGTTGTGGTTCAAGTTCTTACGATCTAGACTTTGAGCTTGCACCTTTTTGTTGCAACCGACATAAGAATGAACTATATAGAACTAGCCTTTTGCTACATAAGGAATAAAGTCCAAAACTTTACAAAAGCAATCCCTTTAACATAGGTTGAGGTTCTTAAAGTACACAAGTTAAGAACCTAAACTTTTCAAAAGTTCACAAGTAAGTTGAATTTTTATAGATAATTTTTAGTTTTTGTTCATAGATTCAAGGTCTTTAGGTAGACAAGTTGAAGTTTTTCTTTTGGAAAAAGTTAACAAGGAGGCTGAATTTTATACATAATTTTAGTTTTAGTTAACAAGTTCAAATTTTTTAGGTAGACAAAGTTCAACCTTTTTTGAAAAGTTAGCAAATAAGCTGAATTTCATACATAATTTTTAGTCTTAGTTAAAAGGTTCAAGTTCTTTAGGTTGACAAGTTGAATGGCTTTGTCTTTTTTTCAAAAAGTTAACAAGTAGACTGAATTGTATACATCATTTTTAGAATTTCTTTTGTGTTAATTGTTTAAAGTTGTACACATACAAACCCCAGTTTTAATTTGTTTTTTTTGTTAATTGTTGAACTTTGTACACATACAAACCCCAGTTTTATTTCATTTTTTTATTAATTGTAGAACTTTGTACAAATACAAACCCTAGTTTTAATTTGTTACACAACCCTGCACACATACAATCTCTAGCATTTGGGATTGTGTAATGTGTAAATGGAACTAGACCTCAGCATTCAATCTCTTTTGTGTGAGGTTTTGCCAAATTGCAACACAGATTCAAATTCTAGTTTATGGTTTTTTTTGGCTTCTGCGCTGTTGTTTTGCTCACAACATGGTCCCAGCACTTAAATGCAAGACCAGCACTGCATAAAGAAAACCATTAGTGCTGTCAACCCAAGATTGGCTTTGTCAAAAAGATTACACTTGCTCTTTGGTATATCACGTGGGCAAGAGACAAATCTTTCCAATGTGAGCTTCCAATGTCCAAGCTTGGAATGAAGTAACTTTGGTCATTGTGATGTGTCATTTGATTTCCTGCAAATTCTTTTCAGATCGAACTTTGGAGGTTTGACAGCTTTAGATGTTCAATACCTTACACCCATCTAATAACATGGTTTTGGGTAGTGGGAGAGAGGAAATGCTCAGGAGCCAACCATGATCATCAGACAGAGCTATCAAGAGAGACATCCACCATTATTGAATAAGGGGAAGATATGTGCTCCCTTCATAAGTGATCTGGATGCAAGGTGTTTGGCACATGGGTGAGACACCAGCTGATATACACTTTGAACAACCAGATGGTAAAACACAACTTTCTAGACTGTTGCAGATAAACCCTCTAATGTTCAATGTCAAGGGGTTCTACACCAAGGATGCTGAGAAAATGGGTTGTAAACATACTGGAGTGGAGAACTTGGGCAAGAGGCTAGTGAAGTCTCAGAGGAAGGCCCTGTGACAGTCCAGAAACCAAAAATCTTGTTTGAGACACTGATACAGCACAGTCTCATATTAGTACGAGAGCAAGATAAAGTCATGCATACACCAACTTGCAGACAGAAAATTGAGTTCTGCAGCTTTGGGTAATACCAAGAACAATGCATTTGCAAGGTTGGTCCATTTGCTACATAGTCTATGTGAGGGGCTGATTTTAGGAAAAACTTCTGCAAGATAAGCTTGTGTTCCCATGCAACTAAATTCTCATGCTAAACAGAGTGAAAATACCAGATTTCATCCGAACTCCAAACTCTAAAACACAAAGAGGCTGAAAATGGTCTTGGGATAGGTGACCTCTACATAATAACATACCAAAAACACAAAGAGTTGTCCTCCACAAAGAAGGCAGTACCATCTCCCATGAGGGGAGGATGTTCTCAGTCACCCTTGCTCTATGAAGCAAAGGGTTTTGTCAACCATATCTTCACTAGCTGCTGCACATATAAATCCTTGCCGATCAATCTATCAACCACACCACCCAATGTGCAGCAACTAAGGTATGGTTAATAGAACCAAGTGATAGGACAAGGAACCCCAGTCGAAGAGCTGTAACAAAACCCCTACACTAAAATACATAGATCAGTTGCTATTGCAACTTTCTCATAGTACAATCAATAGGAAAAACGGACCTAATCGTATTATGCTTACTTTCTATTAGCTAGTGGAAACAAGAGGTGGAGGGGTCTGGAGTCCTGCTGTGAAGAGGTTTATATTGTAAGAGGTTTGAAGGCAAAGGAGGATATGCCATGACCTGAACAGGAAATCAACAGACAAAAAAATTTATGGCTCTGTGGCACCTCAAAGTTATACACACGTCACAAAGCAGATATGGCACCCTTCTAAATACCTGCATCTATTGTGCTCATGACCAGACACAGCCCAGTACAAGAATGAAACATAAATTGACGACAGCAACCCTCAGCATGAGCAAGCTTCCATGTCATCCAGGTTATTCCAAAAAGCATAATACATAACCTTTATGTTTCCTCAAGGGCATCCTCCCAGATCATCAAGGCTGTTCAAAATGGCATCACAGATGACCTCTACATAACGGAGTAATATGGTGTAAAAATATGACCTTACAATTTGCTCTGGTGAACATGTTTCATCTAAGTCTGTCCGCCATTGCCCTCATTCCTAGCTGACAAGCCTTCCTGCTGTCCAACAAACTTCTTTTACTGCATATTTCCTTGCTGCAATCAGTGTGATTCAGAACATGCATCAGAGATGTGCCCCTTGCACACTAGAGAAAAAGACATAAAAGAAGAAAATCCCCTGGCCATCTAGCACTGTCAATAAAGAAAATGCAGTTTATCCTCTCTTGGCAAAGAAGTGAACACATTTATTTAGTTACCTGTGGTGGTTGGTACATCATCTGTGGGTTCTGAGCTAGTGCTGGCTGTCCAACCATCATCTCCTGCAAAAGTTAGGACCATCACTAGTGGGACTACAACCTTAGGTGACACTGAAACCTACATGCATTTCCACTGCAGTTCATCTACCACAATCCCACCCTTCACGGGTGCACACATGCCAAACTGGGATCTTGCTCTTCCCTATCCTGGATCATTGAAATGTTCTAGCACAGGGCAATGACACATGGAGAACACAGTGTTGCATAACATTTTGATGCCCACATCATATCAGACACCCTGACACAAACATTTGAAGTCAACATGCTGCAAGCATTTGATGACCATAATAGATCCAGTCAGAACAACACTACAAAATGTCAATGAAAATCAAAACTGTTCCCTAAATTTTGTCTACCATGAGACACTTACAGGCGGCATTCCGTGGTGCATTGGCTGTCCTGCAACAGGTGGATAATACATGTTTCCATATGGCACTGGTTCACCTGGAACTCCAGTCCAAGGCACAGCCAAATCTTCATCCTGGAAGCCAACATGCTAATCTTGTCACTGCAAGCATCTGGGTACTAAACAGTACCTAGTATTAAAGGTCAGCAACCACCTAGCCATTTCACTACAACAAATATCAAAGGCTGTGTAAACTCTAACCTTGAGCTCATCGCGTGGAACTATGTCTACAAGAAAATCAAAGATGTCACCCCTGGTAATGGCACCAGCAATATCATTTCTTTGAAGTGTCCGCCGCTTGTTCTCCTCAGTATGGATCCATGACCGCAGGGTCAACTCCAGAATGAACATTTCACATGCTTTTGCAAATAGAACTGGAGCCTCTGCTGCAATCATCTGTTATCACAAAGCCATTGCCAAGAAAATCTATTATCAGTCTTTCTCTCTAGGCCAGGCTATGGCATCAGTCTGTTTGTCAAAGAAAGCATCTAGTCACAGATGCTCCTAGTCAAGTGAAACAGTACACACCACTGCCACTTTCCTTACAGTATGTGAGGATCAATGACAGTGATGATGAGTTTCCACGTATATGGAGCCATCAAATTCTCTGAGTGAAACTAATTGTGGCAATAATTCAGCTTAACCCTTGGAGGATAATTCACCTTCTTCCTTGTTTATTGACAGATAGAGAGCAGACTAATGCACCTTGTGGAAGAAAGAATTACTGATGAAGCAAAGTTTATGGCTGGTTCTACACATAAATAGCAGATCATTGATGAGGATAAAAGAAACTCCATGAAAAAGCAGAGGAAACACAGTAATAGGTGAGTTTGCAAATGACTAGATGCCTAGCTTGCTTGGCCAATCTTTCTTGCTGAAGTGTGGAAACCCTAGGGATGAAGAGACAGTCTAGATTGTAAGGTAGAAAGTCATTTAACATGGCATGAATGCGGGTCAAAAGATTTACCTTCACATCTTCATCCGATTTCATAATCTTTTTTATCCGCGCCAATGGCAGCTGATGATTTCTGAACTCTGTGCACGCGGACGGTGGGGGCAAAATAATAAAAAAAAAAACCAGAGACGTCACCAACACTTATAAAAGACGCGGGAGAACACAGAACAATAAAAAAAATAGAAAAGCAAAGAGAGTTCTGCAAAAAAAAAAAATCGCACCGTTCACTTGCTCGATCTCTTGCATCTGCTGTTGCCAGAAAGTTTGCAGCTGCTGCTTTTGCAAATGCTGGTAATGAAGCTGTGGCTGCATCTGCTGCTGCAACGGCTAAGAAACTTAGATGACCAAAACAAATGTCCATCAGAACAGCACATAATAGCTATTACTATCATTGAGTATACATTCTACCGCCATATTCACTCACATATTGCAACAGAAAGTAACCAGACGACAACAACAAAACACGCGTCCTTTCCATCTGTGTACTTCTCCTTCTCACTCCCCCAACCTATACGTCTGATGATGACCGAATTTGCTCGTTTCTCAACCGTTTTCTCAGAAAAAAAAACACTACAAACTAACCTGTGGTTGTGAGTGCGCGTACTGCGGTGGTATCACAGCGCTCGGATGCGGCATCCCTGGCGCCGGGGTCGGCATTTGATGCGCTGCCATCGCTCGCTCGCTCGCTCTCACGTCCTCCTCCTCGTCCTTCGTCCCACCCCCGCCTTCTTCTCCCCCACCCGCCCTGGCGTTCGCTTCCCGATGATGACCTAGGGATGGATGTATGCATCCCCCATACATCCATACATCCATCCATCCATACATTACCACCCTTTTTCCTCCTTAACCACCTCTAAGGGCTTCATAAGTGGGCCGACCCCACTTAGCCCATCAAAAGGGATAAGTTAGTACCCACTAAGGGGCTGAGATGAATAAGCCTTTCAACAAATGGGCTTCTTGGGACCTACCCTTCATCTTTTCATCCATATTTGAGGGAGAGATTCACTCACTCACTCACTTTTTCCTTCATCCCCCAAAATGATCATCCATCAATTAACTCATGGTTATATCAAGGTGGGTAAAGAACCTTAACCCATTTAAAACTAATGAAAAAAATCCAATAAAAACTTAGCACATCATTCATCCTATATATTGTAAGGTATTGGATGAAAAACCTAAAAAGGGGGGGGGGGGGTGATGAACCTTAAACCCTAAACCCTAAACCCTAATATTGATTCCAAGTTTGTAGAACCAAGAGTGATTGATTGTTGAACTATTGGGGGGGATGAGTATTTGCTTTTTCCATTATTGTGCATACATTATAAGGTAGGAAACACTTTCTAACTACCACAAACCAAAAGAGAAGGGATCCTTTTGTTTGCCCATCTTTTTTCTTCAAGGATTGACCTCCCTTACTACTACTAGCCTTGCCAAATTATTGTTTACCTACCCAATTTTCTTTTGTAAATAGCCAAAATTGAGATCAAATGTTCCCTTCAACACTAGGAATTGGACAAGATTGGTTTGCACTAAACAAAAATTATGGCAATCTTATCAACCCAAAAAAACAACAACCTAAACGATTTGGAGAATTTCAACATAGAATTTTTTACAAATGTGAAGTTGTTGTCATCACAATCAACAAACTTCAACAAGCAACAACCATAGCGCTCATATGAATAGTACTATGAATACATTGTTGTTTCCTTTGCAAAACTAAATGGCACATGAAACAACAAAATTTCCAATCCAATCTATAACTTTGACATATCCATCTTGTGCATCCAATTCTAATTTTCGAATCTAAACCCTAAACCCTAAACCCCTTACTCTTGTCCCAATTCATCTCTAGGCCCCAAGATGCTCGCAAAGAGATCCAAGACCTTCATCAAATTAACAAGAGTTTTCTCCTCCCATAACACCTTAAATCATGTCTCAACTACATACTATGAGAAAAATAAAATTGCGCTTCTCAAAGTTACATTCCAATAATTTAGTGTAAGTCATTTGTAAGTACAACATGCAAATTTTATGTAAGTGTAAATCGTTTACACTTACACATCCAAAACTTTTTACACTTAGACTTATATTGTTATCATGTATATAAATTATTTTTACATTTATATTATATAAAAATAATATAAATATTTATCAAATACAATTACATAATGTTGTGTAAAATATTTTAAGTTGTGTGTGTGTGTGTGTCTATATATATATATATATATATATTTATTTTTTTTTTAACTTTTTAATTTTTTAATTTTTTTTTTTGCAATCCATATTAATTAATTGTGAAAGGATCCAAATGTGGGTGCGTCCCAAAGTTCATCATCATTTTTGGCCTAGGACTTACAAGAGCTCCGGTACTTATTACGATTCATATTAATTAGTTTAATTGGTTGTCATGCATCCAAAAACACAAAAGCTTTTTTAAGATTATTTTTATGGGTTTGCAATCAACCACTTTGATTGGCCTATCACCAAAAACATTTAAAACTTAAACCCCCCACCCCCCAAAAGAAATGCCATATTTTTACATTATTTTACATGGACATGTAAAATCATATTTGTGTAATTGTCTTTCATTTCTTTTTTACATGGCATAAAATAGATTTAAATGTTTATATATTTATATTTACATTCCTAGAAAGGTCACTTCCGTTTTATTCCAAATGACATGCAAAAAAATATAGGATACAATTTATTGGGAATTTTTTTAAACTAATTTATTTAAATTTGAATAGGGTGCCTACTATTCATTATGAAAATATATTTTGAATATCTCTAATGGCATGAATTCATGGTTCACTACCCTTGAGGCTATGTGTTGAAATTTAATTTGCAATTTGATTACATGTGGCAACAACCACTTGAAGAGTTAGAAGCAATTTAAAAAACCCTAGAGATGAATTTCAAGTATTTAGACCATCTTAAATTTAGGCACAAGTTTGATTAATCAAATGATCCACTATTTGTTAATCAAAATGATCATTCAAATAATCTCCTACTATGTTAGTAAAACAAGCCACTTAAGTCATACCAATGGATCCAAATCAACTTGTTCAAATTTACAAGGTGATTTTTTTTTTTACAATTGTCATTTTGGGTGTATGTTTGGATTAAAAAATTTAATATTTTTAAAATAATAATAATAATGTGAAAAATGTCCATAAGCCTACATTAAACATTCATTATGTCCATAATGGGACCTTGGCTTGAAAAATATGAAAACAATGCAAGAGGAAATTGATCTAAAAGTTGAGTTAAACATTCAATCAAAACAAACTCAATGAACTTTATGACTAAAATGACATGTATGTTTTGACTATAGTCAAATTTGTCGAATGTCCATTATGATTGAAAACTAAGTCATAAAAATTAGCAATATAAACACATACATGTAATAATTTTGTTTCAATGTTTTGAATAAATAAAGTTCAAGGGTGCAATTTTTTCATACGGAGACATTGTTACAACTTGAAATAAAATAAAATAAAATGACGTAACACTATTAAGTTCTTGTCCATCACAATTACCTTGAATATCACATTGAGATAAGGCAAAGCAAGTTCATCTTATGTGAAAAAATGTAGTATCAATGGTTGAAAAACTTCATTAGCCTTTGCAACTACCAAGCCCTAGGGTTAGTTTCCACATTAAAAAAACAAGAAACAATTATTTTAAATTTTTTTGAAATTATATTATTCCCCATCATCTACTATAATAATGTGACATGAGTAGTGAAATTATTTAGAGTGTAACCTATGATAATTATGGTGATTTTCAACATGTGAACTTCAAATTTTCACCCAAAAAAAAAATTCACTATTTTGGGGATTATTTAATGATAAAACTGACCTTAGGGTAAGGTATGTTACAACTATTTCCTGGTTATTTTATTATAATTACTCAAATGAACTATTCTCTCATCTCCATTTTCCCCATTTTGACACTCAATGAAAACCATTTTTTCCCATGATATCCATTGGGAACCCATTGAGTATGGTGGGAAAATTATTTATATTTTTTAAAAAAATCGTGTTTATAAGCAAATTATAAGAAGTTCTAATTTTTCTTCCCTAGGCCTAGTTCGTTTAACTTTGTGCTAACATTTACCTCTTTTTTTATTAAAAAAAATTCCATAAAGACAAGTGATGAAAAAAGGAGTTCATAAGTTTCATAAATATGTAACATAATAATTGATATCATGGGGAAAAAAAAATGGAGGTACAATAAAATAAAATAAAATAAAATAAAATAATTGTTGGTTTTTATTCCAGGTAAGGTAATGCGCCCCTCTCCTTGGGTGCTACCCTACACCGAAAAGAAAAAAAGAAAAAAAAAAAAGAAAAAATATTACATGATTGTTTTCTTTGTATGTGAAAAAAGCACCTCCCACCCGGGAAGATGTGCATGGTGTAATTTGTCAATCAAAGAGACCTTTTTGCCATTCAGTCAAAAAGACCATTTGTAGGTTAGTTAGGCCGAGGAAAGCCCATTCTCAAAGTTATAAGGTTTTCTTATGGACTAGTGGGTACCTGTGACCTTCGGACACTGTGAAGTCCCCCGTTTTCTTTAAACCCAGTGATGAGTTTCATGAGGAGATCATTGAGAGTGGATGTGTGAATGATGGTTTTTCCACGTACATAACTAAGCACATCTCCAACCCCATACTGGCAAACACCCCTTTTCATTAAATCTTGCAGGAGGAGGAGAGGGTTTAGGGTTTATCCTGCTTCTCTCTGGTATCGATGGTGCATCCATTTTGCAGTGGTGATTTTAACTGTTTTTAAAAGTTTTTTTTTTTTCTACTATGGATTTGGACAATGATTATTACTCATCCAGATGTAAAGACATAAATGGTCTTTGAGTGTTTAATAAAGGGACTTGTTAGCCTCTTATAGAGGGAATATGTGTATTATGCCCATTGTGGGAGCATTGAGGAGAGTTGAAAAGTGTACAAACAAAAAGTTATCCCCACTCATGAGTCTTTTCTCTTTGCTAAAATGCAATGATTTTTGAGACATGTGAAGTGTGTGGGCAAAGGGGCACAAGGCACTTGCTATTGGAACTACTTTGAGATACTGCATAGAAAATGTGAAGGAGCAAACCCTAGAATTTTTATGGATCCTTGTTGTTGTGTTTTGGGCCTTGGCCCTTGTTGAGGGACCTGAAAATTGTATATAGATCCCAAAAGCTGTAATGTTTCTCCCCTAGTAATTATTGAGTGAGAGGCCCCTTCAAAGGCCCACATAGCAAGAGTCAAGATATTCTTGTTGTCCAACTAAAACTACTTTTAGGCAAAAAGCAAAGTGCTTGCAAGCAAAATACCCTTGAAAGAAACTTGAAAGAGAAGATGAACAATAATACAATTTGATGATTTTTATTTATTTATTTATTTATTTTTGTGAACACAAGTAACAAACCCAATCAATATGGTAGTGATTTCATTTGCGATTACTAACAAGTTTGAATGAGTGGCCTTCTTGCTATGGCTTAGGAGCTTTACCACTTAGCGATCACCTCTAGTATTTTTGATGACATCTTTTGATGCACTTCCAACAACAATCAAGGATGATGATGTTTGTTGCTTACTCTAACCACCCATTTGCCCCTACCTATGAATTAAGCATTTCCATACTACATCTACCTAGCTATTCACCACCCATTTGCCAAGACCTAACTCCTAACCTCTTACTTGTCTCTACCCAATTAGGAACCACGCACTTGTACTTTACTTGCTTAATTGTCACCATAAACATGTTTGAAATGAGAGAGTATAATTTTGAATTTTTGTTACTAATCATGAATGTATCATATCCAATAGATTAAGATAATGTATATGTACTCAGATAAAAGTATCGCAAACTTTACATATTCATTAATGAGGGTTATTACCACACATTTTTATGTTTGTATGGCAAGCATTGTGTATTAATTTTTTTCTTTTTTTTCCAATTTTGTGATGTAATTGAAGTATTGATAATCCATAAATTAATTTAGCCATATTTGGCTATAAACAAAATATGAAAGAAAAAAATGATATTTTTGTCTACCTCCTTGAACCATGCATAGAAATCTAGTGCATCTTTTGGGTTTTAAAGATTTTTTCAGAATTTGTTTTCAAACAATCATTGAATTTTTCAACATAAAATTGCAAAAAAATGCACCTAAATAAAGGTGCTTGTGAATATTACATGTCTACAAAAAAATCTTCAATAGTGAAAACATACAAATAAATGAGGTATAACATATTATAGGATATTGTTCAACAAAAATGAAGATATTGCACATATTGTCATACTCAATAATGAAGGTTGAATTAAAAGAAAAGGATGCATTTGCATGTTCTACCTTGGTAAAAAAAGGTTTTACCAAGAATTGACAATTCATTACACTTCATGGTATTAAATAATGAAGGTTTGGCAAACAAATGAAAGAATTACATATGCACCAACATATTCATTAATGATACTTTTGCAAAGTTATCCATAGTGAAAACATGGTGTGCTAGACCAATTTCAATGTTGAAGGTTGTATTAGAAAATCAAAGATAATTCAAAGTCTAAATTGTCATTAAGGTTATACACATTCTTGATTTCGGGCAAAATTAAGTGAAATTGAGATGAAATATTACCATAAAAGACAAATTATTAAAGGGTTTTTCATTTGAAGATCATTTAAATGTTAAAAGAAATTAATATGAACATGTTTTTTTAAACTTTAAAACAATGATATTAAAACACTACATGTTTAATGTAAATTTGAAAAAATATTTTTAAATGCACGTAAATGCAAGTGTGTAGACAAAAAGAAAGTCCACCTAAAATGCAATTGAAAAACTATGTTGTTGAGATAAACATAAGAAAACATATTTAAAAACATTATACATGTAAATATAAATATAAAACTAGTAAACCCTTTGTTAAATTTATGACAAGTTGAATGTAAAGTTGAAAAATTATACCTTCGAACTACTTGACTATCATGATTGAATTTAATGGATGTTCACATTATAATTGATTAAAGTTTAAATGGATTTTTCATTTTAAATTACTAGTTTTCTTTCAAATGTATGGAAAGATTAAAAGTAAGTCATTTATGAACTTCTTGGTGCACATAATTTCAATACCATGTTAAATGTGGAGAAAAAATAAATAAATCATGAATTGAAATAACAACATGTCAATAAAGTTATTGAAAAAATACAAGAGTAGAACCTTGAGCTAGGGTAAAATTGACAATGATAATTTTTTATAAATTTTTTTAATGTTGATGGAATGGCAATCATTAATAACAAGATTTAGTCGTAGTTGGTTACAAAGTAGATTTTTTCATCGTAGTTTTTTTCCTTTTTCAAAAATCCTTCTATAATGTGGTTATCTACTAGAGCTCAAAATAGAAATCTAGCAATTTAAAAAATAAAAATAAAATAGGCTAATTTAAGTCATTAAAAAAAAAAATCCTTTGTTCATACTACTAGGCCTTGTTTTTTTCCTTGCAAAATTCACCTCAATAAAAAAAACAATGGGGCAACCATGAGAGGAAAAAAAAAAAACTTGAACTTGAGAGCTTTTGAATCTTTGGTGTCCCCAACATGAATGTAGTAGCTAGGTGAGGGAAATCTAGGGGGTTGAGGAAAGGAAAAAGGGAGAGGAGTTGGGGTTTAGGGTTTAGGGTAGGGGTCCTACCGCTACACCAGGTAGGACCCCTATGTTTCATCATTTTATGGAATATATGCTCAAAGCCCTAATCATAGGGGCGGGGTGTAGGCCTTTCCTCTTTTTCTTTCACAACTAAAAGATCTCATGGGCCCCCTTCCTTTCCAATAAATGAATTATTGTGAACTAATGTGGTCTTTTATGCATTCTGCCAAAAATAAATTTTTTTTAAAAAATAATTTTTAAATTTATTTATTTATTTATTTATTTTTAAAAAAGGCTAGATAGAGGGTGGATGATCTTGGGTCCTTCCTTTTTGTGAATCTTTTTTTTTTGGTGTGAATAATTTACAACACACCACTACTCCGGAGGAGAACAACCCTAGATAGATACGTCGTACTCCAATTGTATATGGTTACGGACAACTAACTTCATGGTTATTTTGTAATAAAATTCAACTACCGTATCCCCAAAAGTTCTCCAAAGAGAGTGTTGAAAAGACTATATATATATATATATATATATCAACACATGCAATAAGTACTCAAATTGCCATGCACATCTTTCAAATAATTCAAAACACTTTTTTTTGGGGGGGTTTTTTTTGGGTTTTTATTTCCAAATTTTGCGATACAGAAATTTTGGTAAAAAATTATTAGCAAAATTAGTCGACTGTACACTAGAGTAACAAAAAAATTCACAAAAAAAATAAAAATTCACTAGTTCAAATAGAGAAGTACATAGTCAATTGAAAGGAGAGGTGCATTTACGAGCCTAACGGCTAATGTAACAAATTGACACACGAAAAAAATGACTACAAACTTAGCAAAAATGTTTTTTTCTTTTTTTAAAAAAAAATTTCTCCAATTTTTGTGACTTTGTGCAAAAGTGGTGTATCGTCCATAAAGTGTATTTAGCCAAATTTGGCGATATCCAAAATATGAAAGGAAAAAAATCTCAAGCACCCTCTCATGTTGTCGGCTATTGTGATGAATTGGTGGCAAACGATTCCTTTTCCAAAATAATTTTCGGAAAATGGCGAATTTTCGCCGAAAACAATTCAGTGAGCAGCAGCAGCAGCTAGGCTATTATTGGATGAAGAAAGAAGGAGGAAAGGGTAATGGATGAATAAAATGGATGTAACATTGAATTCAAAATGTCCAATTTAGTTAGTAAAGCTACTTTTAGTAAGACAACAGACGCGAAGAGAAACTCTTCTGTCTCCTTTTGTCTGCGCAGTGCAGCCGTTCCGTCGGAGAGAGAGGGGGAGGGAAATGCACAAGCGAAGACGACGGAGAGCGGCGATGGCGATGGATGTCGGGAAGCAGGAGCAGCGGCAGCAGCAGCAGTCATGGCGCTGTTGAACTTTGGCGGCTGGACACGATGCGCGCTAGTAAGGAGAAGACAGTAGTGGGAGGAGCTTGGGGAAGAGGAGGAGGAGCAGCAGCAGCAGCTCCCAGGCCGCAAGAAAACCGGTGCGTGTTGAGAGGCATTATTACTCTTATTATTGTTATTGTTGTTGCTGCTGCTGCTGTTTGTGATTGTGCCACAAGAAGAAGACGAAAAAGTAGAAGAAGAGGAAGAAGCGTTGGCTGCCATAGTAGACCTTTGAGTTTCAGCGATGTTTTTCTGGATTGCGGAATGCAGGGATATGTATGGATTCGCTCTGCGACCTCAGCATTTGAAGCAATATCGTGAGCACGCGCGTATTTACAAGGTTTGTGTTTTTGTGTCCGTTTTCTTTTTGTTTGTTTGTTTGTTTTTTTTTTCGGTCCAGCTGTTGTTGTTTCTTATTTTTAGTCAGTTATGAGCTTTGCGGATAGAGCGCTTGGACAATAGCAGCTTCTTGCAATGGCATAGTTTTGGATTCCCTTGCGGGATTTGTGTCGTCGTCGATGTCATTCGTTGTCGTCGTCGTCGAGTCGGCTTCAAAGAGGCGTGAACAGACTGACTTAGGAGCTTCTTCTGAGGGAGTCCTGTAGACGACGGGGAAGGGAAGAAGATTTGGACTACAAGCACGTCGTGTTGTCTTTCTTCCGGCCGTCGGTGAATGAGGAGGATGTGTTCAGTTTTATCGAAGACAAAAATGCAGACATATTTTGGCAGTCGACAGACAGACACACCAGAGCGGCAAAAAACAAAAACAGATTTCAAACATTTTTTGGGTGTATTTTCCAACCTTTTGCTACGCGTTCTTTTGATTTTGTTGTGATAAGGGACCGCTGTGCCGTTCATTATCCGTGCAGGAGGAAGAGGCGGAGAGGTCTGAGCGATGGGAGCAGTTTCTAGGTTTACATAGCAAGCCCGTGGAGAGTGCGGATAGCATTATTGTTGCATGTGAAGGAGGATCCGCAGCTGAGGTTGGAGAAGAAACAAAAGCCAGTACAGATCACACGTGGGGCCAACTGCGGACTAGTTCCCTGTGGGCCGTGGAGCAGGTCCTGAAGACACGGAGGAAGGGCAAGCTTCCACCTTCTGAAGCTCAGATTGGTGATGGCCTCAGTGAAGCTGCTGGAGAGACTAGTGATAGTGGAGGTGGTGAGAACTCTACAGAAGGGGGAAATGAGGATGATTCTGATGAAGAATTTTATGACTTAGAAAGGTCAGATTCTGTGCAAGATGGAGCTGATCAAGTCTCAAGTGAAGTTCTGGAGAAGTGTCCTTGGGAAGAGGAGCTCAAGGTCCTTGTCAGTGGCGGGGTTCCTATGGCACTCAGGGGAGAGGTAAAGTTCTCTCATATTTTATTCAGTCAGCAAGAGGGGTGTTTTGATTGAGGAGTTGGGGATGCTTAGATGATGCTCCAATGATGTTTGCATTTTGCTGCTGTGTACAAAGGTGATTTCAGCAAGAGTTTGCTGACAGGTGTTTTGCCAAATTGCAGCTATGGCAGGTATTTGTGGGCTCAAAGGAGCAGCAGGTGCATGGCCATTACCAAGCACTTCTTGCACAGCAAGCATTTGGGGATGTTGAGGCCAATGGCACAGTCAGCAACAGCTCTGGTCTTTGTTTGAAGTCCATGAGTAACTCCAATCCAAGTGAAAAATGGAGTAGCCAAATAGAGAAGGTGAAGAAGCCTCTGCAGAATCTGAATTGTATGCACTTCTGCTGTAGCTGGTAGGCCTCTTGCAATTTGGTGGAACTGGAAACTTCAGGTTCCCTTGATTCCATGTGTTGGATGCCATAAAGTCTGTTGCATATTACAGTGCTATGAACAGCTCCTTGTGACAAATTTTGACTGTTTTGACCAGCAGGATCTCCCAAGGACATTTCCAGGGCATCCAGCACTTGATCAGGATGGTTTGAATGCATTGAGGCGCCTTCTAACTGCATATTCTCGTCACAACCCAGCTGTTGGATACTGTCAGGTGTTATGACTGCAAAGCTGTGCTAAATCTCTCATTTGCTTCTTGTCTGTTTTGAATTCTGGGAGAAATCATTTGGTTGCAGGTCTTCCAGTTAGTTACCTGGTCTTTGCATGCAGTTGTTGTAGCTCTAACTCAAAATTTTGCACTTGCCTTATATTAGAGAGTGTGCATCTGTAAGTTTTCTTGGCACTTGCCATGCAGGCTAATGATTATTATCACTATTGTGCAGGCCATGAACTTTCTTGCAGCTCTGCTGCTCCTTCTGATGCCAGAGGAAAATGCCTTCTGGTAAGTGTGTGATGACTTGGCTTTTTACTTACCTTTTAGTCATGAACAGAACTAGAAAGTTGGTATCCGAATCTGTCATATCTGCATGAGTTCATCATGAAGAGACATACAAGTCGCCAACATCTCCCAGTAGCTGATCAGAATGTTTGAGTTGGTGCACTCATTGTCAAGCCATGAATGGTTTGTTGATGTTTTAGAATTGAAGGATTGTTACTGTCAAGCTTGTGCCCAACCTTGAATGTTTGCATGGGTTGGAAGGTTTGCTACATAACATCTTGGAGCTGTTTTTCTGTTGTGTCCAGGACTTTGACAGGTATTATTGACAACTACTTTGGAGGTTACTACACGGAGAAAATGTTGGAAGCACAGGTCGGTCTTTGTTTGCAATACCCTTCACCTGTCTGAAGGTGATTGGAGATGTACTTTGTGGCATTTGCATCAACCTCCTCTCTGAAGCAATGATCTAATGCCCTGCCAATTTTCATGTCCCAGTTTAGGAATGATGGACAAGGAATTTTCTGTAGTTTGCATTTATGGGAATTTCCAGCCCGTTGGGGTGTTATTCCCCTATCCTGTGCACTGAAAATTGGGTCTTTGCTAGCAGGTGGACCAGCTAGTTTTTGAGCAGTTGGTGTGTGAACGTTTCCCAAGATTATGTGAGTCCTTTCATGCACTGAAGAAATCTGATGTGTTTTTTATGGTAGCTCACAGCATGTATGAAGTGACTAATTTGTGAATCTCATGGCAGCTGCGCATTTGGACTCTCTGGGAGTTCAAGTGGCCTGGGTCAGTGGCCCATGGTTCTTATCCATTTTTGTAAATGTTCTGCCTTGGGAGAGTGGTATGTAAAACAAACCTTTTCCATTTTTCTGTCAGGCTGGTCTGGTCTTTCTGGAAAGATAATGGCCCATCCTTGCACAGGCTGATTTTGTTGATAATTATGTCACCTTTCTATGAAATTCTTTCATCCTAGGGTTGGAATGTGAACACAAAACACCATGAATTTAACTGCCCTCAAAGAATCTTGAGTATCGGGCTTCTTTGGACAGCAAACTTTGCTTGGATCAGGAAAGAACAGTTACTGGTCACCCATGTACTAAGCACTAGTTGTTAAGCAGATTGTAATGTCCATTGTTTTGTTTGTGGTTTCTGCTGCAACATCAGTGAAAGTAGGGTCTATTGTATTTGAATATTTTGCGCACTTGACAATTGGGGAAGCTGCTGGGGTTTGCAGTGTTAAGAGTGTGGGATGTGCTCCTTTACGAAGGAAATCGCAGCATGCTATTCAGAACTGGGCTTGCCCTTATGGAGATCCATGGTATTCACCAACTGCTCTGGAATCTGAGCCTGTTTCCTTTTGGTTCAGTGCCTGTGGCATGTGGATTAACCAATCTCACCTGGGACTGGGTGGTTTCAGTGGGAGTGCTGATGCAGAAACGTGACACTGGCGATGCAGTCACAATGCTGCAGTCTATGGGTGAAGCAACATTTGACAGCAGTCAGCTAGTTCTGGCAGCATGCCTGGGCTTCCATGATGTTCATGAGGATCGCCTGGAACAACTTCGAAATCATCACCGGCCTTCTGTGCTTTCTGCTCTTCATGAGAGGTCTTTAGAGCTGCATCTTTGGCGCAGCAAAAATGGTCTTGCAACCAAGGCAGGCTCTTTAGTTGAGCAAGTAGTGGGAGGGAGTCTACCATTCACAAATCCAGTGATCTCTTTGCAAGCAAAGCTGGGACATTTTGAACCTGCCTCACAAAGTAATTCAGATGCTTCACTCCTAGGCCTTGGCTTGAATGATGACGAAGAATCAGGAAGAGTTGATCTCCAAGAACAGGTGAAGTCAGTGGTGGTTCTTGACTCTTCACCTAATCTGATTTGATTGGAACTTTTTGTTAATTGGGCTAGTAGCAGGTTATTGCTCAGTTGTGGCTTGGGCAAAAGCTGGTTCCACCCAGCTTTCTGCTCTAAGGTAGATTGTCACCATGGTAGTGAATGTAAACTCTCCTCATCATAAGGCCAGATATGTATGAGAAATTAGAGGCCATCCATGTGGCAAGATTGTGCCCTGAGGTTTTCTTTGCTTGCTATGATGACTTTTTGTCAGAGGTGTATGCTGATAGTGTTGTTGTAGAAACTGTACAGAACAATGCACATTGTAAAATTCCTGGTCTTACTTAGGAATTTCTTTCATTGTGGTGCTTGCAGGTGGTATGGTTGAAAACAGAACTTTGTTCTGCCCTGGAGGATAGGAAGGCTGCAATTGTCAGGTAGTGTTTGACATGTGGTTTTGCATGAGCAGACATGTTAGAAGCAAGCATTGTGTGAATCTGGTGGTTTCATTGCAAATCACTGAAGTGGAATCTGCTGCAGGGCAGAGGAGTTGGAAGTAGCTTTGATGGAAATGGTGAAAGAGGATAATCGTCACCTGCTCTCTGCACAGGTTATGTTTCCTTGATGCTCTGTACAGTGTGTGGATTGCTGAACTCATTTGGTCATCCACCCATGACATTCTGGTCATCCAGAAGCTTCTGCTTGAATGCAACTCACTCAGTCCGCTTCACATGGTGACAAGGTTTAGGATGTCATGCTCTTATTAATACCTCACTTTTTGTGTCCCTCTGTTGGTGGATTGATTGCTACAAATTTCTTTGAGGATATTAATGTAAGCCTAGGAGTTTGATCCTAACCTTTTTACAGATAGTTTCTGCCATCAGGGTCCAGATTCAGCAAGAGTCTCACACAGTACTGAGAACGTCAATAGAATGTCTATAGGTCTGTGGAGTGTCAAGCTCTTATACTTTGCAACTGTTCAATGGGAAGGGTAAGTATGCACAAGCTGCAGATTTGTAAGGTGTTGGTCACTGTGAGGAGAAGTTGAGTTCCTTTGCAGTTTAGCAGTTCTCGAATTAATGTGGAATGCTCATAAATTCCCAAGAAACTTGTCACAAATCTCTGAACCACTTTTAACAGTTGTAGCCCTAACAACACATTTTGGGATTTGTTTTGGAATTCTGTGAACAGGTGGAGAGGCTGGAGGCTGAAGTGGGTACCTTACAGAAGGCTCTATCTGATAAGGAAGAGCAAGAGCAGGTCATGGTGCAGGTGGGGTTGCTCCTTCAGTATTATATGCACTTAGTTCCATATTAATGGTTCTCTTAGGTCAGGTTACCCTAAAGGTGGTTCTTGTTGGGGTTGCTCAAGTCACCAAGGGTTTCTGATATTGCTTCTTTGTGAGGGCATCTCATTACATGGATATGTGATTGATCTTCAACCAGTGATGTCTCACAGTAGGGTGAGCTGCTGTTCTTCACAGAATAGGTTGCTATGCAATGTGTTCTTGCAACATTTGCAGTACATTTGTAGGTTGTCACAAGGGTGGGAACAATTGGTGGAGTAGGTGCTGGTGCGCATGGAACAAGAGCAACGTGTTGCAGATGATGCACGCCGATTTGCAGAGCAGGACGCTTCATTGCAGCGCTGTATTGCTGATGAGGCCAAGGTTGTTCTTCTCACCCTTGTTGATTTTATGTGAAACATTTGTCACCTTGTGCTCTTGATTTTGAGCCTAGGGAAAACTAGCCACCTCATTGTGCGGATGTTTGTGTAACTACATCACCATATCCCTGCAAGTGTGTATAGATTTGATTCAGTGCTTTACTAAAATTTATGATGGAATGTGCTTCACAGTTGGAGAAGTTACTGAATTGGTCAACAGTACCACATACTTCTCTGGGGTTCCTCCAACATAGTAAAACTGAAAAAGGAAACTTTTGGGGATAGTGCAGGTGATGGCCGAGAAGGCAACACAGGAACTTGCAGCCATGGAGAAGAGAGCAGTAATGGCAGAAAGCATGCTGGAGGCCACACTAAACTCTGAGTCAGGTGTTGGCAACACTCATTGTGCCAGGCATGGCTTAGATCCTCTCAAAGGGAACATGACCAAGAGCATGGCTCGGTCCCACAGTTCCCCTTCCTCGAAGTACTTCTCTTTCCTCCCTTTAAAAGGACAATTGCAGTTTGTTGCTGCTAGCAGAAAAGATGGATGTTAAATCTGGTTTGAAGGGCCTTTGTACTTCTGGAGAGGTACTGTAGCCTCTCTCTGAGTTTAATCATGTGTAATGATGTTGGTGCACAGACAAGATTTAAATGCAGGATGGGTGAGAAGAAGTGCCCCAGGTAAGGTGGAGGGTGCAGGAGAAGTTCCAAGCAACGTATCGGATGATTCAAGTGCTGGTGCACGTAGACAGAGCTTCTTTGGACGTCCTTTTTCATTGAGTTGGAGAGAGAAAAGCAAGGTATATATTCTGATACTTTCTACCCCTCTTTACTTGGTTGGAATGCTCTGAAGTTAGGGGAATTTGATGTTGGTGTGGAGGGATGGCCTAATACTGTGTGTGTGAAAGCAGTTGAATATTGAAAGGAAAGACAATCCAATGGACGAGCTGCCATGTGGAGAGCTCCTTTCTCCTGTTCCCTCATCCTCTCCAAAGGGCCTTGAACAAATCAATGGTCATTCAAAATCAACAGCTAATCAAACTCCCAGTGTCATGACTAAAGATTCTCTATGGCCCCAATCTGAGGTGGGAAATGGGAGAGAAAAACTGATCTCTTAATTGGAGCTGTTGTAAGAGATTGTGCATAATAGTTAATGTTGTTTCCAAGATGCGTATTGGGCATGGTAGGCATGAAGAGATGCTTTCCTTGCCCAGAGCTACTGACATGTTTGATGAAGAAAAGGTGCCTTCAAAATTTGGGGTCTTTCCTCTAAGTGGACTATGCATTGGTTGCACTACAGAGTTCCAAGGCACTGTAGAACCTTCCAAGATTAGTTCAGATGTTAGCTTTGAATCAATCAGGCTTAAATGAAGTGCAAAATGAGTTAGTAGGATCTGCTTTGATGACGGAACTATTGCTTGGAAACCAACCTGGTTTTGCTGTTAAAAGCCTCATTTTTTCTGTACTGGATAGTAATGTTGGATAGATTTCATGCTGACATGGATACAGTGAAATGGAAGCATGGTTGTACAATTGTGAAGAGTTTTGATGTTCTTCACATTGGAATTCCTCAATAATGAGGCCAATGCATATAACAAATTTATTGCACATCAACAGCCTCCAAATGTAACAGCAAACCTTCTAAACTTGAGTCTGAGCATTACCACAACTGCCTGTCCACCCATTCATTCTTCTGACATGAATCTCAATAAAAAGCTATAGCTTCTTGCAACAATCACAAACAAGTAAAGTCAGCAAAGTTTCTTGTGAATGCTCGTGATTTTGATGAGAAGAGAGCCTAAGAGGAAGCTGCCTATGAAACAAATACAACCTTCAAACAATCAGAAAATCAATAGAAGGTTGTGTAATAGACAAATGGGTAATAGAAGAATATGGAGCACTAATTGGATCCAAAAAGTTAGTGGAAAAGACTGTGGAACATGAATAGAGCATGAGGGAGATAGGTCAACTTGGGAAGCCATTTTCCAACATTCAGATCTCCACATGAAAGGATGCTCATTCAATGAGCATTTGATGTCTCAACGGGAAGAACATTGGAAGTCTGATTGCGTAAACGTGTAAAAATGGAGTCTTGAAAATGTTTTCAAATTAACCATCCATGAGTTGTTTGAAAGAGGAGAAACTTGCACATGCTCAGAGTAGGAAAAGTTATAGTGTTCACATGAACCAAAGCCTCAAAAAGGAAAGACACTGGTTAAGTAATGAACCTACTGTGAAAGATGAGTTGACAAGGGCCCAACTCCTTAAAACTATTGTTGGGGGCAGATGCAAGGACTACAATGGGGTCAACATCCCCTTAAAGAAATGAGGTTGGGAAGAAATGTCGTGAAAGACCTTTGACCTAAAAGCCAACCAAAAACTTAGGAGAGGGATAACACAAAGGATGAAAGAAAATGCAAAAATTTGGAATTCAAAGGGAGACATGAAACATCTATGATAATCATCATGCAAAGCAATGAAAGAAAAATCCAAAAGGCTCCTCATATGCCATCCACCCTAAGAAGCAAATATGCATGCCTCAACATCTTCTAACAAATAATCTTGAACAACAGAGAATGTGAATGAAAGTGATTCCATTGAGAATTTTTTTTGACATCTAAAGGGGTTCTGAACAAAAGCTAGGGGAACAAAATCAACTATAAGTCAAAGGGGGATTGCACAACACATTTGTGAAGTTGCATAGAAGGACAAATTTTGGGAGATTTAAGCATTTGAAATCTACCAAGACTAGGGTGGAAGGACCTAAATCATTGTCAACAAGGACAGGGAATAAACATGATATGAGACAACACATTGTCAATCACAGTGCTTTAAGTGAGTTAAAAGATGGGGTCAGATATTCTTTCATACGAATAGAATCCTATCCTTCAACCATCCATGTGATTGAGAAAGTTGGATGCTGGTGCTTTGTCAGTGAAGTGGATGGGATAATTCAGGTGATGATCTGCAGTGAATTGGGATTGCAGAAGCGTGAGTTCAGCATTTCTTCCAGATAACTTGATTGCACTAATATCAGAGTGGTCCACATGTTCATACTCCAAGCTCAAACACAACCACAGACTTCATAGATGCTTAGTGGTGAATCAAACCCATACCCACTTGCAAAGCTGCCATAGGTCCCAACTACTACTCAGGCTATTGGCTTGATGCTCATCAGCATGTACACAAAGAAACTTTCTCGTTACTGATAAATATCTTTAGAATAGCATGCACCTATGTGCAAGCTTCTGCATTGGTGCATCTAACATTCCCTCTTTGTATTAAGCACCTCTATACTCTGAACCTCTTACCCACACTTTAATCCTTATTTTGCAAAACTGCTATGGCAACTGTTTCATTTCAGGAACCCTAATCCCTCAAAAAGGAACACAATCCTCAAGCTGAAAATCTAATCTTGTGACATCTTGGGGGAGAAAAAGAAATATGCATTACAACCAAATGAACAAAGAAACACCTTTTTTAAAAGGGTGAAACCTTCACTCAAGAACACATAATACTGGCCCGCCCCCCCCCTTAACAAGGCTGAGACATGGGGTTGCAAGTGGGCTACCTGCTTACAAACCTTTTAGGAAGGTGGCATTTTAGCAACAGCTACAGAATTGGCGCTCCAAGCATGATGATGAGTGAGCCCTTGCCTCTAACTCTTCAGGGCTTGGGAGCACATATATCGGGTACTCAGACCTTGATGTTGAGCAGAAAGAGTATACATTAGCCTTAAGGCCTTTACTGAAGGGATGCGCCTTGTCTGGCAGACCCCTGAGGTATGGAATGCGTTTCCGTCTTGTGAGCTCATATGTTGTCTGGTTGGTCATAATCAAGTAGCTGTGAAATGCAAGAAGGGTAATCAGAAATGCTTCAGTTGCAGTGAGAGCAACGATGATAATCAGCACGAATAAATCCTGCAACAACCAATTCCCTGTACTGCTTCTATTGAAGGCGGAAAAATACGCAAATATGGTCCACATGACCAGCAGAGTCTCGTAAAAAATATACCACCAGAACCCACGGTGGTTACACTGCCCAACACAGGTCCCGAGCCAAATGCAATGATGGTCAAAGCGCAGTACACACTTGTCACAATCATGGCAGTGTTTAGTCCTCAATGGCTGCCATAGACGGCAATATGGGCACTGCATGGTACTGCCCTCAGTTGGATGGCGAGTATCAAATGACCTGCTCAAGCGTCGACCATCACACACACTTGGAGTCCCACGTCTCACATTAAAAGACTTCCCGAGCAATGGACTAGCTTGTGTAATTTGTGAACCATCACCATTTGTTCCTGCGCCTTTTGATGATGATGAGGAGGAGGAGCAACCTAGCCCTCGGCTGCTACCAGGATCAGCAGAAGATGCCTGTACACTCTGCCTAGCTTCTGCAACCAATTTCCCACTCGCACTGTCATCTGTCACCAATCTTCCGTTTGCTTCAAAGTCATACTCTTGATTTAGCAAATCTGCTAAGTAGCCAGGGGATGATCCTGCAGTGCAATAATACTGAACCACAGTGGCCAACAACAACAGGTAGTAGCCTGCTGCCCACCATGAGTAGGAAACACTCAGATGGTATAGGTCAGAGTCAAGGACAAGAAGGCCACCCACTCCCACAACATGCACCACCACCCACATTATCTTCACCCCCCATCCCAGATGCCATCCATTTGGCCTCATGGCAGCTCAAATGACTTTCTTAATTCCTTACAAACCCTGTCCTCCTCACGTAGCACTCATTCCTCTGTCCATGTGGCTCCTCCTCCTCTTCCCTCCATGGCATCTTCTTTTCGTTTCTTCACCAAAATTTCCACACCTGAAAAGCTCAACAACTGATTGATCTCGATTGACCTCACTCCTTCACTGGCAGAATCAAATCACACTCCTCCATTAGTCTCTTTTGCATAGATCACATCTTCTCACCGTTTCTTCACCAAAATTTCAACATCAACAAGTTAAACCCATCAATCTCTAACCCGCCTCCCCACACCCAAACCGAAAAAAAAAACACAGAGAAAAACAACAAAACAAAAAACAAAACAAAACCCACCCACATAACAATGCGAAATCTCTGCGAACCAAAGCCCAACTCAGAGTCTCTAGCCTCGTTTACAGAGATGGAGACACGTTCTGCCTGTAGCTTCATACATACCAAAAGCAAGACAGAGCCTTCGTTCTCCATCCCAACAAAAGGGGAGATGGATCTAAGAACCTAGATCCTAAAAAAAACCCTCGAGCCCTCTCTTCTGAACACCAACATCAACCAACCGCCGTATTCATCACCCAATCCTCCAAAGGACAAAATCAGCAAAACCCAAAAAACCCACACCCCAAAAAAAAAAAAAAGGGCAGCAAATAAGCGAAAGAAGCTCTTTCTTACCTCATGCTCCTCCTTCCACATAGAAGAAAACAATACAAGAAGATGTCACTTGACAACAGAATCCTTCTTCATACTCCATAGCTCAAAACTGAGGATAGGAGGAATCTCAACATCAACTGACGATCGCCAGTGACACCTGCTGCTGCTGCTGCTGCTGCTTCCTACTGATGAGGAGCTTCCCTGCTGCTTGCCCCAAAGGCTAGATGCAACAGGCAAAGGCACCCAGAGCTCTCTCTCTCTCTCTCTTGTGCTTGTGTTGTGCTCTGGCCAGGCCGGGCCAGGGGATGTGACTAGGGCAAAGCTGGAATGGTTCTGTTGGTGGCTCTACCGATTCCAGGCCCAGGATGGCATTACACGCTTTATTCGTTGGAAACGTGCAGAAAAGTCGCCTGGAAGCGTGCATTGTCGTATGAACAGGGGTCCGGTAGGGCCCATTCCAACCTGGAAAGCATCGGTAGAGCGGAATGCCGTATTCTGCAGGGTTCAAGGATTCGTTCTATCAGAGTCCGGTTCCAGAGCGCAACCGGTTCTATCAGAGTCCGGTTCCAGAGTGTAACCGGTGGAAGAACCAAAAGTGGAACCGGCAAATGAATACTTGGCTTTTCAATATCACAAAGTGGAACCGGCAGAACCCAAAGTGGAACCAGCAAATGAGTACTTGGCTTTTCAATATCACGAAGTGGAACCAGTGGAACCCAAAGTGGAACCAGCAAATGATTACTTGGCTTTTCAATAGCACAAAGTGGAACCAGTGGAACCCAAAGTGGAACAGGCAAATGAGTACTTGGATTTCCAATATCACAAAGTAGAACCAGTGGAACCCAAAGTGGAACCAGCAAATGAGTACTTGGCTTTCCAATATCACAAAGTGCAACCAGTGGAACCCAAAGTGGAACTGGCAAATAAGTACTTGGCTTTTCAATAGCACAAAGTGGAACCAGTGAAACCCAAAGTGGAACTGGCGAATGAGTACTTGGCTTTTCAATAGCACAAAGTGGAACCAGTGGAATCCAAAGTGGAACCAGCAAATGAGTACTTTTCCCACTGGTGGAAAAAACCTCAAAAAGGTGAATTTGAGCAAAACACCACCAGTTCAACTGGTTATGTATGGACTAGGTAACTGGCAAGAGTGCACAAGGCTACCATGAATAGTCAAGGGGGGGGGTGGTCACACAAGCACACAAGCAAACGAACTGTGAATAGTCGAGGCACACAAATAGTCAAAAGCTTCCACTATTCATGGTCACCTAAAAATCACTTGTGAACCCAAGTGAACACACCTCAACTATTCACAATAACTTGTGCACTCAAGCCAATTACCAGACATAATAACCATCCCTCATGCCTCAGCTATTCACAATAACTTGTGCACTCAAGCCAATTACCAGACATAATAATAACCATCCCTCATGCCTCAACAATTCACAATAACTTGTGCACTCAAGCCAATTACCAGACATAACAACCATCTCTCATGAGACTCAAAATGCCATTTTTTCTTTTCCATCCACATGCACAGCAACTATGGAATCGAATCAAGGATGCCATTTTTTTTTTCCATCCATGCAGAGCAATTATGGAATCTTCATCCAAGCAGTCGTGGACAGAGTTATGGAATTGATTCATTGGGGGGTCAATGAGAGCCCAGGTTGGTGGTATTACCTTGTGCTAACTAGAAGGTTGCTAATGAAATGGAGGATGTCGACCCGAAGCTAATGGGGAGGTTGTAACTTGTGTTGATGACTGTTGAGCAAAAGAGTCCAATTTAGAGAGTATCATGAAGGGTTTGGTTATGAATGAGAAATCATCTTCTGAAGCATTCTCATGATCATTCATCATATATATACACTCATGATACTCCAACAGAAGGAATCTCTGTCCATTTTTTTTTCCTCTCCAGTTTTTGTCTAGGAGAAAAGGGTGTCAAGATGGATAGACCCTTTTTTTTAAGGACCCAAAACCACTAAGGCTGTTGGTTTTGGGGCCCAGTTTGGGTCCCAGTTCTGTGGGAACACAACCCAGACTGGTCACCACTGGTCACCCATGTTCACTGTTTTTTTTGGTTTGTTTAGGGTTTAGGGTTTAGGGTTTGGTCCCACCAGTTCACCCAAACCCCTGAACTAGCCTTTTCTCAAGTGGCAAAACTAGTGTGTTTAGTTGTTGTTGTTGTTGTTTAGGGTTTAGGGTTTGGTCCCAGTTGCTGTTCCAGGGAAAACCCAAACTGCAGGTTTAGGGTTTAGGGTTTAGGGTCTGTTCGACCTGTGAACCCTACAAGTGTGAAAGGACAAGCAACATTCTGTCCAGTGGTAACAGGTCTGGCCTAACAGGGCCTTTGTTTTCAGACTGCAACTGGTGTCTCCCACCATTGATTCCACAGAAATGATTTAATTAATTAATTATTTATTTATTTATTTATTTATTTTCTCTTTTTGGCATTTTTTATTCTATATTTTCCTTTCTTGCCAAGTGTAACATTCCTGAATAGTGGAACTGGCAAAATCCCACTTACTGAAACCTTACACAAGTACTGGAACAGTACCCCATACTGTAATGGGTTCCTGAAGTTGAAACCTGTTGCAACCTACTACTTTTTTTTTGGTCAGGTGGCCAGTTTGAGTTGGTTGTAGAACTATGAAACATGCACAATCCCCAATCTTAAGCCATGGTGTAATGTACTAGGAACACACCCAATAGGACCCATTCCACCCAAGAACACAACAAGCACATTCCGAATAGGTGGAATCAGGCTCTTCCAAAGGCATATTCCACGACATTAACTGATTTTCTCACCATTGCTTCACATTGCAATTGTGTTCTCAATTCATCATTTCATATTAAAATGGACACCAACAACATGAAAAAATCAAGCCAGCATAGGGCTCTGCCTATCCCACCCATGAAATAGGCCACCAACCACAACTTACATGATGTAATTGTCCTCAATATACATTAGACAATATTCGATTTAGGGTTGCATCATATTCTTTGGTTTGAACACTTGTAAGTTGACAATGAAAATTGTGTTCATTGTGTTGTTGCACATAGTTTTGAAGTCATTTGGAAAGCAATTCCGTGTATATGTGTATAGATATATAGTGGTGACTCTTTCAATTTAGTTGGAAGTATGCCAAAATGTTTTGGTAGTCAAGTAGTAGAATCAATTAGTCACATATAGATTCTACCATATCTATCTCAAGCAAAAGAAAGTGTTTTATTTGGAAGAATCGACCAAATCATGATTTGCATATCAATGTATGACAACATCAGAACCTTGACCATGATATTCTAGGTTAAAATTAACATTGAGCATGTGTTGGGTTTATGATAAACATTCATACATGTGAAGTAGATATGGCAATACATTTACATGTAGGTGTACAAAGTTTCAACCAAAACTATGTAAGTGTCCATGATGTAAAGTAATTTGATCAATGTGAAATCACTTTAAGTGTAAATGTTAATCCATATCCTTCGTATGTAATGGTCATGTTAAAGAATTTAATAGGAAATACAATACATGCAAAATACACATGTCTGACATTTTCACCTCATTTCCACTTAGTTTTCACATCAAACACTTCACCTTACTTAAGCAATACATCTCAACATTGGAGGACATGTGCAATCACAATATCACAACAAATTTTGCATATTTATCGTTTTCATCAAAAGACTTGCATGTTTGATTTGAATGCCATAAAGAAGGTGCTAGAAAGTAACCAATAATCATAGCATTTGTTAACCATGCTTGTTATTATAATAGGAGGAAGGATTATAGTTGAACCTTGACCAATGGCCCATGCATGCATTGAAGCTATTGATTAACCAATTGCATTGTTTGACATATGATAATCATTATTTGATAAAGAAAGCATTGCTTAAACATCACACTTGAAATACATATTGTATTTTCATTAACATTGTCAACTTTCATTTGGACAACATTCAACTATCATGATCCATTCCTTGACCATTTCCAAACTATAAATAATTACACACAAGCATAGACATTTTTTTAAATACCATGTTCCAAATTTAGGATTGACCATTTTGAACATGTTCTTACAAAAAATGAGCAACAAAGATTTCTTGTCATTGTGTTTGATTTCTTAGGCCATGTCACATTACAGCGTAGTCTTGGTAGACTTCATGGTAAATAGTGCCAAACCCCCATTTGTCTTGTCATAATTAGCAACATATTGCGCCACCTTGCTCATGTCATGCCCAAAGCATGGACCATCAAAGAGCATGAGAAAGTTCATAATTGATCAAAGTTGTTATCATAACATTTAGATTCATTCCTTCATCTTTCACATGGTATAATCTTTTGGAAGTACCAAATTGAATATTTGAAATTGCACCTTCAATTGTGTGAACAAGTTGATGCCTATTTCAAACATATCCATGATTATATGATGGCATTCCAATTGTGAACTATTCTTTTTAATCGCAAGAATAATATTGTTGCTATGGGAACCTTTATATAAACATAGTTTGAACTAATGCCAGCAATGTTCAAGGTTTTCACTAGATTTAGGTCAAAGTTTGGGGGTATTTACACCAAAGATTTTTTTTAAAAATGAACTTGTATTTGGATTCTACACCCTAAATCACCTTTTATTAAAACAAAAATTTAAACCTAGGGTTGTTGTCCCTATCTAAAACATGTATTAGTTCTTTAACCATAATTAAAAATATAATATATTTTATGTGCAATAACCAAGGCCTACTATTTAATTTGTGACAATTCAACTTTGGGCAAATGTTACGAGATAAATTATATCAGTTTTTAGGTGTATGTTACATTGCCAAACAAAAGGATGAATAAAAGTTTTGGTTTATTCCTAAATAAAAATGGGCTTGCTTTGTTATTTTAACTAAATGAACTAGGTCATTAGTTGAATGCACTACAACTTAAACTTAGGTGGTTGTCAACTCATATTTCCACACTTAATGAATTAGTTTTCATTGGTTCCCTCTCCAAAACATTGCATGTTTTTGCAAAAAGGAAAAAAAATGGTCTTTCAATTACTTGCCACCTTGTTTCATTGGTTGAACTAAGATCTCTTTTTCATGGCACTAACATAGCCCATGTGGTTGGCCCAAATGTAATCTGGTTACACAACTATTTTTCTTATCCAAAACCAATTTAAAGAATTTAATTGAATTTTCAATGACAAAAATTCCTCAAAATTCAATATCTCGTACCCTTTGGGTTTTTAAATGTTCAAATCGCCTTTGAATGAAAGCACACTAGGGGGGCCCAAGATTGTTGTCACGTTATATATGTTTTTTCAAGTACCATGTTTGAATTTCAACCATGTCATTACTATGAATGATTTCCACAATATTTTTGCATATTATGGTAGGTCAAAACCCAAAGAAATCAAATATGCCCCAATATATATATATATATTTATTTATTTATTTATTTATTTATTTATTTGATGTGATGTTAAAGTATTTTTGCACCAAAAAAAAAGTCACAATGTAACCAAATAACTGTTTAGCCAACAATGGATGTCATGCAATAAAATGAAGTTGAAAAAATGTAAATATATTCAATAAATGATTGAAATAATTTTGAATATTCACAAAATTTGTAGTATTTACTAAACATTGTGATTCCATATGATTGGAATAAGTTTGTGAACCATGTGAAGAGTTTGATAATTATCATATCATACATGGGTTTTTCAAAGCAATGACCATAAAGATGAGGTAAATTAAACTTTTTTTAAAATAATGGAAGATGACAAGATTCAAGAGATGTGAGGTGGGCCATTTTTTAATTGTCATTTCTTTTTTTTTTGGTTGACTAGTTCAAACAAAAAACTAGTGTAGTCTAAACAAAAAAATGGGTTTTAGTATATTGCATATACCATAAATATAACCATTATTCCTTGATTTTAATCTTTTCAATTTAATTTTTTTCTTCAAATAATATTAAATAATGTTAACTTTTTAAAATCATAATATAAAAACTAAATATTAAGTTATACCCAAAATTAAATGCAACACATTTTAGAAGTGTATATTCAAGCATATGTTGTGAAAGTGTGCAAGTTAGCTACCCCATATTGTGTTTTCACCCCTTTGTTGAATCCTACTCACTAAAGGCTTTCCAACAATACCAAAAGCATACCCAATTTTTCACATAATTTTCATTTTTAAGATATAAATTTAAAAATGTTCAATATTCAATAAATTTCTATTGTAGGTTGAAATAATATGAAACCAACCTAGTGCAACCCTATTCATCAAGGGTTTCCCAATGGTACTAAGAGTGTGGGAAGAGGCATTATAATTTGGGAGATTTCAACATGACAAACAAAACAAAAGAAAGAAAGAAACAACCTTCCCTCACAATAGATGTTCATCTTTGATTTATTCCTACACTAATACTTCAATCCATGAAAATGGGTACCTATATAGGCAAGTTATTAGTTTTAGTTGGGTGAAATATTGTAAATGGAACCGAACCATGTCTCAAATTGGATTGGGTTTTTATGTTTTGAGAGGTTTCCAAATGTAAAAGTTTTTAAAATCCCATAAATTGTTTTCAAAACCATGTTATAGGTTCAACTACCATATTTATAAAATAATAAAAACCATAACCAAAGGTTCTTTTCAAATCAACAACCAAATAATATCGTTTTGACATAGTTATAGCCATTAGAGTTGCATAAAAAAACACCACACATAACTATCTAAACATTGGTCAACAACTAATGGGATCTCTTCAATAAGGAAAAAATACTTTAGGTCCTAGAGTCTAGTACAATAATTTGCATATTTTGTTATATTCATCCATAATCAAGATTAAAATTATGTATCAATGCATGATAACTTCAAATTAAATAATTTATCAAGTTTTAATTTCTTAACGTTGAGAGAAGTTAATGCTTACAAATTACTTAAATGGATATTATTGTTTATCAAGTTCTGTAAAAGCATTATATGTATTTCAGAATATTATTTGATAAAATGCTATAAGATTTTGGTGGATGTAACAGTGAAAACATTTAAAACGAACAAAAAATACTATAAAATATATCATTTTCTTACATGGGATGCTGTCGAACTTCAATCGTATTAATACTAAAAAAAGATTTTCACGATGTTTGTATAAAGATATATAATGTTGAAGAAACCACCGTTTTAAAATATATTGTATGATATTAAAGATGGTATACGACAAATTGAAAAAATATGGTTGTTCGACAATAGTTTCATGCTATAACCTACCACCATTTACATTGATAATTACATGCCATAATCTATCAACATTAGTAGTCTACTTAATCACCTTAACTTCAAGTTTGTCTTTTTCCAAGTCATTTTTAATCTTGTCATTTATACACATTATCTATTTATGTGATTGTTAAGAAAAATGATGTAAATAATATGTTGGTTATTTGAAACAATGATGTAACATTGAAGAACTCAACATTTGTAGTTGTAAAAAAAGTAAGTAAATCATATAAACAAGTTCACAAATAATCAAAACATAGAAAATAAAATACAAAGAAAATAAAATTTAACAATAATTTCATATTTTAAATAACATTAGTGACATTGTACAGCAAAGCATACAAAAAGATCATATTTGAGGGATCAAGATTTTTGTTTTGATTATATGGCTTTGCTAAAAAAAAGAAAATTAGATACAAAACTAATTTTTATTGATTACAATGGTAGACCAACAATTCTCCATTATTAGTAGTAAGTAGGAATGCCTAAAAACCCACTACGTCCACTATTTAAGGAGGTAGCTATTACCTCCACTATTTAGTTCTAGTGTTTTAGAAGGATGAGTTGTCGGCTAGAGTTTAGCCACTAAAATAGTATTTAAGGTTAACTTATGACAAATTTGGTGTTTTTAAAGTGTGTTTATCACTTTTGTAGGAATGAAGGACTAGTTATCTCAAACTAAGTTTAAAGGGTTGAGTAATTTGAATGTGGTTTGTATGTGTGGTTGGTGAGTAGTAGAGACGTGAGGAGGGACATAGTTAAGAAATACTTAGGTGTTATGAAGTCCAAAGATTTAAACAATGTCACTTTTGAATACTACAATGGTGTTTTGTGTGAAAATGTTATAGCCCGTTATTGGAATGTGTATGTATGATTGTATTTATGTTGAAGTGACTTCCTTTTGAGTCCTATTATAATCTTTATGATCCTTAAAGTATGCATTATTGGAGTTGCACAATTGAACAATGCATTATTGAGTTGTTTATTTAATTATAACACAATTTATTTTTATTGTTTTAATGTTGTGCACTAAGTTCTTACTATAATTATCTAACTATTGCAAATCATGTATTTTGATTTCTATTTATCCAATTAGGGTTGTCAAAATTGACATGATGCACCAAATATTTGTTAGTTGTCATGTTTGCAATATTTTTGATGAATTAGTTTGATGGTTAACCTTGATGTGTTGACCAATGCTCCTAGAGTTATTTTTACCTTTTTTTTCACTATGCAACAACTAGGTTTTATTATTATTCCATTTTCACTAAATAAATAAATATACAAAGATGGTGACCAAAATTTTGTGATGACTCAATTGTGATCACATTTAAATAACTAATATTACCTTTACAAACAAAAAAAAAGTTTCACCTAGGTTGACCTTAAATCAACATGTGATGCTTGGTTGAATTGACATCAAAATTAAAATGACATGACGTAGTTCATGTTCATAACCTTGGATCTAATAATGTTTTATTGCTTAATCTTAGGATCAATGATATTATAATGTTAGTGTCATTTACTAAGGAATAATTGTGTGTTCAATATTATTTACGTTACTTAACTAATAAATTCATCATTTCTTGATATTGTTGACCCATTATTTGTTCATTCCTTATTTTTAGTACTAGTAGTCTTTCATGTTACTTGGTCATAGTAAAGTTGAATCCAATGATATTTGCATGTTGTAGTAGGTATGTGCTTAAGTTACATAACTATTGTAAATTGTCTTTCTTTGAGTTTTTCAACCATTTTTTTTTCAAATATGGTAACGTTTTCATTATCAGACTAGTTTGTTGTGATTGAAATTGATGGAAACAATTCAAATTTTAATGTTTTTTGTTATGTTGGAAACTTTAATAGGCCACCTACCTACTATCCATCATGTAATTGGTTCAAGTTTGTTAACTTGATGGTTTTTATTACTAGAATTCAGCCTATGTAAATTCTACCTATTAAGTCTTCAAAAAATACCTCTTTTCTAGAATCTTCATATATCAAAACAAAAAATTGTAACAATTTGATAAACCAATTGTTTTTATATGCACATTTTAGAATTGCAAAATAAAAGTAATGGAAAATGTATTTCATTTTGTAGTGGGGTGCAATCACACTAATAGGAGCCATAACAAGTGTAACACATGTTTTTAGCATTAAAAAGACTTATAAGTAGACTTCAAAACTATTGAAATCTACATGTATTTTGAAATCTTTTACATAAACCTTGACATAATAATATTATAAAAATCAAATATTTTTGAAGAATGTTTTGAAGAATTTTTAAATATATATTTTAAAGAATATTCCTTCAAAAGCAATCCCAAAAGCAGGTAGGTGCAACTCATGTTATCCTCATTGCACCCAATGGAGGATTAATATTACTTTCAACTCATATACTATTGAATTTTGGCCAATAGTTAGATCTTTTGTCCATGTATTTCTAGAATAACAATTCATTTGACAAAACAAGAGCTTAGGTGAAAGCATAGTGAAATGGATAGTTTGACTATTACAATTGCAAATTTTCTAAGTGGCAAATGAACTTAAAATGTAAAGTCATATTCGACATTAAAATTGTTAAATTTTTAACTATCCATTTAACAATAAACTTTAATGTGAATCATGTTAAATATTATGAATGAATTTTCAAAAATATACATTCATAATGGATATTTGAAATGATGACACTATTTCTATCATGTAAAGAAAGTGAAAAATGCAAATTCAAAAAAAAAAATCATATTAGTGTCAAAATAAGAATTAAAAATTTTGTCACAATAAAAAGAGGAATTTGAGAGTAAGATCTATTGAAAATTTTCCAATACAAAAACAGTTTCATTTCAAAAAATTTAAATGGCATGTTTTTTATCATTTTTTTCCATTCCACATTGAAATTTTCAAGTTTTCACATGGGTTATTTTTTTCAATCACATGTTTAGGGATATTTATGAGCTGGCCTATCAATATTTGTGACCAAAAACATAGGGGATAATTATAAGATTTTATAGTTTGATAATTATTAGATTTACAAGAAATTTAGGAAGTGTAAAATGTGAACTTTTCAAAATGTCAAAATTAAAGTGAGCAAACACTACATGGAATTTACAAATAAATGATTGGATTTATGATTAATATTTAATCATAAATATAACATGCAACTTGCTACAAAGCCTTGTCACCTTGGACAAGTCTTATAACATTCTAATTACAAAAGACAATATATGGCATCAAGTTGCAATAGGATTCGCATAAAGATGTGATTTACATGAACTTTACATGCATCCAAACTAGCTTACGTGGCATTGTCATTTTGTGATGGATTTTATAATTAAGTAATGTAGTCACATTATTTGTATTTATTATTTAGACACAAAAATATTATCGTTATATTTACATTTAATTTCATTAAGTTCAACATGTAGCGTGTTGATACATGTCATTGTATCTAGGTTAGATTCAAAAAATAAAAGTTGTTAGGAAGGTCATTTATTGTGCCTACTTATTCAATCAACAACCCACTGTTGACCACAACCCACACTACATTAAAATGTATCATAATTCACTATGGGTTTCATTGGATTTTGAGTCAATTTGGACATTTTTATCATGGTGAAATTAATCAACCCCTAATGAACGAGGACTAATTGCTATGGATATTGAATTGGTCCATTAGTACCTAATGAAATACAAATTTACGAAATCATTTGACTTGTTACTTAATTAACATGGAAATCAATTAAATTTAAATTATTTAATGTTTAATGTTATTAATAATTTCAGGATTTTTAACCTATGAATTATTAACACTCATCATTACCTATGTTAAGTTAAAACCTAGCCTAGGCACATAGGCCATGTAATCAACCTAAGTAAGCACCTATTCTAGGGAATTACATAGGATATTTGGTCAATTTACCATTGCTGACTAGAAACACACCATTTGTGAGGTTTGATCCTTTTACCTCTAAAATAAAAACAAACAACCCTACAATCAAGTCACCACATTTGTTGTGATAATGTGTTATATCGCATTTCATTTATCAAATACTTCATTTTAAATATTACAAAAACATAAACTTTGAAACTTCATATCTTATTGAAATTTTCTTCAAATGAAATGATTAAATTTTAATTTTTAAATTTTTTTCAATAATGTACATAATTACATTTATTTCCCATTGAAAGTGTAAAATCATTTGAATATATATATATTTAAATATCACTATTGAATAACATTTCAATGACCATTATTTTGAAAAAAAAATGTTTAATAAATGGATAAATGTTTTGCTAATATAATGATATTATTTATTGGTGGTTATTATATTAATGATTATTAATAATTTTTATATTGGTGGTCGTTGCTGACTATTTTAAATTAAATTACCAGAGGTTATTAATGGCTATTGGTGGTTATTTTATCGGTGGCTATTAATGGGTTATTCTATTGATGGATATTCCAAAATTATATTATCATAAGTTATTGTAATTATTTTATTGTAGGTTATTTTAAATTATTTTTCATTGGTTACTATTGATTATTACATGTTATTTTACCTTAGGTCATTATAATATATTTTATATTATTATAATTAAAATAAAATAACTTATAATAAGATAAATTATAATGAACTTGAAAATTTTAAATTATAATTTGAAATAACATGTATTAATTTAAAATAAAATAACCCTAAGGTTAATTGAATAATTTAATTTAAAATAACATAAAATAAACCTATTTATCACAATAAATTATAATAATGAATTGTGTCAATTAGTATTGAAACTCAATGTTTACATAGTGATATTATAGTGAAATAACTTTAATTAGAGTGAAATAATTAAAGTGTAGTGAACTTATTTCACCCTCAAGGTCCCATAGTGATTTAAACTATTAAACTACACCCCATTTTTGTAGTAATGCCATGTCATGGGTGGGAATTGATGCTTGCCGCCCATCAATTCATTTACCACCAACTCACCCCACTTGTTATAAAAAATAAATAATGTGCATTTTGTTTATGATCTTTCATATATAATCAAGATTTTTTCCAAATGACAATATTAATTTTTTTTTAATAGTGTACACAAATACATGTTTTTCCTTGTAAAGATATAAATTGATTTGAAAAGAAAAATATTTGAATTTAGTTATTGAATACAATTTCAATGACCATTCCATGGAAACAATAAATTTAATCGTATGATTTATAAATGGATAATACAATAAAAAATCTAAAGTCATATCTTTCATATTTTAAACCTTCATTTGATTCAAAAAATATTATACAATTTTTGTTTATAAATGGGTCATAAACTATTTATAGTACCTAGCCTATTCAATAAATAGATTACATTGCTTACTTAAGTAAACAATTAATTTTTTAAAATCACATATCAACATGATAAAATACATGTTACTTAACTCACATACATATGACCTACTAACTACATATTATTGACTACTTATCCTACTCATTGCTTATTTGACAGATTAATTACATGACCTATTTAATTAATTAATTACACCTATAACTTAAAGTCTAACCTATTTAATACATAAATAAGATAGTCGAATTATTTAAATAATTAATACAAAAACATTATCACATATCAACATGACAAAATACCCACTATTTAACCCACATATATATTGCCCACTACTTACTACTTTACAACTTACAACTTACTAATTGATTAATTACCTATTTTAATTAATTAATCAAACATAAAACTATTTCGTTGAACACAATGAAATACCTACTACTAATTAGCTTATTTACATACTACTTTTTACCTACTACCTAGCCTACTTAATTAAGTATATAATTAAAAAATATGATTTATCAACATAATAAAATACATATCACATAGCCACATAAATATTACCTACTACTAGCTAACCTTATTTCTACCATTATTACCTAGCCTACTTAATTAAGTATCTAATTAAAAAAATATGATTTATCAACATAATAAAATACATATTACGTAGCCACATACATATTACCTACTACTAGTTAACCTTATTTCTACCATTAATCGCCATGGGTCCTTTAAAACTTTCATAAACCCACCAAACCTTATTAAACATTTAATGGTTAGTTCATTGAAAATAGTTAAAGGAAAACAATTAGACCATTAAATCTAGCAATTTTGTTAACTAACTCCTTTTTTTCACATTTAATTACATGTGCATTTGTAAGTACATAGGATTTATAGTTGCAAATCAAATTGGAAAAATGCCATGTGGTATCCAATGGCCTATGATCCACCTTCCAAGTAATAGAATCAACTAGATTTTCAACTTTATTTTGTGATGCCATTAAAAAGGATGGTATAAGTGTATTTTTCATATTTATTTCTCCCAAATTGACATTAGTCACAAGTGTAAGTTGCATATGCAATTATAAACCACTTTGTAGTTGTGTATGCGACTACAAATCATTTTTACTAAGTGCCATAGACGATAGTTGCATCTATAATCACAAAAATGGTTGATTTGGACACAGGTTGCAAATGCATGGGTTGGATTGGATAGGATTCCTTGTAGTGCACCTAACCCTCTTTTTATTTACTTGTGAACACTATTCTCATTTGAGGTTATTTTCATCAATGTCAAGCTAGTAAATGAAAATCACCCCTTTGACATGATTTTGAATTGATAGAATATGAAGGCATCATGTTCTAAATTATAATATTTCCCATAATCTACATAAAGTTCCCCACTAGTTTTCTATGCATAATGCAATGCTACCACCTACAAGCCAATAATTCACCTCTTAGCCTTTTGAATCTAGAGTGAACAAATTAATCAACTAACATCAAACCAATATTTGCATTCATAAAACTAATTGAAAAAAAAGTCGTAGGTAAAAGCCTTGGGAAAATTACATCCACATAGATAATTTTTATATTGTTAAAAAAAATCATACAACAAAATGAAGACATTCAACATAACTTTTGATTTAAAAATTTGGCAAGATTTTAGATTTAAATTTTGATTTCTTGAATACACATTTCCTCTTTATTCAAAATATCAACTTAATTGGTAATCCATGGAAGACATGAACCTTCATAATTCCTTACTTGATTTATAAAATGCCATCAATCATTATGTGATAAAGCACATTAAAAAACAATGGAATAAAAATGTTACATTACTATAACCACGAACACATAGAAAAAAGGTTTTATATGTAATCACATCAAATACATTATAAAACAAACAATGTTCACCAATAAAACTCAATATTTAACACATTTCTTCAAAATGTATAAAATGATGAAAATCATTGTAGTTGAAATTTTATATGCTAAATTAAAAGTTATCAATGTTAACATTAGATATATTCAAAATATATCTTTTGTAGATGCCCCATGGATACAAAGAAATGTTATGATGTATCCCCTTATGAATGTTTTACTTTATTTAATGTATTTGATTTGGAAACACATCACATTACAAAACATAACATTCTATAACCTTTTTAAAAAAATCATACCAATAGTAGCCATATCAATGGAACTTTCAATATCATCACCACATACCAAAATCAACACCCTTCAAAACATACACCATCAATAAATATCAACTACTAGTTGTTGGAACTCTGTGTTTCATAGATTCCAAAGCACAAAACACACATTTGACCAATTGATTATAGACCTTTGCCAACCACTTGACAATGTGTCAATTAATATGCTCAACATATGTTTAACATTATCATGCCTACATTTCTTAAATGGACTCATAATTTTTTGAGTTATTACTATATATCCATGACTTATGCAATGTCAATTAAAAGCTAAGAATGAGAACACCCATTATGACACTAATCATTAAGCAAATTGAGACACCCACCTACCAAAAACATTCCATCAAGAAATCTTTTTAAATTTATTTTGAGTTGTGTTAAATAAAATTGATGAAACATGGTTATAAATGTTAGTCCTATCATGTCATGTCATTCATGTTAGTTTTAATCTTGACATAGCCCAGTGTCATGTTGATTTAGGGTCAACCTAGAATCAACATAATGTAATTTATGTCAAAGCAATAATTATTTTTGCCAATCTAAAACTAAATACCCAAAATGCAACTAAAATTCAATTATCATGGAAGTTTAGGGGATTTGGTGGATTTGGTGTGCTTTATCTTGTCCATATGGTGACCAAACTTTTGTACCAAAAAAAAATTCAAATTCTCAAAATGTGGTGATTAAATTTTGGTTAATAGGTTACCATCTTGACAATTTGAATTCTTAAAAAAATGATTTTGGACAAAGATATGGACACGGGTGGATCTACATTATATTATTTATAGTGACCAAAATTCAACCCAAAAAATAAAAATAGAAATCCAAATAATTCATGTGTGCATTTAAATTGACATTATTTTCATCACAATAATCATTGGATCTTAGTTTTACTAATTGCCATTGTTGAACAATTGTTGTACACATATGCAAATGTCATGCAATAAATAGTTCATCATTTGATCTTTTCACAATAGCACATGTCATGTGTTGATAAACAAAATATACACTATTAAAAAAAACATTTACATAAGAACCTCACTATTTCCTATGAATGTATGTTAAAACTAAATGCAATGTATAAATTCAAATTCAAAAGTTACTTTCATGTGTGTATTACAAATGAATAAGAATGACAATAGATTCAAAATAACCTCCTTATATAGGCTAGGTGGTTTCTATTAGTAATTAAACTAATAACTTAACAATAAGTAGCAACTATTTCAAATTTAAATTACTAATTAATAGCTAAACTAGTTCCTTAACATTAATAACTAATTAATTAACATTTGTAGTTGTTCTAACTTAACGTTTACAAAGGTCAAATCTGTATTTAATGCATGGTTAATATTACCCCCCTTTTTAATTTGCATTATGTCCTCATAAATCCTTGGAAAAAAATAAAAAATACAAGGCATTAAAAAAACACACATTTTGATACATTCATCCAATATTGGTTTTTGGTGTTACAAATCCATCCAAATGAATGTAAAAACAAAAATACTATGGATGTGGATACATTCTATCCCTTTGGTTTTTATGTGGTTTCCCTATGGTGTTTTTGTAATTTCCATATGGTATTTCTATGGATTCTATGGATTTTTTGAAGGTTTGTCACTAATATTATGAACATGCATTGGAACAAGTATTGAAACATGCATCAATTACACAAGAAAATGTTTTGTATACTCAAAGCACATCAATTGGTGTTGGTCATGACCATTGTTGACCACACTATACTTTCAAAACCTTGTTGTGCACATTCAGAAAACATCATGTTCGAATATTTGATGTGTCATTTTGTGGTGAGATTATTGTTTGAACACCCTGCTAGGGGCAACAAATGTTAAGTTTCATTTCTTATTGTAGTTGTATTGAAACCACAATTACTATGCTTGGTGTTGACAAAGTGAATGCACACACGTGAGCCTTTGGTATTCTACACATGTATCAAGCATTGAATTAAACAATGGATCAAACATTGGTGTTTGTTGCACCACAAGGATCATATGTGGTTATATTGAAAGGTGAGACATCTAGAGTTATGCCTAGGTTTTGCCTTTAACTTGATTACTAGTAACATAAAAATGTTTAAAGAACATGTATGAGTTGTTGGTGTTGGTTTCATGTGAATATGTATGTGGGTTGAATTAAAGGAAATCGTGTAAACTTACATAGGAAGTTGTTGTAACAAAATCTTGGTGAAGGTTATGTTATAGAACCCCAATGTTGATTTTAATATCCTTTAGATTTCTGAATAGTTGTTTGACATTCATGTGATTGTTGGTGATCAATGTCTTGTGGTAATTGTTGCCATGTTGAGGCGTGGTTTCTGAAAATTCTTTACAATACATAAAGACAAATGTAAACCATTGCTTGAGATGAGGCAAACTTTAACAAAAATGCTTTTGTAAACAAGTGGATCTGTAATTTCTTTTTTTCTAACAATTTTAAGGGCAATAAACAAATTTATGTCCCTCACTACTACATTTTGTACATGTGCCTAGAATTTTAAGCTTCATCTAATATGAAGTATTTTGACTTGTTGAAATACAATTTTGATTATGTACTTGTAATTTCAAAGCATTTTAGAACTTACCCATTATCCTTGGTTGAAAGAATACTTTCTTTGTGGGGTACTTCTCTTTTTTAGGCAAATCCTCGAATTGAACTAAGGTGCTTCTCGTGCATCCATAAGTTCTTGATCTTTCCAATGTACCAAGGATGTTGTTTTGGAATGTGATTATGGCACCATATTGTTTCCTTTCCAAGGTGAATCCTCCACTCATGCTTGAATGCTTCCTTACACTTTTAGATCTCTACTCTTACTAACAACATGGTTGCTCATTAGTGGTTTTCAATTATTAATTTTTATGTTATTTGATATTTCTCAATAAAACAACTACAAAAAAAAACTCAAACCAAACAAGTATTCTAATTTTAAAACTATGAATACATGATGATAATACATTCTTTTCCTTACAAGAGAAAAATGAGAAAGTTAGAGAGATTTCTAATTTAGGTCTACCTTTCTTTTATAAATAAACAAAATGAATTTGAACCCAAAAAATGGTCATAAAATGTCAATAATAATAAAAAATTTAAAAGGACATGTCCACAAGTACTTCATTATTTTCTATGCATGCATGTTCAAATTAAACATAATGAATAGATTTAGATTCAAAAGTTAGCAAGACAAATTGTCATGCATGAATTACAAACGAATAAGAATGACAATAAATTCAAACTCACCTTGTTATGCAAGCTAGGTGTTTTTTACTAGTAATCAAACTAATTACCTAAATTAAATAGGAACTAACTCAAGTATGAACCATTAACGAAAATTAACACAATGACTAATAATTGATTAATTAACATTTACAAGGATTTCAACATAACATTTATAAAGGTCAATTTTTTTAATGCATGGATAACATTAGTTCAAAATACGTACAAATAACTATAATTAGCAAGGCAATTAATTATTGATTAATTAATATTTATAGAGATTATGGCTTAACACTACAAAGGTCAAATTTGTATTTAATGCATGGTTAACACCATAGATATCATGTTTGAAATTGGATAATCAAAATATATTTTACCAAAAATGTGATTACATTTATGAGAAAATAAACAATGGATCCATATATTCATTCCCAAAAGACTTGTTGTAAAAATTTAACATTGCTCCTATCCAATTAACATTATCTTAAAATAATGTCATGTCCATATTTTTTTATCATCCACATACTATAAATCATCATTCATAGTGTGAAACTACATGAAGCCCAAGTCTGTATAGGGTTAGATTTGACATCCACCAATCAAATGATTATTTTATTTTGAAACTTATATTTTGACTATAATCTTTAAAAGTTTATAGATATTTGAATGGTATTATACATGGTAATATTGTTTTTCGAATTGGATGAAATAATTATTATTTTTACTCCTCAAATTGTAGTCCTTCATATTTTCAATATTTTCAAAGATTTTGCACCTTTTTTTTTAAATCCTTTTTTTTATCTTTGTATTTTTTGCTTCATTTGTAACAATAGGGCTTCCTTTTGTGATCTATAGCAATTGTCTATGTTTGATTTAGAATCTTTTGAGCATGCTTGTTTGAGGCTTATATTTAAGACTTATAATAATTGTATATGTTTGATTAAAAAAGCTTCAAGCATCTTTATGACTCATGCATTTTCATTCTTCTAGCTTAATGGGCATGATAATGAGTTACAAGTGAGGTATTTCTTATTTGGTACATATTGTTAAGGCATGTAAATAAACACAAAAAATATTCAACTTTTATCATGTATCATGCATGTAAAACAAATCATTAAAATGGGTCAAAGTAGGATAAAAAATAGGTCCATGTGCCCTCTATTAAGCATATAAAAACCTATTAAAAAAATTTATGACCATATGAATATGAAAAGTTAGTAAGTCCAAAAATGAATGACAAATTTGTGTTTGTGGGTATTTCTTCAACACACAATATTCAATTGAATACACACACATAAACACGCAATCTAAGGATATGAAGATTATGTTATGTTTGAAAGGATCATGAAATATGTATTGTACCTTCTAATTGTTAGAACATATTTAACATGTATTTTATAAAAGTGCACACTATAATTAAAATCAATTTTCATGTAACTATATACATTTTTAAAAAGTAAGTAAAAAGCGTATTAAAAAAACTTGAAATTTAAAATTAATTCATAGTAGTGAAGAACTAGCTTGTCTTTGATCATGTTAGGGAAGTCATATCCATTTTATTCTCAACAATGTGCAAAAAAAAGGATGCAATTTATCGAAAAATTGTAATATATAGTTATTTATTTATATATATATATAGGGTGTCTATAATTCATTACATCATAAAGTATTTAAAAGTACCCTTTCATCTCAAGTGCTTCCTAAAACAATCAAAGAGTGACCTCCCCAAATGAATTATTCAAATTAAAAATTCAATCTATAACACTTTTATGATGGGTATTGTTATTACTTTACACATTGTACTATATATGCCTTTTAATAACATGGCCAATATTCAATCACAAAACAAATGGATTTAAAAGCTTGTATATGTATTGCAAATATGTATATTCAAAAGTTGTACCACAATCTAAAACCATGAAAAGATATGAAAAAAGAGTTCTAGGTGTTTCCCTTGCCTTCATTTTTTCAAAATTTTATATCTAATATTGTAGACAACCAAATAATTAAAAATTTATATTTGAAAAAAATTATATACCATTTTATAGCCAAATTTGGTAAGATTTTCTTGAGGATGATTATTGCAATGGCTCCATCACAACATTGACAAAAACAAATAGTCAACATTCAACTATAGAGATCACTTTTGGTTGCCATAGTACAATGAACATCACTCTCCATCATCACCATACAATTAATATCAATTTCAACCAAAAATAAAAATATAACAATTGAAATGAGATTCTATTGCCATTCAATAGTGAGATCACTTTTGGTCATCATCCAATGGTGTAGATCACATTTGGTTACCATACGGTAAAAAATCATTTGACAAATCAAATTGTTAGAACTCAATTGCGATCACCATTCAACAATGGAAACCAATTCGAACCAAAAAAGAAAAGACAAAGAAATAGAAACTATGATTAATGATTTTGATTGCCTTCTAATGGTGGAGATCAACTTTAGGTTTCCAACAAATAGAATGATAATAAATTGATGTTACAAGGGATATTGACCAAAAAATCATTGTCACTTACATCCCTTTCATTTACAAAAATAGAAATTTATTTTGAGTTTCAACTACAATAACAACTAGTACACTTGTTTACAAAATGACAAAGAAAGGGTAGATTTCAATTGTGTTAAATCTATCTTTGTGATAATAACAATTGATTAAACCAACATGTATCATTTGATGTTGACACAATGGCGCACAAAAATTTGATATGTCACATCAATTTTGACAATTATGTTTGTGATTGATCCTTTTAGAGCCATGAGCATGTTGTATAGTTTCTTGCTATTAGATCTAAATAGTGATAATTTTGGTACACCAAAATGACATAAATGTTCTACTAATAGAATTCCTTTGAAAGTATGATTTAAACCTAACACATATTCAACAATGATCATCAATTTAACACAAATTGGAATATGAATTGTTGGAACATGAAACATTATTCTATTACATAGTTACTTTTAGAGATACCATTGAGGATTACTTCCGAATGACATTCTCTTATTAAAATTCCCAAAACCTAAGTCCTTAAATCAAAACATATAGTGTCTCAATAAGTTTTAGAACTGCTTTAACTCCAATAAGCATGATCTAATTGGAGATGCAAACCACTTTCTCATTTTCCTTTGTTCAAAGTCTCCCTACATCATATCAAGCTTCTATTTGAGTATTGTGGGACTATTTAAATCTCCCAAAAAAAAAATAGTGTGTCTTCACCAGCTTGCAGATAGTCTGGTGACCAAAATGAGTAGTTAGGAAAAAAAAAGAAAACACATGGGTAGAGTGCATGTTTCCCTTGATAATATGTACTTGTGCACATATCTCGGTATAAAAGGACTTAAACTTGGTTATGAGTTATGAGATGCACAAGAGGTTGGTGAAGTAGAAAGTCCTTTTTGATTTCCCCCTTTTGCTGGCCTTGCTTACCAAAGGCAAGGATATTGTGTTTATATTGATTATAGAGCATAGAAGCTTAAGGGATTTTGGCCCCTAGGTAGTGGGTCTATTTTCATATGAGGATTTTTGAAAGATGATATCTTGGCTTGTGTTGAAACTTGAAATTAGTTATAGATTTTATGATATCTTGAAGGATATTGGTTTCTTTTAGAGGATTTTTTCGAAGATTATATTTCACACGGTGAAATATTTGGATTTTCATAACTCTTCTTTTGCCTTAAGATACTTTAAAAAAAAATGTAAATGGCAAGGTCAAAGTGAGATACACCCCATTGTTTTGATTTGATCTTATGACATTCTTCTTCTCTTTTGCAAAGCAGCTTTCTTCAGAAACCAGGTACTTTCATTGCAGTGGTGTTTGATTGACAACAAAAGGAGCCCAGTTGTGCGAGTGGGAGGAACAAAAGCTGAGACAAATCATAGCAAGGCACTTGTACACTTACTGTGTCAGTCCATCTCTCACGGATGGTTGTGTAATCCAAAAGACTAACACAACACAACTTTTTACTTGAGAATTGTGCTAATCTTCCTACCAAAAGTGCAAATACTCTTACACTTCACTACCAAAGATGTTTTGAAGACATTGATGATTTGTCTATGAAGGAAAGTAGTTTGTTTATCATGTTCAGATCTTCCAAAACCGTTGCAGTGTCTCTTGCTGCTGCTGCTACCGATTAGAAAGCCATTCTTTGGTACCATTAGAAAGCCCTGAATGAGTAAGGAATGCATACAGTAGATTTCATTCATAATGTTTCTTCATTCACTTACAGTGTGACCCCAAAGTTCTATAAATATTGTTTAAAAAAAATTTCATCAAAAATTTCAGTTAAATCAAAACAAAAAAAAAATTATACTGGAATTTGGGCGTGCTCTTGATTTTGTTGGAAAGCCCTTATTGGGTAGGATTTCATGAAAGTAGATTTGAAAAAAAATAAATTTAGACCTAATGTGTGAGAAATATTTATTTAGACCTAAAGTTTCCATTCAGACACGACTTGCTGCACAGGTTGTAAGTACCCATGACATGTGCCCCTGCCACGGGGTTTAAGTCAAAATAACACTACCAGCTGCACCAGCACCACCACCACGATGTCAGGAGGCTCTTTTCCACTTGTGAAAAATGATACATTTTGTTATTCTTCTCTGGACTGTGAAGTGGCAAATCCTCAGAGAAGCAAAGGAACAGTAACATACACACAAAGATCAACTCCATAGTGAGTACATGCGGGATCCATCCCAAACTATTGCAGCCAGCAATGGACATTGCCAAGTGTATGTGGAAAGAAACCCCCAATCATACAATCGACACGGTTGTTGAAGGAAGGAAACCCTAGAAACATTACAATCCAGAGAGAGAGAGAGAAACACAGACACACACACACACTTACACTTACACTTACACTTGAAGGACTTTCCAGCACATATTTAGTCTGATGGGTGGCAAAAATAAAAATGCATAGTCACTCTCTCACCCTCCTTTGTTGTAATTTTTTTACCAATAACTTTTGTTGAAGTTTCGTATAAGAAGAGACACCCAATAAAGAAAATCATTTATACTACAAAATAAAAAATAAAAAATAAATTTTTTGTTTTGTTATGTTAGTTGACTAAGTGAGCTTTCTATTGATGATCTATTGATGACATCTTTCCTTCCAGCTTACGGTGTGACAATAATTGCAAAGGAAGTTTTAATGACATCTGGCGCACAGGGAGCTTGCAACGTGTGTGCACTAGAACAGGCCCAAATCTTTGCAAGCCTTGTTGACAGTTTATTTGGGATTGATGAGAAATGATAGTTAGTTAGTATCTTACACACATTTTGTTGTGAAGAAAAAAACCCTTTTGGTGTCACTCACCGCCTTGATTAATCTTCAAAGAATAAGTCTTGGTGATGCGCTAGGACATCCAAAAAGAATTATGCAAAAACAACCGTTATGGTGTGTTTATCAATAAAGTTTTACAAGGTTGCATCACAATAAAACACACAAAAACTATGCAAAAGATCACTACTAAAAGCATGAAGAAAATAACGTACACAACAACAAATCCGTGCAAAAGGAACAAGTAAGTGGGAAATACCCACAAAACCACGGGACAATTCTCCCTCTCATGTGGTTATTGGGTTATCTACCAATGAAGCTCAAAAAGACAAAAAGAAAGTGAATTATTGGAAAAATTGTTTGGAAGAGTGTTGGAACTTGGGTGGTTATCAGGAGTGGAAATTAATAACCGGCGGTTCTCATGGCAGTTATCAAAGATATATATATATATGCTAGTGGGTACCCGTGACCTTTAGACACTGTGACATATGACATCATTTTCTCTTCTATTAACAATATTACGAACTCTATACATAACAAAATAACATAATTCAAAATGTTTATTTTTGAAAAAAGGTGTAGTTTGCAAGTCTAAGTTCAAATAATTTTCTGAAAATTTCAACAAACCTTGTCATACTTGCAATATAGAAAAATTAAAAAATAAACTCATGAATATTTGTGAAAACTAAATCCTTAAATATAAATATATTGATTATTCGATAGTTACTTGTTGAACCCAATCACAGCCTATGATATATCATCCCTCCCCCAAATTACACATACCCACTAAAGGCCCCCCAACATACTACCCAAGGAGGACGACCAGACAGACATTGACCTTGGGGCCCTGTGAAGTCCCCCGGTTTCTTTAAACTTGGTTCATGTTTTAATTTTTTCTAGAAACTTTTATTTTTTAATTTTTTAATTTTATGTGTTTCCTGTTATTATTATTATTTTGTATAATAAAACTAAAGTGTTTCTTTTTCACTTTTATATTTTTGTTTATTTGGATGCAAGTTTGAAGTTTGGAGAAAAAAGACACACCTCATTATTTTTCAAGCAAGGTTTTTCTTCATTATTATAAATTTTATTTTTTCTTATTTTTTACTCTTGATTTGGTTTCTTCATTTTTGTAAATTTTTTTCTTTTTAAAATTATTTTACTGTATTTCCCTTTCCTTGTTTCATTTGTTTCCATTCCTTTTTTATAGTTTTGCGTTTTTACTTTTTTTTTTGATTATGTTTGTTTCATGTGTTTTTTTATATTCTTATTTTGTCTATCTTCATTTAAAAAAATAAATTATGCATTTATTTATTTATTTATTTTATTTTATTTTTTCTTTTTAAAAAAATTCTAATTTTTTAAATATGTTTTGTCATGAAAATAATTTAAAAAAGCTTTTGTATTTTTGTTTGATTAGATACAGGTTTGAAGTTTGGAAAAAGAAGACATAACTATTTTTTTTTTTCAAGTATGGTTTTCTTTCTCTTTCTTTTGCTGTCTATTTTGTTTTTTATTTTTTGTCATCTATTTTTTAATTTTTTAAAAAGATTATTTTATTGTATTTCCTTTTTTTGTTTCATGTTTAAATATATTTATTTTATATGGTTTCATTTGTTTTCTATTTTTAAGTGTTTTAAATTTTTTTTTAATTGTTAAAATATTTGTTCTGTTTTTTTCTTTTTTGTTACAACTTTGTTTCGCTTTATTTGTTTGTTAATAACTTGTTTTTTTCTTTTTTAATTTGAAATTTCTTATGTTGTTTTAAAAAGATTTTTTCTCTCGTTTCTCTTTTTTTTTTCAACAATTTTTAGTTTTTTAAAATTAGTTTGTAGCTTTTGGCAAATTGCAAGACTACAGGAGTTTTTCATAAACTACAGAATTGGATCACATAAATATTTGGATAAACTGCTGCTGCCGCAATCCGTTCTCCTCCTCCTCTTCCGTCATCTTCTTCTTCCGGAATGAAGAACTTGGATGGATGGATGACAGGACGAATGATGTTATGGATGGATGGAAAGGACGACCGAACACCACCGCAAGCGGACGAAACCAAGGATATTATATAAGTAGACTAGTGGGTACCCGTGACCTTCGGACACAATGAAGTCCCCCGGTTTCTTTAAACCTGGTTCATGTTTTAGTTTTTTTTAGAAACTTTTATCTTTTTTATTTTTATGTGTTTTTTGTTTTTATTATTATAAAAATAAAGTGTTTCTTTATCACTTTTAAATGGTGGCGTCATCTGTTTTGTTTTTTTTTTTTTGGTCATCTACAAAACCAAGGATATTATATAAGAAGATATAGCCATGGCTCTTTTTTCCTCCATGTGTTCCTTGTGGATGCCATTTGAAAGGGCCCGAGCCATTATGCTCGGAGCCACTTGTTTAACAAGTTGCCAATTCCTTTGGTAATTAATAATAATGGCTCTGTCTTTTGTGATGGCAAGTTGAAATAGTTCAAATAATAATAATAATAATAATTCTTCTTCTTTCTGGGGTATACATGTTGTTAGTTGAAGAAAAAAAAAAGCTCAATTTTTTGAATAATAAAAAATTAAAAAAGAAAAAAAATTGGGGTTGGGGGTGGGCATTAAGAATATAGTTTTGACTCTCAAGTATGCAATTTTAATAAAAGAAAATAAAAAAAAATTGTGGGTTTAGGTATGTAGTTGATATTAGTGGTCACATTGGTGGTAAAATGCTACTAGTAACAAGAAAAAATAAAAATAAAATTTAGAGCAATTTTTGGTTTTGGGTCTGGATCGTCCCCCCATCCCCAAAAAAAAAAAAAAAATCCCAATTCCGATTTCATTTTTACTAACTGGAACTGGAACTGGACCCAGAACCTGCGGTTCTAAGAACCGTCCAAACTGGGTACCTAAACTGCCCAACACGTGTCCAAACGTGGACGAGTTCCTATAGGAATCCAACTGGGTATATGCAGGTCCACACGCACGCAAGTCACAGTAACAACAGCTAGCTGAATGCATCCTTCAAAACAGGGGACCAAAATGGAAACTATATCATCCCCAGTATTCTCTCTTTCTCTCTCTCTCTCTCTCTCTCTCTCTCTCTCTCCCTTACTTACTTGCTTGCAGATTGCTTGCAAGAGAGTGTTAAAATTTGCTCTCTCAACTTTCTTCAACTCAATCTTTGTTTTTGAGTGAAGAGAGTTCGAAGTTGGTGGTGCTGAAAAACTTTCTTCAACTCAATCTTTGTTTTTGAGTGAAGAGAATTCGAAGTTGGTGGTGTGTTTTCAGCAAAGCAAGCAAGCAAGCAAGCAAGCAAGCAGGCTCTAGAGCTTCATTGAATCTCAGAAATTAAACCTTAGCTAGACTTTTTTTGTGAGTTCCAGCAAATTTTTTGTGCTGAGAGTTCTTAGTTTGGTTTTGGTTTGAATTCTTTGGGTGGATTCAATCTTTTTTCTTTTTTGGTATACACCCAAGATTTTGTACTCTTTAAGAGTACCTAGTTCTAGTATAGTTTTAAAGGTTTTGCTTGAGCAATTTGATGGTGTTGGAGATGCGTGGTAATAGTGCCTTGAAGGCTCATGAAAATGCAAGATGGGCGGGAATGGTGGCGTCATCGTGGGTGCAAGCGACAGTGGGCGTTTGCTATTGTTTTGGTCTCTACTCCCCCATGCTGAAGGAGTTTCTAGGCTACAACCAAGCTCAACTCAACACTCTGGGCTTCGCCAAGGATTTGGGAACTTATGTTGCCGTGTTTCAAGGACTTGCTGTGGACGTCATACCCGTGTGGGGATTCTTGGCTCTCGGCTCCATCCAGAGCTTCGTGGGCTATGGTGTGCTCTGGCTTGTGCTCAGCGGCAGAATTGCACCTCCACCATACTGGATGGTACTGAGCGCTTTCAAAGAGATTCATGTTTTGAAATCATTTTTCTTGGGGAAAAAAAACCCAACCCAGTCGTCTTCAGGTCTCTTTGTTGTTGACCAAAGGTTGATGGGTTTGTTGTTTCTTTGTGTGTGTGTGTGTGTGTGTGCCAATTCTAATTGTTGTTGTTGTTGTTGTGCTTCCTTCAGGTGTGCGTGTTGTTGGCAGTGGGGTCCAACGGCGGTCCATGGCTGGACACAGTAAACATAGTAGTGAATTTGCGCAACTTCCCACACAAAAGAGGGGCAGTCACTGGGGTTCTCAAGTGCTGCTTCGGACTCAGCAGCGCCATCTTCAGTCTCCTCTACGCTGCAATCTTGCACAGCGACAGTCCCGCTTCTTTCCTCCTGCTTGCTGCATCTGTTATCACTGGCGTCTGTTTTCTTGCTTCCCCCTTCATTCGTCCCGTCACCCCAGCTGCCTCCCCGGAACTGGAGCTCGACGACGAAGACGATGATGATGACGACGACAACTTCTCCTCCTCCTCCTCCTCAGCTGCGTCCACAAACAAATTCAGCTTTCTGTGGTTCTATTTCGTACTGTTTGCCTTCACACTCTACTTGCTGGCTGCCGCTCTTCTCACCTCCCTGGGCTTCATCAATACACTGGCCACTCAAGTGATCGCTTGTGGCATGATTTTCTTCCTCGGAGCTCCTCTCTTTCTCCCCACTCTCATTGCTAAATTCTCAAAACGTCGCTACCAGAATAGAACGGGTGTAGCTGCTCCAGCAGCTCGAGAGCCTTTCTTACTTCCTCGGGATCAGCAATGCCACTCCCACTGCCCCCACCGTGTTGATGTTGAAGATTTCCCGGCTCAGACCAAAAATCACAGCGAGGTCGCGGCGCCTGTAGTGCAGATTTTAGCATCAGTAGAAGAAGAAGAAGAGGCGGCGGCGAAAGCTGTTCGATCTTTAGCGGAAGCCGTCGAAGAAGCAAACAATGTCGAAGAAGAATTTGCAGGCCATGAACCAGAAATGAACTTGATTCAAGCAGTGACCAAACTCGAGTACTGGCTGCTGTTCCTTTCCTTCCTCATCGGATCCGGGACAGCCGTGACTGCACAGAACAACCTCGGTCAGCTGGGAGAAGCTCAGGGTCTCAACAATGTCACCGTCTTTGTCACGCTCATCAGCACCATGAGCTCCTTAGGCCGACTGGGAGGCGGTATCATCTCTGATTACGGTGTCAGGTAAAGACAAACAACATGCATGCATGGTCTCGATAACACCACCCACATTGTCCGAATCCTTTCGAAGCTTGAATTCTGATGGGGAGAAACTGTTCTCATGACTTCTTTTTCTCTCTCTCTCTCGTGTGCAGGTTGGCAGCAATTCCAAGACCCATTTGGATGGCAATTGCGCAAGCCGGTTTAGTGTTTGCTCATCTGCTATTGGCCACAGCGTTGCCCGGTTCACTGTACCCGGCATCCATTCTCACAGGAATCTCCTTCGGCATTCTGTGGGCCGTCATCGTCCCGACAACCTCAGAGCTTTTCGGTCTCAAACACATTGGATTGCTCTACAGTACAATCACCATCTCCAGTGCATTGGGTTCCTTCTTGTTCTCTAGCCTCGTTGGTCCTCTTTTCGACCGTGAACGCCAAAGAGAAACAGAAATGGGAAAAAACACTTTGTGGACATACAACTCGGAAGCTGCAACAATTCCCACTTCTTCATCAGAACATTCTTCTGCTGCTGCTGCTGCTGCTTCTTTCTCTTCTTTCCTATTAGAAGACTCATCATCATCATCATCAGTAAGATTATTGCAACAAGCTGCTACAGCGGCAGAGGGGAAATGTTCAGGAGCTCATTGTTTCAGGCTTGCCTTCATCATCATGGCTGCTGTGTGTGCAGTGGGAGTGTTCATCAACCTGGCACTAGCTGCACGGACTCGAAGCTTGTATAAATCATTGCACAAACGTCAAAATTCAAACTCCACCACCACGACCACCACCACTACCACAACAACATTTCACCATGATTGTCAATCTGACCTTCCATCCCCATCCTAAACTTGTAGGTAGTTATTAGCCCATTTACCTTCTATCAATTCTTTGAACAAACCCAATGGAAAGTTTGGGTTCAAACCATAACATTAACAACAACAAAATCACTGTACAAACGTCAATCTTCAAACTCCACCATCATCACTACCACAACAACACCACCATGATTGTCACTCGAACCTTCAATCCCAATCATAGAATAGTAGATACTTAACCTATGCACCTTCCATCAATTCATTTAGCAGATCCAAGGGAAAGTCTAGGGTTAAGGTGGGGAGACACACAATGCCATGCATGACTGGAATGAAAGGGCCTAGGATGAGACTTTAGTAAAGGCAGGACCCTAAAAACCCACTAGGAACTTTGTGGGTGTAAGTTGGCAGTCCTGTGCAGCACCCCAAGGGTTCTGCTGTAAGTCTGACCCACATTTCAGAAATGTTTGCCCCACCAACGTGTGGGCTTTACCCATAAACCTTAAACATAGATTATGAAGTGGTAGGAGCATGCACTAGGGGAACATTATCATAGGACTGAACATAGATCATGAGGCGGTAGCAACAAGTGCAAGGCTAACATTATCATAAGCCTAACCATACATAGATCAACAAGCTGATGGGAGCAAGTGCAAGGTGAACATTATCAATAGATCACAAGGTGGAAGAGCAACAGTGTGATGTAAACATATGTAAACATATTAGAAGCCTAAACATATGCAGATCACCACGTGTAGGAGCAAGCAAGAGGTGAATGCTATCATAAGCCTAAGCATAGATAGATCACGAGGTGGAAAAAGTGAGAAAGGTGTAAGAGGAGGTTTCTTGTAGTTGTAGGGTGCTTCTTGTTTTTGAGTTGGCATTACTTCAACACGTATAATAGGGTATTCTCCAAATTTACTATGAATTTTTTTGAGTATTTGCAAATTTGGGAGCTGCTTGTTTCTGACTCATCATTACTATGAATTTTTTTGAGTATTTTGCAAATTTGGGAGCTGCTTGTTTCTGACTCAACATTACTATGAATTTTTTTGAGTATTTTGCAAATTTGGGAGCTGCTTGTTTCTAACTCAACATTACTATGAATTTTTTTGAGTATTTTGCAAATTTGGGAGCTGCTTGTTTCTGACTCAACATTACTATGAATTTTTTTGAGTATTTTGCAAATTCAGGAGCTGCTTGTTTCTGACTCAAGATATGTACAGACATTATTCAAAGTCTGAAAAAAAAAGAGCTACATCTTATTCTATATAATGACATTGAAATAATTATTCACCAAACATCAATGAAGATACAACATAATTGACTGAACCATCCTATCTTTGGTTTAGGGTTTAGGCTATCGCTTGCCAAATTCAGGCCTCTTTGCAAAGGAATTTGATTATACATGCATGCATTTTAGGTTTGCAAAAGTAGGTAGGTAGTTTCAGGAAAATTTTATACCTAGAAAAATGGGTATAAGACACATGAAAATTTGCTGAAGGGACTACTGAAACTGCAACTCAACAATACCAACAATGGTGAATGCTCTCCAAGTCCACTGCATTAAACCCTGGAATGGGAACAAACAACAATGATAGTACCAAAATATTTTGAGAAAAATAACTCACAATTTTAGGAATCTAATTGCCCATTAACTTCATTATTATGTGACTACACCCCTGAAAACACATATGATGCCAAAATGGAACAAAATACACACAAAAAGTCATAACATACTCAAATGCTCTACTGCAAAGGGGTACATAACATGGATTTAGAAAGACATTGCAAGAACTTGAAGTAAGCATTATAAATTTCATGTCAAACTAATCCAATTTAACTGCAAGGTTTTATTTGCCTCATTGATAATGTTTGCCTCATGCTTTCCAATGCGTATAGGCATAAGATTCACCCCCCACCTCCCTGCCCCCTTAGGCATGATATGTATGCTTAGGTTGATGATAAAGTTCCAAGCTTCATGCTTTTCAATAGCCAATAGCCCTCAAGTGGGGGACATTCCCAAAGTATGCGGCCAGACTCAACTACCTCCTCACCCTAGGCCCCTTATCTTGGGAACACCCCCCACCTTGGGGCTTTACCCTACACATAATCATCCAAATGTCATACTCACAATTTGGGCACCTTCTTCATAACGCCCCCTGAACCTACCCTTCTCATGCACAGAATGATCCTAGTGTCCTAATCGCAATTTGGGCACCTTCATTTGTACCCTCATGTTTTAGTGATCACAAAGATCACAACTGGCATCATCAACCTCCAGAAAGGAGGCAATTATAGCCTATGAGCAAAAATGAGCTACTATGTACAACACACTGTATGCAAAAAACCAACTATAAAGTTCTCCAACTTCATCCATTGATGCTCATCATTGAACAATTAAGTCACACCAGGTGGATGTGGTGGTGAACAAGGTGGTTGCACTACATCTGGCTGTTCTATGTCAAAATAGCGATCCAAAATAGAGAGCTGCTCCAACGCATCAAAATCAGTGCGCAAACCTATAAAAGCACTGCCCATTCTAATGCAACTGCTCTGTGGCCAACAACAGCTTTCATTAGCGCGCAAGCTACAACTGCTATTTAACTCAGCTCCACAAGGTCTTCGAGATACATCCCCAGGTCCATCAAAATCTGGCCCCATACACAGTGACACTGCCAGCTGATGTTGCTCAGAGCCATTGTCATTGAGATGATAATCAGGCCTATGTTCTGTATTTGCATCCTCCAAGTCTTTGGTTTCTTCATCTGATGTGTGTAGAAGCTGCGATGAAAAACTAGATATATGAATCTTGCCGCCCATTGCCTCAATCACCTGCTTAAGTGCAGCTGTCTCCCTGCGTGCACGACCTGCTGCAGATGTAGCTGAAAGCCGTCCTTCTTGTTCTTCTTGCAGCTGCTCCAGTAGAAGCTGCCTTTCAGTCATGAGCTCCTGTAATTTGGATTCTGCTTTTTCCTTTGCCTGATCCCAAATTAACATGAATCCATCATTTCTGATACCCTTGCTTCAAGGTGATGCTTTTTAAAATCCTCATTGCCACAAGACTGCTCCCTTGAGCAGCCAGCAGGGAAGTACAACCTAGTTATCTTCTTAGCAATGTATTTGACTAAACAACAAGGCAGACATTGATTGAGCACCAACTGAAAGTACAAACAAGCAGAAAAAATTACAGTGAGAAATGAAAGAGAAGATATAATCATGCAATACTTACATTCTGAAGTGAAGAGAAGGATTGTGCAAGAGCATGAGCTTCTAATTCAAGCTCACCGCCGTGAGTCCAGCCTACAGGTAAGCAGCCACCAGTGCTTACAGGAGAGGGGCAAGACCACCGGAGAAAGAAATGGGGCCACAGGGATGGAAACAGTGCTGCTGCTGGTGGCAATAAAATCCCTGAGTACTTCACATTATTATAATACAAATTGTAGTGTTCATGTTTCTTTCCGCCTGACTCCCGCAGCTGCTCTAGATGTGCCCACACACACCCAGTTGACTCTGCTATCCCTGCTTGGACCCTTTCCTTTTCACTACACAATCACCAAAAATGTACAGTGTCAGCAAGGTTCCCACTTGTTTAATTTTACAAGGAGTACATCCCAAGCTACACAAGTGCCGATAAATACATTGTCTTTGGTTCCATATAGGAGGCAATTACACAATATTTGTTTGGTCTGGTTCTTGTTTCAAATTGGCATGTGTAATTTGTGCTTGCTTTGATGACTAATACAACATCAATTCCACCTTGCCTATAATTACTATGGCTTCTTCCTTCAATGCATCAGACACAGCCATAGAGCAACTTTTGAGTGTAAGCAACAATACTAATAATAGACTGCATACTCTAGCAAGCTAGCTGGCTAATTTCCCAGACTAAGGCAGTACAAGCAAGCCAGGAAGACCCTCATTACAATTCTATCGAAATATCAGCATTGGCTATCCCGTAGCATAGGTCCACTGCATCATAAATCATAAACATTTCTCCACAAGTGGATGATTGGCACCTATTACAAAGGAAGTTTCCGAAGCGGCATGAAAGGACACAATCCATTAATTCCACAAGATATGCCTGGCATCCAACCATCACATGGAGGTCAGCATGCATGTAACTGCTACACATAAGAAAAGACCATGGACATACAAGCTGAGTAGGAGAGTTAGCTTCCCAATTTCAACATAGAATACTCACTTCTAAGGCAGACCAACATGTTCACAAGCTAAGTACAAATGGAAAACCCAGCTTCAACTATTGAGTTGTACATCATACCAACCAGAAATAAAACAGAACAAAGTTTCAAACTTACTGCAGAAAACTCAAAAGCAGATGGATAAATTCGTAGGAGCTGTGCCACACAATCAATCCACTGCAAGAATCACAGAGTCAAGCTGTCAGGAATGCCAGAACATCCTTTAGATACTTTCACAACATCCACTTCTACAATAACAAGTAACCAATACAAACTGGAACTTCCATGGAACATACTACATGCATGACTAACCCAGCTCACATAGTATAGCATCAAGGACATTGTTGCTATCTGAAAAGGATGCCAGGAGTCTGACCTGTAAAAAAATTGGTGAGTAGTTACTTGACAGAGCAGCAGGAGAGTGGGAGCCAGCGGATGTAAAAGCAGATCCAGGTGCACCACGCACTGGTGACGTGCTGACAGACCCCATCTGGAGTACCAGTGACTCACTAGAAGGCACAATGTGAATCCCAGTATAAGTGGGTGTGCCCAATCGTTCTGCAAACAAGTGTCCATATGCCAACCAGTCCTTCTCCACCAGTGCCTGCTTCACTCATCAGTTTAAACTGTCAGCAGTGGCACAAGGGATGGATGAACACAAATCATGTCTGTTGTACATGTACGCACATCCTCCATGATTTTAATGGATGCAGGTGTTATGAAGTCAGCAGGTTTTGATCATATTTGTGGTCACGACAATTGTTGCAGGGGGTGGCTACGAGGCTATGAAGCTCTGAAAATGTCAGTTAGAATGAGATTGTATGACTAAATTTTTACAGAAAAAAGCATATAAGCACCTGGAAGTGACAATTTTACAGAAACACATATTTCAGCTACACTTTGGTTCAAGGTCTATGATATACCCATGATCAATCAACTAGGATAGCTCCTAACAAGGTTGTTAGTCAAGCAACAAAGCTAGTGCTAGTTTGATTGTTGTGGAATTAGGCATAGTTCTTGGAACTTTTGTGAGACTTGAGTTCACAGCTGACACTTCCTCAGCAGTATCCTTTAGAAAAAACTTGAACCAAACAGACACTCCCAAAGGCATCTGAGAATTGACATTTGCAAATAAGTGGAAGGACAGGCAGGAATATCAGGCTGGCAGATTCAAGGGTGGTGACCTGGAAACCCTGAAAGGTCCGGTAGTAAGGGTCCAGCAGAATGCTTGCAACTGAAATTAGCTGTGTGGTTCGGTCCCAACCATCACTGCATACCCACAATACATATCCCCTCAGCCTGTATTCTTACATCCGACCAATTGGAGATCTGATTCATGAAACACCTGCTGCCCAACAACTGTGTTGCCTGAAAATTTCTTTTTTCTCCACATACAGATCACCATCATGTGCATATATCAAAGAAGGTAAGCAAAAAGTGTTGTGTCAGTGTCCCACCAAAACAGACACAACAAGAATCAGTGTTGTCACAACCTTGTGTGTCACCCACAAAGTATTAGACCATCACCTTCGACATTGCTAATCAAAGACATCAATACCATCCTCAAAAAGATCAAACAAGCTTATGAGGCTAAGATTCACTCCATTTAGCTTGACCCATACAAGCAAGCATCTAAGCCAAATGCATGGAGAGGCCTACATAGAATGGGCAGTGGTTAGGGCCTCCTGCACCCCATACATAAAATAACATACATATACACATGACCTAGAAGCAAACCTCCTCAATATATTATCAACAGGGGTATAACATAACATACCTACAATGCACCAAAACAGATGCACCCTCTAAAGCAATGCGAGCAGCAATCCAAGCTGCTCCAATCAAAACAGTGTGGCAGTGCACAAGCCAGCCGCTGTCCCCCAAGGCTGACAATGCTCCTGACATGGTTGTTGCATTGCCACCGCCCCATGCCCATCCTCCACTTCGCTGCACGACCCAACCCAATGTCAGACTGTATCCTAAAACATGTTGCATTTGGCTTCATGCAAACCTCCCAAGAGTGACAAAGGGTCAAACACAAACCAAGAGTGATGATGAGCCATCTGATGAAGCAGCTCCATGTATGTCCAAGAAATCACGGAGGCGAGCCAGGCTATCGCGCATAGCATGAATATTATCAATCCCCAGAAAGACGACCTGATTCTCCCCAGATCCCCAGTTCAGCATAAGCACACTGCTTGCATCACTGTTAAGTACATTTGTCACAAGCATTCATCACAAGTGTAGGTATTCCCTCACCTCACACTGCAGGTAGTTGGCTGATGATTCAGAACCACCACCCATTGCCCCATTTGCTAGAGCATTTTTCCTTGGCCGAGCATCAGCAATATACAACTTCCTGTACATCACCAAAGCAGGTCCATTACTACACCTTCAGATGCAACACTTGGTCCTGTAAGAGTATGAAGATCTCTGCAGTGGCTTTTGATCAATTATGACCAGCCCAGATTAATGCTTGTGTGTGGGAGAATCATGCATTATCCTCTGACTCACATGGCATCTACCCAATTGTAATCCTTCAGACACCTGATAGCCTGGTCTAAAGATCAGATCAGCCTTACAGCATACAAGCACTGCTATAGACAATGCCACCAGGATACAAAGAGTGGAAGGAGACCTGCGCTGAGAGAAACCTGTGCAAGGAGGTGCACACAGGGCTGCAACCAGCTTCTCATCTGCATTACTGAGTGCCATAGAAAACACCAGGCCACTACATGTGAGAGCATCACATGACTAACAATTTGACCACAATTTACAACTCAACATCCCAGGAGAAAAGGAAGCAGCACCTAAACTGAGCTTTCTTCAATCATCTTGCACCCCTCACTGGCATGATAACCTTGCATCTGAGAGACTTGAGTTGTACCTGCGGGAGTTCATCATAATTCCAATCAATGGCTGAGATGATCGAGCAAGAACAGCTCCATTTCCTGCAACACTACCTGAAATGTGAGTCTCCAGAATTTAACGAAAACAGCTAAAAGCTTACACAAAAAAGAAGCAATATCACCAAATGCTTTCGGAAAACATGCTTCCATCTTCATCTCAGCAGATTGCAAACACCAAATGCTGATGCAACGCAAAGATGAGAAGAGGGAATCACCTGGATGTTGCCAGCAAAGAACTGGAAGTCTACCACGTGCCCGAAATGCAGCAGCTTGCTGTACCTCCTCATCACTGGAGGGCATAAAAGACCCAAAACACAAGGTAAAAATATCAAGCACTTGCAAGTTGCTGCAAAAATTGCAATGCCCTAAAGGAATCATACTAAGGTTTTGCAGATGTGCAAACTCTTAATTAGTGATCATGACTGCATTCAGCATAAACATGATCCCCACTATTAGCCACCACAGTCTACTAGTTGATATATAAGGAAATCACAATTGATATTTCTCAAAGCTGCAAAAAAGGACCAAAAACAAGGTTAACAGGTCAACCTGAAAGAGGCCGGCATGACCAAGAGTGATGGATATGTGGGGCAAACATTGTAGTTTGCATTCACATCAGAAAGTCGCCACTCACTCCGAATGTTTAAGTCACCAGCACTGGTATAAGTGCCAATTGTAGTGGCTGATATCATCCGCATATACTCTGCCCGCAATCGCATGCGCGGATCCCTTCCATTTGGTAAATTAGTTGAGAATGCATACAATTCATAGAGTCGTAATGGCCTCATCAGTCGGGTCAAAGCCTCATGCACGATCCTTCTCTGCACATCAAAACATTCAGCACCAGTACACCAAGTCATGAACCCACTTGAAACTTTCTATCTATACTCACTGTTGCCCACATCAGATTATGGAAACTAACTATAGTGCCACTGCCTCACACCTGCAAATCCTACACCATAACTACCAAGTGCTTGTTGGAAGATTCCAATGCCCAACCAGAGCAGAATCTACAACAAAGAGTCTGCCAGGTGCAAGAGGAAATTTGTCCAGCATCAGAGTGCCATGGTTTGGTTTCTCCACACACTCAATTCTTCAACTACAGGGCAGCACTCAACCAATAGAAAGTGTTAAGCAAACATTGCTACCAATGTGGAGAGAATATGCCATGAAGAGTTGCTGTCTAACCTGCTTTGTACGTGGCCGAAACCCAAACACAATTGATCGCATATCCTTCCCTTCACCCAGTTGACAACCCACAATCAGGCTCAAGTTTAGCAATCACAGTGTGTATAAAATGACAGAGGTCTATAGCTGAAATTGGTACTGAGTCCTAATCACTGTCCAGAGCTTGAAATTCCTAGTCTTACCAGTTACATTGTAAACTTAGCTTTGATGGTGGACCTTCCTAGGTGACCACTTTTAGTGAACACAACACATGACACATTATTCCTCTGTAAGTGTGTTTCAGGAGAGGATTCCATCCAATACTTTAGGCCCATAGCCCAGACAAGCACAGTTTTGACAAATAGACACAGTGATACCTCAGTCGTACAAACCTCAATATGGAAAGTTGAGGGATGTGCACAATTCAATGTCCCAAAATTGAATGCAGTTAAACCAACTTCAGTCATGGGCAAAACATTGACAGAATGTAACATTGTATTGCTCTTAGCAAATGTGTCATGAACAGCTACTTCTGACTTTCGGAAAACAGCCAAGACAAGCCACACCACATTGCTTTACATTCTTATGTGCAGTATGAGATAAGAAGAGTCCCCACCAACTATATGAAGCAGGCGACGGACAGGACGTAAGGGTGCTGCCCCTGGAAGACGAGATGCAGGTGGTGATCGCCCTAGATGCTGTTTCCACCCCAATACAGTACCTCATTGATAAAGATTTGCTGACCATCACAATAGTTACCCCTGAAACATCTCTGCTAAAGGGGAGGACAGCAGTCTTCCATCCTTCAACCTGTTTTGTTCATGAGAACTTTTTCAAAGAATTAGAAAGCATCAGTGACTTTGAAGACAACCAGAACTTGTAGTTCCTACTGCTTACCAGTTTGGTGACTTTTTCAATGGTAGCCAGGGGTATTGTCCCCAAGGGTACAAGCTGTTTTGCACCCTCCCCCTGCAAAGTGCAGCACATAACATAAGTAACCCTGGGCAAAGCAAGAGATGAAGGAGCTCTTTGCCTATGACCTGCTTACAGAAAAGTTGAAAGAGAGATCTAAAGTTACTGATTCTCAAAACTGAGCACATCATTGTCTGCAAGGGAATGACACTGGCAAAAAGAATCCAACAAAGTAGAGAAGTTTGGCATGACCCAGGTTAGAAGGAATGATGGAGTCATAAGTCAAACAATAACATGGTCCAAAGGCAGATAAAGCTAACCAGAAAAAGCAAGCGGAAATTAGTGACCAACAATAAGCCAGCTGCATCAAGGTTCACCAGAACCACTGCCCTTCCCTGCACCCCTGTCTGTTGTTAATATCAATTCTTCAGTCAGCAACACTCTTGTCTTAAACAATTTCATGCACACATGCTTGACCTAGATTTTCATCCAAATTGAACCTATTTGACAGAATTGACAATATATTCATGAGGAAAGTCCAGATACAAACCTCTGCCACAATTTCTTCCGCTGGAAGTAGAAATCCATCCAAGCTATTTGACAATGAACCTGTCCCTGCCTGTAACCCAAATTTCCCCTAAATCCTGGCTATCTGTCCACAATACCTTCCCATGCCTTTCCTGCATGACCTAACAATGCAAATCATGCAGCCCTACAATATTGCTCTGAAAATCACATAATCCTAGCATCAGGTTTGAAGAGGGACAACTCTACAATGAGATTCACATGCTTGAAGATTATGTGTTGCCAATTGAGTCATGGTCGGACGTGGCCACTAGTAAGTGTAAACAAAACCTTTCTCTTGAATCTGACATACAAGAATAATGGATGAAGACAATACCTTGTGTGATGCATGCTGGCCCACTTCGACAGACGTCCAATCTAGACCATCAAGCCAGCTTTCACCTGTGTCCATAGTTTGCCAGCCTACCATTGTCTCATTCCTCTACCACCTGCATTCACAGCAACATCCCAGCAATGAATGGTCTTTCTGTTGCATGTCCACAAACCTCATTCTGAAAAAACCCCCAAGGCATACACCATTCCAAAACATCCCTTTCATCTGCTGCCCAAAGTGCACTGACAATCAAAAGCAAGCCCGTTCACCTAGTCAAACACAAACATTGTTCTGCTTCTGGATAAGCGATTGTGTGCACTACACAAGGCAGATGAAACACATGGCAATTGAGCCTTTCGGTGCCTCTTTTGGTAAGGAGAATTCTTTCCAGAAAGAGCTTAACTTTTGATTGTTCTCATTGATTTCCGAGGGAATTTCACAGAGTTGTAGCAAAACCTATTGAAATATGAGGAACTGAGATAGTTGTACAATCTGCACATCATGGAGGTTTCGACCTGCCAAATCTTTTGACTCAACCTAATTTTGCCGTAGCCAAAGCAGGTCTTGTAAAATATATGAACACTGTCAAGGGCAGCCTTTGGCTATCTTGCTGGCAGCAGACTTACAATTATTTGGGGTTCTTAAGAAACATAAGCAAGAATAGGCCTTTCTCCCTTGAAGTCAACAGAAATGGCATCACTGTTGGAGAAAAGAAAAGTACCTCATCTGACAATCCGCATGAACCAGAACTACTTCACTGTCGCCACCGGCTGTCACTTACAATTGAGGGAGCACCTAACTACAACATGTGAAAAATGTAGATCCTCCTGGGGCCAAGGGAAAGACTCTGATTTTCATGCCAAATTCCCAAACCCTAGAACAATAAAAACACCCCGGATACGTTCGTGCCCATGGAAAACAATAGCATATGGACCTCCGCTCAAATATTTCTATGGCAGATGCCAAGTCCCCCCCCCACCCACTCAGAGCAAGCCACAGACACTCAATTCACAAACGTGCTGCAGAATGTAACTGGAAGTCATAAATATCATAGGAAAGACCCTCAATTTTGCAGAAACCCTCCTCCTCCTCTATAAATCCATAACAATAATAATCACTAAGTGAGCAAATCCGGAACCCGTCATACTAGAGAATAAAACAACGACATCGACAAAAAACTCTCAATTTCTCGAAATTGTAAAAACCACAAACCCTTGAAACAACGACTCCAACGGCTTCATTGCAAAGTCTGAGCAAACCAAAAAAAAAAACCACGAGACGATGCGCAAGAGCGAGAGATGCAGTGCAAGAAAGGGAAATGACAGAAGAGGAAGAGAAGTGAAATCGAAGAGAGAGAGAGAGAGAGAAGAAAAAAGAAAAAAACAGAAGCAAAGAGATGGATTCTTTTGGTTGCGAGGAAAGCACGACACGCCTGTTTGCTTCCCGTCTTCGCCCCGCCTCGCCTCGCCTTCACCTCGCCCGGCGCCCGTGTGTCGAGAGCGAGCGATGGTGGTGCGTGGCTGATGCCGATGACGCTCTGACGTCGATCGTCGGACGCCTCAAAGTTGGACACGTCATCGTCTGACGGCTTTAATGCAATTTGTCCATTTGTTCTTATCCAACGTTTAAAATTTATTTTGGGGTTTAATTTCATTTTGTAAATTTTGCTATTAAATTTCCTCTTTAATTATACTAGTGGGTGCCCGTGGCCTTCGGCCACCTTGGTTCATGTTTTAGAAACTTTTAACTTTTTTATTTTTATTTTTATGTATTTTCTATTTTTATTATTGTTATATATATATTTTTTTATTTGGATGCAAGTTTGAAATTTGGAGAAAAAAGACACACCTCATTTTTTTTTTCAAGTAGGGCTTTTCTTATTTTTTTCCCTTTATTTGGTTTTTTCATTTTTGGAATTTAAAAAAAAAAATTTTTTATTGTATTTCTCTTTCCTTGTTTCATTTGTTTCCATTCCTTTTTTATAGTTGTTTATTTGTTTCATGTTTTTATTTTTTCTATTTTTATTTTCTCTATCTTCATTTTTTTTGTTTTCATGTATTTATTTATTTATTTTCTTTTTTCTTTTAAAAAAGATTATAATTTTTTAAATATGTTTTATAATGAAAATAATTTTTTAAAAAAAATTATATTTTTGTTTGATTAGATACAGGTCCCCCCTGCCATGCCCTCCCCCCTCCCTACCCTGCCCCGCCCGGTCCTTCCCCACCCGTGCCCCCCCCCCCCCGGCCCGTGCTGCCCCCCCTGCTGGCCCCCGCCACCCGTGCTGCCTGCCCCCTGCTAGCCCCCCCCCACCCCGTGCTTCACCGGGCTCTCCCTTCCCCCACCCCCCAAAACATTCCACAGGGAACGGGAGCCAATGGGATTACGCTAGAGAAATAATGAAAGTGAAATGACGTCAGAGAAAAAGAAATAAATAAAAAATAAATAAAAGACGGACATACACACTTGTAATTATATAATAGATTCCGTTTTATTATGCTTTTTTTATTATAAAAATTATTAAATTCCTCTTTATTATTATTATTATTATTATGTTCAGTAGTTTGTTATTATGAAATGTTGGTTTATTTTTTAGAGGTCTTTCCTTAGTTATTTATATTGTTTTGAATTTCCTCTTTTTAAAAAAATTTAAAAAAAAAACTTCTTCACCTTTCCCATCAATCCACCCCAAAAAAGAGGAGGAAAAATTAGGGTTTCATTCTAGCTCTTCAAAGCAAGTGTGGGAGTTGTTGGGTGGGGGTTGTTAGGTTTGAACTTTGAACACAATTTTTTGGTTTGTTTTGGAAATGTCGTTGTTAGGTATGCTTTTGTCAAAGTTGTAAAACTATTTTCAATTGATTAGACTTGTGTCTTTGTCAATCTGAATGAAGGCTTTTTTTTAAGAAACATGATTTTGCTCTTATCTTTGTCTTAGTAGTGCACGTTTTTGCAAATGTTTGTTATCTTATCTTTTTGTTGAAGTGCAAAGTGATGTTTCCACCTTTTACTAAAGGTGTTGCTTGTTCTCAAAGGAAGGTTGGGTAGGTTCAAGTTGAAATGCAATTGTGTTGGGGGAGGAGTAAAATAGTTAACCCTTAACCAATTTGCACTCTGTTTAATTTTTTTCAAAATTTGACACACAATTGATGGAGAGATAATTTTAATTAGTAAAAAATAAGCACTTCATTTCAAATAAAACCCATTTCTTTATTATTCCTTTCAATAATTGTTTTGGTTTGTCCATGCATACTATTCATGTACAATGTTAGTCTTCGGTTTTTAGGGTTTTAGGGTTTGATTGATATTTATAAATGATTGATAAAACAATGTGCCACCAATTGTTGCACTATTATTATTACAATACTAAATTTCATGCCATGATCTTCTATTTGGCTTTTTTTTTTTACTCAATTCAAACTGAATAAATGGGATGAAAATGTTTTGGTCATGCAATAGTCAAAATATAAGAGTTTATTGTGGGATGATATTTTATTTGCTTTAAGAATGATTTTGATGGTAGCATGATCTAATTTAGTGTATTCATAAGGTTTTATATGATGTCGAAGGAGTCTTTCCATAAACTTTGAATTTGTTGGAAATTGTTTTGTCTTTTTATAATAATATATGACTAAATTTGTTTGGAGAATGACATTATTAGGCGTGGATTTTCTATCATTTGGGTGCAATATGGCTTGATCTAAGTATTCACTTCCATTTCAAGTTTTTGTTACATGTGTAATAGTGAAAGTTATGAGCATTATGGTATTGTGCAACAATGAGCTTGTTTTTTTGGTAAAGTTTGGAATCAATTAATGATGCAAGCATTGAAAAATAAATCAATGGATTATGTGTTCTCAAATGAGGAAATATGAACAAATCAACTAGGTTTCAAGTCAAGGTAAATGGATCCAATAATTCCTACATGACATAATGGTGTATGATAAAGTTTAGATGAAAGGCCAAGTTGAAATATGTGTTTATGTAAAAGAAACTTGAGTTGTTTGGGATACAGTAGTTGGATTAGAGATTATTAAGTTCAAATTAATTTTAGAAACTATGTCAATGGGCCATATGAGGTTTTATTGTTATTTCATAGCTTATTTTTATTTTAAGGAAGTTGTGCCATTGAAAACATATGTTTTGTAGTTTAATAATTAGAATGGGCCAAATCATACATGAACACTAGCTACTTCTCATTGATAATTGGTAGATTTTGTAAAAATATTTAATTATTAAAAAAAAAGGTTTGGCAATGCTAAGTTGAATATTTCAAAATTTTGAAATTAGATATAAGAATGCAATGTCCATTATTGTTATAAAGAGTCATAAAAGCTCACTTAATTGAGTCTTTATAAAGGGTGCATAGATTAATCAAAGCGATCTAACCAAATATGGTTGGTCATTTAGAAAAAATATTTTTAAAATCACAATTTACATGTCAATATAAAAATGGTTCAATTGTTGCATTATATTATTATGTAAAGGTGTATATATATTTCAAGAATTCATGAATATGTTATTGAAAAGAAATTGAGTGCTTTCAAAAAGTCAAAATGTTAAACATTGAAAGCTTCTGTTAAGTAGAAGTACATTTAGGTCCCCAAAAATTGTAGCAAAAAAACATTGTTTTGTAATATATGAATATTTTTAAAGTGTATTTTCACATACAGAATTATTTTTATGAATTTCAAGTATATTTGATTAGCTAGTGGAACATGGGCTAACCATTTTTTGGGGGAGATAAAATAAATTATGAAAATATTAAAATCTATGTGTATATTCATCATAAAATTATATATGTCAAAAAATATAAAGAAAAGAGAAATATATTTTTAAAATGGGGTTATAAGTCGTATTTTTACATGAAACTTTGGAAGGTGATTGATTTTAATACAAACTACCAAATTCCATTGATATTAACAAGTTTTTCAAATTTACCTAATGTATCTCACTCATTAAATGTGTAAGTTTGGTCCATAAAACACCAAAGTTTTTTCTTTTAAAAAGAGAAAATCATTCTGAACAAAAAGAATACCACATATATGAAAAGAACCTTTTTTTCCATTTGATTTTTTTTTTTATGAATTAATTTGTTTCATGTTAAATTTGTGATGACCTTAATAGATTTTACAATAGTTAAATTATTATTTTATTTATTTATTTTTTGATAAATTTGTTAGGAATTTTACTTAAGCTATGTGTTCAGATTCTTATTACCATAGGTAAATTAGGGTAAATTACCTTGGAACTAGTTCTAGTGGGTAAAAGCATGGAAAATTAGATTGTAAATGTTCTTTGCAATATAAATGAAAAGTAATTAGGGAAGTATGCTTTGATATATTGAACTTCAAAATATGAACATTTTTTTCAATTTTGTTAAAACTTTGAATAAATTATACATGTTTAAAATAGGTTTAAGTAGATTCAGCGGAATTCAAGCAAAGGTCACGGTGTGCTTTATAGCCTTTATGTAAATTATAAGTACATGAAATATTACATTTTGTAATTTTGGCCCTAAAATGTATTTGTGATTTTTCACCTTTTTCATCTTTTAGTAAATATAGATTTAGCTTGTAGGGTAAAAATAGGTTTGAAAAAAATATTTACCAGTCAATTTCAAACCTACTTGTTACCTACTTTTATTATATTAAAGTTCTTCAAATTTCTATTCAACTTACCAAAAACCCAATGTAGGTGTAGATGTTTTCAAAATGAAAGATAAAAAACTTTTCAATCTATTTTTTTGTGTTTTTGTAGAAAACTATCATATTTTTAAATGGGATTTTAGGTGAACATACTTTTTGATCTAATTAACCATGCTTTCAACCTAATGTGAACATGGTTTCAAATATTTCATGTTTGGGACATAATCCCAAATTTTGTGATTTCAAATCACTTGTGGTGATTTAAAATTTGAAAGCACAATGTGTTTCATTGGCTTTATAGTTTTTCTATGTTATGAAGTCTTCATTTGCACATGATTTTGTTTGATTTTCATCTTGTGTTTTGGGCTTGGATCCCTATATAGTTAGGGATGAACTTATTTTGGTTTGAATGGTAAGCAATATGTTAAGATGGTATTATGTTGTTTGGTTTGTGTGTGTTGGTAGTGAAGGTTGTAGGCATTAATTGACATAAGAACACACAACAATAAATTTACTACTCAAAGTGCTAAATTTTCAAGCTACACAATGTTAAAAGTCTTGGAAACTTAAGGGTTATCAACTTTGGTGACCTAGTTCATGTCCTTCATTGCTTTTTCACTATCTTAATTGTACATGTTACTCTTGCCAATAATATGGTCTTGAAGTTTGGTGGAACATGGCATATTGTGAGTGTAAATTTCAAAATTTAACATTTAGGGTTTATTTGTGAAAACACATTTGATCAAACATCAATGTTTAAAGGTTTCACCCATTACTAACAACAAAAATCCTCCATACATTTTCATGTCCAATCCATTGCATTTTAAAATATGTACTAATGATTCACTTAAATGTGAAAAATAAGAATCAAATAACACAAATGCAAATATAAACAAGAGTTTTAAATGTAATTAATGGATGCTATGTATTAACACTATATTAAAAATTGTTGTTTGTACAACCAATTTTTTTTACTTACACAACTAGTTTTTGGCTTATGTAATTACTTGTTAGTTATGTAACTAAAAAGCTAGTTGCAAAAGACAAGATTTTTTAAAATGAAAATGAATGAAAAATTATTGACATCTTCATTCATGCCACCTAGTTACCATAGGAAGTAGGAGTCAATCCACATTGTTTAAGGAAAAAAGGTTCAAACATTCAAAACGATAACCAAATTCATTGAAAATGTTAAGATTTTGATTGAAAATTTGATGATGTTCATTTAAAATGTTAAGATGGTTTGTTTGATTTAATGATGTTCATTTTAAATGTCAAATTGGATTTTCAATGACATTCTAACTTGACATCATGTATGGTTCTTAAATTAGTTAAGTTTACTCATGTCCTTCAATCTAAAAAATGAAGTACACATGAATGAAGATTTGGATGCATTTGATGAATTTCATGGAAGTTGTGTTTGTCCTACATTTTGGAGGTTGTTAACATGAAAGTTTGTAAGCATCCAATAGCCATCATAGTTGTGAAATAATCCAAAATAAAAGTTATGATATTAGGTTTTGAACAATAATAAAAACATCCAAAGCCTGGTTTTTATAATATGCATTTACATTGTCTAGATATTTCACCCTAAATATCATCTCCACCCCATAACAAAACACCTTTTTTTATTAAATCTTACAATAAGATAATGCAAATTTTGTTGCTTTCCAATAAAAATAGCCCAAAATGTCATGGTCATTTTAACATCTTTAAACAAATTTTCTTGTTGTGAATTTGATGAATGGTAATTATTGGTCCAAATGTAAAAACATAAATGGTCTTTCATTGTTTGAAGTGAATTTTTTATGTTTGTGGGTGGGGACACTAAACAAATTAAACTCAAACATATTTTAATGTAAAAATGTAGTTTATTGTCCTAGGGTCAAAATGTGTCACAACTTAAGCCTTGGGCTTGTAACCAAAGTTAAGACTTAAGGCATGAAAGGGGAAAAACATTGGAAAAATGTATAGGGAATTAAACACACTCTTACGAGTGGGTTCATGTTCACCATTTTGAAATTTGAAGTTCATGTTTTGGTCAATGGTTGATAGTCAAACAATCAAATTAGTAGTTAATTCCTTGTTAATGAAATCTAAGAAATAAGATTAAGTGATGTTTGAAGTGAATATGCAATATGGTGTTGGAAAAGTCTTTTCAAAGGTTACAACCTTGTAGTAGGAATTATGAACACACAAAAGTGAAGGATTCTTAATTTTAGCAAAATTAAAAAAATTCGAAGATTACCAATTTGGAATCCTAATTTTTTTGTCATTTTGAAGCAATCCTTACATCAATCACAAATTATATCATAGGGAGGAAAGTGGTAAAGTCCTTCTTAAGTTTGAATTGTGATCTATTTTGAGAATTTGGTTGCACATGGTTCAACTTTACACCATTTTGATTCCAATTTGTATTGACCACCATTTTCCTTGGTTCAAGTGCAAGGGTGCAAACATAATAACACAAGCCACACCTACCCCTTTGGGATTGCTTTTTGGACTGTTTTCTTCTTGGAATATTTCATATAAAGTTTCAAAAATAATCTTTAAAAATCTGATTATTATTTTTATAGTATTTTGATAAGCCTTGCATAAAAAATTTGTCATTTAGAAAAAAATTGAAATTATTAAACATGTCCTTTTACTACTTAAAAACATTGTTTATAATGTATTATTAATGTTTTTTCATTTTTAATATTCATTTGATAATTTCAAATTTATTCACAAGTTCCCATGATATATTATGAATGTTATCATATCAATAAATCTTATATTTTTAACACAAAATTAAATTACATTTTCAATAACATGGAACATCAAGCACTAGTTACACTTATTGTGCTACATGTTACGATGACTACATTTGCAAATGAATTTCATTTTGAACTCATGCTTGTGAATTTGTCATAATCCCATGTTGGAATTCCCATGCCTTTTTTATTTATGAGAGTTAAAAAGTGTACCTTAGATTTGCATTATGCTACAAAATTGGGAAATGTGAATTGGTTTTTCACCTTCAATATCACTTAACAAACTTAAAGGTGTGTTGAAATGATTTTTGATGAAATATTACATTAACAAAAAACTAATTTTTTTATATTCATCCCCTTGTGTGAGCAATGTAAGGATTAATGTATTTTTAAAATTAAAAAAAATTAAACCCAAAATGAAGAACATTAAAAAAGCTATGTAATTTTAGTATTATTATAATACAATGAAATAAAGTAATGTTTTTTCTTCCAACTACCAATGTGTAACATAGGAGTTAATAATGCATAAGTGGGTGTTTGAAGAGAAGAAATGTTAAGAATTTGTAAGTCAATATAATGTAAAAATATGTGTAGAAAAATTCAATTTCATCAAACATGTTATATTTAAGTTAGTGGAAGGGGCAAGGACCCAAAGAATTATATGTTTATATGCAACCTCAATTAGTAACCATCCCCATAAAAGCTTTTTAAGGTGATGAAAATTCCAAGGTAATTCACATTTTTAATCTTTGGTTTCTTGAAAAATTAATTTCAAATTTCCTTATGTATATTAGATTAAATGTTTTTGGGCTATATTTTGATGAGAAGTTGAAGTTTGTGTCCAATTTTTATGAAAGTAAAATTATGATAAATCCTTGTGGACTCTTCATTTCAAAATGTTTCAAAGCTTGCATAATTTGCCAAATACATTTTTCATATGAAATTGATATTGATGTCTTGAGGTCCTATTGAACCTTTCTTTCAATTTTTTTCAAGAAGTCGTTTATTTATTGCTTAAATGGTTATCATCCATAGGAAGATGTAGGAAAAATGTGGATCATCCTAGATTTATCCAAATCATGTTATAAACTAGATATGATGTAAAAATCAACTTTCTAATTTTATGGTTGGAACGAAAAATCAAATATAAGAATCTAACAAATTTTTATTTGTTGAATTTTAATTTTGTTGATAAAGGCTAATTTCCCTTATTCCATTAGATTAATGTGCTATCATGGTACTCATGGTAATTATGTAATCATTATCTATTCCCATTTGATGCATTACCATTTACGACATTAAAAAAAAAATATATATATATATATGTAAATTTAGTGTAAACTTTACCTTACTAAGGTGGTTATTCATTATGATCACCACATATCATTAACCCTTGGTCGTAGATTCATCACCATTCTTGTAGAAAGGACATTTATAAAACTAAATGAACTTTATGGATAATGAGCTAGATTAAACAAACTGGTCCCAAATCAAAAGGGTTGTTATATTATACATATATATAAAGAATTTTCCACACTATACACATAAGTATGACAATGTACCATTAGGATGGCACTCATCAAGATAAATACCTAATGGACACAATGGTATTCAAAAGTAATAACAAATTGTAATAGCAACAATTATAAGTTGAAATATAAAAATACATGGATTCACAATTGTGGGGATTTGAGATTTGTCATTTATAATTGTCACATTTAACTTTTTGAGTTCCACCTTTTATTCAATCTATTGAGTCATTTTAATATGTAATACCACATCAAAACAATGTTATTATTTTTTCAATTTTGTGATGTAGTTGAAGTGGTGATCATCCACAAGCAAATTCAACCAAATTTGGTTATTAAAAATATGAAAGGAAAACATAAAACATCCTTATATTTTTCTAATACCTACTAAAAATTTATTACATACTTGGAATTGTTTTTAAAAAATTCATTGAATTTGTGACACAAAATTTACAAAATTTCACACCATTGTGAAATTTTGCACCAAAAAAATGGTTACATCCAAGGCCATTAAAAGTTCATGAAATATTCACATCAAATGCTTTAATTTTCTCTATTAGTTGAATAGTTGATACATTTAATGCAAAAAGAATAAATCCATTAAATGAATCATAAAATTCACATTTATTCAATTTTGTAAATTGATTGCATACATTGAGTTTGAAACAAGTTTATCATCCTCAGTTCATCATTCAAAGAGTTAAGATTGAGACATCCAAGTTTGTGGTATGTGCAAATATGTGCAAACCATGTAATTGGATCATATACCATGTGAACAAGAATATGATTTGACATATTAAGTTGACGTTGTATGTTCATTAACTAGTGGATGTGAAAAATGGTGACAAGCTTTCATGTTTGCACAAATTATTTCAAGATGTTCATTCACACTTGTAACAAGCATGTGTAGTAAGTTAGAATAAGATTTTGTATGTGACATTCATAGTCTATTCATTGCATATCATCCAAGCGCCAATGAACAATTCTTATAAGTCCTCATGGTTGGCATGCATGGGCATGTTAATAGATAGTAAAACTAGTATTAATGTGTATGCCCATTTTGTTTGTAGCAAATAGGATTTACACACAAGTAATATGCTAGGTAAATGATATTGTATAGAACCATAGAAGAGATGAAAATTAGTGAATAAGCTAATTTAACTTTAAAACAGCAAATTAATCTAAACCACCATGGTTACAAAAGGGACAATCTCTCCCAAGTATAAAATGGGACATCCAAAGTTCAAGAAATTGGAAACAACATGCGGAACATATGGAAGTTGAAGGGAACAAATTGAGAATTTAACTCAATATAGTATGGTAGCAAATATCTTACAATTACTTATGTCTGTCATATGTGGCTGTATGCGTGCTACATGCACCCATACATTCAATTTCAATTGGCAAGACAAAAGCTAGTGTGAAATCACAAAAAACCAATACTTGTAGCTATCTCAAACCTTTGTACACAACATTGCTTTTTTCAGTGTAATTTATTATTGTGTTTTGGGCCAAAAATTTGTCAAAAGGCGACAGAGTTTTCTGAAAACTTGGGAAAAATCTGTCATAAATTCGCCAAATTGCGACAAGAAACTGTTTATTTAGGGAGGGTGTCACCAAATTCATGGCTACTGGCTACACATTTAAATCAGTTCTATTGAAAAAGAGTCGCCAATTCAGTCGAAATCTGCCTAAGGATGCTCACCACTCTGGCTCCATCAAGTAAAAAGAAACACTTGATCAGTATATTAAGTTTATTATACAATGACTCACAACTATGTTTTAAAACAAGCAGTCCAGAGTAAAGAGTCCTTTACCCTATTTTATGTAAAAATGGTCTCGCTTAGTGGCTTAGTGGACAGATGGGAAGCCTGTCCGTGGGGGGATGTCAATTGTCCCTGCAATGACATGAATTTCCAACCACCCATGTCAACAACTTAAGCAAATTGATACCAAAGATCCCCATAGAGATTATAAGGCTGTAAAGAAATCCCAATTCATTACAGTTAGATCGGAAAAGACTGATATAATTAGCTTAAATTCAGTCAGGAGCACTAATTGTGATGAGTTGCATTGAAGAGAAACCCATCAAAAAGTTTGGCTGGAGGCAGATGCAACCTGCATTGTGTGGGGATTCTAAAATGAACTCATCAGAGCTCAATCACTCAGTGGTTTTATGATATACGAAAAACCCTAAACCCTAAAACCTAAATTATGAGGTTTCCAAACCAGCCCGTCTATAAGTTGATTTTTCTTTGAGGAATTCCTAGATAGTTCTAGACAAACCTGGGGACAAGCTCTGTTCTGAACCCCCTACAATTTCTCTCTATTTTCAAATGGTTAACCCTAGCGCAATTGGGGTGTTGTTCACATTATTTCTCCCAGCTTGGTTGTGGTTGAAGGTGAAGTTAGACTAGTTTGGAGTATACCAGTTGCTATAATCAGGGGAGCAGTTCAAGCCACCATCTGGTTCAATATGCCTCCCATTCAAAAAGGCTGTAGCCACAACTCGATTAACAGCTTGAGATGGGTGGATGCCATCCCAGCTCCCATAGGCTGTAGGGTTTGGGCATGAAGAGTTTGCTGCCACCACCATACCTTCGACCGTCCCCATGTGCCCACAAGTTACAACTTTGTTGTAGTTATAGACTCCCCCATGTCCACAACATGCACTCAATGGGTGCAGAATTCCTAATCAAGATGTTGGGGGGACAACACACAAAACTTTGGTTACTAATTGTGCAAAGTTTGGCATCATTTCAATAAGTTAGAGCGAGCAAGGGGGGAGGGGTCATTGCATAGTGCTTACCATAGTGGGTTGAATTCTTCAGAATGTCATAGAAAGCCGCATTTAGGTTGCCATAATACAGATTTGCATCAGGGTAAGTGGTTCGCAATGCAGCAATGCTTGACCTAAGAAATGAGTTGTGCCACTCAATTGGTTGGTTGTACTTTTTTAGGCAACCATACTCATCATACTCAAGTGATGAATTGCCAGGGTGCAGGGTAAGCAAAGCAGGTAGGCATCCAAGAGGTGGCAGATTCACAACCAGAATATCTCTACCTCCAAAATCATAAATTCTCTGCAATATGCAACAATGCAGTCAAGCTTATCAGTTTTTGAAATAGCAAATTTACACCCAACAAAGTTCATGATACTCCTTTTTGGATACAGTGTACATCCTTTGTGACTAGAACATTTGATATCTTCACAACATAGGTACTCAAAATGAAACATGTGATGCTAATCTAGAAATGGTTCAATCAAGATCACAATTATGTACTTGGTATACCTACCAAAAACAAAATGATAGATTCGTCATAATTATAGCATATCTTAATTTAGAGCTTCTGCCCATCAGGAGCCAACTTAGGTTTTAAATGATATCAAATGTAGTGTACCTGCACTGCAGCTACAATTGCTTGGACCACCGAAGGGACATTAGCAGAAGCTTGTTGAGATGTGAGGGAATCGTCATAGAAGCCGCTCATGTAGTCTTGGAATCCAGAGTAAACCACGTACAGTGACGAATTGAGTGCATCCAGTGATGGCAATGACTGATTTACCCCTGCAAAATATAACCAAAAAGAAAACGATCCCCCTTGAAGTTTCTCCTCATCAGTTCTAGGTGGTGCAGAAACTCATGCTCGCTTAGAATACCTGCAGGTCTACAAGTGAAGTGTATATTCTGGTCTTTATAACATACTACTCTTAAGAGATCAGGAACAAATGTGGAAGAAGAAACACTCAAATATCTGCATGTTACCTACATCTCATGAGTTTATATTTAATCATTCTTCTAAGTACAGCTTAATGTATAAGTGATATCAATCGCATAAAGATGTAACAGAATCACAAGTATATTTTAGTTTCGTGCATTAAAATATTATTATCAGTGTTCATTTATTATGATCTTAGAGCAGTGCCAAGTACAGACATGAAATCTTGGTCGGCTGGAATAGAATTGCAAGTAGTAGAAGACATGTACTTGTTTGGGTGTAATAGAATTGGAGTCGGACTTTGTAGCGCCTGAGCCACTGGATCTGAAAGTTGAGAGAAAAAGGCGTGCTGAACTTGGCAGTAGCATCCCATGTGCTCACATTACGAGCAGTCGATCCGGAAGTTGCGAAATTGACACCGTACGTGAAATCTCCCGCGAACGCCCTCAAGTAGGCGTAGATCGGTCTCCTCCTCACCCCAAATGCTGCCAAGTACCCACATGCAACGCCCGTTCATCAATTTAGTTGTAGTTGAAGATATGGATGCACTCATGCAGACCATTACACAAATTTCCCTAGTAAACCCTAAACCCTAAAACCCATGTGGGTTTTTCTTTCTTACCCAGAAAGTCGATGAGGAGGCGGCCATCGCAGTAGCGATCGGCGGCATGTTGCGGGAACAAGATGCCGTTGGGATCGGATTCCGATGAGATGAACTCGTCGGGGAATCCAGCGATTCCGTTTCCAGTGTCGGTCATTGAGTCGCCAAATGCGTACACAGACGGATAGCTACAATTAGGAAGCGTTGCAATAATGTTGCTATTATCATCGTCGCTGCTGCAGCGCGCAAACCCGAACATGCTCATCATCTGCATCAGCAGCACCTGGTGAGCCACTACTACTGAGAAAACCAAAATACCTCTCCTCAATACAATATTCCCATGAGCTGCTATATTATCACTCTTCATGGCTGAATATGATCAATCCTGTACTCGATGCAGATCACCGGCGGTCGCTAAGTTTAGTATTGTATTGCATCGAAACTCGATTCTGCAATCGATACGGCTAGTAGCTACACGCCTCACTACTCTTGGAAAATCTGTATCCAAAGAACTAAATCCTGTCGACGACGACGACGACGACGACGACGTTAATCTCACACTTCACGGACTCTGTGGACCTGCTGCAGCTCTGATTATATAGGGATTTAAACCCTCTGCAGCAACTTCTAATCAATTGAGTCTGGCTTGTAGATTCAATTTCCATGCAAATTCGATACAGTCTACGTGATCCTGTAACAGATCTTTTAAACAATAGAAAACATATTATCACTAGTGTTGATCGATATTCTGCTGCTGCAGATCTCTCTAATATGTTCTCTTGTATGAAAAATATCTCAATCTCGCTCTGGTGCTGCAGCCCTATGAACCAAAAAAACAACCACGTGCTAACAAAACAATGTTGCAGAAAAGCATAATTAGTACATAGCTATAGCTACTGGAGATTCTGAAAATGGGTTTTAGAAACTGCAAGCTGCTTGTGGGCAATATTCAGCTCACAGTTTCCCATCACATTTTTATAGATCTAAGGATAACAGCTGCAGCTACAGGCGTACAAATTGCTGGCATCTGCATGGGACCCATACATAATTACTTGATGTCAAAATTAATTATCTTTGGTGGAAAAGAGCTTCCATTTCTTCACGAGCTGGGGGCACGGAAGCTAATTCAATAATCATGATTGTGACAGCAATCTTTGTAGTACTCTTGCTGGTTCCATTTTGCCTACCCAGAAAAGTTGATGAGGATCAGTTGATCTGCAGGACTAGGAATTGGAGACTTTAGATCAAAAGCGGGTGCGTAGTCTAATCTAGTAGTACTAGTGGCAGGATCAACGAGTACGAGCTGGATCAACTTTCTTCATGGCAGAATATGGCCGGAAGATGTGGATGATGCAATAATAGATATGTGATGGATCATTACAAAGCAGCTGCTGTACACACAACCCAACCAACACAAATAATTTTGCCCACACCCACTACTGATCTCGCTGCTGCTGCTGCTGCTGCTGATCATGATCATCATCATCATCTGGAAATCGTGAAACAACGTCCCACACACCAAATTCGTTCAATTCTGATCAACCACAAGTACAACATCCTCCCGACCTGCAGGCATCAATTATGCAACTGGGACTTTTTCTTTCCAAAATTCACTGCATTAGGTAGTACTCTTGTCGTGGATCACTTCAACGTTTCAAAGACACCACACCTTCCACCGCCCCCACCACTCCCTCCCTCCACACCCCCCCCCAAAACAACAACAACAACAACAACAATAGTAATTAGGGTATTGATTTAATGATTTGTTGTATTAAAAAACAAATTAATTTGATTTATTGAGCCATGCCTTTAGGTAAGTAGTAATTAAGCACTAGCCTTGAACATGGGTCTTAAATAGTATAAGTAGCTTGGACTTTGAAGGTGAGAAATGGGTTTAAATCTTCTAGCATACTTCTTATATGACATTTAATCAACTTAAAAGAGTTCATACTTTGGACATAATGCTCTATAAGTAATTAGGGGAGGCAAATGATTTGATATTCCGTCCCATATCTATTCAATAGATATGTTTCTCATTTTATGTTTGTTTTAGTGCAAACTTGGTTGAATTCCATTTTTAAACTTATGTTTAGGAACATATATATAAAGTAGATTATGAGCTAATCTGAGATTCAATTATGTTGAAAACTAAGTCAATTTGGCTTGAAAACTTGAAGTTCTAAGAGATCATTATTTAAGCAAAATTTTGGTCTGAGGAGTACACTATTTGTGTGCATGATCCATTCAATTGACATCTATGTATTGGATATCGAACCTTGTGCACATTGGTGGAATGTATCCTTCAAGTGGGGCCTGAAAGCATTCACTTCAATTTGTTGCTTACCAATCCACTAGTCACCATCTTTTTGTGGGCTAGGTACTACAAAAGCCCTGCTCATTGAGGGCCCACAAAATGGACCAAAAAGGATGGCAATTAGCCAAATTTTTGTTTGACCCTCAAACCAAATCAATTGTTTGTTTCCTAGATTTAAGATGCTTAATCTATCGTTGCATGGGGCACATATTTTTCCCTTAATTGTTAAAAGAGACAGAGAAAACTACAAACTATATTCAAACAAATATTGTGTAACTATATGGTGTTAGAAGAAAAAAACCTTTGAAAAGACATAGATTCAAAAGGACACCTTTTTATGCCTCTTTATTTAGGAATTGAATAAACATATTTCAATTTTGAATTGTTTAAAAGACAACTTATGGAATATAAAGTTGTCCTACCTAAATCAATTTCAATAAATCATCATCACTAGAATTAGAATTATTTAAAGAAAAGCCTAAACCCAACTTTAGAACCTTGTGTTTTTGGTAGAATACATGTTGAAATGCAAGAAATGATGATTTTCTTTTGCAAAGTGGTTTTTCAAGTGTGAAATTCATTTTTTACATTCAAATTCAAAATCATCTAAGTTTGATGTTGAATTGTGATGGGGTCCATTCACAATTGAGATATCAAAAAGGAGTGTCTAACTGAAAATTGATTGCAAAGGACAACTTTGGATTTATGTTTATCTTACATTATTATAATTGTAATAAACTGTTGTATGTCAATAAATAAAATGATGTCTTGTTAAATTAATAAAAATATTTAAAAATAATTTGTATACTATGTTAATGTCCTAAAAGAATCAAGTGTCTAAAGTACATTTTTTTTAAATCAAAAGGAAAACATAAAATCATACAATTGATTTCAATTTTTTTGTCCCCTTCTATGTAAGTACATGTTCATTGGATTACAAGGCAAAGGATTCATTTTTAAACCATTTGATAAAAAATTATATTCAATGGGTTCGAAATGTCTAGCTTTAGATGTAGGTCACATGTGAAGGAAATAAACATGCCAAAAAACATGTTTGGTTGTCCATTGAAACTCATTTTTAGGATTTTCTAGGATTTTTTGTATTTCTAGCATTAAACAAAAATATTCATTAACACATGAATTGTCTTATATTGAATTATTCAATTTTTTTTCACTTTATGCAAATCAAGAAGTTGTCATTTTTACCAATTGTTGGAGGCTTTTGAAACAACTAGCAAAGTTTTCATTTTATTTTTTTCATTTGTTGTGGTTGTTAAAGATTTTTAGAATAATTTGACTTGAATATTTTATTATGTTTAAGTATCTTCACATTTTGGATCTAAATGCATTACTAAATGCAAGTTTTTCGAAATGATGTGTTTTACATATAATAAACCATTGAATTTTTGTCACTATTATTCTTGTTTTGCAAAAAATAACTTAAGTATTTTTGTTTTTGTTCATGGTTTCAACATTTGATCTACAAGTTAAAACACATTCAAAGGAGTCAGCCAAGTGAATGAACACTTTTTGTGTGTTTGAAAAATCACAAATGAAACATAATAGTTTAGATTGTCATAATTTTTTTGCAATAGTTTCCATTAATTGCAAATTTTACATGCTCAAAACTTGACATAAATTTTATTTTATTTACATGTTGAAAGCATTCAAATCTTGAGAGTGGATAGTCCTTGTGTTTTTCAAATGTGTTTTTTTTCTACCAAATGACACCATTCCTTCTAAAATTTGGAAAGGATTTTAACATTGGTGATTAGAAGGGCAAAAAGAGTTAAATTGCTGAAAATTGTTTTTATGATTAATTTAAACACATTTGATTCAAATGTGTTTTTGACCTCGAAATTATGGATTTTGAGAATGTGTTTTTAATAAAGGTTGTTCATGTTTATGTGAAAGAAGGCATGAATGCATAATATACATGATATAATTAAATTTGTAATCAAAATGTATTTATATCTAAAATGTAGTGTTAAAGGGGTACTCCAAATACAAATTTTAATGTTATAAATCAACACAAAAATGATGTGTGCCATATGTAGTCTTTGGAAAAAGACTTTTACCTTGGTGCCCTTAGCTCCTTTGATAGTGTTTCAAACTCAAGGGTATAAAACAAAAACTAGATTCATTTTATGCCCAAAATTGACCATGTAACTTGAATGTAAATCCCATTATGTGACCCCTTTGTTCATGAAATCATGAACTAAAAACATATAACCTTGAGTAAACCAAATTTGTTGTGGTGCAACTTGAATACTAGTATTAATATATACGTTAATAGTATCAAAAAAATACCAATTGGATATGAATTTTTTTTTATATACCCAAGTGATATTCAAACTAAGCTGTGTATGTCATTGGGGTTTAAAGCTTTCATAACATACTAGCCTATTAAGGTATTGGATTTTATGATATTGTATACAATATAATTAGTACTCATCCTTAAAAGGTCTTGGAACTAAGTATGAATATGAAGTTAGACATTTTTGTGATTTTGTTTTGCACTTTGTGCTCTTATAATGATCCAAAACAATTATGATTACATTGGATTGTGGCAATTTTTCAACTTCAACTTGCAAATTTCTAAGTTAATTGAAGGTGGTAAATATTTTATGATATGTTGTTTGTTTTGTAATGGATTTTGACTTTTTCAAGTTCTTTTTTTCTAAAATACAATATTTTTTTTCATAATTTAATGTGTGTAATGTGTAATGTGCACAACAAAAGATGATTGTAACCCAACATGAACCTTTATTTATGCTTTGAAATTGAACAAAGAGCAAATGTGATTTTTTTTTCTTTTTTTTTAATAATTTGGTGGTTGGTGAATTAGTGTTTGGTTCACCATCACAACTATGGTGGTAGGAAAATTAAATATTGGTGGGTATAGTTTTTTTTTTTTTTTCCTTACAAGTTTTGTTTTGGGTAGAAAACATGGTTTGCTAATTCACTTTTGACATTTTGAAACTTTAAATGTTAGATTACTTAAAATTATAAATATTATAACAATTATCAAACTATAAATATTATAATTGTACCCTATGAGTTTTATCATAAATATTGGTAAATTGCTAGGGTGCAATCATATTAATATGTACCAAAAGCACTCGTAACCACTACTTAATTTTTTGAACTTTGGATTGTATAAAATTATATATATATATATATATATATATTGTGAATAAATTATGTAAATATCATAAAGATTTGGAATCAATCTAATGATTGAAAAATACATATAAGGATTTTAAACCTTTTATAACCACTTCTTAAAAGTAGTTTAAAAATAGTTTGACATGAAAATCACAATTTGAAAACATTTTTAATGACATATTTTTGGATATTTTAATATAATAATATTAGGAATTTTATTTTTTAAATAATGTTCTTTTGAAAGAAACATTTAAAAGATTTTAAAAATATTTTAAAAATAAAGTAGTGGTCTAAAAGGGCACGTGGTTGCTAATAACATGGTTGGACCCACTACCTCTTAAATATAATTTGGCATATGATTGGTCCAAATATTGATGTGGGGGTACATTCACATTAACAAGAACCACAATGATTGTAATTACCATTTCTTGGTTTATCATATTTTAAAACAATATTTTAAGTTAGTATTGATATTATTGAATTTGTTTATATTATGACAATATTCATAATATACCACGGAAACATGTTAGTAAATTTGGAATGTATCTAATGAAATAAAAAAATATGCAAAGTTCTTTTAAGATATTGTAATGAAAAAACACTTATTTAATGATTTGGAAATATTTGAAAATGAAAATGATATGTTGTCATTACACCAAAAGGCAACATCCATGATTCCATACAATACTAAAAACCTTAGTCACATATACCTTAATAAATAAATGAATATGTAGTCAATTTAAATTTTTTGTTTTTATATGCCCTCTACTTGCAACCATGACTATAATTGTTTATGCCATGACAATAATCATTTTCATATGATTATAATCACATGGGTGGATGATCATGATTTCAAAAGATCATGTGATCATGGTTGTCAAATTTTATATTATTAAATTGAATAATAGTTATGAAAGACGCATCCAATGATTTATAAAATGTAAATTACAATTTTTAAAATTTATATATTGTTGCATGGCAACCAATGGAAACCTAGTCAAAGGTTTGAAGCCTAAAAATTTAGGCTAGGCAACCTAACCTATCTTAGGCCACTTAAACTAAAAAACAAACCTAAATTACTACTAGGCTAGATCAATTACTAGGCAAATAACCTAACTAATCCTAAGTTACAAGTGTGAAGACTTGAATTGGGCTTCATTTTGAGGGTTCAAGTCCTTAAGCATTCCATCATAACTTTTTATTTATAACATAATTAATCATCACAAAGTTATAAACAATAACATATTTCAACCTTGGTTAGCTTAAATTGCCACAGGCTACTTTAAGTTGACTTTGGTTACTTTAGGTAACCCATCAAATTTAGTTTAAGCTAACCTAAGCTAATTTAAGCTAAACATAGGCTAAAATTAAGTTCATCTTAAACTTAAACATATAGGTTAATTTTTTAATTAAATCTTGGATAAATTTAAAGTTTGAACACAAGTTAAATCTAAATTAAACCTAGAGACTAAACATAAAATATAAAAGCTAAACCTAAGTTAATCTTAAAAGATAGACTTAAAGGTTCATCATAGGCTAAACTTAAAAGGTAAACCTTAAAGCTAAACATAAAAACTAAACTTAAGCAAAACTTAAAGATTAAACCTAGGTTAAATGTAAAGGTTAAAGTTAGGTTAAACCTACAAACTAAACTTAAAGTGTACCTAAAAGTTAAGCTTAAATGTAGGCTAAACTTATAATCTAAATTCAAACTTACAAACTAAATGTAAGGTAAATCATAAAACTTGAAAGTTAACTTAAACCTAGGTTATTAAACCTAGAAGTTAAACTTAAAGGCTAAAATTAAGTTAAACGTAGGCTATATATCTATTGGTTAAACCTAGGTTAAATTGAAGTTAACCAAAACTAAACCTAAACAAAACCTAATGTGAATGTGTTTTAATATTGGATCCAAAAATTAAACAATTTAATGGCAAGATGTTGGATTTAATCTATTTTTGTGATTCATGTGCAAAATACACAACATGGGCATATTCATGGATAGGGTACCATTTTTTAAACACAAGGATTTCAATTTTGTTATGTACAATATAGAATTTACATGGAATCAATTTAAGTGTGAAATTTTGGATAATTCACATGGTGATGGTGATTTTTCACATGTGTATGTGCTTATGCATCAATATTTTTGTGAAAAATCAAAAATGCAAAAAATGAATACTTAAGTTTTTTATAAACAGACATGTTTTCTTACATGATTATTTTTTGGATGTCATGTGATTTGCACTTGAGGCCACAAATTTTAACTATAATGAATACAAACAATCAACCAAATGGCCAAAAACAATAGTCCTTTTGCTTGTAACTCTTTTTGAATGAATTAATATGTAATTTCCAAAATTCTCATACCATGTATGATCTAATCAAATTTATTGTATGAACATTGCTAAACATTAATGTAATCATTGTTTATCCATGAAATAAAATTAAAATCATTTGCATATTTAATGATATGTATATAATGTATTCAAAATAACATTTTATAAATAATGATTTATTATTATTATTAATCCAAAGTTCAAAAAATTAAGTAGTGGTTGCGATTATTAATGGTACATGTTAGAACATGACTACACCCAATAATCTTTGATCAATTTTTTTCCACTTGACTTAAAATCACGAAGTTTATATTTGAATTAAATATAAACCCAGATTATGTTATAATAATCACATGATGATTACGATGTTTGTAAGTTGTAAAATATTTTTCCATCAAGAAATAGATGCCTTAGGTGCTATTTTTATTTATCCATGAAATTGAAGTAGAGTTTTTTATTGGTAAAAACATGGTATATTGCTACCAAATGAGGTGATTTAAATAAGTTTTATAATTATTTGTTGTACATTAATTCAAATAAACAAACATGAAATAATTTGATATTCAAGATTGTATTGATTTTTTTTTGGAGGCCCTAAGTCAACTAAATATAATTTCTAAAAAAATTCAAAATAAATGTATTTAAAGTTATGATACTTTTAGTAGTTTTTATATATCCAAATTTGACTACAATTTACATTTGAATCACATGCAAATACCTTCCTTTTGATTATTTTACCATGAACGTTGTAACTAAAATGAAGACTCAAATTATTTAGAACGATTCAAAAGGACATTTATATTGTAGCCAATTTATTTCTAGATTTTTTATTAATTTAACATGACATCATTCTAATTTTAAACATACAATAATCCACTATAATTAAAAGGTAACAAATATTATAAAAATTCAAAAAAAAATTCAATTTTTTTTCACTAATTAAAGTTTTTGGGTCCCCTAATCATGAATGTGTTCATATTTTAAATCATTCACAACTTGTCGATGCACTATGCCAAAAACATGGAAAATATGACTACACCCATGATTGGGTTTGTAATTGTAAATGGCATCAAATATTATTTACATACATATTTATTAAAATTTAATCCAACCATTTGGTTGGTAGGTAGGCAGGTAGGCCTAAGTAGGTAGGTAAGTCGGATCCTATTTATTTTCTTAGACAAGCCCTTTTTCCTTGGCTCATCACAAGTAATTTTCCACTTTGAATATATTGTGTGTAGTCCAGTACTTTTTCACCTAGTTATATAGTTTCCAAAGGATATGAGATAAATATACAACATTATCTCACATCATCGTTTGTCACATACAAAAATACCCAACTTTGACCATTATTATCTTTTTCATACTTTGTCCAAATGGAAAAAAAAAAAATTCATTCTCTGAGATTTTTCCAAGATCTACACATCTTTAAGAGAAATGAAACAAAAATATCAAGTAATTTGACTGAAAATGCATTTGAATCTTCAATATTTCATACATTTGAACAAAAATGATATCTTGAAGATTTTCTTTTTTCTTTTTTTCATAAACAACTTGTAAATAAACATATTTAAAATCAACATGGTATTTTTGGTATGTATATATATGAATCTTACCTACCTACCTACCTACCTACCTATAAATAGGTAAGGTAAGTAATATGATAAATAGGTAGGGTTATGAGTAGGGTATGAATATATATATAATATTTTAAAATTCCAAGTTGTATGACCAAATATTTTGATAAATTACTAATTTAGATCAAATCTTATATTACCTGCTACCCATCACATGAAACATGAAAAACAATGCCATTTTGGGGCACATGGATTTCTTTTGAAATTCATTAAATATCATTAATAAGAATATGTTTCATTATTCAATGTCAAAAAATTCAAAAAAGATATTCATTTAAATAAACCTTTGAGCAAGAGTCTCAATTTAAATGTTTTAATTATATTCTAAGCATCAATTTTCTATTTGATTTTATGTTTCAAGAACTTTGGCAATTTGTTTTCCATTTTTTGGCAATTTTTATTTGATCATCTACAAGCTTATAATATGCTTATTAAGTACATATGTTTACCTTCTAGTTTTTTTCCCTTTTAATCGTTCTTAAATGTGTGGATTTAATTGACAAATGTTTTTCATAGAAAAGTTTTCAAACTTCTTGACATGTTGAATATGTTTTGTTAAATCTTGGTCAAACATGGTTTTGAAGTCAAATCATGTGCATTAATCTTGTAATTGTAAACATGACTAAAGACATGACTATATGATTGAAATTTAGTCATAATCACAAAAATGTCAAAACCATCAATGTCATTTTTTGGCATAGTGTTTTGTAAAATTTTAAATGTATTTTGCAAAATATTTCAAAATAAATAATCCAAAAGTGGCAAGGGGTGGCTCCTATTACTATGGATGCACCCATGTGAAAGCTTAAATATTTCAATGTGAATTGTGAAATGAACTATAAATGATTAAATTTTTTAAAATCGTGGCATTTTAAAAAAATTAATCAAATTATTTCGTATTGAAAAAATTTCTATGCATTTTATTCTTAATTAGATGTTGGTTTATTTCTGAATTTTTTTAAAAACATTATTATGACATTTTTTTGAGATCACATTTTTCATTCTATCTACATGACAAATGTAATGTCATAATTTCAAATTTTATTATGAGTCCATTCTTTTTTTAAAATTCATCCATATTTTTTAAATATGATTTCCATTAAAATATGGATCATTTAAATTTTGGTAATGTTAATGTTGAATATGGTTTTACATTTTAAATTTATTTACAATTTAGAATAACTACGATTATGAAATTCCAAACAATCTCTTGACTTTGTTTCATTGTTCTAAGGAAGAAGGAATATCCCTCTCAAACTTTGAGATTTGCATTGGAGATGAAGCAAGTGGTACAAGGTTCACTGAGCCATTGGGTGAATTGCAAAAATTTCAAGAAACCATAAGCAAAACATCTAAGTTGCTACAAACTATCAAAGGTCCCATCAAAAGCCTAGATGACATATGAGTAGCTAAAGAACTTTTGACATGGAATGTATGTGAACATATTTCCAAAGAACCAGTGTTTTTAATTTTCACACCATCACTCAAATGTAATGTGGGTTTTTTTTCTTTACACGACCATAATTATGAAATTGATGTACAAGTTGTGTACTTGATGAAATGCATCATTTAACAAATCCCCTACTCTATTGTTTCTAAGATTTCACAAAACATATAAAGTAAAACAAGGTCAAAAAAAGGTTAATGTAATGCAACCCTAACGATGGAAATACTTCCATGAAAAGACATTTGTTAAATGGACATCCAAAAGATTTTATCAAATAGAAGACTCAATCTAGATGTACTAAAGGTGGTGTCAATGGTGGCAAAAAAAAATCTAAAAAGTGGCATGTATTTTACACATCAACAATTACAGAATATTTTGATGGTCATCGAGATTATAAAAAAGGTGACCTTCTTCAATTGAAGTTCATTGGAAAATTTATCCTTTACATTGTGAATAGGTATGAAGTTTTCCCTTCTATTCAGTTGACATGGCTCCATTGACTTGTGATGCACTAAAACTTGAAAATTCAATTCCCCACTTGTAAGTACTTCACAAATGAACACATTTCACATTACCTTGGGAAGACCATGGAGCTTATGTTCTAACTACTTTAAGTAGTTGTGTAACTATCACTATTACCTTTGACCTTTGAATGTCTAGGTCAAAATTTGATACATTTGCTTTGCTTGTAAATTTTATTGAAGGTAGTTACCATTTGGTTTAACTTGGGTAATTTGCCCATGTTGTCATAAAAACTCTAATCCTCATTGTCAAACAATCATATATATTAATTCATTACGTCTTTCAGTCTATCAGTTAGTCTGTGACGGGGGTTTTGGGGGGTGGGGGAAGGAGAGACGGGTGAAGTAGTGGGCGATCGGTGTCAGTCTGTGATGGGGGTTGGACCACCACGGTTTCCGCACCGGCCAGGTGTACAAACCAAGACTTGATCTCCACAAAGCATCACAGTCGTCCGAAGGGAAGGAATGACGGTCAAATCGCATCCCTCTCCTACCGCACCAGAGGCGAATATAAAAACCTTCCCCTCCCCCCCCCCCCACTACCGAAAGAACCGGCGGTTATATAGAGGAACGTGTTTTCGAAAATTTCCAAAACTTTTAGGAACCAAGGTTCAAAATGTCAAAACTAGGGTTTTGGGTTTTCTCACCCCCGTCGGGTAAGGGAGTAAATACCCGGACTGACAACCTAAGGGTACACACGGCTGGTTCTGATACCGGCACAACGTCGATCGGACCACTGCGCAAAATCACAATATTGTTTTTATCTGTGGGGATATAAATGCATTAGGGTGGGACTCACGAATGTTATTTTGGGAAAATTTTCGATTATGGCGACCAAACAGAATGTTCGGGGTGGCTGGAGTAGTGTAGCCACGGGTGTCCGAAGGTCACGGGTACCACTAGTATGTTTTGATCAATCAATTTAAAGAAAATTAGCTCCTTTCAAATGCATTACACTTTATGCCATCATGATTAACATTAAGTTACAAGGATAATATAATCATCACACACATGCGTAATCGCCTCTACAATGTGGGGACTTTGATTCAAAACTTCAAATTTTATATGTACACATGGTAGCAAAAGTGGTGAGTGTTTTGAAACCATTCATTTATTATGTGTCCAAATTTTTGATTGCAATGGTTCACAACATGTTTGAACCAGCAATACAAAAGTTTGCGATGCACCATGGAGTTTCTAGCCATAGGTGCAACAAAGATTCTTGTTGTTAATTAAGTATGACAAAACAACCATGATACCTATATTGGTGAAAGTCAACAAATTTTTTAAACCTTACTAATGACAATAATGCACTCCAAATTAGAAAAATGGATGCAAATTTTCTTTTGATCCAAAATTTGTTTATGAGGATAATGAATCCATGTTAACATTTGAGTTATTTGTGTTTCATTTGCATTGTTGCATTGAAAAAAAGGTTGTTTGACTTTTAACATGGTGGAAGGAACATTTAATGAAGTTCCCATGTGTTTCCTTTCTAGTTAGGTAAATCTTTAGCATTCCTATATTTCATATTGAAACTAAATGAATATTTTCAATTGTATGTTTTCTCATGAGTTTGAAATGGTGTTGTTTCAAAATTACAAATTTGGATGCACTTGTGATGATTTACAAAAATGGGCCTACTAATGCAAGGGAAGAATGGTCTTTTGTTGCATATTTTACAATTGGAAAATTTTATTTTGCGAAGGCAAAATTGTTGGATGAGTATGAAGATGAGTTTGGGGAACTTTGGTATTTTTAAAACATGATTAACACATGAGGTTATGGGTTATTATATTTGTAACTACTCAAACTTTTTCATTTTGTCAATTATAAATGCTATTTTTGCATTTTGGAATTCATTTCATGTAAATTTGTGTTATGAAAATTTTAATGTTTCAAGGTTTGAACTTGGAAGTGTGCAATGAATGAAAAAAGCTTATTGGTTTTTGTTTTTTGGGTGATAGTTCCAATGAAGCAACAACTATTCGTCAAAGATCATTGATATCGTTTAGCCACAAAGGCTTTGTATTCTATACATATTGGCATGTCTGTTCATCCAAAGTTTGCAACAATTGAAGGTTTTTTGGTCTCCTTTTGGGAGCATATTGATTTTTCAAGATTCTTTAAACAAGGCACAAGGAATGAAAGATTGGATAAAAACGACCCAATTGTGTTTATAAAATTCATTGGCAACCAACACATGCCTATTCAGGTATACATAAAGTTTTTGACTTTTCACAATTTTTTGATTCAAGACTTATAGTTGCAACGATGAAAAATTATAAGTCATTTTGATGTTTTAGGTTTTGAGGTTAAAAGCTATGAAGAAGCCTAAGAAGTTCATTATCCTTGGGGTGACAGTTGGGTGACAATTTCTTGGATTCAACTATTTATCAAAATTAAATGGTTGCATTCAACATTTCAAACTATTCAAACAAGCAAGATGCACTATGGACACAATTCTAAAAATTTAAATCAATCATTTTTGCACTTGGACTTAAGCTTTGGATGCAATAATATTTTATTTATTTAGGTCAATCATAACTACACTTAATCAATACTCAAGCTATGGATGCATTATTATGGACATATATCTTTCTCAAATCTTTTAGTTGGATTATAGATTACAATGTTCAAATTACAAATTGAAAGCTATGAACTCCAATTCAACTTGATTACATAGGTATAGGTTGCAATTGTGTGTTGTGTGGATGACATGACATTTCAATTTTCAATCTTCAAATGCAAATGCCATACCAATACTAATATACCCTAGGTATGAAAGAATCATTAAAAATTCCAATATCATATTTGTATACAACCCAAAATATAATCATTAATGTATTAGCCTACTCTTGTAAACATACTTTCACCTAACTAATTTGAAAATTATGAGGTCCCTTAATACTAGTACCCATTGGGTATAAAAAAAACTAATATATTAATCCAACATTGGTAAAACCAAAAAATAACCTTTTAAACAAACTTCATAAAGCACTCAGAGAAAAAAAAAATCCTAGTGTATTTTGAAGTCACCTTATTTTTCTCAATTTGTTTTTATTAAAAAGAGGAGGGATTTTATGCCTATTCCTAAAGACCTTACACCTATTTACAACTAAGCATTATAAGGAAATGTAAGATACTTCCTAGTCTTTAGGAGTAGGCATAAGAACTAAAAACCCTCAACCCCCTCCTCCACCTTGTATTCCACTTATATTTAGGTTTATGATAATGTTAGGGTCATGCTTTGTAATGGCAATGCACAATCAACACAAGTAAAGTCCATGTGTGAGACATTCCAAAAATGGGGGGATGGACTCAAGGTGTGTCTATCTTATCCTCATCTAACCCTAGGATCCTTATTTCCTTTTGAGAATGCTGAAACCCTAGGGCTCTACCCTAAAGGTGAGGGCCCCAATCTAGGCAAGCATTTACTCACAAAACATATAAGTAGCCAACATGTGGATCAGCTTGAAATTGGGTTGGTTGGGATTTTGATATGACAAACACCCAACACTTTTTTTCCTTTCAAATTCACATCAATCATCAACACTAGAATGGGCATTTGAAGAATGCAAATCACATCCATATATTACATCCATTCATCAATTCAAGGACAAATTAAAGTGCAATCTCTTTGGGCATTTGGGCAGTTATTGAAATTTATCACTTGGGCATCCTTTTTTGGGTGGATTTTACATTTTAATAATTAGTTGGTATTGTTTAAAATTGAAATCAACATGGTCTAGTGAACAAGGGCAAATATGTGCACTTGATGTATGGAATTTTCTAAGGATCATCACTTGTGTGGATTGTGCATTGCCACAAATGCGAAATCTTAGAGGCACCATTCCAACACTACAAATCAATTCGAACAATATGAATATTTTCTTAGAATGGCCGAATTCACCAAGTTTGAAGAGAAAATAAAATTTCCCAGAGACAAAATAGGAGTATGTAGCCAACAATTTGGAAGGATACTTAATTTTTTTTTACTTTTGTATTGCATTATAGGTAGCCAAATTTGGCTATATGTTCTTGTGGATGATCCTCATCATCACTCGGATTCCATCCTAAAATTGGAAAGAAACACTTAGAGGTTAGACCAACCCATCCTCAATCGTCTACCTATGATTGAACATTTATTTATATTCTCATCATATGTGCTTTATTTTGAGTGATTTAAAATGTTATGGAAGTGCGACCTCAAGCTCTTTAGAAATCATCTTTGAAATGCAAAGGAAAACAAGTAATGGAAAAATAACCAAAAAAAAAGAAGCTTTCCAACCTACAAAAAAACCATTTTTTTTTTCTTCATTTTGTACCCCTCCTATTTTCAAACCTCATAACTTTCTCATTTCTTATTCTTTTCAAATGATTTAAAATGCTATAGTAGCACCACTTGAAGTTCTACAAATCATCTGTTTGCTCTCTAACAGCAACATAGCAATATACAAGGAATTCTTTGGATGTTTGGGAACCAGCTTTGGTAGTGTTCATTGGTTTGTTTTTTTGAGTTCTTGACCCCTTTACTTTGGGGGGCCGTAACTTTCTCATTTCTAATTCATTTTTTATTAATGATTGTTAGATGTGCCAAGTGGAAGGAGGGGTTCCAGTTTTGGTTGAACACCAGAAACAATGGAGCCCTCTCCTTGGATCCGGCCTGCATTGAGCACTTAAGTGTTCAATCACCGGCCGATCTACCCTACGAAGCAGCATTTTTGTTTTGACAAATTTTCACCACTTGATCGCACAAATAAAACACAAGTGCAACTCATACAAAGTTCATAAGAGGAAAAAGTTTTGGGAATTTTCCACATTTAGACAACAGGTTTCATCAATAAATAGCAGGATAGGAATTTATATCATACAATTTTTTTCAAATATATCATAATTTTATTAATAACTTTTCATCTACACATAGGGGGGTGGGGCAGACACACTCAAATTTAATCTGCATAAAATCGGACGCGCAATGAAAGGGTGTCAATTTAACCAAAAAAGGTGTGAATTTAAAAATTCTCCTTTCTTTATTAAAAAATTCTACTTTCCTCTCTGACTTGTATCCAAATGTGGCTAGTTCTTCTTGTGGATGATCACCGATGTTGTTACATCACCAAAAATTGGGGGGAAAAAAAACAAGAAGTGAGTGGCCCCGCCCGGGGCATATCCCCTATGGGGGAAGCAACTGACACTGGTGCCTTCCCCTTCAAAACAAGGGGTGTGTCACAATGTGGCCTTGCCATTTACATTAAAAAAGTATCTTAAGGCAAAAGAAGAAGAATTATGGAAACTTAAATATTTCACCCTGCAAAAATATACCTAATCTTTAAAAAAAACCTCTAAAAAAACTAATTAAAATCCTTTGATATATTATAACTAATCTTAAGTTTCAACACAAGCCAAAAAATTATCATCTTTCAAAAATCCTCAGATAAAAATAAAATAGACCTATTATTATTATTATTACCTAGTAGTAGGGGCCAAAATCCCTTAAGCTACTATAACTCTATAATCTATTATATAATTACAACATGGTATGTGTGTGTGTCTGTCTATCTTTTATTTATCTATTATTTATTTGTTTTTTTCTGACGTCATTTCGCTTTCATTACTTCTCTGGCGTAATCCCATTGGCTCCCGTTCCTTGTGGAGTGCTTTGGGGGGTGGGGGAAGGGAGAGCCCGGCGAAGCACAGGGCGAGGGGGGGCCAACACGGGTGGCGGGGGCCAGCAGGGGGGGCCAGCACGGGCCGGGGGGGCACGGGCAGGGAAGGACCGGGCGGGGCAGGGCAGGGGGGGACTTGTATCTAATCAAACAAAAATACAATTTTTTTTAAAAATTATTTTCATTATAAAATATATTTAAAATACTATAATCTTTTTAAAAAGAAAAAAGAAAATAAATAAATAAATACATAAAAACAAAAAATTTGAAGATAGACAAAATAAGAATAGAAAAAATAAAAACATAAAACAAATAAAAAACTATAAAAAAGGAATGGAAACAAATGAAACAAGGAAAGGGAAATACAATAAAATAATTTTAAAAGAAAAAATGAAAAAAATGAAAAAACCAAATAAAGAGTAAAAAATAAGAAAAGCCCTACTTGAAAAAAAATGAGGTGTGTCTTCTTTCTCCAAACTTCAAACTTGCATCCAAATAAAAATATATATAAAACAATAATAAAAACAAAAAATACATAAATTTTTTATAAAAAAGTTAAAAGTTTCTAAAACATGAACCAAGGAGGCCGAAGGCCACGGGCACCCACTAGTGAATTTAAACACAACAATATCCTTTGGCTTGGTAAGCAAAGCCAACAAAGAGCAACAAACAACACCTAGCCTTCCTTATACCATACCCCCCCCCCCCCGCCCCCCCCCACTGAAACAATTCAGGTCAGAATCTGAAATCCTGGTTACCAGGGATTCCAGATTCTAGAACTTACAAGGGTATCTTAGATAGGGTAAACCGCCTGTAGCAAGGACCATAAAAAGACTGACCGAACATATCCGGAGAAACGGGAAAAGGAAATATCTATATACCCGCCCAATATTGGTCCAAACATTAAAAATATTTTTTGGTATGTGTGTACTGTACCACAACAGCAACAACAACGGAATTTTTTTTTTAAATTTTTAAAACACGAAATGAAAAGGAAATTTTACATAAAATAGGCCCCCCCGCCAAAACTCCTTCTCAAATCTGGAAGAGTCTAAACCTAGACCCTTCTCCTATTATACCAACAAAACCTCCAAAAGTTCAAAGTTCAAAACCCATGGGAGGATTAATGTGTCCGTTGCTGGTTTCGATCACCGGACGTGTGTGATATTTGCCCTTTGTCTCTGGTGGTCGGTCTGCTTACTAAGAGGAAGATTAGGCTTTTCACTGCGTGGTCACCTCCTTCAACGCACGCGGTTACCGCGCGGGTGACCGCTTTGCGTCTCGCTCCTGGCTTTTGCCAGCCACCCAGCCAGCGAGCAAGCGATCTCTCCCTCCGTCTTCCTCGAGATCGATCGTGTGTGTGGGTTGCTGGACCTTAAGAACGAACGTGAGCAGAAAATCTTCGAGGGAGCTCCAGGTAGTCGGGATCTTGAATCGCTTGAGAAGAAGCAGCATCTGGAGCAGCGAAGAAAACGAGCGAGTAAACGAGTCAGAGAACAGAGAGTGCGCCGAAGTTGCCAAAAATAGGCAGGGCTATCGAAGGAATGAAAGCGAGGTCGAGGAAGAATCGGCGAATAGAGAACGAAGATCTCAGAGTAGTGTTTCTGAGAATAAGTGACTAGCCGGGGGAACTTGAAGGAAAACTACGAGTTGCTGCAGAGAGAGAGAGAGACTGAGACAGAGATACGGAGAGAGGAGGAGAAAAAAGAATCAGTCAGAGGAAGGATCTTAGAGCGAAGTGGAAAGAGTCAAGGACAGGGGAGTCGAGGAGAGAACGAGAAAGCGGAAGGAGGTAGGTGCACTGAAGAGATGGCTTGGTGGGATGGATACATAAGTGATGATGTGATGGGGACTATAGCGCCATTAGTTGTGTACTGGCTGTATGCGGGGCTGTATCACATGCTGCCGCCGCTGGACCGATTTCGCTTGCACTCCGTGCAGGAAGAGGAGCAGCGCAACTTGGTCACGCTTCCACAGGTTGTGAAAGGCGTCTTGCTGCAGCAGGCGGTTCAAGCCGTGGTCGCCTTTCTCCTCTTTGCTGTGAGCAGCTTCTCCTCCTCCTACTCCTCCTCCTTTGATTTCCTTCCCCCCTTTCTATCTTCTTCTTCTGTGCCTTTCTGTGTTTCTGAAACCGAGTGAAGTGTGTGCACAAAATTAGGGATCTGCGTTCTGCATGGCTGTCTTTGCATGTATGCTTTTCCCACGAAGCTGGTCCATCCTACTGCTGCTCATGAATTGCTGTATTGCGGAGCATCAAGCAAAATCTGTGTGATTTGCTTGTATTGCTCTTAAGGGATCAAATCGTGCCAATTATGTGCTAGATTTCACCTGTAACAACAGAGAACTAAGCAATGAGATTGTCGGTTCAACCAGAACTTCAACTGTGAAAACCTAGGTGCTTCTGAGTCTTGGAAGGTAAGAATTATGCATCAAAGTTGCCACTGTTGATGGCTGTTTAGCAGAAAAGCACACAAAATTGAACAAAGGAAGAGTTTGGTTTCAAGGACTTAAATCAGTCAGAAGATAAAAAGTCATATTTCCATCCTTCCTCTTCCTTGTCCTCTTTCCCTTTGCTCTGAACTCTTGAGCCCAGAACTGTGTTCAGTATCTGCATCTTCATTCTGCATCAAAAATTGAGGAGTTGCATCCATGTCATGCATTTTCTCAAGTATTTCAGGCATGTATGCATCCCTCCAGCTGTGAACTGGGTTTGAGATCCATTTTCTGATGTCTGAGGCTGATATGCTTCCAATACATTCTTGAACAACAAAGAATCTTTCACCATATTTTCTGGGATTTGCTTTTCAATATGCTGTTTGTGGACTGTGTTGATTTCTAGCTGATGAGATGACACTCTCAGTTGATTTGGGAATGCTGGTTTGAACTGATTTGTTTACTGCTGATGCAAAATAAACTGATGCAAAAAGCACAGTAGCTTCAGTTTGATACACTAGTAATTGCGTAGTAGCAGTGTGTAGCATGTGTGCTCGTTATGTCCTCACAATTCCAATACTAAAAGTAATCACATCTAATGCTAAAAGTTTAGCATCTGAGTAAGAACTAAGAAACATGAGAGAACCAATAATGCTCTTGCCAATTTGTAGCAGATCCTGCAATACTTAGATCAGGGGTGTGATGTTTTTGAATTGAACTTGAATTGACCCTTGTCAATCCTGTGACAGTATTTCCATAAGCAGTCAGCATCTCAAATCTTTAATCTGTTAGGCTTTTGGCTTAGCTGGTGGATTTTCCATAACATTGGTCTTCTGCTCTTTGATGACAGCAGACTCTCTTGAGTGCCATCTCATAGGTTGCCTAAAATTCTAGAGCTTGAGTTCCATATGTGCATGTCAGGTGTTTCTTTTGTGTCATATCTTCACAGTCAGACTGCATTTTGTGATGTCCTCTGACTCAAACAGTACCGGTGAATTATCATTTGGTTTGTGGCAGTTTTATGTTCTGCTTCATTAGATCATTTCTACTGGATGCTCTTGTCAAGCTTCTCAGAGAACAAAGTCAAGGAAACTTTGGTTTATGGTCTGAGGTTTAGTAGCCTTATGTTCCCTGAGGGATGTGTTGGCACTTGAGTGCAGCAAAGTTGGGTATGAATCTTCTTGATTTTCTTTTGTTGCAATGTTCTCAATCTAGAGCTAGGAAAGGTTGCAACAGGACGATATGGAGAGAAACAAAACAGCAGCATCAGTATTTGTAAACTTTCAGTTCTTGCATGGAGTTCCTGACCTTTGACCATATCAAGCTTGAATACAGGTACAAATCACTGAATTGCTGAGAAATTGTTATCTTTGTTTGTTGACATGAACACAGTCCACAGGGGGGGGGGCAGGACCAATGAAGCAGCCATCATTGGTGGTGCAGGCAGCACAGGTGATGGTTGCAATGCTGGTGATGGACACATGGCAGTATTTCATTCATCGGCTCATGCATATCAACAAGTTTCTATACAAGCATATTCATTCACAGCACCATCGCCTTGTGGTACCATATGCTTTTGGTGCCCTGTACAATCACCCATTGGAAGGTTTGCTATTGGATACCATTGGTGGTGCAATCTCCTTCCTTATTGCTGGGATGACCCCTCGGACAGCTATCTTCTTTTTCTCATTTGCTACAGTGAAGACAGTGGATGACCATTGTGGGTTATGGCTTCCAGGAAACCCATTCCACCTCATTTTCCACAACAACACTGCATACCATGATATTCACCACCAGCTTCATGGCACCAAGTATAATTTCTCACAGCCCTTCTTTTTGATGTGGGATAAACTCCTTGGAACTCACATGCCTTATGTTCTTCAGAAGAGAGCTGATGGTGGGTTGGAAGCCAGACCTCTGAAACCTTATGTTGAGTCAGAAGCTAAGCCAATAAAAGCTGAATAGCTTCCCTTCCCTCTTTTCCCATAATTTTTGAATTCAAAAAGAAAGCTTTGTACTTGTTCCCAGCTCCCAGAACTAGTAGTTAAGGCCTTTGATTTGTCTGTGGTGAGGTGGTATTGAATACAAGGTTAGGAGGAATAGATTGATTGAATTATGTATTACAGCTACTTGCAGATGTGTTATTGGCATTGTGAGATTGCAAAGGAAAAAAGGCTGAAACCTTTTTACATGCAGGCTCTAACTGGAATCAGGTCCCATTGTGAGATACCCTTAGTTTGATAAGAGCAGGGAATCTGTAGAGACAGGTGATAAGTAAGATCTTTGTTGCTCCAGAAACCTGTTCATGGGCTTGTGCTTCACATGCACTGATGTTGCTCAAATTTTGAGCATGTTGTAGATCCATTTACATCACATTTCAGCTTATAGCAGCTTAGAAATTTCAGTTCTTTTGAGTTTGTATTCTACTTTTCTCAATTGATATTTTATTTGGAGGTTTGTCATAGTATGTTAAGTGTGTTCATCTGTCAGAAACTGCCACAAACCATGATGGAAGTTGGATGTCTGGTACTGAAAGGTTGCACTCTTTCCTGTTGTGTTGCCAATGCTTATCTGCGAGGATCCTATTTTAATTCACAAATGGAGAAAGAGGAGATTTTATACAGGCAGAAGAGAGACAATAATGCACAGATGCAGAGTTACTGATAACGTTATGGCCAATGCAAACTGGTGCATTCAGTTGTCAGTCACCTCTGGATTCATTAGGAATAATTGGTTTAGTTCATTGCGGTTGACCCAGGAGTTTTCAGTTGTGATGATGTTGTGGCATGCAGGGCTTCAGAACTTAACTTAAAATTTTTTTATAATATGATTACTACATCCAGAGTCCGTGCCTCTACTGTCTGCATTTTTGCCTTTACCTTCAATGAACATTAACAATGGTCACAAGTGAAGAAACTGTTGTGCATCCAGCTGTTGGGAGCAAAAGGAAGAGCTTCAATAGAATGAGGTAATTACTAATTACACATTTGCAGTTCCACAGAAACACCAATTAGAGGTTTTCTCAGATGTGTCAGTCAACCTAAAAAAAAAGGAGCTTAAGCTCCTTCATAATCATTATCATTCATTCACAACATGGTTCCTGCCCTTTACTACTCCGAGCTTTCAAGCCACCACATATCACAAAATTCCAAATCTACCTGTATTATACACCGCTTGACAGATGGTTTTAAACCGCTGGTTCCTGAGAGGTTCCTATCTCTTCTTTTAAGCTCTTCAAACTTAGTTTTTGCACACTTGGTGTCATCTTTCCCTCAGAAACAGGAAGCCTAAACCAGAATTTTACAGGTCTCCAACAAGTTACCAGCAAAACAGGCACTGTACAGAATATCCGCCATATCCAATATGTGGAAGCATTAACCTTTCTTCTCATGGCAGATGCAATATTGGCTCATGAGAATTCAATGGACAGATCTTGAACCAAGGACACTCACAATCACCAGGAAGAAAATTTGAGGAATTTCTGCATACACCCCTGCTCAGAATGCATGTATACAACTCTGATCAGGATGCAACTGATGCAAAAGGATGGAAGTAAGAATGGATATTTAATTGATGGCTCTCTGTGGCTTGTGTTTCGAGCAGACCTTCTTCTAGAGATGCTAGCATTCTAATCAGACTAGTAACATCAGCGGGTCTCTGCTCCAAGTACTGATGGATAGTCCTCACTGCATCCATCACTGAAAGGAAATCCACACATCTTGTTGAACCAGAAGTTAATTGTTGCTCTCCCTCTCCATTGCCATCAAATGTGTGAGCCTGAGAACCCTCCAGCTCAATATCAATGTTGTCTTCAGTAGCCTCCATGTAAGGGTTTTTCAAATCAAACCCTAATTCATACTGTACATACTCCAAAGCATCCATGGTTGGAACCACTCCTATGGTATCCCTGGAAACCGCAGCAAATTGCTCAAGAACTTGAGCAACTTCCTCTAGGTCACGCTCCCAGTGACCATTTAATGTGGCTATGTCTTGTGGTTTGCTGAAATCCAGATCAAAAAGATGTCTCCAGCAGTTGGAGATGGTGTGGGGAGTCACATCCACACGCCACACTCTCTCAATCATTTTTACAGCCTGGTAAACATCAATCTCAGAGTCTCTGTTGGTCATAAGACACTCCAATTTGTGTTCGATCAGTGCCTTGCGGTAACAAGCCTTGAAAGATTGCAGAATACCTGCATCCATCGGTTGGAACTTGCTTGTGGTGTTTGCAGGCAGAAACTCCACGGTGGTGATTGTCAAACTCATAGCTACACCACTGTCCACTTGGTGTCCAGAGAAGTTGTCAACAAGAAGCAGAACTTTCTCTTTGCCAAGATCAGCCATTCTCCTTTCAAAATCTAAAAGAAACTTCTCAAAGCATCTCATTGTCATCCTTGCATGTTCATTCGCAAACCATAAAATACCCAAATTCTCTGGACATACTATGTGTCTACTTGAAAATGCGCGAGGGAGAAGAGATGTGCTTATGACAAGAGGGGGCAGCTTACAAGTACCATCAGCATTAACGGTAAGTGCAACTGTTATTCTCTCCTCTTCCTGTTTCTTTCCTGCCAGTCTTTGAGTGGCAAGGGATCTATTTGGTTCCAGCCTATAGAAGAGGCCTGTCTCATCCATATTGAACACATCACCAGGATTGTACTTGGAGACAAGCTGCCTGATTTCGTCCATTCTTGCCAATGACTCTTGAGAAATCGCTACCGAGCAACCGGCTTCCCCATGCCTGCCAAATAGACCACGTATGTCAAACCTTCTCTTGAAGCCTTCCACCCATCCATGGGAAAATCGCAATTCCTTTGCACCCGGTTCTCGTGGGATGTCTGCATAGAAGCGCCTTGCAGTCTCACATATAACATCATCCGGAAGTGAAGATGAATCTTTCTTTTGCAGAACTGCCATCCTCAACCAAGCATATGTTGCCTCTTCTACTTCGGGACAATTAGGTTTTCTTACTCTCTTAGCTGCAGGCCCTGCAGCTCGTCCGGATGCCTGCAGATAAACTTCCTTCTTCTTCAACAATCTGGAGATGGTCATCTCTGATACACTTGTATTGAATCTCTGGTTAGCCCATGCTGTGAGTGCCCTGTTCGTCATCTCTGCATCTTCTTCATGATGCAAGATAATCTCTTTCCTCTGCTGATTTGTAAACTCTGATCTTCCCATTTCGATATTCAACCTACCCTTCTGCACTATGTTGTCCAACCCATTTACATTTACAAAACAAACTTCTCACAATCCTCTACTAACACACTGCTGTGCATCTCTGTCTCTATTGCTTGTAAACCCAACAATCCAAAATCCGCAAAAACAAAACTGTAAACTCTGTAGACTCAGAGTTCTCTAACATCGTCTTTGTATCATACACCACTGTTATCCATCCATCATCTTTCTCTCTTGCAAACCCAAAACCCAAAACCCCTAAAATCAAAAATCAAAACCCTCAAGACTCAAGAGTTCTCCAACATCGTCTTTGTATTATACACCACTACTATCCTCCATCACCTTTCTGTCTCGCAAAGCCAGAACCCTAAATCCCTAAAACCAAAACTGCAAACTCTCAAGACTCAGAATTCTCCAATATACTCTTTGTATTATATACATCACTGCTAGCCTCCATTATCTCTCTCTCTCTCTTACAAACCCAAAACCCAAAATCTCCAAAACAAAAACTGCAGACTCTCGATAGTTTCAGAGTTCTGCAACGTGGTCTCGTAGTATACACCACTGCCATCCTTCATATTATATTTATCTTTCTCTCTTGCAAACCCAAAAACCCTAAGTCCCCAAAACCCAAAGCTCCCAGAAACCACACTGCAGCTTCACAATTGAATGGACTTGCACAAATACCAACAAATCCTCAATGAAATACTAACGTACCACGTTACATATATTGGAAGATGACAACAAGCAGCTATGTACCCAGTACCAACCATCCACATGCCACCTACCTACCTTCCACCTTACCTACCTACTTACCTACCTACCTACCTAATAGCCACTGACTAGCTTACCTACTTATATAGGTAGTAATTACTTGCATTTCACCAGCTACCTATTACCTGTGATGCTTAAACCCTAAACCCTAAACCCTAAACCCACTTACCATTCTCTACCTACTTACCTTACCTATGATATTTTTGCCCATTTTAAGGTCCATTCACACCTACTCTTAAGTCAGTGTTAAGTAAAAGTCTAGGTGGCATCCTATGTGGCACCCAATGTTAAATGGGTGATTGTTTAACATTATGGGGATGTTAACTTAACATAAAATCTTCATGGCAAATAGGTTTAGGTCCAAAATGACTAGCTTGGTGTTAGGGGACTTAATACTAGAGTCCTTAACACCAAGTGTGAATGCACCTTTATATAGGTAGTTGTTGACTAGGTAGTGTGAAAGTGAAACTAGGAGTAATTTTACAGGATAGGTTTACCAAAGTTCCACCCTGGTAATGCAGTTGTGGTTCATGAGTTTGGGAAGGGTTTTCCGGGACTGATGGTGGGTGCTGGGTCATATATGCCATCATCTGGCATGTTCTCCAGGTGGGCCAAATGCCATAGACCACATCACATTAACTGGTGCTTGCCATGGATTACAAGGGCAAAAGACGACAAGCATATGCCAATAGTACCATGGCAAGTTCAATATTTCAATGTCCAATAATTATATTATTTTGAAGATTCTTGGCTTGTAACCAATTGTAGGAAGCATCTGGCTGGGCATCAAATGATATAATAACATTTTCGGTACCTAAGCTACTTTCTCTGGGTATTGTCTTCCATGAATCACACACCCTCCACAAATGAAAAAAGTCACCAGAGAGTATCTATTACGTCGGTTAACCTCAATTTCTTCCCTTGAGGCTCAAAGAATGCAATCAAAAAGCGAAGGATAAATTTGAACTACATCTGCCATGAACCCTTCTACAAGAACCCTAATGTTATATGACACTGGCAAAAGACAATTCCTGCTCTGGTCACTCTTAGGCCTGACAAAAACTTAAATGAGAAAAAAGGGCATGTAGCCAACCCCCTCCTTACATGGAACTATAAAACTTGGGTCATCCCAACAATGAGATGTAAATAGTGTGGCATACATGAATCAGCCAAAATCTATGGATGCATTCTATACTTGGAAACATCGTCTCAAAGCCAAACAGGTGTGCAATGGGTTTCTAACAGTGTTCAGCAGAACAGCAATCTCTAAACAACTTGATAACTATCGACTACCAGTTGTGTTCTTTTGGCAAACCTGACAGGGTTTCCCCCTTGCACCTGCAGAACAGTTCCAACCTACAAACAACAGGCAACTCCCACCAGTCAGGCCGCCCTCATGTTTATTAATGCATGTGCCATTGTTCAAGATCAACCAGACTGAATTGATCTCACTGACAAGATATATGCAAAATGAAACCAATATATAAAAAACACCAAAAAGACTCCCACAAACTCAGTAAACCCTTAAACAAAATTTTATCAAGCAAAGAATATTAAGATATTGTCAACTTCTCATATGAACCCAGAAATATTGATTAAGCTGTTGTTTACCAATTAAGCTGACTCTAACTCAGGGTTAAACTGTTTGGCTTACTTCTGTGAAACTGAAGTTAAGGGAATCCAACTTTCCTAAGGTAGTCAAGATCATCAAATCCTTCCTCTTCTCACAAAAAATGCCTTGCAATGACTGGACATTAGCCAAAAGAACAAGAGTATCCAAGCTCCCTCAATCCTGCAGCAAAAGTAAGATATATAAAACTGAACATACCTTAAGATCACAGAAGGTTTTGTTTGAAGTGAAATTGATGTTGATAGGGAAAAAGGCAGATGGATCAGCTGCTGGCACAACAAACTCCATTGATCCACTTTCAAGATCAAACAAGACAACCATTAGCCACAACAATTCAATGAAGTATTTTGAGCACAAAGACACCAACCACAACATATGTCTGTAAGATGGCAGAAAAAATCCACAATAATCCTTTGAAGCTAACCATTATGGCAGTTCTAGCCCAACCAAAACAAGCACAACAAAATGAGTGTCGCTTTTATAACCTGGTGACTATCACTCACGCAGTTTCAGACCATCACCTTCATCATGGATGATAGTGACTAGCTGCTTTTATTCCCCATGACTTCACAAAAGTGAATATAGATGCACCCCAAACCAAAAACATGTTTACATTGGAAAGGTCAGCCAACAAACATAGATACTTACTTCCGGTTGGTATTGTCAATCAAAACAATAGACCACTCCATGATTGACCTCCGAGAGTCATATCTGAGAACACAAACAAAAAATGATGAAAATTCATGAGCAACCAGAGAAAAAAGAAGTGGGGGGAACCATTCACCTGCGCTAAATGCAGAAGGTGAAAAGTTTTTGAATCAAGTCTGGACTAACCTCCATTCTCCGTCCACCTGGTTGACTGTTGGAGGATCACGAAGAGCAGGTAGTGGTATTTGAATGATGATGTTTTGGAGCTCAAATGCCTGGGAAGCTTCATACTCAATGTTCACATAGGATTCTCCACCCGATACTGAAGGCCAGCAGTTGACTGAACCCATAAAACCAGTCCAAAATTATGTTCATGAAAGTCACACATAGAATGGCAGCCATGAACTGTTAAAAGTTCCTTTAGATCATACCGTTATTAAAAGCCAAGTTCCACCTTTTGTCATGGCAGGAAAAAACAATACAAAGACCTAGTATTCGGTTCAAAATTGAATAAGCCCATTACACAGAAGAAGCCATTTATGGTCAGTGACCACATGATTAAGGTGGCACATTGACTTGTCCCAACTCTTACAAGGCAACCTACATAATAGCAGCACCATAGGTGTTTATTTGCAGTATAGTGTACTTACTACTGAGTGGTACAAGGGACTCTTGTTTGCTTTGCATGCGCCACCGCAGGATAGCAAGAGAGGTGCCTGTTGGAAATGGTCGATTTGGGTCCTTAAGGCCCAGAATGTTTTTCTCTGCATAAAGGTTCTTGTCAATGTTGGGATGTGTGTTGAAATTGAACACTTTGTTGGCACCAGACTCAACCTGCAGACATTCACAACCAGACAATGCTCAATAACAACATCAACCATTCAGATGCAATATGGATGAAACCTTGCAAGAACCTCAGACTTGAAGGCAATTCAATGAGTGAATGGGAATTCCCTAAATGGGGTCCAGAATCAGCACCTGGACCCTGATATAGGCATCTTCTTCATTTTGAACAACAAGAGACATTGTGCCCTGAACCACCAGATTCTCAAGTCCACCATCCTTCTTTAATGTAACCGAAAGCTTCTCTTCAATTCCCACCATGATAGGATCAGTGATCACCGGCGCTGCTGATCTTAGAGGACCAGGTGCTGCAGCTTCCACAATGACCTCGCCCTCAGCCTTGAGTGACTCCAAAAACTGGTTTGTCTTTGTGGACTTGCCCAGTTGCATGCCAGAAGCTTTAGGAGCTCCAGAGGTTGCAGAGCGAGCTGTGTGGTAAAAAAACATTCAAAGGTCTTTAATAAATTTTACTATTGTACACACCCCTAAGAGAGCATTCTGCAAAAACTCATACATGAAACCTAGCACAGAAGCTCTGACTCAGCTCAATAAGTTCACCTTCACTAGCGATGGAAACAAGTTATGAAGTATGTAATGCCAAAAACACTTCACTGAATAAGAAGCCATCTGAGATATAGAGTACAAAACCTTTAGGTTTAAATGCATCAGAATCCAAGCCCCCTGAACCAAAGTTTGTGGAGTTATTCTTGAAGCCACCAGACCCTCCTGATGAGTTGCTGTCACTGAAACCATTCTCAAATCTCATGAAGCCTGTGGATGGTACAGACAAGAAACCTCCTCCTTTGTCTGACCTCTGTTTCTCAATCTGAAGAGAAGGGGAAACCCTCATTAGGACAGTTACTTCCCCCGAGGACAAATATCCTATAGGCTGCTATGTGCACTGAAATGTGGGATCACTCTAGACAGAATATTACACTTTCAAAGAGAAAATACAAAACAATTCAGCTATTTTTGAGGTGGTAGTCATAGTCCTGGTTACTGACAGCACCAAGGAATGAGTATACTACTGCTCTGTACAAACATATAGTAAGGTGCTGTCCTTGCTTGATTGACCTTTCCATCAACCTCTAAATACACCACTGAACCAAGCTTCCCAAAATGCAAACTAATGATGATGCAGAGACAACAAAGCTGGACCTTCACTCTTTATTACCATAAAACATTTCAGTCAACAAAAACTTGGAATTGCCTTAATGAAAAATTAACTAAGTTCAACTGCAGCAGTTGTCTAACTCCCTGTACTTCACTATTCCATGCCCAAGATTTGCAAACACATGAGCTTGAGCAACTTACCCTATTCTTGTCAATCTCGCTGGCCTTTCGCTTCATGAGATCCTTAGTGTCATTGATTTTGCTTTCAATGACAAGCTTGTGCAATCTTTCTTCATGGCTCTCCATTTCTACATATTGCTTCACTTGCCCTAATGTCACATTCTCCTTATGCCCCAGTGAGATCACTTCATCAAATGCAAAAATGAGCTCAAAAGCCATTTTGCAAATGCCCTCCTCATCAAGAGCTGGTACATACTCAGGAACCTGTAGCAGATCAAGGCCCCAACACACATAAACTAGAGTTTGATGACATAGATGAGCTCAGGAGTACCTCTTTGAGGTGGGCAAAAAAAAATCAGCTTCCAGAAGTGGCAAACTTGGCCAAAGAACTCATACTAACTCTTCAAAAGAAGGAGACAATAAAAGTGGAAAAAAAGGCTGGGTAATTGATCGGGAGGAAAAGAAGACATGATTCCTAATAATAGGGACAGTGCATACCAGTTTTGATATCAGGCGCAGTGTCTCAAGATCTTCAAGAATATTGCTCTGCTTGTTGGTGACAAGAAGAAGAAAGAGAGACTCCATTGGCTGGTAGACATAGCGCACATTTTCTGTCTCTACATAAGTATGCTGTTTACCGCTCCCAACAAGCTTTGGGAATGCAGCAAGAAGGCCCTCAATGCGTATCCTGGACATATCCATGAACTGCCGAGAAACCAGAGCTGCAACAACATCAAGAGCATCCCATCCACTTGCTTTGCAAAGTCAATATCACTATTTCCATAATCAAAAGCAATTAGATCAACTTCTTGCATCCCCAACAAGTGAGACATGGCTATAGTGACCAGATGCGCCAATGCTCTTGCAAAACTTCACCAAAGAACTATGAAAAATAACACTTTGAATGAGATGCAAGTTTCTTATCTCCAACTTCAACATCCGACCAGCCTTCACACTATTCAGAAATTTCCAGGCATTGCATTGTTACACTAAGTCCACAATCCAGATCTGCATCTCATCCTTCTTCAAGAACTGAAAGTGCTCCAATCTCATGAGCGTCAATAGAAACCCTAGGAAATGAGGGAGGCAGTTTTGAATAGGTGAAATGCTGGAGAACTTGCTCTGGTGAGGAGACAGCTCCTGTGAGACTAAAAGGATGCCGACATCACACTGTGCAATGGTGTTCTCATCTATTCCATAACCGAGCAGCTCGGAACCAGAAGAAATAAAAAGTGCAACAAGGTGATGTTTACAACAGGTACCTTTCCCAGATTTGCTGATGACGGAAGCTGCCAGCACCACCTAGAGCACGCATTACAGGTTCAATACGAAAGTGCACAAAGATTTGTTTCATTTTACCACAAAAAAATGAAATTAAGGACAGAGATTGAGTGCATAATAGCCACAGAAAGCAGCAAAACACACACAAAAATTCAGAAACAGAGGTTGGAAATGATAGTAATCCATTACCATTATGGCAGGCTTGTATCTATCCTGCACTCGGCACTGGCGATCTGCAATGCTCCCCTGGTTTTCTCCCACCTGCTGCTATCCACAGAGAACTCCCTTGGTCTTTGTCCCCAGGCGAGATACCTCTCCCACTCACACCTCAAACACGTCTCAACGCATTTCCAACTTCCCTCTCGAGGAAAGAAGAAACAACCGAATCGCCTTCTGTTGAAATCACATGAAACGCACTGCGATCTGTTGATGACAGAAAGCGCTGCAACGACGAGGACGCATCTGACGAAAGCTCAGAAGACGAAGAAGAATAAGAAGACGAAGAAGAAGAAGCGCACTTTGCAATCGCGCAGCTGCAGAGCCGCGACCATCATTCAACAACCCTTACAAGAGGAAGCTCACATTATCATCCCTCTTGTGTGCCTTCATGGATGTGTTATTCACTGGATGAATATTTGATTCCTCATCCACTGACCATCTGTGTTGTCGAAGCGAAGCCTTATCACATTATGATCCCTCTTGTGTGCCTCCATGGATTTGTCAGTCACTGGATGAAGAGCTTATTCCTCACCTACCGACAATCTGTGTTGTCTAAGCGAAGCCTATTTTCATCTTTTAAGAATTATGTGTTTTTCTTTTTTTCTATTTATTAGTTCGTAAATTTGTCATATTGTTAATGCTTAATGGGGTTTTTTTTGCCCCCAATTTTATGCTTTCAAAAGTTTGGCGATTTTTTTTTGAAAATAGTAATTATAATATTTTTTTTCATTTTTAATATTGAAAGTTCTGATTTATGATCCCTATTATGTTAAGTTTTAAATGTAATTTATTATTTATGCACCCTAACATGAATTATAAAACAATATTCATAGAAACCTATGAATGGTTTATTAAAAATAATGGAAATGGTGAAAAGAGAAATCATAAAGGATTTTGAGTGATAAAAATGAATATTTAGTGAAATAGTATCAAGTATTGACCAATTCATATCTCTAATTAGGGTTTTTCTTATTGACCAATGCATATTCTTAATTAGGGTTTTTATTTTTGGCAATCTATAGCCAAATTTTGCCATTGGCCAATGGTAGCCATGTCAACAAAAGGAACTTAAAGGCAAAAATTGACATCATTTTGCCAAATTTATAAAATGAAATGGCATAGGTAACCAACTAGCACTTTGAACAATGTATAATCTTGTCAAATGGTTTATTATTTTGATGACAAGAGGTATTGAAAATCTTTGATTATAGTCGTTAAATCATTGACATCCATATCTATGACATTCTTTCACCATCCACTTCCCAAAACCACCAAGTGTTTTTGTTAAATCATTATTCCTTTTCAACATTGCTTTCGTTGAGCGACATTTTTAGTAGCATTCCCACTTTGCCACTACCACTTAGAACTTAAAAGACTTAGAACTCACAATCAACAAGCTTTAGCATCCATGTCCTTGAAACCTTTAAGGCTTAAATATGTTGCCTATTCTTTTGCATTAATTAATGTGCAATTTTGAATGAACATGGAATTTATATTTTGAATCATGGATGTTTAAGTTTGTTTTGTGAAGATTCAAGTGGATTGTGTTGTCATGGCAATGGACATATGTTTGTTTGCAAGTTGATTTTGAAGATGGAGGTGGCAGCTTAATTTGATGCATTTGGTTTTGAAATTGCGGCTTATTGCTAAACTCAACAAGGCCCCTAGTGTTTGGGAAACATGGCAAGTGCTTATAAGTTTTGATTTCATGTTGATTCTTGATTCGTGAATCTTTAACCATTAAACCTTACATGAAGCTTGATGTTCTTGCAAATTACAAGCTTATTTAAAGCTTGTACATGCATTGTGGTATTTTGTGCAATCCTTGGTGTTTTTCCATTGTGTGCACTGTGCAAGCCTATTGGTCCCAAGTCACAAGGTACTCATCTAGAATCTCATGGTTGGGGGAGGGCTAATAAAAGAAACCATATTTTTATTTTTTTTTTAATTTTGGAGCTAAAGGAGTGACTATTTTTTGAAGTACCAAAATTGGAATTACTCAACAAATTTATGATGAATATGTGCCTCCCATGCAAGGAATTCAATGTATGGTTCATCATACCAATTTAATAGTGTAGGTTTTGTCCAAGTAAAACATGGTGAACAAGTTGGCAAGCTTGTTCCAAACCTTATATGTTCATTTCTACAAAAGTCTCAAAAGGCATTTGGAACCTACTAAACTTGTTAAAATCATGGAAATTAAAGGAAATAGACCACCAAACAATGTAAAAACAAGATGGATCTTTATGTTAGCCCTTGCTAAAAGAATTATGGGTGAATCATTTTCTAGTTGTCAAGATGATGTTATATTTGCCTCTCAATTCTATTACTACTAGTGGTACCCGTGACCTTCGGACACCCGTGGCTACGCCACTCCAGCCACCCTAAATGCTCTATTTCGTCGCCATAATCGGAAATTTTCCCAAAATAACACTCGTGGGTCCCACCCCTAAGGCATTTATATCCCCACAGATAAAAACAATATTGTGACTTGGCGCAGTGGTCTCGACCGACGTTGTGCGGGTATCAGAACTAGCCGTGTGTACCCTTAGGTTATCAGTCCGGGTATTTACTCCCTTACCCGACAGGGGTGAAAAAACCCAAAACCCCGGTTCTAACATTTTGAAACTTAGTTCCCAAAAGTTTTGGAAATTTCCAAAAACACGCTCCTCTATATAATCGCCGGTTCTTTCGATAAGGGGGGGGGGGAGGGGAAGGTTTTCATATCCGCCTCCGGTGCGGTGGGAAAGGGATGTGATCCGACCGTCATTCCTTCCCTTCGGACGGCTGCGATGCTTTGTGGAGATCAAGTCCTAGTTTGTACACTTGGCCAGTGCGAAAACCGTGGTGGTGCAACCCCCGTCACAGACTGACACCGGTCGCCCGTTGCTTCACCGGCCTCTCTCTCCCCCACCCCCCAAAACCCCCGTCACAGACTAATAGACTTACTGAATTAATATATTACATTTTGCTAATTTAGATTTGATGTGTGACATTGAAATCTTATAGGGGTTGGCTTGTTTGTTGCCCATGTTAAAAGTTGTGCATAACAATTTGAAGTTTTTTAAAACTCATGATGTGTTTATTGTTAATTATATGATAGCTATCAAAATCTACCAAGGAAATTTATACTCACATTATGCTGACCTTAACATAACCTTCAAATTTGACGTGTTATATTCCTTCAAATCATTGGTTCAGTGCAACCATGAAACCTTGTTTATGTGTTTATTAACAAATCTCAACATGGGTTTGGATCATTTGGCCTTTGAAGCCAATGGACAACATGTATGGGCATGATTCCACAATCATTACCAAGTGTTGTGAGGTGAAAACACAGTAAAAGGAACCAAGGGCCCCAAGGTAAAAACCTTTTTCAAAAACTACCCATGACACATATGATTTTTGTGTGGTTTATAACTTTAAATTTTGTATTTTGGATATTTATTTTAACACTACATGTTAGATATAAATATATTTTGACTACAAATTGATTTTATATATGTATTTTATGCATTCATGCCCTTTATCACATAAATATGAACAACTTGTTTGTATCGTGTGTGTTATGTGGCTAGGGAAGTTCATATTGAAACTATGCATATTAGTACAAAACATGTCAAGGAGATAGTTAAAACTTTGATTGTAGAGCTACATCTTGAGTTTCCATCACATGGGGTGATGGAAGGAATGGTGGTGATTTTGCCTCAATCTTGGTTGATGGCAAAATATTTTGATGAATCCTTCAAATGGCATATCAATATCATCAAGGTTCAACATTGTTACCTTAAGATGGCTAGGCCTTTTAAGGTTTGTGTGCCATAGGTTTTATTTAGTTTGGATTTGGATCTTTAATGTTATTCTTCAAGTTGACAATGAAATGTAACGCAAAGTTTGCCATTTGTCCCTTTCACTAGGTGAACCTTTTGACCTAATTGTGAACATCTTTGTTTTTTTCTCATGTGATTATGCACAATATGTCTAAGTATTCCAAACTAACAAAAATTGCCATGGAAAAGTCATTGGTTCTATTGAAAATGATAGATGTTTTAGTAACTTGAACTTCATCAAATCAAAGTTTCATAATCAATTGATGCCCCATTTAACTTTTGTTGTCAAAATGTTCATTCCATAATTCTACACATTGGAAAAACTTTCATATCTTGAAATGATTATTATGTGGAAGGACATGAAGGTTGGATATGGTTTTGATGCCTAGTGGTCATTTTACTTCATGGGCCAATGTTATGACCCCATATTTCCATCATCCTAACAAGTTTTGTGGCATTTAAATTTCAAGTTCCAACTTTAAACCTTAAACTTTGATATTTTGATTACTTATTGTTTATTACTTAATATTAACATGTTTTGTTTAGGCAATAGGCTTGTGTTACAATGGGTAGTTTAGGGGTTCAATCCCCCCATAAGCCAACTTGTTGGTTTGTTTTTTTTGGGTAACATTTTTTTTTTCATTTGGATTTTAATGAGCAAAAATTTGGGTTGTGTTTAGGGAAGGCTTGTGCTACAATGAATAGTTTAAAAATGTGTGTTTGTTTTGTATGTTTGTGAAACTTGGGTTTTAAGTTTTACAAATTTGAAATTTTTCATTATGTGAAGTGTCAGATTTCCACATAGGAACCTTGCTCATCACCTTTAAAAGACTTCCCAAAATACTAAATTGCCATTTTTTTACATATGCTAAAAAACCATAACCAAATTAAATCTTGTAAACATTGTAAAATAACCACATGTTTCACGTTCTACTACAAATAAAACAATAGCATGTTCCTTCAAAATTAAAATCCTTGTCACATATTTTCTCAAAAATATGATTAACATGGCCATTTAGGCATTGGCATTGGAATCTTGGGACCTATTGATTTTTGAATATAGACGATGATTGTTATTAAAGCATGAAAAACTTTACTAAGAGATAAGTTTTTTTCCCAACCATAGAAAACAGACACATGTTGTGTTGTTTTTCACCCATGAATTCTTATATCCTATGTCAATTGTAATTACCAATATAATGCATGAAGTAAAATGTATCATCTTAGTTTTGGTTTCTCATTCATTACATCCCTACTAAACCTAAACTAAGTATCTTAAATTATTTTTTTTCGTCTTGCTCGATATCCATGGTTTCAACCCTCAACCCCACAATATATTAACAATGTTTATGCTTCCATTCTCCAAAACTCTTCATTAAAAAATCTAATGTTATTTTTTCAATACAAATGTAAGTTAGTTCTATTTCTTTCATTTCAACTTGATCTTTATGAAATGATATTGTATGTCAATATATATTTACTTTTAACTTGAAATTTCGGGTTTATTGCTGATGTTATTGCTCCTTGATAATTAAAATACAATTTAATAAGTTTAGGTTGATCAAAATCAAATTTTGAAAATAATTTTCTCAACCAAACAACTTTTGTTGATGCTTTTTGCATTGCCATATACTTTGAATCAACACTTGATAATATATGAATTATTATTTTTACTTTATCAACATATAACACCTTTAATAATATAAGAAAACAATAAGTTGACGTTGATATTCTTGTATCAAGATCATTACCCTAATCAACATTAGTATAACCATACAAAACATTTTTTTGTTTTTGTTTTTATATATTGAAATGTAATATATAATGTGTTTTTGATGTATCTTAATATTTTTTTACAACTTGCCAATGTTTTGGACTAGGGTTCACAAGGAACTAAGTCAAGCTTCAACCATGAATACACATTCCAACCAAGTACAAATAGATGCATACATGAAACATTTGACAATTTGTGAATGTGGAATTCCTTCCATTAATTTTTTTTCTTGTGTCTTAGGACAATGATCTTTGCTTAACTTTACACCCATCTCATTTAAAGTACTTATAGATTTGTAATATGTCATGTCATATCAATGTAAATTTCCACTATATATTTTTTTAATCACATTATGATTTAACCTTCTATTTGATTTCTAATCATTTGAATTCCAATACAAAAATAATTTTTTTTAAAGCCTACCATTTCAAATTCGGATTCAATAGTTCATTTGTTATATTAAGATTCATGTATTGCTTACCACCATTACATCATCAATGTAAATAAGAATGATAAAGATTTTCCTTTTTGCTTCATCATGTAAACCTTAGAATCAACTCCATTCTTTGTTAATCCAATAAAAATTAGATATGAACCCATTTGTTGGTACCAAGCCATAGAAGATTTTTTTAAGCCATATAAACTTTTGTAAATCTTGTATACCATTTGTGAATGTTTTTGCTTTAGACCCATAGATATATCCTTTTTTTTCTTTTAATATTCCATGTAGGAATGTTGTTTTAACATCCAATTGATGAATTTATAATTAAATCAAGTTGAACAACTAAAACAATAATTTTAAAAATAGAATAAAACTTTACAATTGGTGAAAAAATGTCATTATAATCCTCACCTTTTACTTGTGTGAAACCTTAGGTTATTAAACATACCTTTAAAAGCTTCCATCATATGAATTTGAGTTTGCAAATTCACTTGCAACTCGCAGTTTGTCTCTTGTTTAATAACATTGTTAATATTAATGTCTTATTCTTGTATATTGAATGTAATTCAATTTTTTGATAACTACTTTCCAATTGGTTGCATAAGGTCCAATTAAAGCTTCTTTTATGTGGTTCACTTCCAATTAGAAGCTTGTGTAATGAATGTTTTTGGATCCCTAGGTTTTTTTTATGTGAGAGGTTTCTTTCATTCAATCTTTTTTATCGATCTATTTGGCTTGGTCATTTTTATAGTCGGATGTTGATGGGTGATTTTCATGTTTTTGTTTTGATCTTTGTTAAAACACATGTTTCTTCTACATGAGATGAGTTGGGATGAATTGTGCATGATTTTTCAAATTTTCCAACTAAATCCAAACTCCCATGTGGCATTATCAACTTTATATTTGACATGGTTGGTTATTTGTGTTGTGTAATAGTGGTTTGTATTAACAAATTTGGAGGAGTTTAAAATATTAAAGGGATTGATGATTGTAAACTTGGATATTGCCTAAAGAAATTAGGATATAATATTAATCCATTTATATATGTTTTATTTTGTTCATTTGAATGCTTAGATTCTAAACTAAAGATTATTTCTTCAATTACCACACCACTAAAGATAATGATGGTTATCTATAAAAGTCTTAATAATCTATAGGCTTTGTTTTCTTTCTTATACCTTTAAAACATATATTCAACAATATGAGGATTTAATTTTCTTCTTAGGTCCTTTTACAAAAATGAAAATGTTTTACATTTGAACATTTTTAAATGAGTCAAATTTGTCTTTATACCAATTTACAATTCTATAAGACTTTTTGTGTAGCAATTGCTTTTGCAGGAGTTTTATTTTGAAAATAGTTTGTTGTCAACAAAAATTCAACCCAAATTCATTATAAAAGTCAAAAGTTGTGCAACATAAACAACACAACTCCCATTAGAGTTTTATTTTTACACTTTGCAACCCCATTTTATTGAGGAATGTACATGGAATTGTATATTGTCATTGAATTCTTTTGTTTTTAGCAAAATTGATTAAATTCAAAATATTTATTTCACCTCCATTATTTATTCTTAAAATTTTAATTATTTTGCCAAGTTGTTTTCCAACAAATTGTTGTATATTTCAAAAATTTTAAATTTTTGAAATTTTTGTTTAAAAAAATAAAATTGTGTATATATAAAAATCATCTATAAAAATAACAAAGTATTTTTATCCATTATGAATCATTGTAATTTGTATTGGTCCACAAAAAAGAAAAATGAACAATACCAAGTATATCACTTGTTGGTGTTCTTCTTTCATTAATTTTTTTCTATGTTTTTACCCAATAAACAAGCTTTATATAGGGATATAATCTTTACATCATAGGATTTTAATCCTTTAACCATGTCGTTGCTTCATTTGATTTTGACTAATATGATGAAGGTGATGGTGCAATAAATCAACCTTATTCCATTGAAAAATTGTAGGTATGACTACTTGTTTATCCATTATTGTTAAAATGCCTAATTTGTAGAGGTCATTCTCAAGTACACAATTGGCAATAACAATTCATTTTAACACTTGTTTAAGTACAATCTCTTTTAACATTCAATTTTCCTCCAACTAAATCAAATTGCTTAATGGAAAATAAACCAAGGACATGGAGTACTTTGGGAATTTCTTTCCATTATTTAACATAATACAAAACATTTTCACAACCACAAATTTGATGTGTAGTATCATTTTTGCTAGATAGACCACTTGACATATGTTTAAAGTTTGATAATAAATTAATGTGTTCTTATCATGAACCATATGTTGAGTAGCACCAATGTTTAGACACAAAGTTGGATCTTTTCCATTCCTAGTGATTAGAGTTACAACATACAATTTGTCACTCCCAGTTGCTACATTGTCTTGTTTTGTTGTACATTTTGCAACTTTTACAACAATTATTTTCTCGCAATTTTTAAAAAGCTATCTAAGACTTTTGTAATAAAAACATTTCAGTTTCTTGATTTTGGATGAATCTCCTCCATCATGTTTTGTATTGTCAAAAATTGGTTTCTTCTCAATGTAATTTCTAGGGGTTTTGTTCATAAACAATGTCCTAAAAGAATCTATTGATGATGCAAAAGATTTCATCATCATTTTCTCTTGAAGCAAATTTGTGATTAATTAACCCAAAGTAATATTGTGTTGTCTTTTAAAAGACAAAATGAAGCTCTTATACAACATATGCATAATTAAGTATTTCACATTTTAAAAACAACACTATTTTTTCATCATTTATAGGTCACCCAACTTCAAAAAGTTGATTAATCAAACCTCTAAACATGTGTATGTGTTTGGTTACAGTTTCACATTCTTTAATTTTTAATGTATGTAATTGATTTTTTAAATACATGTGTTACTCCATCTTGTGCTTCAAAAGATCTACATAATTGTTTGCAAGTTAAATTGAAAAAGTCATAGGTTTGTACATGAGATACAATGTTATTATTTAAACATGTATTAATAATTGAAAAAAAGGCATCTTTGTCCTCCTAATCATAAACATTACTTGCTCTAACAGCAAGTAATGCTTATGCACCAATTGTAAGTGCATACTTGACCTTAATCCCAACAACTATTGTCATAAACCTCTCCAATTTTAATAACAAAACTTAATCTATGTTTCCACGCATTAAAGTATGTCCCATCAAATTGTGGAATATTACTAATATTTATTTTGTGTGATGTAACCATGATTATTCAAATCACATGTTTTATATTGAATATTTTACATTGATTTTGCAATTGCAATCCATTCTTGATGGAATAATTTTACGATAACTAAAATTTAACTGCCATATATTTAGAATAAGCAATTAGATTTTTATGCTTTGGAACCATTTTGGAATCTTAAGACTATGCTTTATGAACATAAACAATGATTTTATCAAAACACAAAGAATTTTATTAGAACATAAGCTTTTTTCCCGACCATAGAAAATAGACACATGTTGTGTTGTCTTTCAATACTGAACTTTTATATCTTGGGTGCAGTATAACTATCACTACAATTTATGAAGTAAAATGTATCATTTTCGAAAATTAAGTTTTTCATTTGTGAGTGTAGTTATGCTAATAGTAGCTAAAAGTAATTGTAACCATTGTTTAATTCTACGTTTTTAAAACCAAATTAAAATATAATAATTTAATCTTGAAAACATTTTTTTTTTGCACATGATCAAATTTAATATTTTATAATATAAATGTCATATTTAAAACATTTGGACCTTCAAAAAAATGTAAAAGAAGTCATAACCACTATTTTTAAACAGTAAAAAAAACTTGGAAATGGACTTGGAAATCTTTGAAAATGATTTATTTCTAACAAAATTTTGACACAAACCTTAACAAAATACTATTTTGAGAAATTTTTAATTGAAATTTGTTTTCAAGAATATTTCAAAAAATTCCAAAAAAGTAATCATTTAAGGGGACACCAATGGTTCTTATTAGCCCATTTGCACACTTGTTACAATTAATGCATGTTTCTATCTAGCCATGAAAACGTTTTTCCAAAGATTGAAAACAAAACCTTGCTCCTAATATTTATTGCAATTTTTTATTTGATCTTTGTGGGATAAAAAATTCAATGAATCATCATATTATTTTTTAAAAAAAGGTCTAAATTCCCTAGTTTAATTTGTGAAATCTATGCCTTGTCAACTTTTTTACATTGCAAATAAAATAAATTAATACACAATAATGACATACATGATTTAAGATGATAGAACTACATGCATACATTATTCATTTTGTTTATTTCCTAACCTTAAATCACACATGGAAAATTTGACTTATTGATTTCAGCTTTGTGTTGGTACACACTACCAATGATGATTTCCCTTTTTATTGTGTTCCCGTATGATTATCAATAATTCATCATTATTTATGTCAAATTTCAAGTTAATTTGAATTAGTATAAATATCATGGACAAGAAAAAACATATATTAATTTGCCTTTTCATATCCGTGGTGTGGGTTAAAAAAAGGGTGATATAGTTATTAGGAAGTAGTGAGATAGTTATTAGGAAATGAGTGAAATAGCTATAATGATAATAGATAGTTATTAGGAAAAAAATGAAATATTAGGCTTGGAAATGAGATAGTTACAATTGGAAATGTTTCTAGAATTGACTAGGGACAACAATATGAAAGATTATGCAAAATCAATAAGAACCTTACTAAAGATTATAAAAAACCACCCATATACCAGTTCCTTTGAATTTTTGTCACTAGAATCAAGAAAAATAAAAAATCCATTACTTAGTTTTAACACTTTAGCTACTACTTTGTTATGATTATGGTGAGCTTAATGTTTTTTTGGTCCAATTTTCTCACATTGCTTCAAAAGTTATGATTGACCAAAAGAGGATTTATCCAAATCTGGCTATAAGACAAATAAAGAAGTAGAAAATCTAGGAATTATATTAAATATTGGCAAACCACTAAAACCTACTACTTAAATATGGCAATTTCACAAGAAGAAAGCTAGAAATCTGCCCAAATCCTCCAAAAAAACATAACAATTTCACAACTTTCTTTCTTGGAATTGATAATATTTGGGGAAATTTTCCCAAAAGTTCCCTTGACCATGTTGCTTCTGAAAGCTAGAAATCTGCCCAAATCCTTCAAAAAACTTAACAATTTCATAACTTTCTTTCTTGGAATTTGATAATTTTTTGGGAAATTTTCCCAAAAGTTCCCTTGACCATGTTGCTTGGGACTTTTTTTTAATAGCAAAATTACAAATGAATGCCCAAAAAAATTCATTTAGGTGAATTATGTTTTTGTTACTTTTGTTTTGTTCAACAATGTTTCTCCATTCCTGTTATTATTTTTGCACTATTCAAGGTTTAGAGTAATAGGACTTAGAAAATTTGGGGAGGGGACGCGGTGTGCATAACATAAATCGACTTACTTATAAACTCTTGGAACATGTTTTTTTGACTTCAACAATCTCACTGCATACATTACACATACATACATTAGAAAGGAAAAATGAAGTTTACACTTTTAAATTGCTATATATATATTTTGCTTTTATAAATGAATCATTCATTGATAATGCAATAATGTAAGAATGCAATATGATATAATTCATCCCTAAGCAATAACTATAGGTAATTCCCCTAATTAATCCATGTAAACAAGGTCAAAAATTTTCTTTACAAATCAATCACACAAGAGTCCCTTTCAAATCTCCACAACAACAATTTGAAGGTAAAAACATAACAATGAGTGTAATCATACATTACCTTATTTTTGTGGCAAAATTTCAACACTTGGTGACCAAAGGAAGGTGTGAAAGGGACAAAGAGCTAGTTTTGGAAAAATATGGGCTCAAGTCGTCGAGTTATGAGGAAAAATAACTAAAAGTTGCTTATATTTAAAGAATAGTTTCAACCAAAGTCATTGAATTATAGATGGAATCCTAAAGTTTTCTACTCTACTTCCCCCTTTTGACTTCTAGCCAAATTTGGTTAAGTCTTCTTGTGCATGATCACCAACCCACCTACTTCACAAATTTGAGAAAAAAATAAAAATTAAAATTAAAAAAAAAAAAAAAACATTGATTGGAAAACCCTTCCAAAATTTTAAAATATTCATGATGAGTAAAAATGTGGACAATTATGGATTTTATTCACTCTTGATGAATAATGACTTGTGATAAAAAGATTTAAAATTTTTTTAAAAAAATCATTCATAAGGGATTTAGATGTAGGTATTTTCATGTTAGAAGCCAAGGAACATATGGCTCACTCATGAGCTATTTTTATGAACATTCCAAGATTTTATAAAGATTTTCAAATTGATTTATTGATTGCATATTAACATGGTGTTAATTGATTCTTATATATAACTTAATAACCCTTTTAATGAGAAGTTTCACAAGTAGTGGCTCAAGGTTTTATGGATATTTGTTGGTGAAAATTTTAAACCTTCTTTCAAGCAAAGCAATTTTTTTTTTGGAGGTGTTGTTGAATCTCATGTACAAATATTGTACATTTGATACTGAATAAAAATAAAAATATAATCCATTTAAAAAGCTTGGAATCGACAATTTCTTCACCTCCATATTCTTATTCACCAATTATTCCAATTTGTAGCAATTTCTTGAATACCCATTTGTTTTAATTTTAGATGCACAAAAAGTTTCCACAAAAAAATAAAAATAAAAATAATATTAATGGAATTTGGAAACATGAATCAATAGGCCACAAACACCTATTTGTTTGATAATTATGAATGGTCAAGTTGATATTTCAACTTGTTTAAGGTCATGTTTCTATTGAAAGTTTATTAACAAAGGCCAAAATAAACCCATAATATCTTAAAATCTTATTTTAAAAATTTTATTGTTCAATATTTTCATTATTGTGTTCATTTTATTCAAAGTCGAAAATTTACAAGTTGAACATGAAACCTCATTCAATTTTCAACTAAACAATTTCATGACCTCATGCACATTGGAGAAATAACATGGCATGATACATTTTCTTTTTGAAAAAAACAAAAAAAACAAAAATAATTTAAATAATTCATATATCTTTCCTTTATGATGGGTACTTCATACAAAGAATATATGGTAAGAAAATTACAAGAAGAAAATGATAATGCTCACATTATGTGATCACGTGAAAAATGATGGGTGGTTCTTTTTTTTTGAAATTTGAAATTACAATTGTGGGGGATTGAACACTTGACCGATTAATGGCATAAATTGATAACATTTTGGCCTAGGCTAGCACCTATTATTAATTGACGGAATGACATTTCACCCTACCAAGCTCAACACATTCCAAGGTGGAATGGGCCTTACCATTGTACATAATGATCCTAAACCCTAAAACCTGGGCCCTAATGTCAACCCTCCCCGAGATTTTAAAAAAAAAAAAAAAAAAAAAAAAAAAAAAAAAAAAAAAAAACCCAAAAAACGCCAAGAAAAATCCACCTCAGTAAGGATTATCCAACTAGGTACCAGGAAACTTCATAATACCCGGTGGATATAACACATACCCTCTGGACAACGCGTTTTAACAGTGGATAAAAACTGGAGTCGCTACGACGTGCACCCCTGGAAGAAGATGTGGAACAGTACTTGGTGGACATAATTGATCAAGTGCCTATGGACAATTACTTTTCCCACTGGGTAAAACGCGGAGTCATTTCGTCGTGCACGACCGGATTGTCACCGGAAGGTAGGTGAGGTCGATTAGCCACTGGACATGATAACTACTCAGGACCTTTGGACAAAGCGTTTTCCCGCGGAGTCACTACGGCAAGGAGACGAGCAACATTACCCGGTAGACATAATTGTCCGGTACCTGTGGACAAAGCCTTTTTCCCACTGGGTAAAAAACGGAGTCGATTCAGCGGACACGCCGGGAAGAAAGCCAAGGAACATTACTCGGTGGATATTAATACCCCAGAAACTGTGGATAAACCATTTTACCGCTGGTTAAAAATCAGAGAACTCCTGTTAGAAGGTGAGGAACGTTGTCTGGTGGAAATAAATTATCCAGAACCTGTGAACAAAGCGTTTTTCCATTGGGTAAAAAAACAGAATCGCTCCTCCGTGCACGCCTTGAAGAAGGCGAGAAGAAATTGTGGTTTTTTTTCCGAAAGCGCGTTGTTCGTCGACTCTTCCGCTTCTCCCGCCGATCTCGTCGTCGTCGTCTTCTGTGAATCTTCTTCCCGATTTTTCCTTTCTCAAAAAAGGCTGCGATTTCTCGAATGGATAGTTCGCAGTCCTTGCATTCTGCTAATACAATTTTTTTCAATTCTTTTTTGATTTTTTTCCATTAAGAATAACATGTAAAATGAGGAAGGTCTTCTTCTTCCAGGTTCGGTCCGTCTTCGGTCCATCTTCCAGGTTGTATCCATCTTTCTTTTCCGATCCGTAGGCAAGAAAGTGTCATTAGCACGTTCTGCGCAAGATCTGTTGTTCCCTTTTTGTTGTTGCGTTTGTTAAGAAGGTGAGCTGCTTGTGTAAAAAGGACAAAAGACTTTGTTCAATCAATTGGACTTTTTTACTTCAGATTCTTCCTCCTGGCTGTACATTTTGGTCCTTGAGCAATAATTGTAATATCTAGAAGTACATGTGCACACGGTTTGGTTTTTTTTCTCTCTGAAGAAATGGAGGTGAAGTAGTCGTCTTAATTTTTTCTGTGTGTTTGTTACACGGCGATGACGGAGCAAAACGGAGACCTTAACACTCATTGTGCACAGACTTGAAGGCTCCGCTTTTCCTTTCGAAGAAGGAGACGGACGGCTGGGCCATGATCTCTACGTGCTACAGGCAACTGACAAATCCATTTCTTCTTTTGCGTGTAATCTGAAGTGCTGCTTTGGAGCAGCTGCCGCGGTCCAACAAATCTAGGCATTCATTATGCAGGAAACTTGGCTAGTAAGAGATATTCTCCCGCGAAAGGAATTCTCTTCTTGTTTCAGACCGTGAAAGAAGAACAAACTTGTTCTTGCATTTATATTCTACCGGTTTTGAACACACGAATGAATCCAGTATGCTGGATTCTGATTTAGGAAATTTTGCAGATTCTCGGCTCCCTTCGTAGTTAAGTCTCTCACGCGGTCTGAACTGCAGCAACCTGAACCTTATCCTGTAATATCTTTCGAGCTACTGATTGTCAAACCAGAGATCAGGAAGTTGAGGAAAATTCTGAAGGAGGCTCGAGCACTAGATCGATAGTTCGAGATCGACAAAGTGCGTCGCAATTCTGCAAAAACATGTTTGGATCAACACAACTTCTTCGATGCGTGTTGTGAAATTCCGGTTTTGCGAATCTGGAAAATAGATCATCAAACAGGTGATAATATTCATTGAATTCCCTGAATATAGATAGATTTATTCAGGCTGGAGTGGTAAATTGAGGGGGGATGAGGAAGCAGAAGAATCAGGGTCCGACTGGGGCAATTGTGTCTGGCACTCCAATCTATGGAAGCCCTGTGAGCCCTGTGATAGGTAGTCCAGCGCAGGCCCGAAGCCCTGCAAGTGCTGCATATGTGGGGCCACCAGCATATGCACCTGGCAGGGAGATTCCATCAGCACCTCCATATCCATCATCCACTAGAGAGCAACTTCCATCAGCAGCACCACCTTCATATGCTGCAGGACGTCCTGCAGCATATGTGACAGGCCATCCTGCATTTGTTGATCAGGAAGCAGGGCCTCCTGCACAAAAGCCACGCATCAAACAGAATCGCAAATGCCGAGACATTGTCTTCCTCATTTTGTTTCTGGCATTTGGAATTGGGTTCATTATTGAGACCAGCTTTGGATTCAACAAGGGAGATCCCCGCAGGTACACATCGACCCTTTTTCTACATTGAATTTTGTAAAGTTTCAATCTCTAAGTACTCATCTGCAACACGTTTGAACAATCAATCTAGAACAACTCCCATGATGCGGTAGCTAATCCAGACAATCTCTACATCACCCTGCTGGTATGTGATGTTTGTAGAAGGTTGTCAGGAAATGTCTCTGACAAAAACACATTGTGCAAATGTCATGACAGACTTGTATATGGATTTGACTACTTAGGCAACACATGTGGTGACAAAAAGGCATCAGTGAATCTGAAATCCTTTGAAGTACGCTATTGGCAAAACCCAAATCAAGTATACAAGAGTGGTGTGCTGTCAGATCCATTCAACCTTGCAGATGCCCGCAGTATCTGTCTTAAGGACTGCCCAAGTCCAAGCAACACTAACTTAACCTGGATCTGTGACTATCCTCAAGGTCCAATCAATCTGACCATGGATGATTGGGCTGGGCGGAACTATGACTATTATGATCTTTTATCCACTGCCCAACAGAACTCCTCCATGAATCTGACAGGTCCTTGCTACCCAGTTCTTTTCCAGAGCACAAACTGTAAGGCATCCCTAACTGGTTCTTCTCATTTCTCTTTCTGTTGAATAAATTGCATTTTTCATGTTCTAGTACAGGTTTCATCAAGTGTCACTAACAACAATCTGATTAACCTATAATAATCACCCATGTGATTGTGCTGCTTGTTGATGTCTTGGCATTCAGTCTTTTGGAGTTGCCAGCTAGAAGCATCACCATCAAATGAGACACTAAAACTTTGGACTGCCATGGGTGGAGTGAGCATTAATTCTGGCGATGTGATAGTTCAAGTCGTTCACAAAGCGCTAACCGAGCCTTCAGCAGTTGTTAAGGTCACTTAATCCTGGACTCCTATTTGCACCTTCAAATCATCCTTAGGTGTCATGGAAGTCTAGATAGGTTCAAGGTATGGGTCAAATAGCGGCAATGTGATGTCATTCTGTGACAGTCAAGGAAATGTTTTGTTCTTCCAAATGTGATGTGAGGCAGTCATGTCCCATTTCTTCTTCATTTTTGGTGGGTGGGATGATTTTTCTTCTAAGACTGTTGTTTCTCTTTCAGAGGTGTTCCAACAAATGAAAAATTCAATACAACAAATGTCTGTGCTATCTCAACATTTCAAAGTGACCACATAATTGTCATTTATTAAGCCCTCCAAACAAATCCATGTCTTAATATTGTTCTAGCATGAGTGCATACATTGTTGACAATAGATGGTGTGACTGCAGAGGTACATAGCAGACTTGGGAAGAGCGTGGCCTGTTTTAGTGGTGTGTGGGGGTATAGCTCCTCTTCTGCTGTCAGTTACATGGCTTATTTTAGTTCGCTACTTTGTGGGTGTAATTACCTGGCTTACTATAGTTCTCCTCAACGTTTTCACACTTTTGGTCACCCTCTTCTTCTACATCAAAGGTATGACCAAAGCTTTATGGTTCCCTCCACCCTTTTGGTGTTTGATTGAATTCAAGGTCTATTGTTTCAAAGTTTGTAACAGTATTCAACTGCTGGTCCCATGTCTGTTGGGACAGAGATCTAATGCCATGACGGGATGTTGTTATCTGAGCAGCTGGATGGATTGGCAAGGATGCCGTTACAGCTGTAGTTGGCTCTGGTGCCAACAATGTCTTGTCATCTTCCACAACTGTGAGTACCAGTCCTTTTACAGATGAATCTCAAAGTTTTATGTTGGAGCACCTTGTCTGGAGATATCTTCCAATACACCCTTGCATCTCATCACGTTGTTGTATGTTGGGATGATGTGATTAACAGACTTGTATCAGTGCTGGATCCTTTTGCATGTAATGGACAGTATAACAGCAGTGGATCTCTTTTAATTCAACTTCATGTTTTTCTTTGCACAGATGGGCTGCTCTTTATCCTGCATGTGAAAGATTTTGAATAGAAAATGTATGTGGAAAGAGGTTAAATCAGTTTTCACTGAGATGGAACTTGGGTCTCCAGGAACAAAACAATCTGAAGATTGTGGCTGTTATTATGACAATAGTGCTGATTGTGGTAGTGCTTATCACTCTCATTTTACTCAAGCGGGTGATAATTGCTGTGGCAGTCATCAAGGTACACCTACTTGATTCAAACTGTCAACATATGAGGGAATACTCAGAGCTAGCAATTTACTTGATGCTATGTAAGTTGTGGGGGGTTTGGGGCAAAGGTTATTCACATGGGATGAACTGCTATACCCTCTGCCAAGACTGATCTCAAGCTCAGCTCTTATTCATAATAGACACTTCACTATTTGATTTCTTCTTCATCTGATTGTCACCAGGAATATTGAATCTGAATCATGATGCTAAGTGAAGGGGAGGTATTGACAATTGTGAAGTGGGGATTTTTTACAAAAATTGTCAGGTTGCAGCAAAAGCAATTGGAGCAATTCCAAGTCTAATCATATACCCAATCGTTCCCTTTCTAGTAGTGGCTGTATTTCTCATATACTGGCTGGCTGCGCTGTTGTACCTTGCAAGCGCTGGGTCAGTGACACAGAATAATTGCAACAATAGCTGTGCTGCATATGATCTCACATTGCAAGCCATCAGTGATAACAGTTGCTGTGGCTATTCACTACACCATAGTAAAAACATTGCTTGGGCTATTGTATACCACATTTTTGGTGTGTTCTGGACAACACAGTTCATTATTGCATGCTGTCTCACCACCATTGCTGGTGCCATTGCTACCTACTACTGGGCCCGAGGTGAAACTACAGTAAGATTCTTGTACCACATCTAAGATTTCCCTGGTCTGAATTTCCAAACAGTTGGAATACCCATTCTTTGCTGTGCAATTGGCACTGGAATCACAGTTTTGGGGTGGAACTTTCTGGGATGTGGAAGGTTGGAACTGAAGGGTGGCAAAGGGATTGGGTGCAGGAGTTGGGGTGGGCACCTGTGTTGTCATCAGCAAAGAGGGTGGTGCGGTACAGTCTGGGGTCAATGGCATTGGGCTCATTGTTGGTTGCCATCATTGAGATGATCCGCTTTGTATTGGAGTTCATTCGCAAGAGGCTAAAACTGTTGGAATCAGCGCCTGGTGGCTGTTGTCTATCCATTCTCTTTTGCTGTGCTCAATGCTGCTTGGGTTGCATAGAGTGGACGATCAAATTCATCAACCGAAATGCATACATTGTGGTACTCCTTTTATTCTCTTGTGTTTTGGGTTGTGGGAGTGTAAGGTTGGATCACACTAAGGGGGAGAATTCAGACAGATATTGAACATCCAGGAACTCTAGGGCTTCCTAGTCATACTTAAAAAGTGTGAGTGTATGCTTTTAAGGCTCAAGCTCACACTTATTTCTCACATGCAGATTGCCACCTCAGGAAAGGGATTTTGCAGAGCTGCAGGGAAGGCATCAGCATTGATAGTGAGCAATATCCTGAGAGTGGCAGCTGTCAACATTATTGGTGACTTGATATTATTTCTTGGCAAAGTCTGTGTCAGCTTGGCATCTGCATTGTTTGCCTTCCTCATGCTGGAAACCCATAAATATAAGTCTGGCAACAGCAAAGTATCTTCACCTCTTTTTCCTGTCCTGGTCAGTAACTATCCTACCCTCTATTCCCCCACCCAATATGCATGCAACTCTGAATTTACAGGTGTTTATTCTTGTTTTTGAAGGTGTTGATTCTTTCATGAGGCACTGACTGTAAAGAAACTGATGGGTTTGGAGTTTGGACTTGGGTATGCACAACGTGCAGTTTTGCTGGGGAGTAGGCTACGTCACTGCTGGTATTTTCTTTGCGGTGGTGGAGATGGCAATTGACACAATTCTGCTGTCCTTCTGCATTGATGCGGAGGAGCACAACGGCACTGCCATGTTTGCACCCCCTTTGCTCATGGACACTCTGAGCTCCCATGCCCGCCGCCAAGAGGCAGCTGAGGCTGAGCGTGCCTTACGGAAACAGCAAAGAGCTGCTCGTAATTAAATAACTGCATGTCACATTCTGGGTTCATCTATGTCATGTGTCAAGCTAGATTAGCTGAATCTACCAGGAACATTTGTTGTCAATAGAGAAAATTAGAGCAGTGGTTTCAATTACATTTGTTCCTATTGATGTATACAGGAACTTGGATTTACAGGTCATGCTTTCCTCTAATGCTTGTACAGGATTTGTCCAAGGATGGGAAGTGATAAACAGGTAGATGGAGTGCAGCCCACTGGAGTGAATCAGTGGAGGCTGTTGGGTTGTCAGAAGATTGATAGGTTAGTTCACGGCAACTTGATGTCAAAGCATATCATACTTGAGGTCAATTGACTATGATTTGATTATGCTGGCAGTGGCATTAAAGGCCACCTTTGAAATAGTCATATTTCAACAATAACCATGTTAACCACAATGAGTTACTCATAAGACAGGGTTATAGACTGTAACCCTGACAACCCTAGAGAAGAGTACTAGAGAAGAGTTGAATCTAATTCATGTGAAGGTGATTCCATTGGTTTAGGGTTATGAAGGTTTGAAACTTGAATATGTTGGTCGAATCAATCAGTTATGTGTTACAATTGCATTCAAGGATAGATGGTCAGTGTTTGCAAAGCTAAGAATCAAGGTTGCAAAGGTGGGAGATTCTGCTTTATTTTGCTGGTAGCTTCTGTGGAGCTTCTTAGTCGAAGAGATGTCAAATGCTATCTCCTCATATATTTATGTTTTGATCATGTTGTTGTAGAAGAGTTGTTTTGGCATGAGGTGTAGTTGATGTTGACTCTACATCTGTGGAATCAGCCTGGTGGCTGATTAAGAGATGATGGTTTTTGTGATGATTCAAATGGTCATAACTTGCAGGACTTGGGAACAGTTGCAAGTGTTCAGACTGTAGAGATGCATGGACTTAAGATTGATAGTTGCTGGATCAAGTAGAAAATTCCTGATGTGTAGAAGCAGCAACTGGGGCTGCTCACAGCATTAGGGATTTGGGTTTCAATCTGCTTAACTTTTTTTTCTAGCAATATTGAAAATGAGAGTGGTTTTTCTTTGGATTTGTGATTTTGAATGGAAAATTTTCTCGGATTTTAGGTGCTATAAATTTGCTAAGGTTCTAATGCTTCTAGAATTAATAATGGGAGACATGGGGAGATCCAAAAGGATGATGAAACAATTGTCCACAAGTTTTTGCACATCATGTTGAATCATATTTACTGCTAAATGCACAGAGTTTCATCTTTTCTTGATAATTCCATTACTGAGATTCTCTGAGAGTTCACAAGTTGGAAAAATTGCAGATTGATTTGAAGTAACAATCTTCCACAGGTCCTTGAATTATATCGGTGAGTTCCTCCTGCCTTTGTAAATGTTTTGCTGTCTTCAGGTACCTTTTTCTCCTTTTAGCAAGTTACATGAGAAATAATGCAACACATTTCTGCTGTTGTGCCTACTTATCTTACTAGAGTGACCATTGAGTTGCTCTATGCAGAGATCTTCACAGAATTGCCAAGCCACTGACTACAAGAGGTCTGTTCTTGAAGTCCCAATGGTTCCCTGTGACTAGGCTCCCAACCCACGAGTGACAATGAAGCTTTCCTATGGTCAAATGATCATGAGGAACCCATCCATGCTGTGATGCTGCTCTGCCTTATTCTGAAGATGGAAGAGATTGTCAGCCTTTCAAGGTTGGCTAGACCTCAGAAAATTCTGGCAGGGACTAGCTGAAACTTCTGGGAGCTCCTGACAATGTGACCCACATTCTGTTGGAGGTGCTTAGTTCTCCATTGGAAGTGAGATGGATGGCATAGGTTCAGCTTCACTAATCAAGGGATCGGAAATCAATTATTAAAAGGGGATTCTGAAACTTTTGCAAAAAAATCATTGAATGCATCACGGAGAAAAGGCACTAGAATCTTCTCCTCAGTGTAGACTAGCATGAACATTGTGTTTGTTTGAATTCTAGTTGCTTGGGTTTTGCTCCCAACAATGACAGTGATTCAGCTCAAAAAGAGAGCAAAGATCACAAGAAAAATTCAGAAGCTACAAACAGCTTTAATACCCCTGCAATAATGGCAAAACATAAGAAGCAATTTTGTGATTGTGCATCCTTGCTCACTGTAGGGTCAATAGCAACCAGATTGCAAATTCCTGCACACAAATTAGGGGGCCCTGGATACGAAAAGTTCAATAACAACTTTTTCACATATTGTTATTAGCATGGAAACTCAAGTAACTGCATTTCAAATTCAGAACTCTACAAGCTTCCCATACACATTTCTTACATCTAGCATCTCAAATTCAGGCGTCTCCCAGCTTCACTCTTTAGGTTGCAGCAGGGGCCTCCCCACCAGGTTCAAGAGGAGGAATTTTATACTACCCATTCAGCTCCACAGCAGGAAAGCACTGCTCAGCCCAACTCCGCAGCAGCCAAACTTCAGCAACAATAATGTAACTTCCTGAATCCAAATAAACATAGTAATAATTTTCTCAATAATTTAATAAATTTTGGTTTTCCAAATAATTTAATCATAATGAAAATAACCATTAAACCATGAAATGCAGGAATTTTTCAATAATTTGGCATTTTACCACGCATGCATCTGTATTGTATTACAAGGTTATAAACCAATGTCAATCTAAACCCTAAACCCTAAACCACTTGCATTCAAATGCACTTCGAGGACACTTAGGTCTGCAACTGTAAATTTACGAGGAAGCTGCTGATCAAAATGATGCAGATGTCTTCACTCTGCAGTTGCATGAGTTCTCTACCAGATCTAGACAATCACTCACTTCATCAATTTGCAACTCAATTGGGTTTCTGGACACACAGCCCAGATCAACTACAAGGAAACAATTCAGGTTTAGGGTTCAGAGTTTTGGCAACAACTAAGGGTCAAGGTTCACATATTCAAAGGTTTTGGGGCTGACATTTGAAGTAGGATTGGTTGATGTTGTGGGCTTTTCTTTATCTACCAAGCTCACTGCCTCCATACATCATTGTTGAAAAAAAAATCGTATGTGAGGGTTTTTCTTTCTTTCTTTCTGGAAAGTGGAAACTTGGACAACCATAAATAAACAAGGTGTGTTATACACAATGGCCCCCGTCATTCATTTAACATCACAATTGATATTTGTATGATAAATTGGCCATAGCTGGGAAAAAAAAGAAAAAAAAGAGTATTTTAATGTACATCATCATGTTGTTATAAAAGAAAAAATGTCATGATTGTTCTTTTCATCTTTTAACATCACCTTAGTTACAAAGAATCTAAAAAGGATTTCACATTAAATTAGGACAAGTTCTATCTAAATATTTAAAAATTTGCTACCAAACAAAAACCAATAGGAAAATGCCACAACATGATTTTCATTACATAATTTTTTTGCAAATTAAGAGTGTGTTAACCATTTTTTGAAAAGGTTGTTTTATATTTTGTTTTGTGGGTTATGGATTGGTGACAAAGTCATGTGGGGTTGGGTGCACATTTGAGGAGGTGACGGAGAAAATAGAACATCAAAAGATGAGTGTGAATCCTTTTCCAACCAAATTATGATGAATCATCTCACCTAGTTTCTAAGGGCCAAAATCCCATAAAGCTACTATAACTCTATAATAATTCTCAACAGAATTTCCCTGCCTTGTAACAATAAAAACTGGAAGAAAAACAACATCTAGGAAGTGACCATTGTTGGTCTAGTATGGCGTTTTCTAAATGTTAGAAGGTTGATTGTACTGAAGAAAATTTTGATACCATTGAAAGTTTATGAATTTTGAAAACCATATTTTTTTTGGTATTTGTATGGTATCAAAGGGTGAGCATTATGAATTTGTGAGATGAATATAACAATGGTATGTATTGCTTTCAATGGTTAAATATTCATTTTGTCTATTCTAAACTTGTAATATATGCTTGTGGATGTTTTTTCCTCTTAACATGTGGAAGTTATTGAGTAGAGCTTGACAAGCAACAAGCAAGGATTAAACCTGGAGTTCACCTTTGTTATTGGGTTTGGGTTGACAGGTACTACTGGTGTCTCACTAGAACCCTAAACCTTGGAAATTGTTTATGTGAATATGACAAAGAGTATATGAACCTTGTTTCGCATGTCTTAAGGTAGCCACTTTTCTAGCCAAATATTTAAGCTCCTTTTTGTTGCTAGGGTTGATGTCCATACCACTTGAAGATACTCTTCTTCCCAAAAAAAGTGTCAGGGAGAAAAAATGGTTTAATATTAGGGGGGGGGGGGGTTAATCATTTTATCTCTAACTGGTGAGTAACCAATGCCCAATTTGCCAAAGACATTAGTGTACTATCTTTCTTAACTTGTGAAGTGAAAAATCTCAATGACATCATGACAAAAACAAGAACTTACATGTTCCACATAAAAATGAAAGTAAGAAAGAAATGATCAATGACTCATGCTAAATTAAACTTCAACTGATTTAAATTCATATTAAATGATTTACATTCATATTAGATCCTATTATCATTTTTGCATATCCACATAGATTATGACTACTTACATGGATATCATGTGTGTGATCATATGGGGGCTTGCATTTTGTGTGTGTGATTTGCTTTGTGGTGGGCATATTACTATGGAGGCTTGGAAAAAAGCTTTGTTTATGACAAATCTATTTATCAAATGGAATGCTAATGAATGTGAGAATGATTTTGTGCAAGCGTTGTTTGTTATATATGTTGGGGAAAAGCCTACAAGGCATCAAAATGGTGGTAATAGAATTGAGCACAAAGTCAATTTGCATAGAGACCAAGAATACAAGGATAACATCCAAAAAAACTATTTAAAACATTGGTGTATGATGACAAGTTGTTATGTAGACAAAACAAAATGCAACCTTCTCTCTTCTTTTGTGATTTATGAATAATGTTGCTAACCATGATGTTCATTTTGTGTAAAAGAAAAATCTATTTGTAAATATATGAAAAATAAAATTTTATTTTAAAAAGTTCAAAATGGCAAAGTCTTTTTTAATATTAAGATTGATTTTTTGAAGAATAATAATTTAATAAAAATGTCTTAAAATGAATTCAAAATGGTGGCACAAACTTGGATTTGGAGAACAATGTTAACTTTAAAGTCATTTGAATTAGTTTGAGAGCTAGATCAAATTTTCACTAGGCTTAAAATTCATTCAAAAAGTTGAAAATACAAAAGAAATGAACTTGCAAAAAAGATTATGAAAATGTTGCTTGTGATCCATCTTCATGTGCATTTACCCTAGGATTTGGAACCATTATTCAAAGAATTCAGAATCAAGATGGATTGTGAACTCACATTTCAACAATAAATAGAGATGACATTGAAGAAATTGAAATTTGTGAGATGCATTATCTATTGCGAAATGATTCTATTGAACAAATTTTGTGGGTTTGAAAAGGCAGTAATTAGACAAATTGAGGCAAAATGCTTGTACCTTTTATAATTATAAATGATTTTAACTCTCTTGGTGGTTTTTTTTTGTGTTTAATTGAGCTTTGCTTTGAACTTTTGAAAATTTTGCCTTGTGAAGAACTTATGTGAGATGTATGTTTTTGATAGTTAGTTTGGATTGTGTTTGTAGAAGAGGATTTGAAACAATGGACCATGCCCCTTGGGGTATACATTTTTGTCTATGCAACTTTGGTGGATGGTCAATTCACAACTATGGATTTCTTGATGATCTCATTATATTAAGAAGAACGAGTGGATCAATTGGTTTTGGCAAGTGTATGTTGTAAAGAACATAATGGTGTTTTTGGCTCATTTGTTGAGAAATGTTTGCCATGTTTGTTGTGTGTCCAATCTAAAATAGGACACCTAGATCAAATTTTCTTAGAAGAGATGGATCTTGACGGAAATGAATATACTTAGTAGTTGATTTCATGATATACATTCAAATAAAATATTATTTATATTCATTTTGTGAGACATGATAATTATGGACTAGACAAACACTTGAAGAAGTCCTAATAAGGTTGCCAAATGATGAATATTAAAAAAAAAAATGTGAAATGATTTTTTAATTTTGATGAAGAATTAACATTCATCCAACTTTTGTAGCCAGTAATAATTGAAAATATGAAAAATGTCTCAAAAAAAAAACTTTATTAGAATGAGTTTCAATAGAAGCAAAAAGATATTCAAACTTGCATGAATTTCAACCATATTTCTACTAGAAAGACATGTACCATAAATAATGGAAGTGATAAAAAATATTTTACAATAGAATTTGGCAATAAAATATTGCACAAAGATTTTCAAGCCAAGAATTTTTTTTTGCAAAAGGTATTTTGGTATTCCAACAAAATGTTTAATACAAAAGTCTTAAAATTCATTTTTAAATCCTCATGTGGTGATCTTCTTAAAAACACCTAAAAAAATCATAAAGATATCAAAAAATAAATAAGAAAATAAAGTGTCTAGCAATATGTTTGAAATATAAATACCTAAATTGATGTTTTCCACTTTTGTAGGATTGTAAACAAATGCATTGTCCTTTCAATAGGGGTATTGTAGGCGTCAAAGCACATTAGTACCCCTTGCTAAACTCCTAGTGTTTCTTTAGAAATTGGTTGTATGTCATTCAAAACTCACTAGGGAAATACCCATTACCAAAGTGGTAGAACTAACCATATGAGTATTTTAATTATGAAAATTTGAAAATTCATAATTCAAATAAAATCCAAATTGAGTTTTTTGAACAATCTATCTTGTAGCCTTTTCAAAGAAAGCTCCAAAGTTGTATTGTTTGTCCCAATTTGAAACAATTTAAGCTTTGAAATCATCCAAAAAATAAAACTTTTTGATACACAATTAGGTTGGAAACTTTGGTGGATCATAATTTCTTGAAACATATTCTTAAATTAAGCATTTTAAATGTCCATTTTGTAACCTTGGAATTTGATTTTTTCAACATTCTATTAATTGTTTCAGTCAAAAATTTTTTTTTTCCTAAATTCAAAAAAAAAACTTAGTAGGTAATTTTGATAACTATTTTTCATTATTTTTTAATATTAAAAAAAACATTCAATAGGTACTTTTGATAGTTTGAAATTACTTCTGATAAATGTTTTTGCAACATTTTAACTATTTTTAGTAGTTAGTTTCTACAAGTTTTCTTAAATATAATTATTACTAAAATATCGTTTCAAAATTGTCCCTTTTAATATTTGGCAAATCTATTTGGGATCCAAATACTTGTTCATTAGTAAAGTACCAATCCATGTAGGCCAACTAGTACTTAACAATGGTTTATATTTTATTATTTAAAAATACATGGAAAAAACACAAAAATTGAAATTCATCTGTTGAAAAAAAAGATTAAAGATATATGATATCACAATATATGCTCAAATGTAATATATGGAATATTGACCTTTGTGATACATGAGAAGCAAGACCAAGACTAAAACATTTTAAAAAGTCCTAATTCCCAAATGATGCACGATGGAAAAAGAAATAAAATAAAAAATATAGATATAATGTTAAAATGAACATCCAAGAACTCCTAGAAAAGAATCCATTCAAGTTGTTCAATTGTGAACTTAGCAAGCTTGTCCTTATCTAGGTATGGATTTTTCAACATCTTAACTAGCATCTTCAATCATGTCAAAGCTTGGTTTGAAATGCAAAAACAATTATATGATGCTTCAACAACAAAAGGATCAAGGTGTTTATGTTGTGTTTTTTTGAATTTTGTATTTTCTTAATGACATACAACTTTTTCATTGTTGACGTCAAGTTTATGCTTTTAATAATGTCATCAAATTTTCAATAAAACAATAAACAAGATATTTTGAATAATGTGCAAAAAAGGCTTATGGTGTTTTCACATTATGTTTACTATTCATGTTGCTTTTTCAAACTACCCTTGCTATTCATGTTGCTTTGTCATGTTGTCCTTGTTGCTCACATTGTTCTTTCAAAGTTTTGTTGTTGTTCTTTTTGAGCTATTGTTGTTGTTTTTCTCATGGTGTTTTTTGTGTTGCTCTTTTCATGTTGCTCATTGTTGCTCCTCACGTTGCCACTCTTCTCATGTTGCTCTTTTTGCATTGCCACTCTTTTCATGTTTCTCTTCTTGCATTACTGCTCCTTTCATGTTGCTGTTCTTTTCATGTTGCTCATTGTTGCTCTTCACATTGCCACTCTTGTCCCGTTGCTCTTTTCGCATTGTTGTTTTTTTCATGATGTTCTTTTCACACTATTGCTCCTCTTGTGTTGTTGCTCTTCTCGCATTGTTGCTCCTTTCACACTCTTGTTCCTTTAGCACTGTTTTTTTTCATTTTGTCATTCTTTTTGCCTTTTAGGTATGTGTTAGCCCAACCTTTATTATTCTCCTCACATTGCCATTGGTGTTCTTTTTGTGTTGTTGCTACTAAATTTTATTTAGTTAGTATGGTATTTCCCTTCCCCTTGCAACGTGCAAGTTGGAGTTTAAAACTTTGACACCAATTCAAACACCATAGGTGAGTTCTTTTAGACATTTTCCCCATTTTTTGAGGTTTTTTTTTTGGTTCCGAGTTTTTTCTTTAGTTCATTTTGTGTCAATTCTTTTCATTATGTACCAATTTTTTAATTCATTTGCTTTGTTGCTTATGTTTGTAGGATTTTCTAAACTTACATATAACTTTTGCTAGAACTTGAAGAAATGGGAAATCTTCAAACAGAAGGAAGTAGGTTTCTAAAATTGAATGAAAATAATTTAAAAAAAATTACATGCACAAATTGTTTTTTGGAGAGGAAATAACAAAAATGCATTGTGTTGGACATTTTAGTGTGTTAATGATAACAAAGTAGTTAATGTGGTAGCTTTTCAAACTATGTGTTGTATTCTATGTCACAATAATCCAATATTGAATGTAAATCCAAAAATTCAAGCTAGGAAAGGTTTAATCATATATAATGGAACTAATGATATATGCATTGAGGAAACATGTCAAGTCAGACCATTTTAATATTTAAAAAGGTTTGAAAAAAAAAGTTAATTGTCCTTTGAGGGAAGATGAAAAACAACCTTCCAAAAGAGACCAAACATTTATTTTAACTCCATATCTAGTTTTTTTGTTGCAAAAGAGCCTTTCCAAAAAAATGATGTGCAACAAAAACAATTTTTGGAAGATTTAAATCTTTTAATTATCAAAAACCATCTCCTTTACAATTTGTAAAAAGTAGTTGGTTGAAAAGACTTAGTATGCATTTGTGTCCAAGAATTGTTTTTCCTTTCCAAAAATAATTTTCTAATGACTTTCTACCTAAATTAGTGGTAAAAACCTAAACAATTATATGTTTTACCAATTTTAATAGAATGTCATTCTACAACTGCAAGCCTTGATCTATGGATGTCAAAAGCTAGACATGATATTTTTGCATTGTGATTATGTTTTTAGGAGATGATTGGTAGCCAAAACACATTATCCTTGGTCTTTTTGAGCCAATAGATATTACTAGATAAACTTTGGCTAAAAAATTGACAAAATTATTGGACAGTTATGCACTTAAGAAAAAAATTATTACTTACGTCAAAGATGAGGGATCTAATTTGAGCACTATGACTATAACCCTAAAATCAATTGTAAGTTGTGATATGTTGGGTTTGGAGAAGTTTTTCAGGATACTTATTTTGGGCATGTATTTTTTAAGGCTTGCCAATATGCTATAATAAAGGGAAAAATTTGTAAAGATTTACAACATGTGTCAATCAAATCTATTCAAGGAGAATTGTAGAAATGCATTACTTGGTTAAAAAAATCTAAAAAGGGTAACCAAGAATGGGAAAAAACATGTGTAAATTCAAGTCTTCCCCCTTGAAAATTGAATACTCTAATGAAGACAAGGTAAATTTTTATGTTCTTAGACTTTTTTCAATTTTTACTTTGGATACTTTAACATTAAATTTTTTTTGGTCAACTAATTATTGTGCATAATTTAACATTTTCTTTTGTTGTTGTAGACTTGCCAACAAAGTAGTTATTCTTTTCTAAGAAGCTTTGTAATTCAAAAATAAATAAATAAATAATATGTTACAATAGGCACAATTCTATGAAAACAAATGCAAAAATATTTCCTCCTTTGACATGGCACATTTGTTGCATCATTGTTGATCTTTTGGTCCTACTATGTTTGCTTGTATTTTACATTAGTCTAAGGGTCATTGGTTGTTAAGTGATACATTAAATTTTGTTATATCCATGAGTCTAAAATTCAAAAATGAAATGGATTATGCAACCTTTGACTTTAATGAAAAAAAATGGAAATGATGGAAATGTTGGTTGTGAGTTGTCATGTTTGGCCTCCAACATAAAGAAAGAAGTTGTTCAGGTTTTGGATTCTTTTCTTTCCTTTTTAAAAGAAATGAAGAAAAAAGTTCATAATATACTTTCTTTAATGTTGGACCCTAGGTTTAAACTTTTCATCAAGCATGATTTCCTTTCACATTGGGCTATTCAAAAAATTGATACATATGTTGGAAAACAATGTTCACATGTTGAGATTCCCTCTTTTGTAATGGGTTCACACTTGAGCTAACAACTCAAGCCACACTAGTATACAATAAATAACAACAATAACATTGTACATAGCAATAGCAAACACAAAATAATCAAAATCAACAACACAACAAAGTACAACAATAGAACCACAACAAAATGTACAACACACTTTTACGCCTTGCAAACCAAATCTCAAAATCTTGACAACCCTTCCCACTGCACATTGAAATCAACACTCCAACTACATACTCCCATTACTAATAGCCAACAACTCTTCCTTAAAGCCAATTCTAGTACTAATCATCATCTTGGCAAACTGACACTGGGGAAGTAGCATATCATCCCCCAATCCATGAAAATGACCACATGGAGCCATTAGGGTATCACCCATAGAATCCAAAAAGGCTATATGCCATATTTTATGGTATCAATATTGGCATCAACATGGATACTTACATGCCCAGCTTTATATGCATTATTGCTGGTGTTTACAAGAATGGCAACCAGAGCTGCAGAGGGATATATGTGCATCGGCTCATTAGTGGTCAGTTTTGAAAATCCAGATCTTTATGGATCCAACTATCTTCAAGTGTGCCATCGTTCATCCCCACCTCCTAACCTAGGTTTTGGAAGTCCAAGAGATCATCTTGCCTTCATGAAAATGTAAAAAACTCATTTTGGTAATGTGCTTGACAACTGATTCACCAAAGGATTGATATAATCAAACGATTCTAGTGCTTAGATATTTCAAGTCACTTGTGGTGGTATCATGCATGTAAATCTTGTTTATGTCAATATCCAAAAAATTGTAGATTATGAAATATGGTTTTTCAATACTAAAAAATACAGACCATTCAGCATGAAAGAGATACTGAGGGTATTATGGAAAGAGTTGATTATGTTATGATACTTTGAAAGAACTGGACATTATAATAAACCTTTGAGACAATGATGAAATCGCCATGTCTACCTAGCTCATAATCTCTATGCCCATAATTCCAAAAGCCCAGAAATCTCAGGTTCTTTGAAAAGGTTCATAATGAAAATATCAACAGCACTAAGTATTGGGTTCTTTCAGATGACTTAATATTCAATTAGAACGAGAACCAACTATTCTTTGTTTTGCCCAAATAATCACTCAAAAATAGGATCAACCACTGTTGGGCGGTTGAAGAATTGGACCCTGAATTGGATTTCTAACTGCATTGATATGTCAAGTATCATTGGATTTCTAACTTCATTGATATGGTATCAAGTATTAACACTGGTGGTATGCACACTTGTTGGAAAGATGGCTGAGAGTTGGTGTGTGTCTCATAGCCAGGAGGTTGCAATCACAACTACCAACAAATTGCCCCTCTCTATCTTCTGCACTAGAAATGCTAAAACCATTTCTAATACAGAAGGTTACAGAGCAACAAAAGGGGGACGAGACGGTTGGGCCAAGGAGGAGCCCACAAAGTAATGGAAAAGGCCTCACTCACTTAACTTCCAGTCTTTAAAGTTTGGCAGGTATACATCATACTCTGTAACCTAGAACTTTGTGCTTTGGCTTTAGTTTGCGATAGATCTTGACTTTGTTGTTCCAGGTTTGATGCGGAGGTGGAGTTGATCAGATCAGATGTGCTTTATGATGGATATATATAATATACCGTGGCACATGAGTATTGAGTAGAACTTTTTATATCTTTTATCACATGGGTGTGTTGTGGGGTAGCATACACGAATGCAAAGTTTGGATTAGTACCTGTACTTGTCTTCACTATATTCGGGCATGCTCCATTGCTCCTTGCAAATCAAGATCACTATTGCATGCATTTTGGGTGCAGGTAATAACTGGTGTTAGCTGGTTATTGATTTTCTTCATAACTGTTGGTAGGTTTTTTGTTTGTTTTATTTGGGTGGTTACACTATCAATATTCTTTGGGTAATAAACATTAGTTATGCATAAGGGTAAGTTATGAAATAATTGATTGATAACCACCTATTATCCTGTTGATTATTGTTTGGTTAGAAGGCTTTTAAAATAAAATATAGAATTCTGTATTTTTTATTATAAAAAGTCCTAATGTTTTAGGATTGATATCATCTTTGAAATGATAACCAAGTCATTCAAGTGGGTTATTATATTTTGAAAATTCAATACCGGAATGTTAGGTTATTATCTGATTATCAAAAAGTTCAATAACCGACCAACATCGGTAATAACAAAGCAACGATGTTGGCTTGGTCTAAATTGGGTTTCAATTCTACTACTTTGGAGGAGCTTCAATAGAAGAAGTTGCATAATAGGGGGTTTTTTTTAATGTGTGTTTTGTGTGAATAAATTGATTTATTTCTTGGTGTTTGATTGCATATGTGACAATGGATTCCACTAAGTTACTACATCCTTAAGGATAAGCTAAATGAACATTGTGAACTTGTTGTCCATAACATAAACATCATGAGCATGATCCCAATAGGTGTCAAGTATCGCATATTGCACTTGGATCACGTTATTGAAATTTTTTTCATTTAAATGAAAAAAATTGGTATAATGCTCTTTGAAAATTTATTATGAAAGAACTTGATCTTTTTTGGGAATGTTGTTGAAAATAAAATCTTCATTTGCACATAATTGTGGAGTTGAACTTGGCGCCAATGCCACTCCTTATGCTATGCGCTAGACCCTCTAGGGATGGCCAGTTGAATCCTTATAATAGAAGGTCACCAATATCAAGGGTGGATGCCAAATGGCCATTTTTCACCACATTGAGCCCCCTAACATTACAACATTAAAACTGATTGAAGGGACTAAAGTGTTTATACACTATGGACAAATGTTTGCAACAATACAAACTTGTGTGCATGATGAGGTAATAGTCACCATTTATATTTTAGTTATGGGCCGAAGGACGAGTGAATGGTGAAATTTAGCTTAAGAAACATCCTAAATAACTTTCACAATATTATCTAGCTCATACTACACCCAATACCCTACTCAACAACCATAACAACATTTCAAACTTCTAGACAAAATTTTAAATTAATGAAATTAATGTTTCACAATTGTAATATGCCATTACCTAGTATTAGATTGCAATGTTTTTGTAACTATATGTGACCATGAATTTCACAGAATACACGTTGTAATGGATGAAATCACACAATTTATCTCTCATATGTATCATGAGCCTTGGCTTTTTGTGTTTAAAAAGCCGATTTCTCTTGCAATGTGAAGGGCCATAGTGAACCAACAACACCCACCAGTGCACCTATCAGGATGGACAATGTGTTTGATAGGAAACAAGTTGTGTTAAATTATTCATGTGCCATAGCTAAGCATGGTGGTTAGCAATGTACAAATCATCCACAAGGAGGCACCTAGCTAGTAACTGCCAAATAAAGACCTACTTACACTTGCATTCCCTACCTACTGTCAGACATATCCACTTACACAGGTAGTTAGTTACCTTGTTAAGGGAAGGGAAAAATAGGAGGGTTTATTTGTACAAGAGAGAAGCTTATGAGGCTTGGACCTTGGTAACTCTCAGTTGTAAGTCTCCAATGGATGATGCACTCGTGGGTACCCCGTACTCTAATCCAAATTGAGCTGGAGACACCATATCCTAACACAATTCCAGAATTGCCCTTAAGTGTAGGAACAATGTATTGGAAGAGGTGAGAGTAGCTCCACCAATGCCCTGGACATTATGTTTTGGATGAAGCAAGAAGTAGTCCGACATATAAACGTCAGTTTGTGGGTCCATTTTTTTTTTTTTCATTAAAAATATTTTCACATTAAAATGATTATTGTCCATACTTCGGCTGTAATGTCTAGTTCAGGTGTTGCATTTAATTTTAAAATTAAAAAAAAAAAAAATCCCACTTTCATGTTTATGGGTAAGCTTTAAAAAATAATTAACACTTCTTCTCTATGTAACAAATAATGTACAAGCCCGAATAGGGTATATGGGTGGAACTGCTCTCACAAGTAGATGTTGCAACAATATAGAGCCGCACACATCTTCAAGGACGCAATAATTTCTTACCCAGTGTTGGGTTGGTACCCATGTCGGTAGGTCAAAACCATGGTTTCCATTTTCAATCTTAGTAAAGAACAAAACCAGAATTGGGTCTGATTTCCACAACTATAGGTGAAACCAAAATCAAATGTTATTTGTTTGAAGAAGGAAAAGATAAAATGGAGCTGGGTTCTTGGTTCTATCTATATATATGTGTGGTATCAAAACCAACTAGAACTTAAAAATCCATGGCTTTTGAAACCAAAAAATGAATAGAACTAGGGTTAACTAGACATTAGTCAATAGTTAACCACCGATACCAGTCCAGGTTTGTAAGAACCCAGATTGGAACCCGAATTGGATTCTTGATTCAAGATTATACATGATGAAACTGAAACTAGAGGCTTCTTCATAAAAAGCAAACAACTACCCAACATCAATTCCAAAAACCCTTCTTCACATGTCCCCAATGGTGATATCAATGGCAAAAAGTGTTGAATGAATTTGTTGGTGCTAAAAAAGGAGGCTCCAACCTCATTGTCCCACTCCCCATTTTGCAAGCCCTTTGCAAAAGGGCTAACATATTTGATCAGTTCTGACTATTAAAAAATTAATGGGCTTCTTGAAAGGTAGGGTAGGGTAGGGCAGGGTAGGGTAGGGTAGGGTAGAATATCAGATCCCCAATGACATAGAGACAAGAATACTAGGCCAATTTCACCTCCAGATGCATGCACCTAGGTAATGCCTCGTGGTGCCCAAATGATAGGACACAAGCATATATGTCTAGAATAAAAGTTGGACATACTTTTCCCCCATAGAGAATATGTTCTTGTGCCAAAATGCTTCTCATAAATGTGCACGGACCTAAATAACTATCGTATCTAGCAACCAACATATACTGTAGTATCTTCACCATTTTGGCATAAATTAAATTATTTTTTTCGTTTACTTGAACTTTTTGAAAAGTTATTATTCATTGTTTGTGCTAAAATTTTAGTAAATTTTAAAAATTCAAGTGTCAGGGATTTGAACTGCAAACCTTTCCTAAAAGTGACTTCATGGTGAAGTAGTCTAGACACACTAAACTATTCCACAAAAATAGTCCATTTTATTATTTTGTACAAACATTACATATCCAAAATTTCAGAATTAAAAAAAATCAAGTGCCTAAGTTAAGATTTCAAATTTTGACAATTATTTGTCAATTTGTTGTTGAAGTGATAAAAGTACTATGATGTATATATAGGACCATTATATCTAGAATTGATGATCTGGACTTGGGATCATGTTTGTTTGCAAATTATTTTGTGCTCCCTTGTGGAAGATTTATTTTTTTGGGAGGGTAAACCTCCAATAGAATCTTAAGCTCTTTCACTTTGAAATGTGCCATACTTTGTAAAATTTTCTTACCTTACAATTACAAACTTATATACTTGCATGGTATGTATAGGCTAGATGTTCATAATTTACCTTTATCCTTACCTTTGCAAAGCTGGCTTTATACTCTTACCTTTCCAATTTTGGGAGTTGCATTGATTGGGAGGCAATTGTGGCAAATTTTTCTCTTGAGAAGAGAGTTCCCATGGAATGTTCTTCCTTTAGTACTTAAATGTTTTACCCTTTACCCTTTCAAAGTTCCAAAAAATAAAAACTTCGCAACACTTGCATTCCTGCATCAAAGTTCCAAAAAAAAAAAACTTCCCAACACTTGCATTCCTGCATCGTACCAACAAAAAGTTCAGTTGAGTGGTCCCAATACCAAGTCCAACTTGGTATGATAGTTTAAAAAAAACCCCAAAAGCCCATTGGGACCAGGCCCAGGATTGCCGTGTTCATGCAACCAATGGGACTGTTCAACATGCACCCAAGAGGACCCGTCTTTTTCCCTTTGAGGGCGGAGGGAAGGGGGGAAGAGGGGATTCTTTTGAATTTTGGTGTCCCTGCCATGTTCCAAGAAGATTTCCACATGCTCTCAATAATTCCCAATGATGTTCCCCAACATGTTCCCAAATAAGAGCTCAATTTGCCCTTATCCTTTGGCCTCTCATCATTGGGAACACGTACAGAGTTGTGTCAATATTGAAATTTATAAGTATGTTTCTAGATTTGTAGCGAATACAAGTTTTGAAACTTTTTTGTAATTGGCATTTTGGGAATCAACAAAGTTTGGGACCCATGTATTTGATCAGACCCATGTAGAAAATAAAGCAGTTTGGGAATCAACAAAGTTTTGTGATGAGCCAATCGAAGAGGCTCATTATTATTAAGAAAGTTTGGCACTTGGAAGACACCCAAACTAATTTAATTTGAATCACACTCGGTATGTGAATTAGAACAATAGCTTAATATATGGAGTATACTCTCTCTCCTTGGGGGATGAGGAGGAAGAGATAAGCAAGAAGAGAGAGATGAAGTACATAGCTGATGGGTCCTGACAAATGAGTAGATATTGGAAAGCCATTAATAAATTTCATTGCAGCTTCTCATGCGGCGGGAAGTACCTCGGAGATGAATTTGATCAGACCTATGTATAAAATAAAGCAGTATCGTCTGGTGGGACTTTCTCTACCAAAAAAAGATGCGGCAATTTGTTGTTGCAACCGCTTTGTTGATCACAAAAGGACATAAAGCAACAGGGGGGAAAAGAACAAAGAGATCTATCAAAGAGATGATGCTCCCAACCTGGCAGCTGATCCTCTTTTGTTTTCTAGTGTTGCAACTAGAGGCTGTGCATGATTGGCTTGTGGCATGCTGCAGTTGGTGATTGGCTTCATGGGTCGTCATATATGTACGTATCATGTTCTCTTCAATCTATTTTAAAACATTATCGTGTAGGTACAATCTCAGTTTTTCCCCAAAAAGAAAAAAAGCTTTTGTTCTCATCAACCCAGCAACCAACTATATAACCTCTATAACGATTATGTCATGTGCACAATTTCTATGGTAGGTTTAAACATTGGCAAAATTGAGCAACAATTCTTGCACAAAACGACAGATTTAGAACAAAAGTCAGGGTAGCATTGCCAGGTCAGGAATGTCCTTGATCCATCTATTGTGCACTTGTAAGCGGCAAGATGCTTTTTCGGTCTCTCTCTCTACTGCAAATGAAATCCCAAATTCTCTCTCCACCACGGTTCAAACATGTGCATGTATGGTCTACAAAAGAGTAGACAAAATTGTGGTCAATAATGGGGTCAACTCGGCCCTTGAAAGAAGGGGAGAGGACTCCAAGGAAAGAAGAGACAGCGATGATGAAGTTGCTCTTTTGCATGTATTGACAAAATGCATTCAGTATCTCCTCCTTTTGGTATCTTCTCTCCCTTTGGATTCATTCTTTTTATAATCAAGATCCTACATTTGTGTTTTGCCTAGTGCACCTGGTTGCAGAATCGTGTTTCATGAATTTCTTCACAAACCTTTATATTAGATTGAACTCACTAAAGACGGTCCTAATAATGTGTCAACTATGCACCCTTCCATTCAATGAGTTAGATTGAAAACAAACTTTTTCAGAAGGTTTGTGAACTTACGCCGATTTTCAAGGTTCTGACATTGTTCCCTGCAATAAGTGTTATGTTTCAAGAACAGTTGATTTGGAAGTATCAGTGTAATAGCAATAGCTTACCCTCTAAATTGTAAGAATGGCTTAAGACCCAAGAGTGAGCTTATTATCCAACTTGGTTTGGTCACATAAAAGCAAATTCAGGTATGGGCAAACACTTATAAAAGAGTGCCACAAACAGGTTAAAAAAAAACTTCTAATGTTAATAGGATTGTAAGAGTGACAAGTTGCAAAACCTCAAAATAACCAAAATTTAATTCTCTGCGAGAATTTCACTTGGACTATTGTGTTTCATTTTTTAACATGAATAAAATTATATATAGTAAACATAATAATGTAGTGGCTCGTCTAAAGGAGACTTAAGATGAGGCAATTGAAACATCCAAGGTTTAAAAAGGTCAGTAAAGGATGTTACTAACTTAATCTAAGATGGCATAAAGCTGACCAGGGTGAACCAGCACCCACACTGGTATACCTTCAGCTTCTTGAGCCAGGCTTCTTACTGGGCAAATTATACCCAATAAATTTGAGATTTGGACTTGGAGACTCCACAAGTCCAAACGCCTTGAAACCAAGCCCATGCACCTCTCTCCTCATCAAGAGCTTTCCAAAGAAATGAAGAATGTGATCTGAAGCATCCCAGTTCGGTGGATGTAATAAGTACAAACAAAACAAAACAAACAACAAACAACCTTCCTTCATCGATAGATATATACATGCTTCATCTAAATATATATCTGAATTTTATCTAAATTTCTTCTTAAACTGGACATTTGAAGATGAATTTAAACGTCCAGTTTAGAAAACAAAGGCGTAAATGTTTACAGAAGTTTGTTGTTGTACAAACCATATTGTCATAGAATTTGATGCTGATGTTTACTAACCTGAGGATCATGTTCAAAAGCATCATGTCAGTGTATTCAAGAACAAAGGCATTGCACATGAGCTTGCATCAGTGTTAAATTGCTATTTTTTGGTCTGCAGAATCAAAGTAAACCCTAAACCAAACCTTATATATATATATATTTTTTGTTTGATCTCTTTTCATTTTTCACTCCTCTTGTTGAGCTGTTGTGCTTGTTTCTGATTGATGGAGGGAGATTCTTTTTTAAAAACTTGAGAGATGGTCATAAAAAAACACAAGAATTACAAGAGTTATGTTTATGCTCATCCCCGGTGGTTTGACTTTTAGGGTCTAGTTTGAGAAAGCAAGCAAAGCTGAGCCGAAGAATGTTACTGAGAAAGAATGAATGAAAACATGTGAAGAGTGGAAGCCTTGGTCGCTCTTTTTTGGCCTTAATGGTTCTACATATGAACTCATTGGTCGACAAAGAAATAATATTTTTATTAAGAACTTGGTGCTATCCAACAAGTCAACAAGTGCTCAAATTTCCCATTATTCACTCCAAGATATTTTTGGCTGACTCATAATCATTCGGGTTTTGATCACAAACACCAAAAACTTTGGTCAAAAATAAAATCAGGCATTGTTTGTTTAACATGTACAAGTGTTAAATTTCTTTTTTTTTTGTTTCAATTTTTGGATGTAGTCAAAGTGACAATCATCTATCCAAAAGAAAATGTCAAATTTGGTAGTAGATCACATGTGTATGAAAAAAGAAAAAGAAAAAAAAAAGGGATCTTTCTGTATTATTCTTAGCTACTTGCTGGAACCTGTAATGAAAAATATGGGGATTTGCAAGTGAAACTCTGGAGATCAGGTGAAATTGAGACACTTTTGATGAAAAAATCTTTAGCATTGAAGAGTGTGTAAGTAGATACATGGAATTTAACCTGGTTTTCAAACGGGGCATGGAAGTTCTTGAATTATTTGAAAAAAATGTGCCAAAACTGAAACCGCAGACTGGTACTCTGAATAAGGTTGGTATTGCTGAGTTCTCATACAAGTACCCATATACTGAGGTTGCATCCTGCCTACATATATACTAGACTTTAGTGTTTTTGGTTTTTGGGAGAAATTTTTAGCACTTTGGCAAATTGTCTTTTCAAATTGGCAACAAATTGGTGCTTTTCTGGGTTTCAGATTGTCAAATTTAGACCTTTTTTGGGTTTTATTTAACAAGATTGTGCATAAGGCTTTCAGTACGGAGGTAGAAAATAGAACAGGGGGTTCACAAATGTTTCTACAACCTTCATGTTGTGTTTGTAGCCAAGTTTTGCTGAATCATCTCATGGATTGATCGCAACTTGGTGCTTACATAGCAAATTTGAAAAACAAAAAGCTTTGATACTATGTCCCACAGTTTGGGCCCCATTAGTTTTGGAAATAGAAGTTTCATGCAGCCAATGAGAAAGCTCCGCATGCACTCATGAGGGGTCTAGTTTTTCTAAAAAAATTATTTAATTTTTTTTTTCAGGGGAGAGATCAAGGAAGGGATTTCCTGTTTTCTCCCGTGTTCTCAATGTGTTCCCATCAGGTTCCCAAGTGTTCAACTCCCAATAGCACCTCGGTTTTATCCTGTATGGTTTGCCCAAAGTTCAATTCCCTGGTAAAAAAACTGAAAAGGTGAGCATATTTGTTTTGGGGGGTCCAAAGAGCTGTGTCTGTCTGTTGGGGAGTTCCAAATTTAATTTTTTTGTGATGGGCCAATAAAATGGCCCCTCTCAAAAAAAAAAAAAAGCCCAGAGTGCAGAGCACACCCATGAACTAATAATTAATACAAATCACACTATGACCAGCATCACGATGACTACTAGTACAACAACACTTTTGTCAGTTCAAAAAATGATGAAAAAGAATAGGTAACAAGATGATAAAAATGACTAGTAAGTAACATGTTGGGCATAGCTAGCCCAGGCACAAGGTATGTACCCCACTTACGAACTTTGGTAAGCAACTAACTCATAATACAATTGGTCAGATTGTGCAAATTTTCTTTAAACGTTTTCCAAATCAAATCTTTTTGGAAACTCCCAAGGGGAAAAAAAAACATTTAAGTTGGGTAGGTACAAAAAAAGGTGGCAGCAGCAGCACAACAGCAGCAGCCGCAGTGGAGAAAAGAAGCAGTAAGTTAGCAGCAGCGGCGCAACGCCAACGCGAAGCTCACCACCGGGCACCGTACCACACAACGTGTCGCCGTATTCGTCGTCGTCGTCCTTCTCTTCCGCTGGGATCCGCGCGAAGTTCTAGACTCTACGAGTTCTATCCAGTGTAGTAGAAGTAGAAGTAGTAGCGCCTCGTCCTCCTGCTTATCCTTCCTCCCCGTGTCCTCTCTCCTCCTCCCGTTGCCGCTTGCCACGCACTTGCTCGCATGCGATTCTCGTCGTCGTCGTCGTCTTCTTTTTTCTTCCTTGAAACTCTCGATCAACTCCCGCCCAAGACCCTTGACCCTTGACCTAAACCCTGCACCAGCTCAGGAGCTGTCGATCTTCGATGTCGCATCCATGATCATGCCAACGTGTCATGGTTTTTCATGAGTTCGAAGCTAAATTATTCTAGATCGATCATCTGCAAGGGAAGGATCAACTCGATCTACATCTCAACGTCTTTTAACTTCTTACCCACATTTTGATTCTTTGTCTTTTGTTTGCTGAGAGGAACCAGCTCCTTGGAGAGAGTACTAGAGCACGCAGCTAGGTAGCTGGGTACTAGATCTGGGGATAATCAGACACTTCCTTCTTTTATGATCACCTGCTTCTTGATGTGAGTTTTAGAATTAATCCAGCTTCGACTCCGGAGCATCTCATGAGATCAAGAAGAGACTTTAGAAGAGACTTAGACACTCTAAAGTCAGAGTTGTAGAATTCTAGCTTCAACTCTGCTGGAACCGTTTGACATATTCAACTAGACATGTGAGTGTAGAGTCCTCGATGCTGTGTGTGTGTTTAGTCACTCTGTCGATGGACTTAAGATCAGCTACAGACGCAATTTTGTACCCTGCTGCACAATTCATTGCAAGTGACGACTTACGCGGCAAATATTTGCTGGAGTGAATGAGCCCAGTGAGTTAGTGAGTGAATGAACTCCCTCCTGCTGCTGCATGCATACAACGTTTGTTGTTTCCGGAACTCGATGCATGATGATCTGCAGGCTACTGCTTTTGTGAGCTGGAGTGATATATAGAAAAATACACTTTTATATGGAATCCTTTTCTATGGCAATTTACTAGATTGAGTATGTTGTAGCAGCTACTTGCAGTGGAGCACTAATTGGATTTGGTGGAGAGATAGACAGAGACAGAGAGACAGAGAGAGAAGTGTGCAGCATGGGGGTTGAGGAGTGTGGTGGTGGTGGTGGTGCAGAGAAACAGAGACAAGACAAAAAGAAAGAGAGAGAGAGACAGAGAGAGCAAGGGGTGCAGTGAAGATGGACCAGCAGCAGCAGCAGGGAGTTTTGTTGTGGAACTTGACAGGGCCGATGCCGGAGTGTCCAGTGGAGAAGGGATGTTTGGTGTGGGTAGAGCGGTACTTGAGGGACTGTGTGTGCAGCCCGCGGGATACAGTGTCGCTGGTATTGGGATTGCTGAGCGTGGTGAGCTGGGGAGTGGCAGAAGTCCCGCAGATCATCACCAACTTCCGTGAGAAGTCCACCGAGGGCGTCTCCCTCCTCTTTCTCATGACTTGGGTTATTGGGTAAGCAAGCCAGCTTACAAGCTGCTGTAAGCCCGACTTAGAAGCCCGTCTTTTTTTATTTTTGTGTGGATTATTTGATCAAATATGTAATTAATCAATGTTGCAAACTCTGAGAACACGTCCTATTGATCAAACCAACCATGGCCATGGGTTTGAAAGATGGGACTTTGAACTTTGGGTTGTTGTTGTTTGTTGTTTTTGAGCGAGCAGGGATTTATTCAACCTCGCAGGTTGCTATTTGGAGCCAGCAACGGTACAATAATGTGTTCTGAACCTCCTCTTCTTCTTCCCTGAGTCAGATGTCTTTCAGCTCTTGATCTTGCAGCAAACTTTGCCTCACTAGCTTCTGACAATGGATGGATGGACCTGTTCATCAACAAATTATGTCTGGATTGGTCAAATGACCCTCTGAGTATATCGTAGTATTTTCCAACAGAAATTTTGTTGCTTGCAAATGTTGGGTCTTGACATTAATTGTGGAGGTCTGGAAATTTGTTGCTGATTTCGAGTATGAAACTTTGTAACATTTAAAGTCCTTGTTTTTGTTTGCATCATCTGCTTTCATCACAAGCTCATCACTAACATGTAAAGCTTCTGTTCTCTTGTGTTGGGTCTGCAAAAAATTAACCATGATGTCACCAGCTACCAACTCAATTCTACATGGCGGTGGTAAGTACCCACCTCAGAATTTCTTGCCACGCAAGTATTTCTTGCAAACACATGTTTCCCTAAAGTTTAATAATAAATACTAAGAGGATCTCATGATTCCTTTCATTTATCTGTAATTGATCATTTCTCTAAACATTGTGTCTCAAAAACTTAGGTTTGCACACTTTTTGGGGGTAAAGAACCCTCATTATATTGACATGGTTGAAGTTAAAAAACACCACTATGTGACCCACGAAAAGTATACATTTGTAACAACATTTTTCGTTCACCCTAGTGTGCTGTCACCCTCATGTAGATAGACTAATATGTGATCAATTTGTTGTCTTGTAGACTAAGTGATTTGTTCTCTTTTAGACCAGTATGCACATTATGTTTGAAGACTTTCAGAAGCACCACATCTGAGAAAATTGTATTTGTGACAACAATGTTTGCTTCCATGCAAATAGATTTATTTGTATGCAACGATCAATTTGGTATCTTGTAGACTATGTGATTTGTTGTCTTTTAGACTGGTATGAGATTGATTTGTTTGTCTTATAGACTACTAAGCATGTGCTTTGTACAAGTGTTGCAAGTTCCCTAAATTTGAGATCTATGGGTTTTTTTGGTAGTGCAGTTGTATACACTTACAACATTGGTGCTGGTTGGACAAACCATTTACTACGATCATTCGATGAGGCGGATTCAAAGAGATTTCCCACCCAAAACTCAAGAGTCTAATGCATTTCCTGAGGTAAGTAAAATTCAATGCCAATTCTTAGCATATCAATATTATTATACTTTTCAAAGGAAGGAAGAAAGACATTCAAATTAGCTAAATTATCACACAAATTTTGTCTCTCATCACTTTCAGTCACTGATGATCAATACCAAATTCAATTAAGTTTTTCCTAACATTGTTTTGTAATTCTTCAAAGCGGATCATGGATGAAAGTATGAATGTTTTTACTTCCATTCTTTTTAGGGTTATGAGGTGTTGTTAAGTTTTGCTCACAACTTTAAGCCACATTATTCCTGTTCATGTTTCCACTGAAATTTTCGATTTTTTTCATTATTTTTTTGTTTGTAAATTCATTGAAAGTATAAAGTGTTTTGGTGGAAGTGAAGGTGGTGAAAGTTGCGGATGTTGAAGCTCTGCAAAAGTCAGGCAGCATAGTACATGTCAAGGCTATGGACGAAGACAATGAGACCACGAAAATTCCAAGCCAGACCACATCCATCAATGTTCCCCATCTTGGCTATTCACCTGGCAGAGATCTTTATTACATGTTCACTCACAACACCCAATACCTCTTCTTCTTGTGTTTAATCAATCCCCGAGGTCATTGCCACTGTTGCCAGACAGCATTGTTCTTCAATAGAAGTAGGGCTTGGAATTTCTTTCCTGTTGCAATTGCAGACTTTGTGAAGGAAATTTTTTATTTCTTGACTGAGTATTAGATAATTTCATTACATGAGTTGTTGTTTCCTGATCGGTGGTTGGTTGGCAATTCAGGTCTGCGAGATCACTGGCAAGTAGCCATGTGCCAACAGCTGGCTCTTACGGTGTGGGATCAAGGGGAGGATCTGGCAGTGGCTATGTTTCAAGCTACTTGCTACCACATGAGGACTACACCACCATATCAACGGATCCAATTCCAATAGGATCACACCCTGTCACTGCCGCCCGATCAGCTTCTTATGCCTCAAACTTGCTTCGCACAGTGAGTGACTGTGCCTCTGCCTTTGACAATTTTCCATCAGTAAATTTCACCGCAACATTGAGTCTCGAGAAATTCTTTTATGTCATAAATTTTCCTGAGATTTTTTATAACTGTTTGAGAATTATTGTGCAAAAAAGTTGGCACAAAAAAATTAGTTGTGAGCCACTGCAGCTTGCGTGTTGTTTTTACCAAGGTCACTTTGGATTTTGTGGTCCTCAGGTAACATCATCAGGAGTGCTACTGGTTGGATCTTTGGGTGTAAGCTCTACTTTCAGGAGAAGTACTTTGGGAAGTTTTATGGGTGTAACATCTACAATGCAGTCGAGTCGAAGCCTCTTACATGTACCCATTTCTTTTCTCAATTCTCATTGCAAATTCACATAGTTCATTGCAATTTTCAGCATTCTGGGATACACAGACTATGGGTAAATTTTGTGACTGTAATGAACCATATAACTTCATAAAGTGTCATATGTTTATAGTAAGTTTTTGGTGAAGAGAGCACAGTATTTCATGGATTTGTTCACTCTGCCATTCAGGGTAGACACAGTGTGATGTACCCAGAAATGGGCCAAAAGTTTGGTATCCCTACATTCTAGGGTCATGCAGAGAAATGTTTCCAGCATAACTGAAGGATCCAATTGGGCTTCACCTTGCTAATCATCACGTGTTTCCAATTTAGTATGTTAAATATGTATCATCCTTATGGATGTCATTTAAAGGGCTGAGCATGTGATGAGCCACTTGTTTCAATCACGGATCAAGGAAATTTTCCAGTCAAAGGACAGTGGTGGTGGTGTTGGTGATGACAATTTGTTCCCGGGTGTACAGATTCATTCTGTCGTTGATAGAAGTTATCAACCCAGATTTCCCTTTGGGTTGTTGGGGGACAACATATCTCCAACAGGCGAAGTGTTTGGGTGGATCATGGCAGCTATCTACATGGGTGGTCGGCTCCCTCAAATCTGGCTCAATGTATGCCTGCCTGCCCACCCACTTTTTAAAACAATTCTTGCAAGTTTGCTCTCAACTTTTTAGCTTTAAGCTTCTCATGTAGAACTTGATCAGCACAGAAAAAAATTGTTGTCTGTTGAGATTGTCATCTGTTGAAAGCATTGCCATTCTACAGATAGACTTTGAAGTACATAACATAACTTACATTGTTGGTTTTTTCCTTTTGGGCTGTGGTCCTTAAAACGTGGGGATGGATATATTATTTTCTCGTGGCACCATGACTCTACAATGTAATGCCTCCGACCACAATGCTTTTCCAGATAAAAAGAGGGACAGTTGAGGTAGGTTTGCAGCACACTCTGGACAATGTTTTGTGGGTAGTAGTTAGCTAGTGAGAGAGCTTCTGAGCATGTGAATTGCTTAGTCACAGAGCACTTTGCATGCTTCTATTTTTCAAGAACTCTGCTTTCTGATGCATCTGACAAGATGCTAACATGATGACAACAAGTGGGAGATTGCCACGTCATGTCTATTTAAACAACCTTGCTATACAGTTGTGCATGAATCTACAAACTTTTCTGATAATTTTTTGGATTTGATTATTATTGCAGGGTCTAAATCCATTGATGTTTATGTTTGCGCTGATCGGCAATATTACATATGTGGGAAGGTAGTACTTTGATTCAAACATAGTTCAGAAATTTTCTTTCATTGAGTTTGCATCTAAGCCCAATAATGAATACAACAATAGTATTTATTGGCTCTGCCCTTCAGCGCAGAGACATAATTGTGATGCACCCAAAGTTTGGTATCCCTACATTTGAAGATCATGTGGAGTCCACTATAGAAACATTTCTAGCATAACTGAAGGATACACTTGGGGCTTCACTATGTTAACCACCATGTGTTTCCCAATTTAGTATGTCGAATATTTCATCATCCTCATGGATTTCATTTAAAGTGCAGAGCCATCATGTGACAAGCTGCTTGTTTGAGATATGTTGTGGTCGGTGTTGATGTGCAGCATAGTAGTACGCAGCATGGAATGGACACATCTGAAACCAAATCTACCTTGGCTAGTGGATGCAGCCGTGTGTGTACTCCTCGATGTCTTTGTATCCTCCTCCTCAAGATCTTAAACCCTAAACCCCAAAACCCATTCCATGTTTTATGCTCCAAGTTTTGATGGACCCAAGAACAATATAACCCTTGTTTGATGACTGGTGCTTCTTTAACATAAAAATAGAGACATAATTTGAATCTGGCACTCTGGAGGCTAGTAAGAGGAAGATTATGCTTTGTAAGGTACCTGCATATACAAAAGGAAAATTAGGTCAAATTTTTATGTTAACCAAATGTCCATGTTTTTAAAAACCTACTGGGATTAGTTTTTAGGAGGTTTACAAATCCATTTTGGGTGTGGGATGGATTTGAAATGGCAGATGTAGAATGAAGTGTTGTTTCTTGTTCTGCTTAACAAATTGCCCAGATTATATTCCAGTTTGTCTACTTCTACAGGAAGGCATCAAAACTGGATGAAGATGATGACAACATGGCTGCTTCTTACCATCCACTTCCTTGAGCACTTGACTCCAATTTTTGTACCTTTTTTAAAGAAGTGAGGAGGAAGGGTTTTACTACTTAGCCTGGTCCTCCATGAGAAACTCTACACTCTAGTTGCAATTTTACAATTCTTGCACACTTGGGTGAGCAAGAGTAAAAACTAAGCAAGGACTCTTAATATGTTACAACAACAACCACAACAAGAAGTATTTGGCTCTGTTCACTGGTTTGGCAAGCTAGTCAGAGTGTTGATGCAGCTTGTGGAATTTGACCCATGAGCTATTATCATGATTAAGTGGAGAAATGTTGATCTGTATGTTATTGTCAAAGTATATAGACTTGATGAGTCCAGAAAGAGTCTTAAAACTCTTGTTGGTATATAGAATAACTTGGGCGTATGGGATCAGGGTTTAGGGTTTAGTTAAATGTCGACTAATGAGTCAAAAAAATGCTTTTATGGATCCACATGAAAACAAAATTGATGTGAAGAGTTTTTAAGCTTTAAAATCATTTAGTTCATAGTATAATTAGTTATAAATGGTGTGTTCCAAAAGATTATGCTATAATGTTCCATCAATCCATTTCTTTCTTCATCATGCAAGTCAGTTCTGGTGTTGAAAAAGTTGCCCTAATTTGATGGATTTCAAATTTTGTTCTAAAAACAATTGCCAGATTTCTACAACAGGTTCCTGCAGGTAGCCAGATTATAAAAGGTTTAGTAAATTTTTTACTTTTCAATATCTAGTGTCAAGCCAAATGTGGCTAAATCTTCTTGTGGATGATCACCAATTTGGCTACCTTGCAAAATTCGGGGAAAAAAAATCCCTTAGTGAGTCACCATCTATGGATATGGCTATGGAGAGAGAAAAAGACTTTCAACCTTACATTTGTGAAGGACTTGGAGAACAAATGGACAAGCACAAAACGCAAAATGGCAAAACATTGGGGCTAAGGACCACATATGAGGCGAAATACAAAAACCCAAGATAAACAAAATCAATGAGCAAAGTTTTGTTTCCAATTTTGTTTTCAAGTAGGTTAACAAGCAAAATCATCCACAAGAGGAATGAGCCAAATTTGGGTATTGGTGAGAATGTAAAGGAGCTTTTGTTGTAGAATCCTGCCTAAATAGGGTGGTGACATATGACTTTTTATTTCCTCCAAATATTCTCACTTTTGCAATATTATGCTAAACATTGAAAAAGGCTTCTTTTCTAGCATTATCATTATAGTCTTTAAAAATTCTCACAAACTTACCAAACCCTAGTACACATGTAACTGTTAGTTCACTCAAGATATAACTACTAAATTTTTGTTGTTTCAAAACATCAAATCCAGCAAATTTCATTGCTCATAACATCTTTTGTGCACACAAGTGCACACAAAAAGCCCATTCAACAACCTCTTGTATATTTATATAAATACACACTAATATTATATGAACCCTTTGTTTAAAAGACTTGGAGACGAAGAGTAATGCTGTTGACAACAAGTGTTTTTTTGGGCTGGTTTCAGGTTCTAGGTCCCTCCTCCCTTGTTGGAGTGCAGAAGGCAGGTTGTGTGATGTTTGGAATAACTGGAACAAGGATTGTGAAGAGCACCAACCAGGGCTTTTTTGGGCTGGAGCTGGAACCCCAGATCTGGGACCTTGGAGAGACAGACAGACAGCCCTCCTGGTGGATGTGGAACTAGGTACAAGGTCTCAATTTCTAGGCACATTTCAATCAAGTATTAATGAGGCATGCATGCAAGTATTACTTTTTCCCAAAAGAAGAATGAATTGCAATGCAAATTTATGTGTGTACTTCATTTCTAACTGCTCACTTTTTATTGCTTTATACAATTGCTCACAAATACTACATTCAGAACTTTTCAAATTTGGTCTTTCTGTTGGCAAGCACCTTGGCTGGCAGAATTTCACTTTTAAATTTGAGAGACCTTACCAAAGTGAAGATAACCCAGGCAAAAAAAAAAAGGAACAAAATAAGAAGTAAACTTCTGCAATAAGGTCCTTATTCCCCATTATTGGAAAAGCTTCTTTGCTTCTGATAAGAAGTTGAAGTGTTGGGTAAACCCTTGGCTGCATGCTTTTATTGAGTGTAAAGACCTTTGTTGATTTTTTTCTCCCCATGATACCCAAGAGATACCCCCCATGATACCAAGAGATACCCAATGGGTATCACAAAAAATTCTAAATTGGCAACTATGAAAACACACTAATTCTTTGCTATCGATATGTCTTCAAGTGGGGACACACAAAGAACTTATAATCACATAAAAATTTCAGAGATTTTTATCTAAAAGTGACTTGATCTGGGAAAAATAAAAATAAAAATGATAGTATGAAAATTGAAAATTGATTTTTTTTGAATTAACACAAAGTTTCAAAGACACAAGTCACACACACACTTAGCCATTTCTCTTCAAAGCTCGTTATCTTCACAAAGCTCCTCTATGTGCTAGTCTTCAACATTCTCTTGTGACATGTCATAGACATCGCCCAAAAAGAGGTTTGTTTTTTTAACCTGTCCCTTGCACTAAATTGTCCAAGTATTAGGATCTAGATGTGCCAAAAGCAAACTTTTAACAACAATACACTCACTTAGGTTTTTTCTTGAGTGCAAATGGGGTACTATCTATGCTTATAGGCGACTTGATCTACATCCGTGTTGAGCAAAAGACGAGTCAAAGATTTTGCACATATTTTTTGAAAAAAAAGTATGATTGTTCTAAGCAAATATAGGTTCAAATGTGACACAACAAGCAAACAAAATTTAGACACAGTACTTAGTCATGAAACTCATCACCTCCAAGAATGATTAGGGTTTAGGGTTTAGGGTTTAGGGTTGGGTGAAATGATATAATTTAGAATGCAGAAAAAAATTGAATGTGGAGTTGATTGAACAGAACAAAAATCTGACTCCAGCTTCAACCCAATGTTGCTGCAGCACAAGAAATATTTTCCTGGCCAGCAGCTACCATTGTAAATTATACTCTGATCTCTTTAAGTCTTCCTCAACCAATTTAAAACCCCAGCTGAGACAATTGCAGCTTTCTCGGAACAGAAGTCATATAGTATCAAAGCTTTGAATGCATATGATGGGAGCAGTTGCACCCATTTTTATACTCATACTCAGTTTCAACGTGATGGCGAGAAATTTGATCAACTGAGCAAACACCCATGAGTGTCATTGTGCGCTCCAACTCATCTCGTAACATCTCTAGCATCTTCTTCACCCCAGCTTCCCCATCCACAGCAAGTCCAAATACTGAAGGCCTCCCTACCTACAAACCAGCGAATATCCATTAAAAATTAGCAGCAGTCAAAAATGAAAAATATACTTGGAGGTTTAGGGTTTAAGGGTTTATGAATCCATCTCTCTCTACAGATCCATTCTGATCTGTATACTTCAAAGCTCAAAAGAGGCAAGTTAAATCCAGATTCCTATAAATTGATGATCATGCCAGCTCTGTAGGGTTTTTCAGAATTGATGTAAGACTCAGGTATAATGTTTACAAAGCGTATTCTGAGATACCTTCTAATCTGCTCTTGAAACACCTTGAGTGATCTTTTAACTTGCTCTCGAAGCATGTGAAATGATGTGTGATATTTTCATTCGGTCACAGATTGCAAATAAGTCCGGGACAATGTCATCTGATTGTAGTGCTGCTAGCAAGTGAGAATGGTACTTGCAATTATGTGCACTTTTTTTTCTTTTTTACAATTTAATGAAAGGGAGTTTACTTATATGCTGGAATTTAATGGTATGTTTTGATGAGCACTTACAAAAACACCAGATGCACCAAGTGCAAGAGCCTTGAAGACATCAGTACCACGACGAATTCCTCCATCAAGGAACACAGGTACTTGGCCACCCACAGCCTTCACAACCTGCAGTATATCATTTTTAAATTTGAAGGTTTGAAATCTTTTATACCAGAAATTTTTATTGGGTTTCAAGATCAGATTTGGATTCTTTGACAATGTCAAATCAGTTAGCAAAACTTTTGTAACAGAATCTCCTTCCTGCATCACGTCAACACCCATGAATCACAATAATAGATGTAGTGCATGTTAGAAGAAATTCTCAGCAATAAGTTTTTACCTCCTCAAGTATAGAAATTGTGGGAGGAACGTAATCAAGTTGTCGAGCTCCGTGGTTAGAAACCATAATACCTGCAGCTCCAGCTTGCACTGCTAGAATTGCTGCCAACCAAAAAAATGACGAAAAAAAAACCCCATGCAATAGGACTTGTCATCAGCAGCAGCACACTTTTAGATTAATGAAACAATTCAAGGTACAAAATTTCCCAGAACTTCTAGTATCTGGATGACAGAAAAAAATTCTCCATGCTAACCCCATATCCTTTTGTCCAGTTGTACAAATTGAGCTGATCGAGAGTTCGACTTGTCCTAATCTAAACTACCATACATAAGTGGAACTTACAAAACAACAGTAATCGTAGCTGGCAGCAGGCTAGGGATGCTGCAACAGTGCTTACCATCTTCACCATTGAGAATCCCCTTGAGAATAATGGGCAATTTGGTAATGCTTTTCAACCATTTCACATCCTGAAAACAAAAAATACCACATGATCATCAAGGTATAGAATTGGAGACAAAACAAAGGCGGTCCAGAGAATTTGCAAGCTCAAAATATGCACAAGTTTTGATCAAAGAGTTTGAATCTGGAGCTCAAGTTGAACACTCTTTGCAGTCCAATTTCTATCACCAAGTCTGTCCTGTTGCAGCTGTAAGTGTACAGTATCTCATTGATCAGTGCAGAAACAATGTCCTGAGCTATTAGATTGGAAAATGTTTCATAAGATTTCAATTCTAAGTCCTGATCTGGCCTGCACTAAAACAGAAGGATTTTTATTTTTATTTCTTTGCTTGAGATCAGAGCAATAGACTCTCAGTAATTAGACTTCCCACCTTCCAACTGAGGGATCTGTCAAAAAGCTTGTCTGCCCATGAAGCAAGCATCGAGCTGCCAGTCTGTGAAAAAACCACCACCAATGTATAGAAGATTATTATCACACTTGTTCCTTGGTCAATCTAAAGCTCAGGGATGCATCAGAACAGACATGATGCATCTCAACTGACATTACATATCATGTATAACCCTGGTCTTGGAGCATCAATCGCATTGATCTAGTGATCTGAAACTAATTCTACATACTTAATTTCACAGATTCTACAAATTATTTCTCTTCAGAAATGACAGATTTTCTCTTCAGATTCTACAAAATTATCTAGAGTGAAAATGATATTCTGGCCACATGAATGATTCATGAGCAGCAGTTACTGTGCAGCTGTCAGATCTTCTTCCAGAGCTCAAGATGAGTTGGGGGAATATTACAGGAGATGGAATTTGGAGATCATGATAATATGTTCAAGTACTGTACCCGGTCCTTTTTGTCATGTTTCACAAAAGCTTCCATGTTTGGGTTGGCGATATGAGGTGGCAATGTGAAACTGTGCAACACAATTCATGATTGCAGAAGCCAGAAGGGTTAGCCAAGAATCATCAGACTCATAAAAATTCAAAGCTTAATTATAATAATGCCAAAGTGAAGTTCTCTTCAGATTGCAAATTGTTTTGGTCAAATCCATTGTAACAATAGATTATGCAGTTGAATGATTTCCTGCAGCTAAGACTGACAGTACAGTGATCATGTATGATAAATCACAAGATTCTGCTCCTAGACTAATTGCATCAGCAGGTCAGGGTTGAATTGAGTTTTTACAGACTTGTTTTTCAGGTCTGCTTCTCTGCGGCCAAGTCGTGGTGTATCAACTGTCAGCACTAATGCACTGAAGCCCGCATCCTCTGCCCGACGCACCAAGTGTTCTGAGATTTTTCTGTCCTTGTAAACCTACAGCAAATTTTAGATCAAGTGATCTGAATCCACATTAAAAGGAACTTGACATCATGATCATGAATTGCAACAAAGTAAATTCAGGTCAGACTGTAAAAGTGATCTGCATGCCACAGATCATCTGCAGGCTGGCATTAACTCCTGCCTGAGAGAGATCTCATGATATTGAACCCAATTTCTTGTTACAAGACTACATGAGATTCATCTGCAGAGCTTGAATCAGATGTATTTCATATGTTGGATTCCAAGATATTCTGGATTCTGCAATATCATGATGGCCCGTGCACTGTGTTGAAGTTCTCTATCTGAATCTGGGTGCTGCAAACACAGTCAAAGGAGCCATGAAGGGTGCCAAGGTAATTTAGTCCTTTTCCAAGGACTGCATGTGACATGTGGCATTCATGTGTTGGTCTATAATCCTAAATCTGGTGACTTACATAGAGCTGGAAGAATCGAACACCTGGAGCTGCTGCTGCAACCTCCTCCATGCTGCAGCTGGAAGTGGTGGATAAAATCTGCCATACAATAATATAAAACATTATCATGATATTCATGACTAAATCCACTACAAGATTCAAACTCCTGATCAAGGACCTGAACTGCAATCTTTTCGAGGTTTGCCATATCATGCCATGACCAGTAAAGTCGTCAGAAAAATGGATCTAGATGTCTGGCAGCAAAACATTGTGCCAAGATCATGATGTAGAAATCTAGACATGTCCAGTGCCATAACAAATTGTGCCAAAGATTATATATCTCATATGCAGAAGTTTTGAAGAACTGGAAGAACTGATCTGGTTGACTGTCTTAGAGAGATGTGGAAAGGAATTCCATATTCTTCAAAGTCCTGAAGAATATGTCATGATGAATTCGAATGAGTTCACATGAAAACTAGGGGGATTTGCTTGCAGCAGGAGCAAGCATGCAGTAAGTACCATGATTGTATCTGCTGCTGAGACGGCTCTTGCTGTTGCAACTTCACCTGTGCAATCGTCCCATTTCCACAAGATCCACCGGCCACAAGTTACAACAAAGTTAGACCCCATTTGCACGCATTTGCAATTGCAATTCTTGAGAGAGAGAGAGAGAGTATATTGCGACGTCTTCGACTGTAACTATTCCAAAACAAATCCAACATTGAGGAGCCGGGAGAGCAAGCCTCTTGTCTACCTTCGGGATGTGCGAGTTTGTGCAAAGCTGCTGGAGCCACCATGATCGGCATAGCAATTCTGAAACCCAAAACAGTTGTCGATGTGTTGACGCTGCTCACGTCCACAAGTATTCGAGGTCGAAGCCTGCACATAACACAACTCAACTCTTAGTGTATGAGATAACAAACCTCGGCGCGACACTAGTGAACAAAATTTTCTTCCACCAGCTGGATGTTCTTCCACAATATTGAAGATCGAGACTAGGATCTTTGCGAAGCAGCAGGCTCTTGATCAAAAGTCTGGATCTTTGCAAAGACTGATCGTCTTGATTGTTTAATTCTACATCTGATTTCCAGGCCGGGAAACAAACTAGTTTGTAGATTAGATCATCAGATCACGTGTACGGATTTTACAAGAGACAAGCTTCAAGAGGAGATAGACTAGTCTTGCAGATCGTAGCCAAACTGGGACCTGCTACTGAACTCACCTAATGCGAGAGAACGCTTCACGATTCTGTTGCAAAGTGTGTTCATCTTCTGCACCGGATGCATAGTAATCAAACGCCATTTTCGGCATCTTCTTCTTGGCCAAAGCTTCAAACTCGTCCACCTTCACCACATCTTTCGACATTGTTCTAATTCTAACCAGCTTGCCGCAGAAGTTGATCGATCTCTTAACGTCCCTCGACTCACACGCTCTCTCCTCGTGGTCGGCGACCCACACACCTTGAGTGCTTACTTACTTACTTACTTGCAACAACAGCTTCCAATTAGTAGTCGATCTCGAGGCCTCCGCGACCCACACCTTGCTTGCTTGCTTGCTTACTAGATACCTCGCCGCCTCGATCCCACACCTTGCACCTGGCACTAAGTACAGCTCTGATGCACTACTACAGCTCCTGTAATTTGCTAAATTCCTTGCAATTCTCGAGCTTCGATTCTCCAAGCGCTTCTAGATCAGAAGATTTGCATCTTCTACTCTTCAACTAGTACTAATATAATAGTAGTTGTTGGAGCTCCAACCTCAACAACAAATTCTCGGCATTCTAGTGAAGTTGGCAAATTTTTGGTTGCTTTTAAAGCATTAGAGATATCCCATCAAGCATTTTCGCCATTTGGCGATTTATTTATTTATTTATTTATTTCATAAAAATATATTCTGTCGAATATTCCCTTTTTTCCCGAAAGGAAAAATTGCCAAAAGTAGAAGGAAAGAAAAGCTTTCTGAAAAATTGCTATGTTTTTTCTACACATTTTTAGCCAATATAAAAAAAGAGTTTAACAAATTTTATTTTAAAAAAAGGGGGGAAAAAAAGGAAACATTGATCACATCCTTACACTAAAATCAAGGTCTTGGTGTCCAAATTAAATATTTAATCTGTTAATTATTAGCTCTAAAAGGCCTTACTAAAAGTTCAAGGTACACGGGTGTAGACGCTGGGTCCAGTGGGTTTTTTTTTCATTATTTCTGTGTCTAAATTTTGGCGAAATTTAACAATAAAATTAGCTAAATAAGTTGAATTTATTTACACTAGGAAAAATAATTCCCCAAAATTTTCCGAAATTTCTTTGTCGAAAAATGGCAAAACATTTCGCCAGAAAACAAAACAAAACAAAACAAAACACTGACTGGGTCACGCCTGGCCATTGATGTTTGGGCATTAGATAATTACTAGAGATGTTAAATAATTTGCAAAAGGATGGCACCAAGTTGAAAGATAATTAGCAATAATTATTATAATAATTTTCAGCTTTCTCAACTTAAATTGCAGTCATTTTTATTAAGTAAATTTTGTAAGGAACTTTTCTATTGGAAGTTGGACCTTATATTATTAGGAAAATAATTAAATATTTTGATCAATTATTTATGAAATATAAAATTAATATAAATCATTTTTTTGACCATGGTTCAGAGATTGTTCACTATCTTGTCACCCAGGTTTGTTTGGCACTCTGTGAGAGGACCCCAATATGGAGGAGAGTGAAGAGCCAATTAAAGCTAGCCACATCAACATGACTAAACAGCACCAAAGCTATTGAGGAGGTGACAAATGGGACTAGTGGAAAAAGGGAGAATTGTGAACACTTGACCAGTGTACCTACCACCTATGGATGGATGGATGGATGGTAAGTGGCCAACTAAAAAAAGATTTATCATTATTAAAAATACACTTCCATTTTACCATGGTTACTTCAACTCTGTTAGTTTGCGCTACTTGGGTGGGTTAGTATTCACTCTAATTGGAGCGCTTCCTACCTAATATGGAGGTAAACCGCCCTCTAGGGTTTATTTAGACCAGGGTATTTCTGGTTCTTAATAACCGTCACGTAGGTTGTTTTAAAATTCTTTTGGGATGTCACAGGTTATCAATATCAAAAAAATCTGGGTGTCAGGTAGGTTATGAGAAAAATGTGAGTAATAACCATTGGTTAACCTGCTGGTTATATACAGGTTATAGGGTTTTTTAAAATAAAAATAAAAATAAAAACTTTTTCTCTGGTTTTTATTCTTAGTATTTAAAGATTGATAGCTTACCTGGTTCCATAATTGGGTCATCCAGGTAGGTTACTAGATTTTGAAAAAATCAATACCAGGCGGTTATCAATTTCATGGATTCTCCAAAAACCAAAGAACCAGCTGATGGGTTCTTAATAACCGGGCTGATAACTGGGTCAAAACTTCAATAACCGGTTTAAGACTTGAGACCCGGTAAAAAGCCTAAGTGGCTTAATTACACACACACAAATTACAAGCAGAACCAACAACTGGACTGGAGAAGACAAACCAATGGATGGATGGACGGTTGGAGGATAGTAAATGATTTATCATCCAAGGCTAATTTCAGGTTAGCAATGGCTTCTTCCATTGCTATATATATCATCACATGGGTGTTGTATAATAATCCCCCTTGCAAAATTGCCAATAAATTTTGGATTATGGCTACATGCATGCAGGCTTCAATGTAACTCTACTTATAATGACAAAGTTTCATTTCGAACCCATGACAAACAAACAAAATATTATGAGTTATAACTGTATTTTGAGGCTATGTCCATTGGAAAAATAGGTCAAAATTTTGGCACTACTTTGGCCAAAAAAAAAATTCATCTCAGAAAACACACCAAAACAAACTCACAGAAACTTGCTGACTTGAACTCCATCAAGGTTCATCCATAGGTCTCATCATCCAAGGTTTCATCCCATGGTGGTGGGTGTTGTTGTACCAGCAACCCAAACAGGTCCAGAAGTTGCACACTTGGAGTGCTTTGATTTGCTATTACAGCACCTAAAAGTGACCACTTTAGGATGGTAATAGAAGGGCTTTCTTCAATAATAATAATAATAATAATAATGATAAAATTTTTTAAAAAAAATTTAAATTTCCAGGTGAACAATAGGAGGGGTTCTCACTAGAAAAAATAAGAATAAATTCTTTTTACAAAAAAGAGTTGAATTATGATGAACAATAAATAAGGAGGGCTCTCATAGAAAAAGGCCACAGCATTTGGAAGTGCTCCATGAGGAACTTAGTAATGGCAAAAGTTCACGGCATTCATGCTGGCTTTCATTTGCATGAAGGCTCCTTTTCCACCCACTCTACAACACGCTGCCATTTGTTTCTGGCACTGTGTATTGTTGGGATGGGTTTTGAACAGGGTCATGCTAATTAGTAGTTTCTTGGCAAAGTAGGGTTGCCCTTTTTTCATGACCCCAAAAATGTGCTGTCCTGAAAGGTCAGAACTCCAATGGTGAAAGGGCAAATGGGTTGGTCTTTTAGGGTTTTCATCATTCAGACAAGCAAAAGAGGCCAGCAAAAAAGTTGAATGTTAGAAGAAGGAAGAGAAAGCAGGAAGGAAAAATAGAACTAAGTATTGCAGCTCAAGAAAATAAGGAAAGAAAAGAAATATGCTTTTGCTCATCCAAAGAGTTCATAACATTTTCACAAACCCTAAACCTTAAACCTGGAAACCTGTGGCTAGGACTACATCAATATTGTATGATTAGTAGTCGATTAATCAAGGACAATGTTGGAGATCATAAAGATATTAGAGTTATTGGTAAAGTTTGTCAAACACAAAGTCCAAAGCCCATTTTTGCCTGGTACACAGACCGAGTTCACAAACATGACATTAAGTTTTGCAAAGCACTTCAATGAAATTTGAACTTGGATTTTGCACCCAAACTCAAGGCGAAAGCAGTTTGGTGCCGAGTTGCAAACCAGCTTGAGAGTTCTTGCACTTGGAAAGAAAGTAACATCGAATGATGGAGTTTGAAAATGAGAGCCAATATAAAAACCCATCAAGTGAACTAGACAATTTTCTCACATGAAAAGAGATATAACAAGCAATGAAACCTGGAAGTGAAAACCAACACAACAATGCATCAAGTTTTTGTTGTTGTTGTGTGTTCTACTAAAGCCTACCTTCTTTCATTCTTACATGTTATCTCTATCTCTTTTATTCAACTTGGTTTTCATTTTTCTACATTCCTTTCTAATCGGCCTTTGCAAAATTCTCTAGATGTTGCACACAAGTTTGACAATCTATAATGGTGAAAAATCTTGTTTTTTTCTCTCTCACAAACCAACCAAAAGACATTAAACATACATATTTTGACTTTTCTGTTTCCATTATTTTGTAGTCATTCTCCATGTCAAAATTTGAATCAAATTTCAATTTGAGATCACAATAGTGAAATGAGGTGGGGGGGAAGGAAACAAGAAATAAATGGTTGGTGAGGTTGTTTTAGGTTTTGTTTTTTGGTTGGGGATGGGAATTTCAGTAACATCTACTAATTTTGTTGCAATCAAGATTATAAGCTTGGTTTGTTTACAAATTTGAATGTTTCACTCGACAAGTAAATCAAGCTTAAAATCTTAGTTGTAGCAAAAATAAAAAAACATGTTTACTCAAAATCTTCGGTCTTTTAATTTTCACTTAATACAACTTATTGATCTTTTCAATCATGAAACTAGTCCTAATTACATCCAATCCAACAGTCTATTATCTAATAAAAAGTTACACCTAGCCTAAAGTCAAAATTTCATTCATCAAGAAGTGGTTCCTTTAAGAATCCAAAACTTCAACAATTTACAACTAGTCATGGTGTAACTACATAACTTGAGGAATATTCTCCCAATCCACTTGTTTTATGCAAATCAACAAAACTTTGAAATGCACCAACTTGATACCTTGATTTTGTTAATGTAACGAAAGTGACTAACGAGTTTTAAAAGTTTTTTGAAATAGTCAAAGACCAAAGATGGAAAGCTATGAGGGAAAGAGAAATGGAATCAATAAATAAGAACAAAACTTGGGACCCAATAAAAAGAAGGCAATTTTAGGAAAGTGGGTCTACAAACTAAAACAAGGATCAAACAATGAACAAATTTACAAAACAAAATTGGTTGTGAAAGGTGATGAAAAATGCAAAGCATAGATTTTGAATTTTTTTGCCTAGTGGTAAAGTGGGGAACAATATGAACAACCATTTCCCTAGCTACTTAAAAAGACTAGAAATCAAATTTTCATACATTTTGAATATTTTTTTCCTTGGTGGTAAAATGGGGAACAATATGAACAATTGTTGCTTGAATTGCTCAAAAAGACTAGAAATCAAATTTTCATTTAGACATGAAAACAATGTTTATTAACAAGGACTTATAAAAAAAAGTCTACATGATTCATCTTCAAGAATTCATTGTTACTAATAAAGAAAGAAAAATATGCTACTTGAACAAAGCACTTTATGGTCTAAAACAAGCACCACATGTTTAATACACAAAAGTCAATGATATATTGAAAGGGTGAAAACATGATAAAGTAGATCAAAGAATCACCTTGCAACATAAATGAAATGTGGTCATCAAGTAAGCGTTGGTACATTGAATTTAAAAATATTATTTAATATTTTAATGTTTAATTATATGAAAGTTTTTCACTTTACTACAACTATACTTTATAACCATATGTTTAGAATAAATTTCGATATATTTATTAGGTTCAAGTAGATGTTACAACTTGCAAAATAAATTAAAATCAAGCACAAGTAAATTAAGTATTGGGTCTATTATATTTTTAAGTCAATGGCATGCTAAATATACTTGTAACCTTTTAAATTTTCATAGTAGAATCAAAATATATTTAATGTAAAATGTAGAAGTAAGAATGAACAAAATATTAACCTAATAATTTTATTCTTACTTGGTACCTACTTTTATTGTACTAAAGTTTTTCAAAAACTTTATTCAACTCATCAAATTGAATGGAAGCATAGAATTTTCCAGAATGAGAGTTTTTTAAAGTTTTGAATTTGCTTTCTTATGTTTATGTTAAAAAATATCATATTTAAATTTTGAATTTGGGCAGATATATTTTTTGGTCCACTTTATCATGCTTGGACCCTTCCACATCGATAAATTAGATGGGTAATTACTCTGTATGGAAAATATGAATAATTTTTGTCTTAAATAAAGAAAGAGTTTGGTCCATCCTGGACGGAAGCAAACCCAAGCCAATAACTCTCACCAAAGTAGATGCTACTCCTTTGCCCACAACTGAGTTAGGGAGTATTATTATGAATTTCAAACCAATCTAAAATCCCAACATAAAACATCTAGATCAAGACATCTAGATCAAGACTTTTGTACAATCTCCAATGGAGGATTAAAAATAGTACCTTACAATGCAAACCCCCTTCCATTACCACCTATTTCAACCCCAAATCTTACCCCACCACTAAATGTTGTACCACTAACAACTCATCCACAAGATGTTGACAATGCAAACAATGAAAACATTAAAAAAAATTTGAAAAAAGTATCAATTATAACATGGATAACAAGCTACTTTTTGATGTTCATAATTTAATGGATGTGTTTTACAATAACATTGATAATCTATGTTATAATAATGGACCAAAATGCCCATGAAGGAAATGTTTCATCTTTCGGTGAATCAACTTTGCAAATAAGGAAATCAAGTTGTATTCAAAACCTATTTTTAAAGTGAAGGATAATGTTGACTGATCTAACAAGAAATATTCAACATTTATTCAAGCCTTGATTGCAAGGGGAAATAAATTCAGAACCTAAAAATCTTGATGAAGCTAAGCAAAAAGATGATTTCACTAAATAGTTGGGAGTTGTCCAACAAGAGTATAGTTCTTTGATAAAAAATGACACATGGTCAATAGTTGAAGCACCACAAGATCGAAAACCTATTGCTTGTGAATGGGTCTTCAAACTTAAGCTAAAACCAGATGGATCCATTGATCACTATAAAGCAAGATTGTTGGCTAAGGGCTATTCCTAAATAGGAGGTCTTGATTATTAAGAAACTTTTTCACCAATGGTGAAGATTACATAATGCAACCGACTGCATTGTGATAAGGTACATTTACCATCTCCACCCCTTCTTCATCAGCTTGAGGGCTCATGTCTGTTGATGGGCACACAACCTTGCTTTTTCAGTGGGTGCTGTCTCAAAATTTCTTGCCAACATTCGACCAACTCATTGGTCTGTAGCACTTAATAGTTCAGAGGCAGAATACATAGCTTGGGTTGCACTCAAGCTGCCAAAGAAACTCTATGGTTAACAAAGTTTCTTCAATGCTGTGAATGAATTACAAAAGCTACCAACAATCATTAATTGCAATAATCGAAGTGTAATTGCTCTTACAGCTAATCCTAAGTATCATACAAGAACTCAACATATAGAAATTCACACCATTGTATAAGAGAACATGTTGAAGCTGGTCACATCAATGTATTTGTCTTACAGAGACTACGCTAGCAGACATCCTCACTAAAGAAGTTCCAAAAGCAAAGCAAAGCATATATGGTGTGTATACAATTTTGGCCTCAAGTTAAAAGTGAGCGATTTACATTAGTGGGAGTAGGGATCTAAACATCCTCACCAAAACATTTCTTCTGGAGAAACAAGTTAACCTCAAACAATTAAGAAGAAGTCGCATTCTTCAGAAGAATGATTCAACTGTCAAACATTTGTAGCCTACATTCCTCAAATTCAGTGGGAGTGTTAATATGTAGAATTAAAATGAATGTAGTTAGTTGTTCATAAATTAGCTTCAACTCTTCAACTATGTTGATCTCAAGAGGTGTCTGCTACCTTTGATATTGAACCTTTCAAGGACTGAGTAAAAAATTCTGTTTTTCTGCTGCAATCTGTGTGCCTCTCTCAAATCTCTTCATCTAGCACCACATTCAGAAAATTTTGAAAATATTTTTCTTGTTGAGCATTGTCCTGCAACTGGGTGGAGACCAGCACCACATTTGATTCGTTGCTCTTGTTTAGTGTTTCCCAAACCCTGGTACCCATCGAAATGAGTACTGTCAGATAGAATTAAGCTCTGATTGATGTGCTATTCAATTATCAGGCAAAAGCTCTGGCCATGAACTCATGGCGGAGTCCTGAAGATTCAACATGTATAAGCTATCCATGTCTACAGTCTCTGCGTAATCCAGCTGCTGCTGATCTAATGCAAACTTTTTCCACTCTGATTTGATTCTACCAGCTTGATCGAGTGAGCTACTAGAATCAGTCGAGATTGCAGCTTCCAAATCAGAGCTGCTCATGAACTGCTGATCTGCTGCATGCTCAAATCTAGCAAATTCTGACCAACAAGCTGCACTTGCAGCTGCTGTTGCTGATGAATTTGCAGTTTCCTGCTGATGATGCAGTACTTTCTCTTCGACTACTGCTTGATCTTCTTCAGTCGAAGGTGCACTGCACACATCTAATGCAATCGAAGGAAACTTTGTTGATGCATAATATCGGTTGTTTCGATCTTCGTGTGAAGCTGCTGCTGCTGGTGAAGTTTGATCTTGCTCTAATTCCTGGCTGCATACCGGTGGTGCTGTTGAAAGTTGTGCTGCCGCTTGATGATGATCACTTGTAGTATGCTTGGGTGACTCGTGATCGAATACCTTGCGTGCAGCTGGTACATCATGAGCTGTTGCAGCAGCTGGAGCTTGCACATTCAGAGAGTTCCCAGTTTTTTGTTTTTTGTTGTACTGGGGGTTATAGTTGCCTGTGCAGCCCATCGAAGAACTGCAAGTGTGGGTACCCGTATAGGTGACTTCGAAGACGGAGGGGTCTTTGTCTGTTTTTTGAACCATCTTCTTCGCATTACATTCCTTCACGCTACACTTGTAATAGCCTCTGCAAGACCGCAAACATCACAAGAAGAAAAGAAGATTCATATTGAGATCAGCTGCTGCAACCTGGAGCTACAGCCCAGTACATGAGGCCGTAATCATCCTAAATTGTTTCCTTAAACCCTAAAATCCTAAACCCCTTCGATCACGCATTATAAAAAGGTAAGTAAACCCAGCAGCTTCTGGCGTACTAGATGAGTTCAAGCCTGAATCATTTGGGCTACATTAATAATAATCGATGCAGGACAAGCTAACTATGATTTTATACCTGGAAAAGTTTGCATTTTGGATGGCTTTGTTTCCGTATTTCTTCCAGCGTCGATGCCCATCTGGTGGTATCCCCTTCAGGCTGCGGTCGACTCCTGGTCGCAGACGCTGGTACACTACTACTACACTAGTATTTCCGTCTTCTTCAGCATCAATTACAGCTTCTCTGCAAGGGCACCCACAACCTGCAATGGGTTAATTGGATCGGAATATCTATTAATGTCGCAGCCCATTCATGAATGAAGAAGAATCATTTGCAGATCTTGTCTACTACGTGAACCAAGCTCTCTAGATACAATTGTATTTTGTAATGTGCAGTGATCATGATCGTGAGAGTCTGAAGTTTTGCTGTATGTGTTCTGTAAACAAGAGAAAACCAACCAACCACATGTACTAGATCAGCTGGTATCAAGGATTCCGATCAAAGGATCGATCATCGAGCAGCAATTTGACATTCTTATTGAGGAGTAAACGACGAACTTATCGCGTTTCTCCTCGCGAGTTGGGTTGCAGCGTATTGTCGAGGTCGACGTAATTGAGCGGCCATCAAGAGAATCGGTGCGCCTGATCGTTCCTTGATTGTTCTGCGGACTAATTAAGTGGTCGTGTGCATCTTCACCCATTTTGAGATGGTTGGAAGACGAGCTTCGAAGAAGAACAGCTTTTGACGACGAGATCTGCGGCCGCGGGATCATGAGCTGCTGCGGCTCTTTACTGTGAGTACTAGCGGCGATGGCCATGTCCGAATCGGCTTGAAGATTGGGCCAATCTGCTGGACGATCCATGACACCTAATGCGGCAGAAAGCCGGCCATGATCGAAGTTCTGTCCTTGGGTGGGCTCCAAGTCGGAAGCCAGCATGATCTGTGACTCATCCAAGCGGCCTGCCTCATCACCTGCACAATCTGTCGCATGCAACATGGCCAGAATTCAGCTGAGTAAATCAGGTGTACCGCTTGCAAACAATTGGCCGCATCGTCTTGCTTCATCAGCTATGGAAGATCTAGCTAGCTAGACCGAAGCTACATCGAGAGTAAATTTTTATTAGAGATGATGAAACTAATTATACCTGATGGAGCGGCAGCTAATGAAGTCGACTCGGTTTTTCGAGATTTGTTGAGGAGACATAAGCTCGTGGGACTCCGAGAAAGGGATGCTTGATCGACCAAGCTGCTCGAGTCCACTGTCCTTCCCGGAATTTGGAGAGGGCTCAAAGATGACCTATGCAGCTTCAGCTTGGAAACTGCATTGGGATGCAACCGGACATGGAAACTAGGCCGCAGCTGATCATGAAATTCTTCGTGCTCTAGTATTGAGTACCCCGTGCAGCAGGGCCGCACGGAAGAAACCTGCTGATTTACGATGGGCAGTGCAGATGTCGAGCGTGGGAGCTCAGGCGCTGCAATTAATTGTGACGTCAAGTCTTGAATGCGACAGAGAGCAAGGTAACACCAGTCCAGTGAATTCTCCAGTTTAGCTGCTAAAGGTCTGAAGAGCCTGGCTGGAAGATTAAACTCCGGCGTGCAGGTGATGCCGACCAGCTGCTGCTGCTGCCGCCGCCTAGTGTCACCAGCAGCTACTTCGATCCCGGCCTGATCCAGCTGCTCCCCATCAACACTTTCACCCAACTGATTACTAGAAGACCCGGCCAATTGATCGGAACTAGACGAAGACGCTGAGACGAGTATCTTCCAGAGCTGCTGCTGGTCATTGATGGCCCTGCTCAGCATCTCCTGGATCTTCTCAGCTGATCCGTCATGATCAGGCACTAGTACCGATGCCCTGCAATCCCAATGACCTGCAGATCCACTAGTAATATAATTCCTCTTCATATTCCCCTCACGGCTTAAGCATCCCCGCGTCTCAGCATCCATGATACTATGCAGCTTCCATAATTTCTATGCAAGCACTAGCCAACATATAAAGGAGCAGCTCATATATGACTAGGAGACTACTTCTCTAGGACAAAAAAACCTGAACTTTATCGGCTTGCCAGTGCAATGCCACGGAAGGATTCCCCAGTTCCGCGATCCCGAGCTGCGACACCACCATCACACACAAATTAATACCCTATTTCAGGGAAGAAGCTGAATCAAGCCGATGATCGAGCTGCATGTCTAAAGTCTAGAATAATTTTTTGTAATATGACGGCACTGTTCAGAACAGAAGACCGAGTATGACTATAATCTAATGATTGGGTCAGGATCAGAATCATCGTCAAACTCGATCTTCGGATTTCGTGACCCGGGAGACCAGATTGGTCCGACTGAAGACGCAGCAGCAGGTGCCACGTGAGCTTCTGGAATTGACTTGGGAGTTTGACTTTTGGACTCTCCACCTGCGACTTTTCCCGATCTGAGCAGTAGCGTTCAGACAAGTGTTGGGAGGCTACCCGTTTGGCTGGTTAGAATCATGGGTTTTGGTTCTGGTTAGTACAAAATCCGAACTGGGTCTGAGTTTTTTGGAACTGGAACTGAGGTTAAATCCAGATCCAGTTCTGGAACCAAACCTGGACCAGCTGGTTCTGGAACCGGAATTGAAATATATATATAATTAATTAATTAATTTTGAGGGGAAATAGTCTGGAACTGAGGGTTGACCGCCAGTTTCGAACTGGGCTACCCAAAACAGAAACTGCATCTGATATCCAGAACTGCAACCTGAATTGGGTTTTTTACAAAAACCAAAGCAGAACCAGATCTGGGGGTTCCAGTTCTTTTTAAACCAGAACCAAATCATTTCTAATTTTTTTAAGGAACTGAAACCCAAGGTTGTTCATCAAGGACATGAACTGCCCAACACTGGTCGTGTAAATGATTTTAGGTTTATCCTGCGTATATAAGTGTAAATCAATTTGGCAATGTTTTTTACACCTTGTGTAAGTGTATAAATTTTTTAGAAAAAATTAATTGCAAGTGTATAGAATGTGATGTATAAGTGTAAGTGTAAAATAATGTAAAACATTTTTAGGTTGTGTAAAACAATGTAAGTATAAAACAATTACACTTACATTGTTTTACACTATTTCTTACATTTTATATTGTTCTGGCATTGTTTAATATTGTCATTTTATTTTTTATATTTATTATTTCTGAATTATTCTGTATCTAAATATTAATTGGTATTAATATTTATGTGATTTTATGTTATCTAAGTGTTAAATAAAAAATGTGAGACTCATAAGCAGAGCAAGCTCCTAAGCAAATAACAAGCAACGACTATGATGGGCAATGCATTACCACATCTTCAAAAACCTTGCAAAAAGCTAAATCTTAGAGTTACCCTTTTTACACTTACATTTACATGACCAATTTTTTTTAATACATACCTGTGTAAGTGTTTGATACCTCATTTTAACACTAACATTTTGCACAACATGTAAATGTAAATGATTTACACTTACACGGCCATTTACACTTACATGCACAACACTAATTCAGACCAAGAGATCAAACCTTTATCTCGTATCAATGGCCAGAGCCATACCGACTGCACCATGAAGGATGGATGATAGGTGTACAGGAATTTACAAAATTGTGTGGTGGGTTCATGATCACTAGCTAACACTGCAGCTGGTAACTAGCTCAGTTGCTGTTTTTACTTTTTTTACTACCTACTAACAACCCACTTGCTAGTAGGCAGGCATAAGTCAAAACAGACCTGAAATCTAAGCATTTGGGTGGGACCTTCAGTAGGTAGTAAAAACAGACTTACTGGTTTATGTATAAAACCACCAACCATCTAGTACTTACCTAGTAAGTAACTACCTATTCTCTTAGGTATCTACTAACAGTAGAAAGACCTATATTTCTACAGAATAGGTGAAGAACAAGTGAGGTTCATCCACAACTGAGTTCTAGCAGCATCTAGACTTGCTGCTGTGTGCTGGTTCTCTCTGGTGGGATATCTATCTATTGCCAGGCATGGGTACTACTATTGACTAGCTATTAGTTACTTGCAAGCTGAACCTGACAACAGGCTGCAGCAGGCCATATTTCCTTTGGCACCCTTTTATAGGAAATTATATGAGCTCCCCGGCATGATAGGAAGTTTTGGGCAACTTTGTGTAGCACTGATGTGAAAGTCAGTGAAAAGTTCTGCTGCCTCATGTTTTCAGCATTGTGAAAACAGGAACTGAATCAGATGATGGAGTGCTAAATTCCTTGACAAGGGCTGGCTGGGCCTTATGCAAGGTGGTCAAGAATAGTCAAGATTTCTTTGCTTGGTCCTTGTACGTGCAACTTTGACCACTCATTTCTCCTTCATTGCAACTTCAAATGTTCCCTTTTAATTTTCATCACACTCATATGAATCCATTCTACCTATCTTTGCTAATTTTGAATTCAAGGAAGAACAACAAGAGGGTCAAATGCTTGAAAATTTGAAAAATCTTCTGATTGCCCATAGCCACTAGCTTCACAAATGTCAACAAAAAAAAAAAAAAAACAGAGAAAAGAACTTTCGAGAAGCAAGAGGAAAGTTGAAAGCTTAATGAGGAAATTGAAGCGGTTTTGCAATTCTTTCAACGACCTGTGAGAACCAACACCCCAGCACAGGATATAGAAACTAATCGCACACTCAACAATGAAATAATTCCATTTATCAACCAAATTCCAATTTTCTTTTACCAAAAGATTCAGCTTGAAGTTGCCTACAAGATGACCAAGCCAGATTCATATACATATGTTGTTGTTTGACAACAACAAGTCTGTGGGGGAGTTGGGTGGCTGCACCTCCCTCCATGCACCTGTGACAGTTTAGTTTTCGTGTTTTGACATATCTATTTTAGGAGAACAATATACAAACCAGGGTTTTCAAAATCTGGCTAACCCAGTATTAAATAACCCTTCTTTTTTTACAGAGTTTTTGTTTTGAAATTTCAAAAAAAGCATTTGTAGGGTCACAACCCCCCAAAATCATATTTTGGCAAAATTTTACACTAACACAAACACTTATACAAATAGCCAGACTATGGATCCTAGATGCCATCATGCTTAGGAGCCAGTAAGGGAATGCCATGTCAGCAAATTTCTTCCAACCTCTATTATGGTATGTGCCAAGCCAAGGGTGAACCAGTACCCTACTCTAGTACCTTACCTTCTCAAGTGAGGCCTCTTAGAGGCTATATTTAAGCCAGGAAAATGTCAAATTTTTACTTAGAGACTCTGATACGGTCTCAGGAGTGAAGCAATATTTACAAGCAACTCAAAGAGTTAATTTGGGGGTTTTAGTTTTCACCATGGTACGAGCTGTCTAGGTGTTGGTTCAGCAAAGCACCCAAGGCCCATAGTTGCAGGTCTATGCTTGTGGCGATGCTGGAAGTCATGGAAAGTCATGGATGAACAATTTCTATAGTTGGGTGCAGTACTGTTTTTTTCCAAATTTGTGAAGTCTGTGGGTTGGTGATCATGCCCAGGAGGCATTAGCCAAATTTGGCTAGAAGTCAGAGGGAGAAATAGAAAACTTTTAGGATTCCTCCTATGATTTGGGGACTTGTTGGAAGCTATTCTCTAAATATGGCCACCTTAGATTTTCTTTCCTCCTAATGTGAAGACTTGGGCCCCTTTTCTCCCCAAAAAAAAAATATTTTCTGTACCTTTCTTGCCCTCCAGGTTGTCAAAATTGGCCCCAAAAAAACACACTTTTTGATTCCAAGCCATGTAAGTCCACAACAACACATTTCCATATGATGGTTATATCCATAGTTTGAGTTTCTAAAGTGCCAATCTTTTTATGTACATGTTATTCCCTTGAAAAGATTAGTGATGGGTGCCATTGCACATTTTGATTCAAAAGAATGGCTTAATTAATTGACTTAGATTTTTGCCCACATGATAGTTGATACATTTGAAGGAGTCAATAATTGGTCCTTTTTGGTGAATAAATAGGTTGCTAGCTTGGTAATATCATTGAAGGCTTTCCAATATTACCAAGAACACACCCCATTTAGAAAAATATTTAATTTTTATTTTACTAAATATTTAAAATTGTTCAATATGCAATAACTCCTGCACCATAGGTCCAAACAATATTAAACCACCTTGTGTATCTTTTCACACCCGTATTTGCTTTAGTGCCTTTGTGCCCATGCCTTCAACCATATTCCTCACTAAACACCTAAACTACCTACACATGGCAAGCCACACATTGCATTAATTCTAGCATTCATTTCATCTCATCTCATGAACCTACTTGAGCTAGCCCCAACCCCTAGACAAGTGGGACTAAACCTATCACAAACTTCCAAACTATTTCAAGGCCTCATTGCCTAGGATTACCAATTATGTTTCACATCCTAACCATGAGATTGTTTATTTCGATGATTTAACACACTGAACACTTTTCCTTAGGCCCTTTCCTTAAACCCTCACTATTCACACCTACACTAATTGTCAATGATGTCAAACCAAGAGTTGAACCTAACCCAACACTTAGATTCATAACCCAATCCACCATGAGGGCTACCTTGTGATGGTTTAGACTTGAGCCCCAACTAGGCGAGCCTCACCACTTGAGGGTTTGCCTAAAATGGCATGTCATTTTCCCCCACTTTAAAGATGTCAACATCTTTGTTGACATTACTCAAGGGTGATCACCTGTGGGCACCTCTGCCAATTTTTTTCTTTTGACCAACAATCATGGGATTAGTTATTTCTTTGATGAGAAGAGCCCATTCATGTTTTGTCTTTGTGTTCTTAACATAAGAGGAATCATTTTGAATGTGTCCATTGTTTTAAAGTCTTATGCACTTCCTTTTAGCATTTTTTCCCATTTCATTTCAGATTGTTCCCCCCATTGGCATTCCTTTTCTTTGAATCAACTTCAAGTTCAATTTGGAGGTTCTAATTGCCACACCAAAAGAAGGTCATAAATGCAACAATGGATAATGGTAAATTGCACTAGTAGAAATCAGCCAAAATGTAACCAGTCCATTTACGACTACATCCAACTTGTAGTCATTTGCGACTGGATTTGGGAATATTGCAACTACAAGATCAAATTTCAACTATTTTGGTCATTTTCACAACTATGACGCAACTATTAAAAATTTCATCCTATTGCTTGGATTGATTTTACATTTATTTTCATCCATTAATAGGTTGATATGTCCCATTAGTCGCAATAATCACCAAATTAGTTACATCCTAAAGGTATTCTACAATGACATAGGGGTGTATTTTAATGTACGTACTAAAATTATATATAATATGCATACGTATGTATACTATTCATATAATGAATTTCAAAATTAATATTTGACCTTTGAATTTTTTATTCAAATCTAAAAAAAATTATTTCAATTGTTTAAAACATTATGTGAATTTTAGATTTTGGACTTGAACATGATATTTTCAATTTAAATTTAAAAAGGCTTATTTGATCTAAAATTTGATATTTGAATTCTGAAGTTCTAAATTTAAATTTTAAGAAATTATTTGACTTGAAAATTGAAAACTGAATTCCAAATTATTATTTTGGATTATTGAAATTAATATTTCAATTCAGAAAATATTAATTGAGTCTTAAATGGACATTTTAATTTTGAATATTATTATTTTAATTTGAAAATTGACATTTCAATTCTGAAATTTATTATTTAACTTCAAAAAACTTATTTGATCTATAATTTGATATTTGAATTCTGAATTACTATTTTAGAATCTTAAATTTATATTTTAATTCAAGAAATTATTGATTGAACTTTAAGGATTTTTTCTAGTAGTGTTATCCATAGTATATCACTTTTATAAATAATTATATGATTATTTTTATTAAACTTTAGTTACAGATAATAATAATTGTTGTAAGATAGATGTGTATATTTTCTAAATTTATATTTTTATATTAGAAGAAATTAATTAATGTGACATTATTTTAAAATCATTGCAATTACTTCATATAAGAATTAATTAGTATGTGCATAATTATTTTCTAATTGAACATAATTATTCACATTCTGTAATTTATAACTTCAAACCTGAATTAAAAATTTGGAAAACCTATAATGTGGTTAAAATAATTATTTTATTAATTTTAATTTCACAAATTATATATATAATTTTTAAATTATGTGATTAATCATCTATGGTAAGTATTTTATAGTAATTTTAAAGTAATTATGAAAATTAACATTATGTTTAGCAAATTATTTTGTTTATAGCTAATAATTAGCAAAAGAAAAAAATTACTTGACCTATAATTATTTTTTCAAACTAAATGTTATTATACAATAAGTAATGTATTTAATTGAATAAATTTTTTAAAATTCGTGTAAGAATTTACGTTCTATTAGTAATTGTTAATCCATTACTTATAATTTTAACATAAATATTTAAGATAATTATTTTTTAAATTATAATCATTAAATTATTTTTACATTAATTATATTATATATAATTCAAACAGATTCAAAAAAGTAATAAAACATTTTTAAATATCTTAAATATTTAATTATTTATGAGTTATGTATTAATAATTTGTGAGTTACTATATAGTTAGTTTGTTAAATATTAAGAACTTATTGCTTATTTAAGTAATTGATATTGAATACTGAATATTTGTAGTGTGTAATTTATAATTTAAATTCATGTAAATCTAATCATTATTAATTAAATGATTATCTAATTATATAGCACTCGAATTGTTTAAAAATCTAAAAACTAAAAAAGTAAAACATGAAAAAAGTTTTGGAATTACAACTTAGTTTGTGAGGAAGTTGGAACTTTAAAACTTATCCCATATTGTTTGTTCTTCATTCCTATTTTGAACACTATATAAACAAAGGGGTGTGGTCATCCAATTTCATATTAAAAAATTTGTGCACATTGGATGAACTAATAAAAAAGGTCAACCCAAAAAAAAAAAAAAAAAACAAATTATGCACATTTTTAAAATGCATACCTTCCCAAGCTAGTTATTTACCTAGCTAGGTAGGTACTTAGTTTGACCTACCCACCTAGGTTGACCTATGTATCTACCTACCTAAGTACTTACCTATATGAGTAGGTATTTAACTTAGGAAAGTAGAACCTACCTATTTATTTATTTAACCTTAATAGGTAGGTTGGTATGTAACCCAGGTTTGTAAGCACATATTTGTGTACGTACCTAGGTACTTACCAACATTAATATTAATATTTTAATATTTTTCTTCTTAATGTCAAATGGCATACTTACATTGGGCCACATGTCATAATATAAGATCATCCAATTATTAGAATTGAATGTCCTAGATTATTTCAAAATAATATTAATAATATTTTAAATAATCAAATATTAAAACACGTGGCAACACATCATTTGCCCTTAATTGTTAACAAAATAGTTGCATCTTAGTCGCATTTGACAATACGTATACAATGTAGTTCAAAGATGAAATGTATTTGTTGACTTTTTTTTATACAATACCTTTTGTCAGTTGCGACTAATTTATCACATGCGACTTATCTTAGGCGACTACATGGATTTTAGTTGCAAAATGTCTCTTGCGATTAAAATTTAATTACAAACATTAGTTGAAAATACATAGTTTTCTTCTAGTGAATTGGGTTTTACAATTCAAATCCCTTTAACCCAAATGGGACACGGTTCATGAATCTATGCACAAAAAGTTTAACTTTTCCATCCTAAGACGTGTAACTTCATTCATGTGCATCATTATTTCAATTTCACTTGACTAGGCTTAAAAGTTTTTTTATTTGAACTTAGCTTTAAATCCATTTTCATTGATTGCCACTTCCTCATTTTTCCCAACCACTTCCTCTCCCATGAATGTTAACTTTCTCACTAATGACCAAACTCACAAAAACCTTTAACCTTTTGTGGATCTACAAGGTTTGTTTGTTTTATTTGTTGTTGATGTTCTTCCCCACTTTTAAAAGGGTTCATGCTTTCATCAACACTTAGGCTTCTTTGGGTGTGATAAAATACATGTCTTATATGACTTTATGATTAAGGTGAAAACATAGTCACAAATTGTCCTAGTCATGGATTCCACATTTTGGTGTAGTGTTTTTTTCACTTCAAGTTGGTGCTCCATATCCTATTTAAATTTGGCCACCATGTCCAATGAGTGGTCCAAGTGTGTAATCTTCATCCATATTACCTATTTATGATGGCAGCCCTTGTACTTGATCAAGTATTCCTTGCCTTTGAAGCATGTCTGTTTCACACAAAGTATGCTTTTGATTTCAATTGCAACCTATGTTCAACGGCATTGACATCTAATCACACCTTTATCTTCTAATTCAATATCTAATCATCATGAAAAAACAAATTTAATTAAAAAGGGTAGGATGACTAAGGAAGTTTTGGGGTTATAAACTTTACGTCTAAGGGGGTAGGTTAGGGCATATGACATTATCCCAATAGGACTTGAGGGGTGGGTGGCTTGGTTAAGACAAAGGGGGAAGTAGGTTGGTCGAATTAGAACAAGGTTGGGTTACCTTATCCTTGTTTAAGACTGGTTGGATAAAGAAGTATGGATGGGGAGAGGACATTTCCTAATAATTTTTAGCAATTAGGGTTAGGGCAAGACAATAATAATGACATCTCCATGGAGCTGAGAAGAAGGGGAATAATTGTTGACCTCTCTTTCAATTTCTTGAATGATGAATGGGACATAAAAGGTTGTGTAAGGGAAAAGTGATGATGATGTTTTTATGGAAGGGGAGGGGATCTTGGCACATCATGAAAGGGTGAGGTAAATGAAAGGGAAAGGAGGCTACAACATCATGAAAAATCAAGCTTCTCAAAATATAGTCAAATCAATATTTGCTCTAAAAATTTGAAGCAAGATTATTAAATGATGGCATTGGTGGCTATTCAAATGGGGAACTTCATGAGCATGGTGATTTGAAGAGAATGGTGGAAAGTCAAGAAGAGGTACCTAGACCTATTGCTGAAATAAAGATATAAGAATAGAAAAGAGAAGAAAGTTGGATAATGTTGTTGTGAAGCCTAGGAACAAAAAAGTAATGGTTTGCCCTTTTGTGAAAGTAAACAAACCAAAGAATTGAAAATAAGGTTATTATCACATATGTCAATGCCATGGAGTTCATTCATTTGGATGCTCATCCATGACTTGTAATGAACTTATACCTAACTCTTAATTTAGTTTCAATTCACTCTTTGTTAAATTTAATTAAATTCTAATTCACTTATAATTAACTTTTAGTTCACTTCCAATTAACTTTTAATTCATTTTTAATTAAGTTATAATTCACTTCTTAATTAACTTTTAGTTCAATTCTAGTTATAGTTAGTTCTTAATTCATTTGTAGTTAATTTTTAGGTTACTCTCAATTCATTTTTAGTTAGTCTCAATTGTAATTGAATCTTAATTCATTCATAGTTCACACATGTGTGCACATGGTAAATATGGGCCACATATAAGTTGGAAGCTTTTTTTAAAACTTCTTTGAACTAAGTGCCTAATGGATATAGATGAAAGTAGAATTTCCCATTACCTTTAATTTGTCCAACACCGATATTAGGTATGTTTTTTGTCACACCTTGCCTTGTTTTTCTTTCATTTTTGTAATAAAATCATATTGAATTCTTATTTATCAAGGATACAATGAACCACAAGAACAAAGGCTAAAGGAAAGGTTTAGGTCTAACTTTTAAACAAGGAACAAGACAAGATTATGTGATTCAAAACTAATAACACAATAACTAAAAACAAAAACATGAGATGTGCAAACAAACATGAAAACAGATCTTTATTATACTAACATATGTAAACATGAACATGAAAAAAACATGACAAGGCTATGGTGCAAGACTGTGATTAATATGTTGAATAAACTAAAAGAAATGATGGATCCTATTTTTATTTATACCCCTTTGGGGACCTAGTTCAAAGGAGCTTCCAGGGAGGATTTTATATGTGCATTGAGTAAAAACATTTTTTGAGAACCTTCCTAACTAAAAGTCAAGTATGAATTAACTAAAATTTGATTAAAAGTTAACTACGACTTAACAAAAAAGTCAATTGGGAATTAATTAAAACTAACTAGGACTTAATTAAAAGTTAATTAAAAGTTAACTAGGATTTAACTGGGACTTAAATTGGATTTAACTAAAACTTAATTAAAATTTCACTGAAATGAACTAAGAATAACTTGAAGTGAACTATGAGGGGGCAAAACATGGTTAGGTGTCTCAAATTTGGCATTTGAGAATCCACTTTTTGGATGGATTGATTTTATTTAATTTTTAAATCCCTATGGCAATACATTTAATATGTTAGTCTAAATACTTTGCAAAGTTAGTCCATCTAACACAAAGGCAAGTTTTTTTCAAATTGGGCCTACACTTTTAGAGTTATACTATGTGCAAATATTCTGCGCACTAAAACTTTGCATCATTTCTATCAAATTTCTCTTTTTGATTTTACCATCAAGATTGATTTCTTTTATAGCACTCATGGTAAATTATGGAGAGATAGCTTGTGTTTTGTATGACTTTTGTTTGGATATTTTGCAAATAAGTCTCAAGCAAGTGGAAGTAAGTTAAATGGGCCATCTTAGGGTCAAGATCCTAATAGACCGGGTAATGGCAAGAGGTTCAAGGTAAAACAAAAAGGAGGGTCAAAGTTTGAAGGTCCTACATGTGTTGATCCTTTGTATGGGAAAGTTCCACAAATAATAGCTCATGGTGTTGAGTTCATTAGTCCAAAACAATTTGTTGAGGTTTACAAGTCAAATAATCATGGTCGATGCCCAAAAAGTTTGAAGGCTCCTAAAGATCTAGAAGAGTTTGAAGTTGAAGCATTTTTCAGTCTACCTATCAACAAGAATGGGTGCAAATACATGGAGTGTGGTGACTTGAACTTATAGCTCTCATAGAGAATCTCTAGATAATTATTCACCAGAAAACATGGCTACCAACATCTTGATTAATTCCACTTGCCATGGCTAGGGGAATAGTTTATGAAAGGAAAGGACTGTCATGAACTGGGCCCTTTCTGCAACATGGATGAAGAAAGAGCAGGTTTGTAGATTACTAATGAAAAGAAATTCCTTAGGTTCAATTCAAGGCTTCAAATTTGAGGAAGAAGAAGGAAATTTTGGTTTGAAGGGAAAGTTGGTGGAAGACAAGGTTGCAAACAAGGTTATAGCAACTCTAATTGAACTTGAGCCTACAATGGACGCAAGTCAAATGTTAGAATATTGTGCTTCTATCTAAAGGTAATTGCCAGAGGCAAAATGTATGCTAGATGAATTGCTAAAAGAATAACTTGAAGTTGACAAGGATCTCTTGTTCATAAAACATATATGGAAAATAGGCAAAAAAGCTAGAAGGTGGCAAAGGAAGCATTGTCAAAATTATTATTTCACATTGAAGAGTTGAGGGTAGCCATTGAGAAGTAGAAAGCCAAATGGGATGCTATCCAATATAGTAGCTTCAATGTCAAAGGTGCAAACGTTGCACATTCAAAAGGTGCACCCATGGGGGATGCACTTAAGGCTTCAAAGACCAAAACCTTTGAATTATGTTAACACCCAATTTGTGATTCAACAAAATTTCCAAATAACAATTGAATGTTTCCAAAAAGTCAATTACCTAGGCTACATGAGGCAACTACTAATACTTACAAATCACTAGACTTGATAGACAAACATATTTGCATTAAAACATCAAGATGTTGATTAAGTTAACTAGGTGGGTTGAATGGTTTGACATGTTAAACTAACACAATTGAGAAAGAAAATTTCAAGCTATAATGCAAGTGCATCTACTCAATTTGATTCTAAAGTTTTTAGATTTTGAATGTTATTTTAAAAATGTCATTTTCATTCTAAATTGACAATTTCAAATATTTTAAGGATAGTTTCCAATAATGGTGTAATAAAAGTGCAAAGCCAAACACTAGCAATTGAAGGTCAAGGGAACAAAATATCAAAGATGTCCATAATTGAAAAAATGTGGCAAAAATGTTGTTGAAATTTTGGTTTCAAAATAACTTGATCATTGGATTTGAATGAAGATGATTTAGAATTATTCATAAATATAAAATTATCAAAATATCACTAGAAACCAAATTTAGGTTCTTCAAAACTTATGTCCCCACATGCTAAAATATGGAGTAACCCAAATTTCAAAGATTCTTTAATAATGAGGTCTAAATTATGGATAACTTGATTTTCTTATGATGTCCATGTTCTTATTACTCACTAGTATTCTTTCCAAAACATCAATGTCGTTCCATGTTATTTTTCCATGTTCTAACTTCTTACGTCTTTCTCTACTATAATTGAAAACAAATATTCAAACTTAATATGTAATCATTGTCATGGTAGGCCCATAAATATTCTTGAATAATTTTGTAATGAATTTTTTGTGGTCATGTTGTGCATTTCAATTGCATGTTTTTATACAATGGTCTATTCATATTATGTTGCCAATATTTAATACTAAAAGAAATTTGGATGCATTGACTAGAATAGGTATATAATTTTCACTTGAAAGCCTAAATGGAAGTTCATTTAGATCTGCTTTAATATGGGCCACAAGTTGCAACCCATGTTGACCACATCCAACATAGATTGTTAATTATTTTCCCATGTCCCAAATTACATACACATGAAAAATTGAACAATGTAAAAATGACATGTTATTTAAATGTCATTACTTAGGCCTATCTTGTTTTTTGGCCAATTGAAAACAATGATCTTTACATTGGTCCTCTTGAAGGTGTATTTCTAACATGTGGGAGGGGGAAAAAAACTTTGGAATAGGATTCAACTAAGTTCACAAATGTGAATTGAAGTGGAATCAATTTACACAATCAAGAGAAAGATTAATGCAAATTGGAGTCAAAATGATGTACATATTAAATAATAAGATAAACATTTTCACATGATTCATCACGACTTGGGAATAATCATCATTATGATCTTCCTTATAATTTGTTATGTGAATGATGGTGTAGATTATATTGAATTGGAAAAAATTCTAGGGATTCCCAAGGAGTCTTAAAACTTGCTTTTGTCATATTATGAATCATATAATTTAACGTGTTCATAATTCTTATGTATGAAATTTGATTTTAAAACATGTTAAAACATTGTTCTATGTCTTATAAAGACCTTTCCAATGCTTTAATGAGGGCCAAATTGCAGATGGTTATGTTGTTCCAAAGATTTAAAACATTATAAAATTATGATTCCCAAAGTGAGATTTATGCATTTAAAAATATTGATTTTCACTTTCAGAATATTAGAACTCATTTTTTCATGCTTATGGGAATGTGCTTAAGTTTTGAAGCACTTTGCTTGTTTATCCTTTTTGTCATGCCTTAATCATGGTCATGAGTTGAAGGCTAGGTTGCAACAATTTGACTAATATATTTCATCCAAAATATGGTGTACAAGTCCTTGATCATGGCCTTTTTTGGATCATCCTAGTGCAATACCCAATCTGCAATAGCTTGATCAGTCTATGCATGAAGATTGAAACATCGACATGCACAACTTCTTAATAATCTTCTTCCGCTTCCTCCTCTTGCATCTTTCACAATCATATTCTAATTTTTGTCAAACTCTAGACAATTGATTAATTAGATGAAAGCTTGTCAAAGCTCAATTTTGGACATGAGTTTTTGAGCAATTTTAAAGCTTGAATTTTTCCAACTAACTAACTGCTCAACTCTTCATCATCAACTTCAAAAGCTCTTATTCCTCCCTCTTCAATCATTATCATCTTGGCAATAAAACAACATAAACACTCAACAATTGAATCATGTTGCTTGCTTCAAAAATTCATGGAGCTACAGTTGTTCAATATGCACATGATATTTTTTCTATGACAAAAATTTGTTGCCACACAATTTTCAATCATAAACAATTTGTGCCCCTTCCAATTGTTTGTGTGTTTTTGTGATGAATTAATCATTGGGTTCAAGGAACTTTTTCTTTTTCTTTTTTTTCTTGGTTCAACATTGCAAAGTTGTCCACCTTCAATGGGCATGTGTCACATTTTACTTCTAGAATCTTATGATTTGGCTTTCCTTGAATCTCTAAACTACAAATCTATATTTTCTCTTCAAGCACTCATGACCATGCTTCAAGTTGTTAGACTTATCAATCTATATACAATTCCAAAAAAATGAACTACTCGTGTTACAAAGCTTGTACAAGGATCACGATGTAGAATTTACCATGAGTGAACACATAATATGCCTCAACTCCACACAAATGTCAGGAAATGAAGGTCGTGCCTTAGGGTCGGGATGATAACAAAATTGAACCAAGGTGGACAACTGCTTAGGACATTGTTCAGGCATATCTAGTCTCAAACCATCTTTTATCTCCTTCCGAAGATCTGTCAACTTGATATTGACAAAAGGGACACATCCAGTCAAAATCTCATAACACACCATCCCAAAGCTGTAGACATCAACTTTGAAATGATACTTCAAGGATAAATCGGACCCACTTGATGAACTTGAACCAACATTATGAGCCTCTGAATCACCAAATAGTTCTGGCGCCATCCATCGAGTTGTACCCAGATCCATTGTTAGGTTGGAATATGTGCAACTTAATTCCTCTATCTTAGAGAGCCCAAAATCAGCCACTTTTGCATACACATGCTTATCATGTTCATTGTACTTCACAAGAATGTTATATGATTTCAAATCTCGATGAACCACCCTGTTTTGATGCAAATAGTTCATGCCTTCTGCTACTTGCAACATGATGTCAATTGCTTCAAGAAGTTCAAATGGGGCAACTTGACTTCCATTGTTCACCAAATCTTCCATTAATTGGTGAAGATCCCCATCCATGAGCTCCATAACAAGGGAACAAGAACGATTGCTAGTTGCACAACAAAACAAGGGCAAAATATTGGGGTGAGACAATCCTGCAAGAAGAGATGCTTCTTTTCGCATAGCTTCATCTTGTAGTCCATGAAAACACTTCTCTGCAAAATCATTACCAAGCCATATAACTTTGCGAACAGTTGCAGAACCTCCCTTTCCTATTTGACCTTTTGGCACTCGATGAATACTTTTGTATTCCACTTTCCAAGCATCAATCACAGTAGTTGCATTCTCCTGCAAGAGAGTAGCTCGATCAAAGGTGATTTCTAATCTTTTGATGAGATTCTTTGAATCACTTGACCCAACCTTAATCAATCTTGATAACAACCTTTGTCGATCTTTCATTGCTTTCTCATGAATGAAGTGAAATTCTTCATCCTTGACATCATCTACTTGCTTTCGATCCTGAAGTTTAGTCAAAAACTCTTTCGTTGCTCCTTCCTTGAAAATGCTTTGCAAAAGCTCCATGTACAACCTTAATTTAAAAATCAAGGAAGTAAAATGTTCCTTTGCATTTGCAAAGATCATGGCAGCTTGGATCCATTTAGGATCACAACAATCACGAACAAGTTTTTCAGCCTCCTTAGCCGATCGTGTAAGACTTTTCAAAGTATCATGCGATTCTTGAACGTGTTGTAAAGATGCATCCTGAAGGCAAGCCTTTGCACTTGCTAGAGTATCACAAAACTTTTCCAATAAATATTGACATTGGAGCTCATTGATGGCTACTAGATTTTCACTTTGTGGTGAAATCAAGATCTGGAGATCCATCAGAGAGTTTGTTGCAAGCTCCAAGTCTTGAGATGGGGAAATCAAGATCTCGAGATCCATTAAAAAGTTTGTTGTAAGCTCTAAGTCTTGAGATGGGGAAATGGAAATCAAGATCTCGGGATCCGTCAAAGAGTTTGTTGCAAGTTCCAACTCTTGAGACAAAACCCCTTCTATGATATTTGGTAGCTCTTGGGGATCTTCAAGTGAAAAGCTTGGGTGCCTCAATAAAAAACCCTGCCAAAAAGAAAGTATGTTCAATTTAATCAAGTCAATATGGTCTAGCTAAAATCTTGTGAGGACAAGTTCACAACTACAATTTGATCATATTTTTGTTGAATATGCATGCTAAGGTGAAATGGTGTTTCTCACATCCTCCAAAAAATTAGATTTGTCATATTGGTTATGGAACAAATGATAGAATATTTTGTTCAAAGAGGTCTTCCCAATCCCACCCATTCCAACCAAACCAACAATAAATTCCTTTTGTAACAAGATGTTTATGTTTTTTGTTTTGTCAATCAACACCACTTCATGACATGGTAAAGGTGGAAGCAATATATTTTTCTATCAAAATTCACAAAATATAGGTCATTTATATGCTATATTTTTTCTTTGATAACCAATATGCGATACACATCAAGTGTGCTATCACCTAATGTGTATCAAATTACAAGAACATATATGAAGTCAAAAGACTTAGATTTGATGTTTTTACCTCCATACATATTCTCAAACATTTTAACAATAAAGAATAGCTTGGATGATCTTTGTTTGGTGGCTTGCAAATTGTCAAGTGATTAGCATTTTCAAATTTGTAATGGTTGTTGTTTGACAATCGAATAGCTGAGGCATATGGCACCAAAATTCCCTGCATATGCAAAAGATTAAGTTAATGGAACTCATTGACTTATTTGTTCAATTCTGTTTTAGCTTATAAATAACATAGTAATTCCAAATGGTGGTGGAGATTATAGCTTTATAACTATTGATGTTTGAATAATAATGAAATATTTTATGTAAAAGTAATTTCCTTCATTCTTTTGGGAAGCAAATTACATAAATACATCACAAGGTTATTGGTTTTTAATCTAAGAATCTTACATCTTTTAATGATGTTATGGTTTTTGTTACAAATATTTATGTGGAATTGATTTGATGAAGGGAAAATTAAAAACCTATTTATTAATGTTTGAAATCAATCAAATTTCCTTTCCATCAATAGTAATTCATGAAACAAAGTTTATAAAACACATGACCCACTCACCACATTATTATATTCAAAAGTATTGAGTACATGATCCCACACAAGTTGTGACAATACAAAAAATGTTCAATTAATGAACCTAGTTGGATAACTTCAATGTGGTGGAATGAAAACTTTACCCATTTCTTGTCGATTGGTAATCCTTCACCAAATGCATAAATGTTGAGGTTTTCATGAATGGCATTTTTAAAATCCATCGAAAGGTGTTCCATTTGTGGGTTGAAAGATTCAAAGTTTGGTTGGGTTGCATATTTGTTGAATGTGTTGATTTGTTACTGTTGCCAAGTGAAATAATTTGATAAATATGGGATACCACTAGCATGTGGTACACCATAAAATATTACACCTTTAACATTGTTCAAAAAAGTTTTACAACATTTGTGTACTTCAGCATCCAAAACATTTCTTCGCCTTTGAAGTACATGTTTGTGAGCTTCAACCACCAAGCTTTTGAGTACAAGGCCTCCAAAACTATAAGCAACTAATGCCACCGGTCCATCCCAAAGGGATTGATAACTACAAAATATTCAACAGTGCACCAAAATTCCATTATCAACATTGTATTAACATGTGCAAATTCATCCTATTATACTTAGGGCAATTTTCCAATTCACACGACCTAAACCATATGTTCATAATTGATTTGCTTATCATTTATCATTTGTCATTTATTGATTCCATTTATTTACCTAAAAAATGTGCCAACCATGTTTTGGTAAAACAATTATTAAGTACAAGTATGTAGGTGTTTACATTCTTGTGTTACTGTACAACTCATCTTCTATGTGTTACCTTGAAAATACTATTGAAATATTTTTTTAATTTTTTAGAAATGATATACATTTTTTTGAAATAATTTTTTGGCAATGAAATGGATGCAAATTTTCTAAACATCTATTAATATGATATAATTTAATTCAATTGCATTACCAAAGATAAATCTTCAAAAAACACGAACTAAAAATTGCCATCAAAACCAAACTAGTTGTACCATGACTTATAAAATGAATACAAACATTGTTATTATCTTTAACACAATAACATTTTCATTTAAACCCCATATTATGTTCTCCTACATGAATCTAACAATTCAGATAAATTGAAACTTGTTGGTGTGTATTAGAATACTAGCACACATGAACAATTAACTCATGCAAAATATTTAAAAAATTCTAAAGATGTAAACAATTATCTTTAATGTACACAAGGAGAAGTAATTAATGTGTCCATAAATTGAGGAGATTGTCACACCTTGAATTTGTAACCAAACTTTGTATGAGGTTTTTGCCAATTTCGGTTACATCATTGTAAACACTTGCCACAATGTTAGAATCATAAGACAATGATAAAATTCGAACATTGTCATTCAAGTCTTTAGGTAGCCACTTTTCTGGCCAACATATGCGCTCTTCTCTATTGTTGGTGGGGCATGTTGTCCATGTTTCCTTCCATTCATCATGTGCGCCAAAAGTAATCCCATGAAAAAAAATGATGGTCAAGTTTGGATTGCCAGAATTGCAAGTGGGATTTAAATCATGCACTGGATATTTCTGCAAAAAAAATGAAAAAGAGTCAATACAATTCTTCAATCATCTCTTGAAAATTATTTGACCATACATTAAATTAGAAAAATGCAATATACAAATTATATTAATTAAATAAAGACAATAATTAATTGAAAAGATTAAGTTTAACAAGAAAATAATAATAGATGAATTGGAGAATACCAAATCTATCTTGCATGATTAACAAATGAATATCATTCACATGTGTCATAGACTTCAAAGTTTCAAAACATAGTTCAATAAATAAATATTGTTACATAGCAGTTGGAACTAATGTCGATCAATAAAGGTTAATGCTAAGAATTGGATTCTTCAAGTTTGGGTTGATTAACTAAGCCATTTAGTTTGGTTCATATGTATTTCATGACATTTTCCCCAACATTTGGGCCTCCAACTCTTAAGGAATTGGGACACAAACCCAGTAAGAATGTCCAAGAGCATTTTAATACTTTGCTTTACATTGTTGGATCAAGACTACACATTGACCTGAACTCATAATCTATAAAGAAAGTTCCAATCCAAACAAGTTCAATATTTTCTTAGTCAATGCCAATTGACAAATTTCCCTTTCACCAATTCTACTTGTTATAGCAAGTGAGTCACCGGCCTAATGTAAGAGGCTATAATGATGAATCCATTTCTATTGTTTTAAACATCATTTCATATTGTTTTTATCTCAACAAAGAAACTAGAAAGTAGGCGAAGTGAAAATGTATGACAAGGGAGCTTGTAAATGATTGAGGACATTCAGGTACCCTAGTGGCTAAAGGGTATGGTTGTGAAGCTGCTACTTGGGAGTTCAAATCTGAACTAGACCTCCTTCTCCTGATGCTTTGTGAGGACAATAAGCTATCATGGTTGTAAGGGTCAAGGAAAATTGTCAACACACACCCAAACAAGATTTTTAAAAGCAAAGAAAAATCAAACTTCAACATGTAACTTGGGAAAGCCCAAGAAAAAATTGTGCAAAGAAAGTTCATCATAAGATTAAGAAGTACCACATTGCTGTGCCATCCAGAGCTTGAAGGAGCATTTTCAGCGGGGACCAAAGGTGTCTCAATCACAGCAGGGATCTGCACAACATCTGTCTTTCTTTTTGGAGGCCCTTGTGAAAGATCAACTCCTTTTCCCTTGAGGCCATATGAACTTCCCATATCTCGCACTACTGAAATTCCTTATGCTCACTGCTCTCATAAATACTTTTCTCTTAACCTTTTGCTCTCATAAAACCTGCTACAAATCCTTTGCCATCCCAATAGCATACAAAGGGTATGATGGGTGTCCTTCACATCACAAATTCCCGCAAGCTAAGCTGATCTTTCCACTATATCTCCCCAAAAAAACATCAACCCCTTCCCTCTTCACGACCTCCCTGGAATTCTCACTCTTCTCTTCTTACTCCTTTTCGACTTTTTTCACATAAGAAGAAGCTCTCATAAAACCTGCTAGAAATCCTCTACCATCCCAATAGCATACACAGGGTATGATGGGTGTCGTCACATCACAGACTCCCGCAAGCTAAGCTGATCTTTCCACTAGATCTCTCCAAAAACATCAACCCCTTCCCTCTTCACGATCTCCTTGGAATTCCCACTCTGTTCTCTTACTCCTTCTTCGACTTTTCTCACAGATGTTTCTTCTTCATTTTCTCCTCCCCCAGAAACTTCAAGAAGGGTTTTGCCGTGACTCTTCAGAGTGTAGCATACGCGCTTTACCGATTTCTTGGCCACTGAACAATTCATTACTTGTGACTCTTCAGAGTGTAGCATACGCGCTTTACCGATTTCTTGGCCACTGAACAATTCATTACTTGTGACTCTTCATACTGTAGCATCCGCGCTTTACCGATTTCTTGGCCACTGAACAATTCATTACTTGTGACTCTTCATACTGTAGCATCCGCGCTTTACCGATTTCTTGGCCACTGAACAATTCATTACTTTCCTTCTGGACCACATGTCTCTATTTTCTACTCATAATTGAGAACGGAACATACAATGTCACCTTGAGACTTGTCAAACACGCTTTACTTTTTCCCTCTGGCCTCCTCCATTATTATCACCATGACTTTTGTTCACATGCACACACCAACCTTTTTTTTACCAAAAATCTATAGCCAAAAAGCTAACTCATAAATTTAAAATGTGCTAAAATCAAATGCTTTTTGAGATTCTCAATAGCCAAAATTCAACCAAATTCGAAGAAAAATCGTCAGATTTCCATACATGGCTTTCAAGTCGGTAGCCAAAAATAAGAGAAATATGTTTTACATTTTTTTAATGCCATATTTAGCTCATAGCCAAAACTGACTAAATCTTCCTACCGATGATAGCCACTTGGGCTATATCTCAAAACTGATCCAAAATTTTTTTAATCCACACGTTTCCTGCTGTTGGCTGATTTCACCCAGTGCATTATTGAAGCGTTCTGCCAGAGCTCATGTTGCTGGCAATGCATGATTAATTGGCCCTTGGTCGAACCGGCCAGGGTGAATTGGGATCATTGTACAAACCCCCCCCCAAAACCCATTCAAATGGCCATATTAAGCACCAAAATTTATAGATTTGGTAATAGGGACCCTGATTTTGTCTCGGGAAGTGATATTTAAACGGGCTTTGCGGTTTTTACCATGATCCCAATGTGGGGATCAATTTCCCTTGGTCGGGTGAACCTGGCCTACAGTAGAACCGCAGTAAAAATCCCCAAGTTTTTGGGGGCAGCTTCAAAACATTATAGATACATGTAGCATCCTTAGAGCATCTCCACCCCCACACCTGCAAACACCCTTTTCATTTAATCTTGTAGCACGATAGCGTGACTCCTGCTCTGCTCCTGTATTCACGTCGATTTTGCAGTGGTCATTTTAACCCCTTTGAAAGCTTTTTTCTACTATGGATTTGGACATGTAGTGACTACTAATGGTCCAGATGTAAAGACATGAATGGTCTTTGAGTATCTAAAGGAACTTTTATGATATTTATGGGTGGGGACAGTGATCATTAAACACTATTCTATTTTAACATAGAGTTATTTACAGTTTTGGGGTGGAGATGCTCTTAGACAAAATCAGGGTCTCTGAATCCACAAAGACAGACTCTAAGAGGCCTTGCTCAAGAAGGTGAGTGTACCAGTGTAGGTGTTGGTTCGCCCTGGCCAGTGCCTTTGATTGGAGCACCAAGGGGGGGAGAAGGAAAAGTTACATGGACGGTCATAGCAAATAAATACGGAGTGGAAAAACAAGAAACATTCTGTACAGAGCAGTGACTTTTCTTGGTGAATTTTCGCACTGTGGCTACAAATGTTTTTTGAAGAAATTGTGGGAAAAAATTTATCAGTGTGAATTTGAGAAAAAAAATCAAAAAATGGAAAAATTCAACAAAATTTTCAAACCACAAAATTGGAAAGAAAAAGGGAAAAAAAACACCAATACAAAGGTATATGTGTGAGTGCTTTCTAAATAAAGTATGGAAAAACATAATGTGAAACTAATGATGTTTTACCGCATGACCATTTTGACTCCTTATGTGGAAAACCACAATCAGCACAATTGACATGTATAATTTTAAATTAAAAATAACATCATTTTAAAGGGTCACATCATATGTAAATTGAAGTTAATAATAACAACTGGTTCTAGGGGGGCTAATAGTTTTATTGGGTTAAAGGTGGGCATGGCACTATGGTGAGGATGAAGGCTTTCATGAATGTTCAAAACACAACCATTTCTCCTATCATTTTCAAAGATTTGACATGGCAAATGAAAGTGAAGAAATGGTATGGAAATGAAATTGTTGTAATGTATCCATAAATTCTTTGGGAACCAGTGTTTGAATTCATTGATGGGCAAGGGTGTGGAGAAGGAGTGTGCAATGGAACATTGCAAATAATATGGTTGATACAAGTCTAAGATCAAATGATCAAATTGCTTCTTTCATGACACACATATACTATGAATGTGCATATAGACTAAAAGATTACAAAAATCATCCAAGGCATCAAATGTCCAAAAAAAGAAGATGCATAGCAAGGTTTTTGGTGAAAAGATTGTACTTACATCCCCACATTACCAAAGTTGCATGTTCCCATGTTGATCACACTAGAGAGGATGGCACTCCAACCCATGGACTGGTTGATTGTGAATCAAAGGCTAAAAGATCCTAGTATGTTTCACGAATAATCAAAGAGTTAAAGGTTTGGGTTGTTTCAAGCTTGGAGATGGATCACACGTTGTAACAAATTTATGAACAACACAAAAAAATGTGGTTGGAGCGAGTGCAACATCATGAGTCCATGACAAAACGTGATTTCCTTGATTTATGTGGCATTTGGTATTATGAAAAAGGGAGAAAATGGGCATTTTGTATAGTGCAAAAGGTATGTTGAATGTGAAAATGTGGACCTTGGAAAACAAAATGTCTCTATTTTTTTAGCTAAATAAAGATGTTAATGTGGATTTCCCTGTCACTTTGGGGATTCAAACTCCATGGCAATAATGATGCATGTTAATGTGGGGCCATAATGGAACAATATCAATGCATACAACATTTGGCACCAAAGATGTAAAAAAATTTGTATTCACATTGCTTGTGTCTAATGACTAGAAAAATGGCATCCCAATTACATGAGTAATCACCTCCTGCCAAATAGAAGAAGATTTAACATCATGGTTGGAACATTTACATGCATGAGCATTCCATGCACAACCTGAGTGAAAGCCAAGTTGTTTTATTGTTGATGATGCAACCCTAAGAATGTCACTTGCTTTCAAGTATGTTCCATGACTTTCAAAACTTTTTTTTAAACCCAAGTTTACAATAAGAATTTCATTACATCTAATTAATGAGGGTGTTAGAAGTAGAAGGTGTCCCTATCTTTTTATGTGTTTGGTATGTATTTAAAAATTGGAAGAAAGTTACACTTTCAAAGAATTCGTGATGTGATGATTTGCACCCAAGTCTTTATTGAATTACGAAATTTAATGTACACTTGACTTGAACATGGAGAATGCCCAATCATGTTCATATCAACATTAAACATTAAGGCCCAATTGTTGTTTGATAACATGGGAAATGCGATGAATGAATTCATCTCATATTTTTGGCATTGTTATGGAACTATTTTTGGTGAGTATATTAATTTGGTTTGAACCTATGTATTTATAGTGTTGCATCAAGTATTTCCAATTATACTCATACTTTTTTGTTACATTGCATGTAGATTTATGGGCACATGAAATTCAAAAGGTGCTTCAACCAACAATTCCTGAAAGATAACACCCATCTACACACTTTGTAAAAAAACATCAAATTTCAAACCACTTTATGAATTTTATGAATGATGAAAAGCTAAATGTTAGCACTCCCATTACTAACATAAAGAAACTTAACCTTTTGAATTTCAAACAAGGAGAGTGATGCCAATCCAACAATGCCATAACTACATCAATGTTCTAATATTTATTAAATATATATACACCATAAAAAAAATTAAATAAAATTTTACTTGGTGGGCACCAGGTGAAACATAGTATATTATTAATTATGAGATTCAAACGACACAACTCCCATTTATAGATAGAAAAAAGAACTCGATCTTTTAAATCTAATACATCAATGACAAACACCATGCCAATGGATTACACTTGAAATTCTATATATAAATAAAGTAATATTTCACTTGGTGCCCAATAAATGAAACATAATACATTATAAAATTAAAAAGTCACAAGTAAATATTCCCAATAAAGATAATTAAAACTTTAATTTTTTAAAATACATATAAGGAACAACATACCAATTTAACAATGGCAACAATGTATATGCATGCAAAGTTATTATTCATGTTATAACAAATCCATTATTTTTGGGGCTTTACATACCATGTAAAAGGAAAGGTGACACTTGGCAACCACCAAAGATTAGGGTTAAGATGGAACAAGATAGATTAATGATCATTAGTCTTCAAGAACGAACAAAAATAAAATTCTCCAAAGAATAAATTTATGAACTATACAACACAAAAAATTTAAATTAAATAAAATGACAATCAAATCAATACCATGGATACAAAAGACATCGACAAATTGCAAATATATAATTTCATTCATGTCACCCATAGTCTTCACAAATTGTTTGAGGCATTAATAACATCAAGATTAACCTTAGTTTTACTAGCATACATAACTAGAATATTAATTTGACTTTTTTTTGTTGTATTTTTCCAAATGGGGGGGAAAAAAAAAGTAATTGAAATGTTAAACCATTGTTTTGGATCTGGTAAATTAAATTTCCATTTGCCATTCCAACAATCCTCATATAGATGTCATTCATCCAATTTCAATATTTTTTCATAGGAACCCACCATTTAACCTTCATCATCTTCAAATATTATATTTCCTTGTCCTTGACAACATCACCCTCTGCTCTTCCCATCAAAAAAGGAACAAAATTACGATTGTGCAATCCCATAAGCACAAAATTTCCAACATTAAGATCTCTAAATGGGGTGTATGCAATTAAAGTTTTCATGTTTGCGACCCACAATAAGGAAATCGAACTTGATCTTCTACATCAACAACGTCAATAATAACTGACAATGAAGCCTTAGCATAGTTGGACCTCCAATTGCTTAAAAGTCAAAAGCCCTCCAAAAGAATTGCACTTTGAAGGGGTAATGGTCTTGACAAATGCAACAAAATATCCTCCCAATACTCCATGTGCGGCTTCATCTTCATTTCATATGTTGAACTTTGTGCAATTCCCACCTTCAAGAAATCCATGTATTTGGATAGTCCAACACTTATGAACTTTTCTTTTTCCAATGACCTTGACACATCATTGCCCCAAATTGGGTGATATGGAATAAGGCTTGGGATTCTAGTAGGCAACTTTGGTGATTCATTTGGATTAGCTTTCCATAATCTCATTGGTGGCATATTTATCATATTCCAAACATGATCTATGAGGGAAATTTTTTACTGCATCATAGGCCACCTTGAAGAATCAACGAAAAATCTAAATATATGCATATCAGTATGCCTTAACAAAGTTTCAAGGCCATCCTTCAAACAACCTATGACCTAAGATTTAAAATCCGAAATCTCCTTAATCAACTAAAGAATGAATAGTCTCTTTGTGAACTCATAAAAGCCCTTATCAAATCCATTAAAATGTAATTGTTCTCCTCGCTCAACGTTTTTGACAAATATCCAAAGAATTCATCACTATCTTCATGTGTATGGCCAATTACAAGGAAACCCAATTTGACCTACTCAAACAAATCCCTTTTTGTTAATAATGATAAAGATGCTAAAAAAAGTCGATTCTTTGAAATGATGTAAACAAAGTTATATGTTTGCATTTTATGATGTATATAAATTAAAATATGTTAATTGAACTATGTGCTAGTAATTATGCAACATCTAATGTTCATGTAAATGAAATTGATAAAATATTTAAAACATAAATGACATATAAGGAAGAAATCATAATATAAATAATGTTTCAAAAACATTTAATTGCAACACTAATTATATATATATATATATATATGCACACACAATAACATTGAATCAAAACAAACATTAATTAACAACTCATCATCAAAAATATAAGTCTTGATAAGACCCAATCATTTATTATAAAAATAATTCAATTAATATTACATTCCCAAGATTGTCGTGATATGAATCAAATGTAAAAAAAAACAACCTAACAAATATAACTTTATCCCACATTCGAAAAGAAAAAAAATCATTTATTTTGATTCTTCTTGAACATGAAAACTTCAATGGGGATCTAAATGAACATAAAAAATTGAAAAAAATAAAAAGCAATGATGACTTGAATACTATTCATTTGTCAATTTAAAAACTTACATCATTATGTAATTATACAACCTTGAATATGACTTTTCTATGTCAACATTACAAAGACATTAACAATGACCATAACTTTCAAATGTCTCACATCTATTACTAAACACATTTCCACTATATGACAAGTAGTGGCTATTGTCTTCATTTATTAAAAGTGTAATATCTATATTACATAATGTGTGTACATGCTACATTTTCCATTTGGCAAGCCCCAAATGGTTTCATCATCTATTGCCACTGAATGTTTCATCATTTAGTGTACAAGGCACCTATTAGTTGCCAAGTGCAAAGGGCATTTCATGGCCTAATTTTTATGATAGAAGCTCTTGTGGTGGAGCCATTTGTTTTGTTTGCCATGATGAAATCTTCCAAACCATGCCATGGTGCCCTTGTCATGCTCCTAGTACCATTGGAAAGTTCTCGATGATTATGATTGCACCAATGTGGTATGGTAGTGTTTAGACCTATGGTGCAAGAGTTATTGAACAATTTTGTCAAAGAAAATTCAAGTAAATAATTTAAGAAAATTGGAACAAACTCTTGGTATTATTGGAAAGCCTTAATGAGTGGAAGTTGTCAAAGGTGATTTCATAATTGTAGACCTAAAGCGCTAGATACATTGAATTTTTCTTGTCATTTTCATCATTGAAAACTAATTTTAAATTAAAAAAAGGTTTTTCACTATTGAGCTCTAAATCATCAAGGACTTGTTCACACTCAGAGCAAGTAGTCATATTCACACTTCTGCCAACCACATAGACCATACTAGTAATATTGAACTCATGGCAATGATTATTATTTCTGTATTAAGTTAACAATTGGGGTTTGGAACATGAAAATTTATTTGCTCAAGCCTATTGAATAGCACATGCATGGTTTTGGAAATTGGATGTGAAGTTAGGAAAAGCTGAGAATATCAGAATTTAGGTTTTTGGAAATATGAAAGAGACTTTAGGAATGGTAGGAGTTTTGGGAAGTCCTTCTAGGCCCATCTGGTACTGCAAAACTTACAACCCGCCTACCATTTGACAAAATGCAGGGTTTCCAGAAGATCACCCTGAAAATTGAGGAACTATCACAGTAAATGTAGGCAAGGCCCACCAATTACAACCTCGACCAACCACTCACATATAGGACCGACCACCCACATATTAAAGTGTTTCTTTTAGCCAAATTTGATGGTATTAAAAAATATGAAAGTAGGAAATCTTAAGCACCCTTTCATATTGTAGGCAATTAAGGAAAATTTGAGGGATTTTTAAGAAATTGTATTTTGACCAAAAAATTTCGATAGACCAAAGAACTTGTGACAGACTATCTGTTTGCAAAATATTTTTCACAAAAAGGACAAAATTCGCCACCAAAAAAATCACTGGTCACAAAAAACCATAATCAAAGGCAAATCCACAAAAGTACCCTTCACTATTGCCAGCTCCTAAGGCACCACTGAAGAAAGAACACTTTAAGAAGTGAAAGATGTGCCCAATTCAACCTAGAACTCTCTTGGAATATCACAGAAGAAAAAAAGTAATACACCCATTTCAAAACACTTAGGTATGAAAGTTCTAAGGAAGTTGGATCATTGAGGCAAACAGTAGGATATCATGGGAAGATCTCTGGAATGTGGGCAGAAGCAGGGTAGGGCTGTCAAAGTATAATAATATATCATTGGAATATCAGGAAAATGTGACGAACGTCTCAAGAGCTTAGAGAGAAGAGCCTTCAACTTCTAAGAAATACATATAGAAGTTCTCCCATTAAGTTCCTGAAACCAACTGAAATTAACCATGGTGGTTAATTATGTATGAACCATTCACATGTATCTACACTACCAGTGTTGCGTGGGGTACCAGCCTGGAACCCTGACATACACAATGGTTCTAGTCAATGTATCAAAGGACCCACTAAAATGGTAATCATTCCAAGGAAGATTTACCAGAATCTAGCTATAAACCAAATATGAGTTGTACAAACTTTTTAATAATCATTCCATATTTTATTTACACTGAAAAGCCAAGTATTGAAATCTAGGAATTTTCACTATTTTTCTTCCTTCACTTCTAGCATGGACACCTCCAAAATCACTTAATTTTTCAATTTTCAATTATCAATTGTTCTTTTTGACAAAATTTCGCCAATATTAAAAGACTAGTGAGGAGAGGGTTAGAAAGTCAAATAAGGACACCAATGTCACCTGTGATCTCTAACTTTTGAAACACTTCCAAAGTTCAAACATTTTTAAGTATTCTTTTTTCATTGAAAGAGCACGAAACGGGGAGACGGATCCAAATTTTTGGCGAAAAATCTTGTTCTGTAAAAAAACGAGTCACCAAATTTGAAGAATTTTAATTATTTTTAGGTGTATAGGCTCCAAATTTACTCATCATGTAACTATCGGCAATTAAGTTGAGATCTGTTTTGGGAGGCTCACCATTGTTGCTACACTACAAAATTGAAAAAAACCATTGCTTTTAAGTATTGGAAAATTTCATGGAAGAGTCTTGCACCTCCGGAGTGGCCAAGAAAGTCAAATAAGCACACCATGCCACCTTTGATGCTTATCTTTGAAAACACCTTCAATTTCCACACGCTTTAAGCAATTTCACAGAAGAGTCTTGCCACCTTTGATACACTTTTTTGAAACACATTGAATTTCCAAACATTTTAAAACAAATTCATGGAAGAGTCTTGGCACCTTCGATACACATCTTTGGAAACACCTCCAATTTCCAAACATGTTTTAGCAAATTCATGGAAGAGTGTTCACACTTTTGATACAGATATTTTGAAATACCTCCAATTTCCACACACTTTTAAGCAAATTCGTGGGAAAGTGTCGGCACCTTTTATACACATCTTTTGAAACACCTTCAATTTCCAAACATTTTAAAGCAAATTCATAGAAGAGTCTTAGCACCTTTGACATAGATCTTTGGAAGCACCTCCAATTTCAAAACACTTTTAAGCAAATTTGTGAAAGAGTCTTGGCAGCTTTGATACACATCTTTACAAACACCTCCAATTTCCTAACATTTTAAAGTAAATTTGTGGAAAAGTCTTGCCACCTTTGATACACATCTTTTTGAATTACTTCCAATTTCCAAACATTTTAAAGCTAATTTGTGGAAGCATATTGACACCTTTTAAACACATCTTTTGAAACACCTTCAATTTCCAAACACCTTCAAACATTTGTGTTGAGTGTTGGCACCTTTGATACACATCTTTAAAAACACCTCTAATTTCCAAACACTTTTAAATAAATTAGTGGAAGATTCTTGCATGACGTCATTAATAATTGATCAAAAGCAAATCTCTCGAATTTGAAGTTTTTCTTCATACATCACACTAATCACACCTTGTGCACTTTCAACTTAAGTTGCCAAACTCTCAGCTAATGAAGACATAAGAACACCTGGGTTATGTGACCCAGGACCTATCATTGCACCCCATCCCCTGAAAACCCCATGTGACTCAGTTGTGGATGAACCACAACAGAGTTACCAGGGTTGTACCTCAGTAACCTATCTTATAAACCTCCTACATCCACCTCACACTAGCTAGTAACTACTTATGTAAGTGGGTGAATATAATATTTAATTAGATAGGAACTCTAAGTGGTTACTACACGTTGGAGATATGCAACAAACTAAGTTGATGGCTACTAGAAAGGTGGGCACTAGTATTACAGCATCTGCGCTCAGTATGTGACCCTGCACAAATATTTCTCACATCCAAGTTCTAGTTATAACTTTTTCCAACTCCACCCATAAAATTGAAACCAGGACTCCAAGTAGTTGGAACTTGGAAGGCTACTAATAGCAACCCACTTGGACCAATCAAACTATCTAGCCCATCAGAAATAAGGAACAGTCAATAAATACAATTTGACGGTGTTACTTGACCTTTCCTGCGCTCTGAAATTTGTAAATATTTCAGGGTTTCAGCAGTCTTCCAGTGTGTTCACCGGATTGGAGTCATGAACTTCTTCCAAAATTTCCAGTGTGGGGTCACATACTGAGCATTGGTGGAGATGCTCTTATGCGGGGGGATCAGCTGTTGAACATACCAGCTGCTAAATCTTAATCATTATTACATTTTTGGATCAATAAGGTAGCACATGAGCACATTGACATCAGTTTGTATTTTCACAATATGATTATGTACATTAAATAACGCAATGATATAACATAGCCAAACCATATTTTCATATGAGTAAAAATTACAATAATTATCATTAGTTTTATAGTGGGCTCAACATATCAAAAGGTTCAATATCTTGCAATGCCTCACCAATACGTTTTTTTCTCTTGCCCATCACCTTTGTCTCTCATAACATGATTTGGGCTCTAAAATTAAAAGGAGTTACAAGAATTATGACTATGAAATTGAATCAGAATTGTGAAATAGATGTACATCAATAATTTAATAAAGGTTTTTTAATAACCACTATTTGACAACAATTTTCCATTTAGAAATAAAAGACTCAATTAAATATTCAATATTGTATTGGTTTATACATTCATATATGTTTTAATAATTAAGTTAAACTGATAAAAAAAATATTTTTGGGACATAAATTAAAATTAAGATTTTGAATTAAATTTCAGATATACTTCTATAAAACTTTATAATTTTCAAAATTTCAGATGTAAATATATTACATAAATCTAGAATACTTATTTCAAAAATTGCATTGTAAACTTTCAAACTATAAACATACACATAAATATCACATGATTTAATTTTTAAAATAAATTTAATCATCATTGATTAAACCTTTGTACATGTGTGCATGCCATTCGTAAAAATAACAAACTAAAATGTAACATTTTTATAAATCGCTAAAAAATGATTCCACTTGAATTTCATATACACATGTGTTTTCATGCAATGCATATTACATGACTATTGCCATTACAAAATGACCTATGAAAAAATTTATGAATGTACAGGTTAACTTATATTTTATGATGTTTGATGTTGATTGCATATTTACACCATGTGGCAAAAGTACAATGTTAAATGTAAAGTGATGGACATTAATTTTCCACATCATATCTTAAATAATATTATAACTTGTTTAGTAAGTGGTTGCATAAGGCACCAAATGTTTCTAATATCATATCATAATGTCAGATGTTGCATAATTGTTGTTGGTTGGTCATTTTAACAATTCTACATTTTTAGCTTGAGTGTATATAAAATTGAATACATTTCCACATTATGCTAAACATTTATTCCATTAGTTGTAATAACCACTAAATTGCAACTACACATATTGCCACATAAGTTAAATAGTTGCAAATGTGTTCAGTAGGTTTTTTTAATTGTTCAAGACAACTAGTTGTTTAGGAAATGGTTGCATAGGACATGAATTTTTCTTGTGATGGGTAAACGCATTATATGATGGTACATTTTTTGAAGAAACAAGAGTTTACACACGTCCAATTTATAGTGTTAAATTTCTGATTTAATTTTATATTATTGGTTAAATGGTAATAAAATTCATGTAGGAAAAAAAATAAAGACATGATAATAGGAGCCCACGTATAGATTCCAATAAATGCATATTTAAAAAATTAAAATTGAAGGAAAAAAAAACTTTAAATATGAACTTATATGAAAATATGGTTAACTTTTGACTATTCAAAAGTCCCTAATTAAGAAGTACCTTCCATTTTTGAGAAAATATTTCAAATAAAGGTTTATTATTTCATACCATAGCACATATTGAATCATTATAGATAATTTGGAATGGAATGCAATATGAATCTTTCAATTTTCTACCATTTGAATCAACCAACAAAATCCATTTTTTTAAATCTAAAGTTTATTATTAAAAGTGAATGTAATTTTATTTAAAAATAATTACACTTCTTTTTCATAATAAAATTATTAATCTAAAACCAATTACCAATTTAAAAACTACTTTTTTATTATTCATTATAAATGTCCAATAAATTTTAAATCTTGTGATTCAAAAATTGACACCATGATTCCAAAAGTGAGCCACCATATCTTGTATTTGCTTTAATGTCATAGAACTAGACCTAATTTCAGAATTGTCAAGTCCAAAGTCTTTATTTGAAAAATTATGTTAGATTTGGTGTTGCAAGGTTTAAAACTTTGAAAAATTACGCTTGAACTTGCACCTAAAAACCTACCATAAAGCTTTTAAGTGTCAAACCAAAATTTGAAGGATTCTTTGAAGGAAAAACCAACCAACATTGTTTTCTTGGGCCCTTGCTTCCTATCCCATGTAACATAATAAGTTTTCATATAGGTAGACATTTTGAACATTTTAACAATTATAAAATCACTTGGGTGGAATTTCAAGCTCTCAAACAACAAGAATGCTCCATTTCAATTGATGGGGCTTGGACCCTCGTTAATACTAAGCTTGAGTGCCTCATTATACCTAATTCAATTTTAAAACATTTTTTTGAAGTTTAAACTTTCTAATTGTGATAAAGAAGGGCAACATGTTTGTCAAAGGTTTTTCCAAATGACTCATGAAGTAGCCACTCCTAGGTTATACAACTTTGTGAAATAATCAATTTTCCCAAGCATAAAGCCAATGATTTGTGGAGCTCTTTAAGGAATCAATTTGTTTTTTGGCTGGTACCTTGTTTAGTAATTCTTATAATTTGGATTTGTTATTATACATTATTTTTCATTTTGGAAAAAGTATTGATTTCAACACACTTGCTCATTTTTCCATTAAACATAAAAAAAATTGTTGGTATTAATCACAACTTTCTTCAAAAAGAATCAATTCTACAATTTGATGTTTTTCTTCTATTTCCTCCCATAATTTTGATTCTAGTCTTTTGATAATTGTTTTGAGAACTTCCTAGGTTAAAGTCCCCCATTTTTTGGTACCCAATCTTGTTCATTATCTAGGTTCCATCCCTAATATTTGGTTATTTGTAAAGTCTTAAAATCTTGGGATCAAAATGAGGAACTTGGGACCAATCCCAAAAATTTGGGTCATGGAATTGTTTTTTCAAACTTTTTGAACAAATTTTTTTTTGGGGGGTTTCACTCCAAGCACTTCACTACTTTCCAATTTTCACATAGTTTTAGGGCTTTCGTTATGGTCTACCTAGGTTGGCCTAAATTAGGGTTTTTTCTACCACGGAAGTAAATAAATTAGGCTCCTCCTTATTATTGTTTCTTTTGCATTTTCACTTGTGTTGGGAGCTATTTTGACTTTCTTTAGTTTCATTTAAGAGCTCTTGTCAAAAAAAATCCTCATTGTTTTTGGTTTTCCATGGCTTTTTTTTCAAGTCATGCCTCTTCTTCCGTAGATGATGATTTAAAAACTCTTCATCAAATAGCAATGAAGAGACATTTGTTTGAAGCCTTGCGTAGGTAGTCACAAGATCTAAATTCATGTTCTAAAATTATGTTGGGACTTGATTTACTTGTCTGGAGGATAGGTGTGAGGCGAGATTTTAAAATCTGGAATGGGTTATGAAGGTTGATTATGCTACTTTTCATGGTTTTGTAAATTGCAAAATTTTCTCAGCCATGACATTACTGTCCAATGTTCCTTTTAGGAAATTTGAATCATAGCAAAAGTGACCACCATTCATATGTAGATTTCCTATGTAGAAAAAGTGACTATCATCCCTAGGAAAAATTATGCCAAATCTAGCTATATACCACATACGAAGTGAATTTTTTATATCATCCTTCTATGTTTTTGGCTATACATTGAAAACCAAATAAAGAAAATCTAATGATTTTTATTTTTATTTTGCTCTTTTCTAGCTATTGAAAACCTCCAAAATCAATTCATTTTTTCAAAACTTTTAATTTTCAATGACGTTCTTTAGCAAAAAATATTTCAATTGAAGAAAGTAATTTCATGTGTTGTTTTCAGTGATCTCATTTTTGCATAATCATCATCTATCCTTTTCATGTCCATAGTTTTTCATTATCATCAACCATCCTTTTCAAAATTTAGCATAATGGTTTGGTCTCACTATTCTTATTATGCTGGGTTATTGGCTTTGGCTGCCACCTTATCCAACATAATTTTGTAGTATCTCCACCATCAGCTAATACTTGTCAAGCTCCTAGATTTATAACCCTATTATGCAATGATGAATCATCTACTCCCATTTCCTACAGAGGCTAGGTATACTAGTTGTGTTGGTTCTAGTTCAAAGGTTTAACCCTATGAAATTAGAGATGCATTAATGGTTTTCAAGCCCAAATCCAGTGAAGCCATATTCATTATTTTTAACAAAAAAATAGTTCAAGATGCCATAGTTCTCAATTGTCTGTTCACTTTGTTCCATTTTGTTTTGTTCATTTCCAAGGTTTGGAACATGTTTCCAAATATCCAAGTCATCTTTGATCCATGATCTCTTTCACAAGAAAAAAAACCCCAAAAAAAGGGACTTCACCCCAACAACGATCTACATAATATAACAAAATATGTAGGATGACCCTTTCAATGTTCAAGGCGATGGTGGAAGGCAGAGAAGGGAAGGACAGGGATGATGTATGCATAGAACCAAGCATTGAGCTCCATTTATTTTGTGCATTATTTTTGTATGGGCGAATTCCTCCCCTATTGAGTTCTTGACATTGGATATTTTTGCACACAATATGCGAGCTTACCTCACCTGCACAAAACCCTTTGTAAGTTTGCTGATGAAGTGATTTTAAAATCAGGGTTTTAAAATCCACTGTTGTAAAATTGATGATGAAGTGGCATATTTTTGTGTTTCTATGAACATGTGACATTCAAATTAATTTGTGCAGAATTTATTTTGGGTACTAAAAGTGTTTGGGACAACACAAGTGGGTTCGCTTTTGAATTTTATTCACTATGTTTAATAACATTGTATGTGATGTTCATATTATTGAGGATCTAAATAAACTACCCTTTCATTTGATTAAGTTTTTTTAGTGGAATGAATTTTATTTTATCATCGTGCACCCAAAGCATTGTTGTTAATTTCCATTATACTCATGAGTCATTGCTATCATTGGTGTGCACTTCAAGGCACCAGGATGCTTTTCTATGTGCAATTGAATATGATGAAACTCAATATTGAAGAAACTAATCTGTCAAGTCTCCATGACATTAGTATGATGTGAAGAAGTTGTCTGCACATAAAAACACTTTACTGTTCATCAAGTTTTCTCTTTTGGAAATTCTTTTACAGGAATGTAACATAAGTCATGTAACCAACTTTGTCTTTTATGGGCATTTGCATCTTACTATGTGTGCATGTTATGGTTGATATTAAAATCTTTCATGTCAAAATGATAATCTATGTTTCATCTGTTTGTTGTTGTTGGGTGTGATACTAGATTTGATGGTGTTACCTGCAGGCACAGATTTTGTGTTGCATGGACCTGGTTCCTTGTTGCTCTTACAGGGTAAATCCCCTGTGCTTCTTCCTATTTATAGTAGATCCTACAGCAATAAAGAGCCTTGTAGGTTAAATTTGTCATGTTTAGAAACAACAAGATGATGTGCCTATGTCAGTGATTGGGATCAAATGATACATGGTTTCTTCAAGTGGGCTGCGGAATTCCACATCTCTTTGAGTTCTAGATTCATCTAGAAGACAACATTGTGGTTTAAGGAAAGTGGGTTACTAATAGGAAGGTGTGTAGGGTTTAAGGATAAAGACCACCTCTTAAAATGTCGCATTACATTGGGTTTGAACCTCAATAGATGCACATATATCTATATTTTAAGGCATGTTTATGTGCTCAAGGTTTGAAACTCCATGGTCAAAAAATGTATTTGAATTTAACATGTAGTTGTGTTATGTAGGTTATGTGTTTCACTTTCTGTGTTTGCAATACATGTTTCATTTTATTTCTAGATTCATAGGCAAACTTTCTATAATGCCTGTACTTTTTTAGCAATCCACCCAAAGCTTTTTTGATAGGAGTCTCTCTGAAGAACCTAGATATGCTTGTGAAATATTATGAAGAGTAGCAAGTTTTGAGTTCTTACATTTCTTGTAGGATAATTCACTTCCTTGGAAGTGCTTAATTCGAGTTGCATGTGCTATGGTAAATGATACCATTTTCAACTTTTGGTTTTACCATTCTGTGCTACAGGAAGGAGTAAAGATGCATAAGAGAAACAAAGACTAAAACAATTGGCAAGGTTTTAGTATACCAGTTTCTTCAATGCCCTTTCATGTTATGCAATTTCCTCCTCTTATTTACATTTTCAGTAGCAATTATGGTTTAGAAGTTTGAGTTAACACTTGAGGAACTGGGAAAAAAAAATTCTATGTATGGGCATTGATCATTTGAAGACCATGTTCGAATTAGCCATGCAACATTTAGTTTCAAGGTTTGTAATACCTTCCAAGCTAACACCCTTTGGGCAAAGATTTTAGGCCTAAGATGATTGGCCATCTTTTGATGCATTTTTTTCATCTGGAAGTCTTGGTGAGCCTAGAATACAAAAGTTCCTTCATAAAATAGTATATATTATTGTATGAATTTTTGTGTGGAAATTGTTGGCACCGACAAGTGTCTTCTATTCAAGAGGTTGAAATGCTTGTGTGTAGTATGTGATTTACGTATTAACGAGATTGAAATTGAAGATGTTAATGGTTCTTTCTAGGTTTGAATTTGAATCCTTCTTGTCGATGCACATGGTTTGGGCTTTTCATTTCTTCATTTATTGAGCCTCCAAGTTGAAGCATTGCACATTGGAAGTTGGTTTCACTAGGTCATGTCAAATTTACTCAAGGCCAGCTTGGAGAATTTCAACAACCTTAAATTAGAAACAAACCTACTTTAGCAAAACCAAAGCAAAGAGAGAAGAGAAAAAGGACAAGGAATGAACAAACCTATAGCAAAGAAGAAACATAGAAAAAACCAAAAGGAAAACTTTGAAGCAATGGAAAGTGTGAGAAAAAATGAAGTGTAAGGCATTGAAGGGCTATTGAAATTTTTTTCGACAAGCAACATAACATCTTCTTCTTCTTGTAATTCTCACACAATTTTTTCACCTTAAGTTTTGGTTAGGCAAACTTGTTTGTGTGATGTTTAACCTTGTTTCAAGAGTAATGAAAATTGTGATAATCGGATCAATTACTTGGTTTTGTTGGATCATGGTACTTAGTGAAAAGGTTTAGGGTTTAGTGTATGGTGAAAGTGGCTTAAGCTTTTTAGGATATAAAAAGCCAAGGTGAACCAGCACCCACACTCATACCTCTAGTAATGTTTTTGGAGTAGATGACTAGCAAAATATCATCCACCTTCCCTTTCACATAGGTTTTTTTTGTCTTAGGTTCTGAGATGTGTTGTGCCTTTTTTTCACCTACACATAGGCAGTGTGAACTATGAATATATTCCTTAAGTATAGATTATTTATAATGAACTAGGTGTTGTCCATGCATTCGTTAAATCATTAAGGGATAAAAGAGAAAAATGTTTTATGACTATTTGCATCCGAATTCATTGACACATGATCCAAAATTCTTGTAATCAGTGAATGGCACCTTTATTTAAGGGTATCTGTATGTGCAATTCCAAATTTAACTTCATAATTCACCATAAATAAATAAAAATTTAAAAAGATAGTAGGTTAGGTTTTGATGTAGGTATAACAATAACAAAAATAAATCAATTTCAGCACTCTAAAATGGTGAATGACAAGAATGATGACAAGTTTATGATTAAGGTATATTAGAATTTAAAACAAAAAAGTTTTTCAAAATTATTCATCATGTCATATTGTTTTGTTTTCCCTTTTTTAAGCAGATTAGGAAAACTTTCTCAAAAAGTTTTGTGTATTTTAAACCTTAAATATTCTTAACTTTTGGGTTATTTATATGCTTCTTGTTTGAATTCTTTGTTGTATTTTATTAATAAGAATTAATACATTTTTTGACAAAATTGTCTCGTATGAAAACTAATGCACCCATCAAAATATTTTCAAATCATATTTCAAGCAAACAAGTTGTTAACATGTGTAAGTTACAACTAAATTGTAAAGATTTACCCTAGTCATTAAAAACACTTTTGGTTGAGGATAAGGTCATCTTTTATGGAATATATAGTTGTAAACAACATTCATTTTAATAAGACAAGTTCAACTTTTGTGTGAAAGATATGTCATCAATCCCACAACACATAAATTTGTTTTTGTTGATATTTCATTTTCCTTTGACAACACATGAAATGTAACAAGTTTTTAAAACAAATTAGGTTTAGGGCTTAGACCAAGATGTTGCCAAAGTCAAGTCAAAACTTGGATCAAATATATCAAAGAGTCCATTAAATTACAAAAACCAAATGAAATCATTTAATTGAGGTCATGGGTTACTTTAAGTATGATCAAAAGTCAAGTGATTTACCAAAACTAGGGCAGTGTTTGCATTGGGTATAATAATTATGTACAATCATGTTGTTCGTAATTCATCAATGCATTGTGTCAAGTATAATTTTAAATTAAAAATAACATCATTTTAAAGGGTCACATCATATGTAAATTAAAGTTAATAATAACAATTGGTTCTAGTGGGGCTAATAGTTGTAATGGGTTAAAGGTGGGCATGGCATTATGGTGAGGAAGAAGCCTTTCATGAATATTCAAAACCCAGTCATTTTTCCTATCATTTTTAAAAATTTGACATGGCAAATGAAAGTGAAGAAATGGTATGAAAATGAAATTGTTGTAATGTATGCATAAATTCTTTTGAAGCACTTTGCTTGTTTATCCTCTTTGTCATGCCTTAATCATGGTCATGAGTTAAAGGCTAGGTTGCAACAATTTGACTAATATATTTCATCCAAAATATGGTGTACAAGTCCTTTTCTTATTATGAGTGGATGTGCTTTAAAAGTAAATCCACTCGCAAAAATATTTTGATCTTTAAATAACTATTTAAATGAAATCCAATTTTTAGAGAATGGGAAATTGAGCCCAAACTTGCAAATATGCACAAAATAAATAGTTTTGTTAAAAGGCCATTAAACAAAATGATTGGTTTCAATTGACTTGTGTCAAGGACATGACAATTTTTAAAATATTCAATGACATAATGATATGAATTTGGTAGAACTAAAGATTTGACAAATGTCTGAAAACTAAACTTCATTCATCAAACAATGCATAGCATGAGACTAAACTTGATATAAAAATGTAATACATAAACCATAATTTGAGTCAACAAGATTAAAGTTGAATCTTATTTATACTATCTTTTGACCTTTTAGAACCTTTCACCAATTTGGATTTCAAAACTTTTACAACTTCTAAACATAAAGATATTTGTAAAACCTATCAGCTCCCATGTCCGTAAAAGTCAATCCCGATGATTGGCCCATGTGGTGACAATTACCTTAATATCCTCACTTCACATTGAGGTCTAAGATTTCATGTTTATAAGTGAGAGTGAGCAAATGTTTTGCAAGCTATTTTGAATGTGATAAAGATTGGGAAAGGTTCACATGCTAGGTGCAAGTAAACATGCACAAAGATACTTGAAACTTATAAACTTTGCCTAACTTGAAATAAAAGGAGTTATTATGTTTCAAAGTAAAGTTGGCTTCACATAAAATCAAAATAATTGCAGTACTCAAATTGATTAGCACAAAACTTTACTTTGAAACATAATCACACCATTTACTTAATTCCAAGGCTAAATTTACACAAACAAAGATTCCCACCACAAATCCTTTCATAACTTGAGAGCCCATTTAACATTAAAACAAGCACAAAATGATTAAACTAGTGCAAAATTAGGTTTCAGGAGAGAGGCATTGCCAGTTAACTACAGATGAAGAAACCCAACATTTCCTTGTTTGATACTATATAAACTTCAATCTCAATGTATGCATTTTGCAAAATACCCACTTCTGATAAATTACCTGATATTCCACTGACACATAAAGATGCTGAGCAAGGATTGCTTTTGGAAAATTTTCATTATTTTTCAACAAAGAAATTGGGGAACTTTTGAATTTTTTTGTTTTTTCAGTGTAAATTCGACTATTTTTTCTTTTTTTGGAAAACATTTCACCAAAATTTTAATAAAAAACTCTGGTGCTGATTTCTTATAGTTTTGATCATTACACTCCCACTTACTCCCCAATCACTGTAAATCATACCACAACTAAGCATTCTTTTATTGTATTAGCACGTTCAAGTTTGTATCTCTTTCATTTCTTTACTGCATTTGTGACAAAGGACAACAACAAGCCATGTGAGGTAGGTAGGTAAGTAAATAGGTAAGTAGCTGTTGGGTGGTTATATTAAATGCTTATCACATTTTGGGAGAGCAAAAGTAGCTAGTTGCTAACAATGGTTTTTATTTTTTTCAATTTTGTGGTGTAACCAAAGTGGTGATGATTCACATGAAGATTTAAGCCAATTTTCATTAGAAGCTAAATTTGAAAGCAGAATTTTTTAAACATCTCTATGTTTTTGGCTATATATGTAAACGATGTATAAAATTCTGGCAAACTTTTTTACTTTTGGGTCACATTCTAGCTATTGAAAATCTCAAAAAAGCACTTGGTTTTAACAATTTTAATTATTAAGATAGCTTCCTGGGGCTATATATATCCAGCGAAAAAGAAGAAGGCTAGTTGCTAAACATGAATTTTGTTTGATGCTCTGTTTTTTTCATTCATTTTGTTGATGGAATTTCTTTTTCTAAATTCCTATCCCTTTGAAATTTGGCTAAACCTTCAACTGTCAAGTGTGAGATCATAAACCTCTTTGTACTTACTTGTTCCTTCATCAAGTCAGTTGAGGAGCTTACTGTGAAGCATGCCCTTTACCAAAGAGCAAAAAGAACACAGCACACTTAGAAGTCCTTAATGAGATTTAATTAGTGATTACCTGGATTCACCCCACCACATTCATACGTTGTACACTAGTACTTATTACTGAGTTCATGATTATTAGATTGCACCACTCCCTTGGACCTTGGTTCACATCTTCTTCTGCTTCTTCACTTTCTCAAGAGTGCAAGAAATGAAAGTGCAGATGTGAACTGTTTTAGTGAGTCTTCCATTTTAGAAATCAGCCAATTTTTATGACACTCATTGAGCCCCAAAATGAAGTTGTATTAGTGTTTTTCATTTTTTTTCCTTTCACTTGAAATAATGTAATGACACTCATCTAAATTTCATTAAAATTTCGTTTTTTTATTCTGTCTGAATTTCTAATCACAAAAAAATTACTTAAAATTCAATATTGCTCGCACCTTCACCTAGTCTAAAACTTACGAAATCAACTCTGGCATGCAACCCTCCTCACCTCGTCAAGGACTTTTTCAATTGTCTTTTTTCCAATTCATAACATTAAGCTACCTACAACAGTTAGGAATAGAAATTTAGTGAAACTGACCAGTAAATCTCCTTTCTGAAATATTTTTAGAAAAAAAAGGAATAATATTATGAAAATTTACTCCTTTTTCAAAAATTGCAATGGTGCAAAATTTCACACCAAAAGAAAGCCTATTTTCCATCAACAGGAAGAGCACCCTCAAATTTCCCTCAAAATGATATATTCCATACAATTCTTTATTTACCTTCAAAAAAGTATTTCTGAATTTTCTAAAAACAGTTCTAAAGATAATATAATTAGTGTTGAACTGGCCCAGGTACTATGGTACTACTGATGTTGCATAAGCCCCTCAAACTTGTGTTCTTTCAATCCAGCTTTCTGTTAATTGGACTCTTAGAGAGAGCCTGACTATGGGTCACTGAGATTACAACTTTTGTTGTGTTACCTACATCACGGTAGCCTGGATACAACAAGTGGGCTCCATCATGCTATGCCCCTGCCCCTTATGGTCAAGGTTTTTTTTTTTTTTTTTCCAAAATTGTGATATAGCCTGCACACACTGGCAATGGTTGACAGGAGAATTTAGCCAAATTTTCTGCAGGTTAGAGAGGAAACAAAAAAGAAGAATTAAAGGAATCTTGCTATATTTTTGCTACCTGCTGGAACCAATTGTCTCAATGTGATGGTTTATCTGAAGAAAAAAAAAACCCCAAAATTTGCCAACTTTGACACATTTTTTTTCCACTTGGTGACCTTTTGTATGAGTCACTAAGTGGCACAAATTAGATGACCAAAGGAACAGTACTTAATGCACCAGTTTTAGCAAGTCCCTACCTAAAGAGAGCTAGCATTTAATGCTTTTTCCAACTACACCCAAGTGGAACTCAGGCTAGTAATTGATTTCAGAGCTTTTTTTTTCTGCTGTGGTGGTCCCAGTTGAGTAGTCTACAGTTTGCTGTAACTTATGAGTAGAAAAGTTCTTGTGGTTTTATTCTGGTGAAGTTTAACACTATATTTCCTTTCCCTCCTTTTGAACCACTTTTTTCTTCTCTAAGTGGAATTCATAACTAATATGCCTCCATATGCCTCTCTCCCAAATACATAGAAATTTTTTTAAGTAGATTTTTTAAAGGTATAACGTATAAGGGAGAAAAAAACCCAAATTGGAGATTAAAAGAGGTGTTATTGTGTTGGGCTACTGGCTTCCTTTTCATAACTAACTAAACACCCCCAACTAATTCCTTTCGCCAAAGCACTCTATTGCATGTGTAGGGGTGATGTCTGATTCAAAACCAAAAAAAGCCTCTTGGTTGCTGAACAAGTATCATGTGTCTCCCCCTATGGAGTTTGATACCACAGATTGTTTTCCCAACCCAAGAGTTTTTGTCACTGACTTTTATGGTGAAAGTAGTAGTATTCTAACTACAAGCACAACTTAGGCAGTACTGGGACATAGTTCAATCTGCACATTTGAACGGAAAGGTACTCAGCAACATTTCACCTAAGTGGTTTGGTCGCTCATCACCACCAACTGCTTAATTCTCAACAGTGTGGATATATTAAGTGACTTACAGGGGCTACTCTTCTCCAACGACCAACAAGTAACAAAACTGTAATGCATAAAGGCTATGGTGTACCGACCAAGATATAAGCAAATTGAATAGTAATAATGAATCCATTTGGTGTCTCAACAAAATTCTTTTGCAAAATAAAAGCTCCCAAGCATAATGGAGAATACAAAACAACTACCAACTTCACATGGTCCACAAATTCTTTTCCATTCTCACAAGTTCCAAATAGGCTTTTAGAAAGCCAGGCAATTGAACCCACCCACTTCTTGGTTATGGCTGGCCAGTTCACATATCTTCCTCCAAGGATTTCCAATTCTCCTGTGCTGCTGGACCCTCTAATTTTTGGATGACAATTGTTGAAAAGTTAGACAAAAAAATCTTGAAAACTCAGCCAAACATTTTGATAAGTAAAACAAACCAGCACAAAAAAAACAAGTTAGATCTTGTGCAGTTTGTAAAGTAATAAATATGTGATTAGAGATCACGAGCATCAGGACTATTTCATTGCAAGGGTACCGTGCACTATTCGACCGCGAGGACCAACCTTCGGGAATAAAGATAGTGCGCGCACAGGAGAATAATTCGGAGTCCAGCTACTGCGGAGTACAGTAATATATACGCCAGAAATGCGAGCTGCTCAAAGAAAGAGCTGACCATCTCCGAGCTTTTGGTTATGTATATTGTTGCATTCACCTCTCTGTATAACTAACTGCTGCGGGCATTCTCACGAGCATTCTCATGAGAGAGTAGTTATCCGTGTATGCGAAATGTAGTCTATGAGTTTTCTCAGTTTCTGCTGGAAAAAAAACTGTTTGTTGACTGTTAGAAAATTAGATCATGTTGGAAATCATGATCTAGCTGTTTTGCCGCCTTTCGAGTCTCTCCCGGTGCAGTCTGAAGAAGATAGGTACAAAACAATGTGGAGCCCAGAAGAAGCTAGAAGGTTATTTACACAGCATTTCCAATCGCTGAATGAGTTCAGTAGTTCTATGCGGCCGCCGCAAGCAGTAGCAGCTCCAACTGTAGCCTCATGGAGGAGGCCGGCCAGCTTGAATCCTGCCGTTTCATGTTCAAATGCTCAACAGAGATCATCAAGGATTTGTGCACCCGTTCCCAGATGGCCGCAGGTTAACTCTACAGGACAACAACACGGTTCCACCCTAGAATCACCAACCGATGAGGCAGCTCTCCAAATGAGCTTGCACACAAGACTAGGGATTCAACCTGACATGTCCAGCATGCTGCCAGGAGAAAGATTTGCACAATCTGAGTACCCTTCTGCCGGCAAAAGGGGAGAGGTTCTCTATACTGCTGATCATCTAAGCCACGGCTCCATGATGAAGAGCATGCAGCATGCATCAGGTCATGCAGAAGCACTGCTGCAACTGCCCTATGACTCTTTTTAAACTATGGATCATGGTGATCGTCATCAGATCCTTACAGCTTCAACAGCAGATCAATTTCATGAGCAAGCTGCTTCTGCGAGAGCTGCTGCAGCTCATCAAGATCTCCAACTATAGCTTGCAATCGGGTACTCAAATGATCGTCCTGCCGTCCAGCTCGATCATCATGGTACTCAAAACAGCCTGCAGTGGAGCCAGACTTGTCCTGGTGCACCAGCAGCTGCTGCAGCACGTCCTCGAAAACGGAATGCTCCGGATGATCCTGTTATTGTCGACCATCGCGCCAGTTCTAAGTTGAAACGACCATGGCAAGACCCACAGTTCAACATCAAAACCATCCCAGCTGCAGCGCGGCCTGCAACCAGCTCCCAACTGTTCTCTCGTTCTTATCCAGCTCCAGCGAACACCACGACGTTTACCGGTCCTCCGGGCAAGAGCTCCATGAATTTTCGACCAAGCTGGAGGCGTGTGGAACAAGATGCTGGAGCAGCAGCAACAACACCAACAAAGCTGCATACAATACCAGAGGATCAAGTTCCCTGCAACCATGGCTGGAACTCAGAGTTGCAGTATAAGCGACCTGCAGGTTGCCAAGAGCCACTGACAATGGACGAGTGGCTGCAGAAGTCGGCCACCAGCTCCACCACCCCATCGCCAGGAGCAACTTCATTACCTTCCAGCTCCCTATAGTTCCCTGCTGCTTACCCAGGGATCATCCCATCTGCTGCCAAGAGGTCTTGGAATGATATTCCATGGCAGCAGCAGCAGCAAGATCAGCTGCCAGTTATAGTACAGGAGCAGTGGTGGGTGCCAAAGGCAACCAACTGCACAGCTTCTGCAGCAACGAGGGCTTCAACCTCCCATGAGCAGCTTTTTGCATTCCCAGAGTCCTGGAATCCATCTGCTGCCAATTACAGCTCCAATTACAACCCCATGAGCTATTGCAATACCATGATGACTGCAGAAGAATTTGCTGGCGCTGCTGCAACAACAACAGCAACAAAGGATCTTGCAGTCTGGCGCTCATGTACAGCTCCTGCTGCCGACATTTCATTATACAATGATCAGAGCAGTACAAATCTTGAGCAGGAACCGCTCAAGTTCATGGATTTGCTCTGCATGGACTCAGAAACAGATGACATCTCTACCTCATGGGAAGCCTCGCAGCACTCTGATGATCCAAATGCACATGAGTTTTACAATTGTGATCATGACGCCATGAGCTTCATGAGTACATTTCGACCAGCTGCAGCTGATCATGATGCCATGAGCTTTATGGGTGCAATTCAACCAGCTGCAGCAGCAGCAACATCTGATCATCATCTGCTAGAAGCAGCTGTTCAGATCTCCCTGCAGCAGCTTCTTCACCAATTCTCGTATTGCAGGAATATCTCAAGCTGAAAAAGCTTATATGTTGCTTCTAGAGTTGCCTGCAGATCTCAATTCCTCTTTACAGTAATTTTATAGAGTTGTTACAGATCTGATCTTTATTCCTCTCATGATCAAGCTCTTTGATCAGCTGGGTTTGTTTGAGTGTTGCATTCATGGTGTGCTATGATCAACAGGTGGAATCTGGGCAGTTGCACTTTGAAATCACCGAGAGGCCAGCTGCTACTCCAACTAGTTCTTATGAACAAGATGCAGCAGCAGCAGCAACTCCTGATGATCAGGACATTGCAGAAAGATGGTAGGATCAGTTGCTTCAGGTAATTCATTACAAAATGACATCTTCATCAGATTGGTGTGCTCCTTGTCATCTGAGGGAGTCCTTCCCTGTCAAATGCTTCAATCACTAATTGGATTCATGATGATCAGCTGCAGCAGGCTCACCAGCTAATTAACTTCTAATTTTCTAGACCCTTGAATGGATCACATGCATGTCTCATACACGTGTGGATTGAAGATTTGTTTTTCTGGCAGCAGCAGGATCAGCTTGCAGATCAAGTGCTGTAACTGCACATGTAGCGAGATCAGTTTTTGTAATTAGAATTTGAATATTGATCAAGATTTGATGATTGTTGCACTGCTTATAGCTGCAGGTTTAGTAAGGAGGAGTTCCTGCAATTCTTGCAGGGCGAGATCACTATTTCCAGTGAGGGTGCCATTAGCAATATTCCAGTTCCTCCATATGTGGAGCCTAGTCTCATATCTTACAAGAGTCCTGCTCCACCAGCTGTTACTGTCTTCCAGAACTGGATGGCTGAACACTTCCACAAACCGTGAGCAAAATCAAACCATTTCATATAATATCTCCCAAGTCTACCTTGGAGCTCTTGCTCATTATGGTAGTTCACTCATCCCTGTTGTTGTATGTATAACTTGGCAGCAGTAAATATTATTATTCAGCAATCATATAGTACTACGTGCACTACATGATCAGATCAGAGGTGGAAGCATTATAAGCAATGATTGGGTACTTGTAATGCTGTTGCTAATCATCAAGTTTTGCAGGTACCCAAATGATGCTGAGAAAGATGATCTGTGTTTCCAAACTGGAATCTCGAAGAAGAAGGTAAGCAGCTCGAGCAACTGCATTGATCAAGTTCACACACACACACACACACACACATATATATTTAGATCAAGTTATGTGTGGTTGATCAACTATTAGAGATGCAATGATCTTATGATACATGTGACTAAGTTTTTCTGGCACTAGAAAATTGTACAAAGGCTTGGAAATAATTGATTGATATGCTGTAGTTGCACTGAGCTGGAATTAGGGATTGTGATATTGATCAGTCTGCATGAATGTCATTCAGACCTGCTGCAAGTCTGGAAATTTTTAAGCTGAAGTTGTAATTACACTGTTAAATGAAGAAACAACTTTTTTCAGTTTTTGCAAAGAAGAAAGAAGAAGCAAGCTCAGAGTTGCTGAGCACTGAAGTCTGAAGTGTTTTTTGGGGGTTTGCTGCTGTACTTCAGTCAGAGAAATCGTTCAACAATGCAAGACATCGGTTTTGGAAACCGTTGGTGGAAGGGATGCACAATCAGCTGCAGCTGCTGATCATGAGCGACAAGGATCGTGATATTACCGGAATCACGAATCAGCATCAGCTGCAGATCCATTATACGACTCCCCTACCTCCTTCTCCATCTCCTTCTCCGGCTACTGCTTCTCCTCAGGATGAATATGAGGATGATGATGATAATCCAGCTACGTCTAGGCATCAACAACAGGCAGCAGCTCCAGGTTATGAAGAAGAAGGAATTGATGATGTGAGCTCAGATGAACGTTGATCATGGCCTTTTTTGGATCATCCTGGTGCAGTACCAAATCTGCAGCAGCTTGATCAGTCTATGCGTGAAGATTGAAACACCGGCCTGCACAACTTCTTATTAATTTTCTTCCGCTTCCTCCTCTTGCATCTTTGACAATCATGTTCTGATTCTTGTCAAACTCTAGACAATTGATCAATCAGATGAGAGCTTGTCGAAGCTCAATTTTGGACATGAGTTTTTTGACAATTTTAAAGCTTGAATTCTTCCAACTAACTAACTGCTCAACTCCTCGTGATCAGCTTCAAGAGCTCTGATTCCTCCCTCCTCAATCATTATCATCTTGGCAACAAAACAACATAAACACTCAACAACTGAGTCATGTTGCTTGCTTCAAAAATTCATGGAGCTACAGTTGTTCAGTATGCACATGATATTTTTTCTGTGACATAAATTTGTTGCCACCCAATTTCAATCACAAACAATTTTTTGTCACTTGCAATTGTTTGTGTGTTTTTGTGATGAACTAATCATTGGGTTCAAGGAAGTTTTTCTTTTTCTTTTTTTTCTTGGTTTAACATTGCAAAGTTGTCCACCTTCAATGGGCATGTGTCACATTTCTAGAATCTATGATTGAGCTTTCCTTTATTCTCTAAACTACAAATCTGTAATTTCTCCTCAAGCACTCATGACCATGCTTCAGGTTGTTAGACTTATCAATCTACATACAATTCCAAAAAAATGAACTACTCCCTTTACAAAGCTTGTACAAGGATCACAATGTAGAATTTACCATGAGTGAGAACATAATATGCCTCAACTTAACACAAATGTCAGGAAATAAAGGTCGTGCCTCAGGGTCAAGATGATAACAAGATTGAATCAAGTTTGACAATTGCTTAGGACATTGTTCTGGCAATTCTGGTCTCAAACCATTCTTTATCCTCTTCCGAAGATCCGTCATCTTGGTGATATTGAAGAAAGGGACACATCCAGTCAAAATCTCATAACACACCATCCCAAAGCTATAGACATCAACTTTGAAATGATAGTTCAAGGTTAAATTGGACTCAGTTGACGAACTTGGACCAACACTATGATCCTCTGAATCCCCAAACAGTTCTGGCGCCATCCATCGAGTTGTACCCGATTCCATTGTTCGGTTGGAATATGTGCAACTTAATTCCTTTACCTTGGAGAGCCCAAAATCAGCCACTTTTGCATACACATGCCTATCACATTCATTGTGCTTCACAAGAATGTTTTTTGATTTCAAGTCTCGATGAACCACCTTGTTTTGATGCAAATAATTCATGCCTTCTGCTACTTGCAACATGATGTCAACTGCTTCAAGAAGTTTAAATGGGGGATCTTGACTTTCATTGTTCACCAATTCTTCCATTAATTGGAGAAGATCCTTATCCATTAGCTCCATAACAAGGGAACAAGAACGAGCTCTAGTTACACAACAAAACAAGGGCAAAATATTGGGGTGAGACAATCCTGCAAGAAGAGATGCTTCTTTACGCATAGCTTCATTTTCGCCTCCATGAAAACACTTCTCTGCAAAATCATTGCCAAGCCATGTAACTTTGCGAACAGTTGCAGACGCTCCCCTTCCTATTTGACCATTTGGCACTCCATGAATATTTTCGCGTTCCGCTTTCCAAGCCTCGATCACAATAGTTGCATTCTCATGCAAGAGAATAGCTCGATTAGAAGAGATTTCTAATCTTTTGATGAGATTCTTTGAATCACTTGACCCAACCTCAGTCAATCTTGACAGCAACCTTTGTCGATCCTCCATTGCTTTCTCATCAATGAAGTGAAATTCTTCATCCTTGACGTCATCTATTTGTTTTCGATCCTGAAGTTTAGTCAAAAACTCCTTTGTTCCTCCTTCCTTCAAAATACTTTGCAAAAGCTCCATGTGCAACCTTAATTTAAAAATCAAGGAAGCAAAATGTTCCTTTGCATTTGCAAAAATCATGGCAGCTTGGATCAATTCACGATCACAACAATCATGAACAAGTTTTTCAGCCTCCTTAGCTAATTGTGCAAAACTTTTCAAAATATCATGCGATTCTTGAACGTCTTGTAAAGATGCATCCTGAATGCATGCCTTTGCACCTGTTAAAGTATCACAAAACTTCTCCAATAAATATTGACATTGGAGCTCATTGATGGTTACTCGATTTTCACTATGTGTTGAAATCAAGATCTGGAGATGCATAAGAGAGTTTGCTACAAGCTCCAAGTCTTGAAATGGGGAAAACAGGATCTCAAGATCCATTGTAGAATTTGTTGCAAGTTCCAAGGCTTGAGACGGAACCCCCTCTATGATATTTGGTAGCTCTTGGGGAACTTCAAATGAAAAGTTTGGCTGCCTCAATAAAAAACCCTGCCAAGGATAAAATTCAATTTAATCAAGTGAATATGGTCTAGCTAAAATCTTGCGAAGACAAGTTCACAACTATAATTTGATCATATTTTTGTTGAATATGCATGCTAAGGTGAAATGGTGTTTCTCACATCCTCCAAAAAATTAGAATTGTCATATTGGTTATGGAACAAATGATAGAATGTTTTGCTCAAAGTGGTCTTCCCAATCCCACCCATTCCAACCAAACTAGCAACAAATTCTTTTGTAACAAGATGTTCATGTCTTTTGTTTTGTCAATCAACACCACTTCATGACATGGTAAAGGTGGAAGCAATATATTTTTCTATCAAAATTCACAAAATATAGGTCATTTATATGCTATAATTTTTATTTGATAACCAATATGCGATACACATGAAGTGTGCTATGACCTAATGTGTATCAAATTACACAAACATATATGAAATGAAAAGACTTAGATTTGATGTTTTTACCTCCATACATATTCTCAAACATTTTAACAAAATAAAATAGCTTGGATGATCTTTGTTTGGTGGCTTGCAAATTGTCAAGTGATTAGCATCTTCAATTTTGTAATGGTTGTTGTTTGACAATTGAATAGTTGAGACAACTGGGACCAAAATTCCCTGCATGTGCAAAAGATTAAGTTAATGGAATTTATTGACTTGTTTGTTCACTTATGTTTTAGCTTATAAATAACATAGTAATTCCAAATGGTGGTGGAGATTATAGCTTTATAACTATTGATGTTTGAATAATAATGAAATATTTTGTGTAAAAGTAATTTCCTTCAACCTTTTGGGAAGCAAATTACACAAATACATCACAAGGTTATCGGTTTTTAATATTGGTAGTCTTACATGTTTTAATGATGTTATGATTTTTGTTACAAATATTTATATGGAATTTATTTGATGAAGGAAAAATTTTAAACCTATTTCTTGATGTTTGTTCAATCAAATTTCCTTTCCATCAATAATAATTCAAGAAACAAAGTTTATAAAACACATGACCCCCTCACCACATTAATATATTCAATAGTATTGAGTACATGATCCCACACAAGTTTTGACAATACAAAAAATTGTTCAACTAATGAACCTATTGGATAACTTTCAATGTGGTGAAATGAAAATCTTACCCATTCTTTGTTGACTGGTAATCCTTCACAAAATGCATAAATGTTGAGGTCTTCACGAATGGCATTTTTAAAATCCTTCGAAAGGTGCGCCATTTGTGGGTTGACAGATTCACCGTTTTTGTGGGTTGCATATTTGCTCAATGTGTTGATTTGTTGATGTTGCCAAATGAAATAGTTTAATAAATGTTGGGTACCACCAGCATGAGGTACGCTATAAAATATTACACCTTTAACATTGTTCAAAAAAGTCTTACAACATTTGTGTACTTCAGCATCCAAATCATTTCTTCGCCTTTGATGTACATGTTTGTGAGCTTCAATCACCAAGCTTTTGAGTACAAGGCCTCCAAAACTATAAGCAACCAATGCCACCGGTCCATCCCAAAGGGATTGATAACTACAAAATATTCAACAATGCACCAAAATTCCATTATCAACATTGTATTAACATGTACAAATTCATCCTATTATACTTAGGGCAATTTTCCAATTCACACAACCTAAACCATATGTTCATAATTGATTTGCTTATTATTTGTCATTTGTCATTAATTGATTCCATTTATTTACCTAAAAAATGTGCCAACCATGTTTTGGTAAAACAATTATTAAGTACAAGTACGTAGGTGTTTACATTCTTGTGTTAATATACAACTCATCTTTTATGTGTTACCTCGGAAATACTATTGAAATAATTTTAATTTTTTTTAAAAATGATATACTTTTTTTTTGAAATATTTTTTTGGCAATGAAATGGATGCAAATTTTCTAAACATCTACTAATATGATATAATTTAATTCAATTGCAATACCAAAGATAAATCTTCCAAAAACACGAACTAAAAATTGCCATCAAAACCAAACTAGTTGTACCATGAACTTATAAAATGAATACAAACATTGTTATTATTTTTAACACAATAACATTTTCATTTAAACCCCATATTATGTTCTCCTACATGAATCTAACAATTCAGATAAATTGAAACTTGTTAGTGTGTATTAAAATACTAGCAAACATGAACAATTAATTCATGCAAAATATTTAAGAAATTCTAAAGATGTAAACAATTATCTTTAATGTACACAAGGAGAAGTAATTAATGTGTCCATAAATAGAGGAGGTTGTCACACCTTGAATTTGTAACCAAACTTTGGATGAGGTTTTTGCCAATTTCAGTCACATCATTGTGGACACTTGCCACAATGTTAAAATCATAGGACAATGATAAAATTCGAACATTGTCATTCAAGTCATTGGGTAGCCACTTTTCTGGCCAACATATGCTTTCTTCTCTATTGTTGGTGGGTAATGTTGTCCATGTTTTCTTCCATTCATCATTTGTGCCAAAAGCAATCCCATGAAAAAAAATAATGGTCAGGTTTGGATTGTCAGAATTGTAATTGGGATTTAAATCATGCACTAGATATTTCTGCAAAGAAAATGAAAAAGAATCAATACAATCCTTCAAACATCTTTTGAAAATTATTTTACTATACATTAAATTAGAGAAATGCAATATACAAATTATAATAATTAGATAAAAACAATAATTATTTGAACATATTAAGTTTAATAAGAAGACAATAATAGATGAATTGGAGAATACCAAATCTATCTTGCATGACTAACAAATGAAGATCATTCACATGTGTCATAGACTTCAAAGTTTCAAAACATAGTTCAAAATAAATATTGTTACATAGCAGGTGGAATTAGTGTCAATCAATAACGGTTAATGCTAAGAATTGGATTCTTTCAAGTTTGGGTTGATTAACCAAGTCATTTAGTTTGGTTCATATGTATTTCATGACACTTTTGCCAACATTTGGGTCATTAAGACCTCCAACTCCTAAGGAATTGGGACACAAACCCAATAAGAATGTCCAAGAGCATTTTAATACTTTGCTTTAGATTGTTGGATCAAGACTACACATTGAACTTAACTCATAACCTATAATGAAAGTTCCAATCCTTACAAGTTCAATATATTCTTAGTTAATGCAAATTGACAAATTTCCCTTTCACCAATTCGACTTGTTATAGCAAGTGAGTCATTGGCCTAATGTAAGAGGCTATAATGATGAATCCATTTCTATTGTTTTAAACGTCATTTCATATTGTTTTTATCTAAACAAAGAAACTGGAAAGTAGGCGAAGTGAAAATGTATGACAAGGGAGCTTGTAAATGATTGAGGACATTCAGGTACCCTAGTGGCTAAAGGGCGTGGTTGTGAAGCTGCTGCTTGGGAGTTCAAATCTGAACTAAACCTCCTGCTCCTAATGCTTTGTGAGGACAATAAGCTATCATGGTTGTAAGGGTCAAGGAAAATTGTCAACACACACCCAAACAAGTTTTTTAAAAGCAAAGAAAAATCAAACTTCAACATGTAACGTGGGAAAGCCCAAGAAAAAATTGTGCAAAGAAAGCTCATCATAAGATTAAGAAGAAGCACCACCTTTCTGTGCCATCCAGAGCTTGAAGGAGCATTTTCAGCAGGGACCAAAGGTGTCTCAACCACAGCAGGGATCTGCACAACATCTGACTTTCTTTTTGGAGGCCCTTGTGAAAGATCAACTAATTTTCCCTTGAGGCCATATGAATTTCCCATATTTCGCACTACTGAAATTCCTTATGCTCACTGCTCTCATAAATACTTTACTCTTAACCTTTTGCTCCCATAAAACCTGCTACAAATCCTTTGCCATTCCAATAGCGTACAAAGGGTACGATGGGTGTCCTTCACATCACAAATTCCCTCAAGCTAAGCTGATCTTTCCACTAGATCTCCCCAAAAAACATCAACCCCTCCCCTCTTCACGATCTCCCTGGAATTCTCACTCTTCTCTTCTTACTCCTTTTCAACTTTACTCACATAAGAAGAAGCTCTCATAAAACCTGCTAGAAATCCTCTGCCATACCAATAGCATACACAGGGTATGATGGGTGTCCGTCACATCACAGACTCCCGCAAGCTAAGCTGATCTTTCCACTAGATCTCTCCAAAAGCATCAACCCCTTTCCTCTTCATGATCTCCTTGGAATTCCCACTCTGTTCTCTTACTCCTTCGACTTTTCTCACAGATGTTTCTTCTTCATTTTCTCCTCCCCCAGAAACTTCGAGAAGGGTTTTGCCGTGACTCTTCAGACTGTAGCATACGCGCTTTACCGATTTCTTGGCCACTGAACAATTCATTACTTTCCTTCTGGACCACATGTCTCTATTTTCTACTCATAATTGAGGATGGAACATACAATGTCACCTTGAGACTTGTAAAACACGCTTTACTATTTCCCTCTGGCCTCCTCCATTATTATCACCATGACTTTTGTTCACATGCACACACACCAACTTTTTTTTTACCAAAAATCTATAGCCAAAAAGCTAAGTCATAAATTTAAAATGTGCTAAAATCAAATACTTTTTGAGATTCTCAATAGCCAAAATTCAACCACATTCGAAGAAAAATCGTCAGATTTCCATACATGGCTTTCAAGTAGGTAGCCAAAAATAAGAGAAATATGTTTTAAATTTTCTTAATGCCATATTTAGCTCATAGCCAAATCTGACTAAATCTTCCTACCGATGATAGCCACTTGGGCTATATCTCAAAACTGATCCAAAAAAATATTGATCCACACGTTTCCTGCTGTTCGCTAATTTCACCCAGTGCATTATTGAAGCGTTCTGCCAGAGCTCATGTTGCTGGCAATGCATGATTAATTGGGCCTTGGTCGAACCAGCCAGGGTGAATTGGGATCATTGTAAAAACCCCCCAAAACCCATTCAAATGGCCATATTAGGCACTAAAATTTATAGATTTTGTAATAGGGACCCTGATTTGTCTCGGGAAATGATATTTAAATGGGTTTTGCGGTTTTTACCATGATCCCAATGTGGGGATCACTTTTCCTTGGTCGGGTGAACCTGGCCTACAGTAGAACAGCACTGAAAATCCCAAAGTTTTTGGGGGCAGCTTCAAAACATTATAGATACATGTAGCATCCTTAGATCATCTCCACCCAACACCTGCAAACACCCCTTTTCATTTAATCTTGTAGCAAGATAGCGTGGCTCCTGCTCTGCTCCTGTATTTGTCGCCTATATTGCAGTGGTCATTTTAACCCCTTTAAAAGCTTTTTTCTACTATGGATTTGGACAGTGATTATTAATAGTCCAGATGCAAAGACATGAATGGTCTTTGAGTGTTTAAAGGAACTTTTATGACATTTGTGGGTGGGGACAGTGATCATTAAACACTATTCTATTTTAACATAAAGGGAGTTCTTTACAGTTTTGGGATGGAGATACTCTTAGACAAAATCAGAGTCTCTGAATCCACAAAGATAGCCTCTAAGACGCCTTGTTCAAGAAGCTGAGTCTACCAGTGTAGGTGCTGGTTCGCCCTGGCCAGTGGCTATGATTGGAGCAGCCCGGGGGGAGAAGGACAAGTTACATGGACGGTCATAGCAAATAAATCCGGAGTGGGAAAACAAAAAAAAGTTCTGTACAGAGCAATGATTTTTCTTGGTGAATTTTGGCAATGTGGGTAGAAATGTTTTTTGAAGAAATTGGGGAAAAGAATTTTATTAGTGTGAATTTGAGAAAAAAATGATCAAAAAATGGAAAAATTCAACAAAATTTTCAAATCACAAAATTGGAAAGAAAAAGGAAAAGAAAACACTGGTACAGAGGTATATATATGTGTGCACTCTAAATAAAGTATGGTAAAACATGTTGGGAAACTAATAATGTTTTACTACATGACCACTTTGACTCCTTATGTGGAAAATCACAATCAGCACGATTGACATGTATAATTTTAAATTAAAAACAACATCATTTTAAAAGGTCACATCATATGTAAATTGAAGTTAATAATAACAATTGGTTCTAGGGGGGCTAATAGTTGTATTGGGTTAAAGGTGGGCATGGCACTATGGTGAGGAAGAAGGCTTTCATGAAAGTTCAAAACACAACCATTTCTCCTATCATTTTTTAAAAATTTGACATGGCAAATGAAAGTGGAGAAATGGTATGGAAATAAAATTGTTGTAATGTATGCATAAATTATTTGGGAACTAGTGTTTGAATTCATTGATGGGCAACAATGTGAAGAAGGAGGAGGGTGCAATGGAACATTGCAAATAATATGGTTGAGCTATTGAGGAGTAGGCAATAATTTTCTTCAGATCAATTTGTCTTATTGTAGTCAAGGAAATATATATAATAACAATCACACTTAAAGCATAAACAAAGGTAGTGAAATAAAGTGTCGCTTTAAGAAACATGGGTATGGAAAATCTTTAAAAACCATAGGTTCCTAATTTTAACAAGTCTAAGATCAAATGATCAAATTGATTCTTTCATGACACACGTATACTATGAATGTGCATATAGATTAAAACATTACAAAAATCATCCAAGGCACAGAGTATACTATAAGGGGGTAGGTGGTGGCTTCCCCCAAGTCTGGGCCATTGTGAGTCTTGTAAATTCGAGTTTGCATGTGGCTTGTTGTAGCACCAAAAATGCTTCAGCTATGCACTAACCAACTTGTTGTTTGGTTTTGTGCAGGTCCGTGTGAGTGAGTGATTGCTTGTTAGTTTTCCTAGTCCTATCCCGGAGCTCCAACACGCCCTTCTACCCCGAAATGTTGTGAACTAAGGAGCATGCCCCAACTCCTTACTTTTCCATTGTTTTCACTTCAAACTCACATTTGAGTCTATCAAGGAGCTTGGGAATGCATCATTTTTTGTGTACATTTTATCGTGCATTCACACCATGGGCTATTTAAGCTAGGAGTGTGGAGGAAAAAAATGGAGAAAGAAATGTGTACTTTATGCGTGATTCTAATGGAAGATGGTTGAAAGATTCGACTTTCTTATGTTGCATTGATGTTATATTAAATGTGGAAGGTAGAGTTGTTTTGGTGATAAAAATAAGATGTCTCCTTTAGTTAGTATCTTTGCATTTCTTCTAGGACATAAAGTAAGGGAGTTAACTTCTAATTAGTCTCTAAAACCTTAAACTATTGATTGCCACAAGAAGGTAATAATTATTCCATGGTGGTGGAAATAAAAGGGTAACAGACTAGAAAATTATTTTCTGTAAGTTGGAAAGCACTTTGATAGGCAAAAGTTGTAGGGGGTACGACAATGGGTTATATATGAAAGGGTTCAAAGGAAGGATGTCAAAGGTTGTAGGTGAAAACCTATTCCCATCATTATTCACATATTTGCAAAAAGATCGCATAATTAAAAAAAAAATTTAAAAAAACACTTGCAATGAGGAAAAGAAAAGCCTAGATCTTTATCATGTTTTAGCCCATGTTGAAATGACTCTTTTAATTTTATAATTGTGATGGTCCAAGAAAACATAATATTTGATGTTAAGTTTCTTGTAGTGTTGGTAGGTTCATTGGTTTATAATGTTCAACTTTGAGGTTTAGGTTCAAGGTATTGTGGCTTGAACTTGAAGATGAAACCAACACCAAATTGTGGAAATAACCTTTTGCTAGAACTTAAATTCAATATGAAAAAAAGAAATTTGATCAAAAGGAATAGTGCTTTAAGTGGCAAGTTGAATTTTAAAACAATCAACAAGTGAATTGAATTTTATAAGTGTCTTATAATTTTAAACAATTGTAGATTTTCATGCACATATATAATCTATATTTTGAATTTGACATAAAACTTCCTATAACCCATACAATCTCCATTATTGAAGAATGTGTAATGCACTAGTAGGACTAAAAAAACAACTATGTTTACAATTGGATTTATAGTCATATTGGATTAAATGACTATGGTCATTAGAGTCATGTTGGACAACTTGTTTAAGCAAGTCAACATGACATGGTGTCAAGTTGTGTCCAAAGTTATTATGTGTAATGTTCACATGGGTTAAATTACAAACAAAAGTATGTAGTCATTTAGGACACATGTACTAATTTTGTCTTCAATTAAGACCAAGTTTAGAATGTCATTAAAGAGAATTTAACCCTCACTTCCACATCCACGAACCAACTCCTTAACCATTGAACCAATACTTCAATTTGTGACATATTGTGTCATCGCATAAATATAAACATGTATATTTGAAATTTTATGTATTATCATATTGTTATTTAATTATCTAAGTTCATAATGAAATTAATTGCATAGTTTTAATTTATTTAAATGAATATTTTAAATTCAATAATCAAATTTAATATTTTAAATTGTGATTTCAGTTATAAATTAAATATAATTCATAATTTGTAACTCTATTTAATATTTAATATTTTATTTGGCTCATACATTCAGATATGTTTTAATAATTAATTTAAAATAATTTAATATATATTTTTGGGACATAAATTAAAATTAAGCTTCTGAATTAAATTTCATCCATACTTCTATAAAACTTATAATTTTCAAATTTTCAGATGTAAATATATTACATGAGTTTAAAATACTTATTTCAAAAATTGCATTGTAAAAATTTTAAGTGTTTATACACATAAAAATCACATGATTTAATTTTTAAAATAAATTTAATTATCATTAATTAAACCTTTGTACATGTGTGCATGCCATTTGTAAAAATAACAAACTAAAATATAACATTTTTATAAATCAATAAAAAATGATTCCACTTGAATTTCATATATACACGTGTTTTCATGCAATTGCATATTACATTTTTATTTCCATTACAAAATGACCTATGAATATTTTTTATGAATGTACATGTTAAATTATATTTTATGATGTATGATGTTGATTGCATATTTACACCATGTGGCAAAGGTACAGATGTGAAATGTAAAGTGATGGACATTAATTTTGCACATCATATCTTAAATAATATTATAACTTGTTTAGTAGGTGGTTGCATAAGACACCAAAACTTTCTAATATCATATGTTATATCATAATGTCAGATGTTGCATCATTGTTGTTTGTTAATCACTTTAACAATTTTACATTTTTAACTTGATTGTATGTAAAATTGAATACATGTCCACATTATGGTAAACATTCATTCCATTAGTTGTAACAACCACTAGATTGCAACTACACATATTGCCACATAAGTTAAATAGTTGCAAATGTGTTTCATAGTTTTTTTTTGGTTGTTAAAGACCACTAGTTGTTTAGGAAATGGTTGCATAGGACATGAATTTTTCTAGCAATGGGTAAATGCATTATATGATGGTTCATTTTTTGAAGAAACAAGAGTCTACACAAGTCCGTTTTTTAACGTTAAATTTCTGATTTAATTTGATATTATTGATTAAATGGTAATAAAATTCATGGATCAAAAAAACTTAAGAGCATGATAATAGGAGCCCAAGTATAGATTCCAAATATGCATATTTAAAAATAAAAATTGAAAGAAAAAAAAAACTTTAGGGACTTATGAAAATGTGGTTCAATTTTGACCATTCAAAAGTCTTTGATTAAAAATTACCTTCCATTTTTGAGAAAACATTTCAAATAAAGGTTTATTATTTCATGCCACACCACATATTGAATCATCATAGATAATTTGGAATGGAATGCAATATGAATCATTCAATTTCCTACCATTTGAATCAGCCAACAAAATCCATATGTTTTGACTTCAAAAGTTCATTATTAAAAGTGAATGTATTTTTATTTTAAAATAATTATACTTATTTTTCATAATAAAGTTATTAATCTAGACCAATTATCGTTAATTTTTTTATTATTCATTATAAATGTCCAATAGATATTTAATCTTATGATTCAAAAATTGAGACCATGAATCCAAAAGTGAGCCACCATATCTTGTATTTGCGTTAATGTACATAGAACTAGACCAAATTTTTGGAATTGTCAAGTCCAATGTCCTTATTTGAAAATTTGTGCCAAATTTGGTGTTGCAAGGTTAAATTTTTTAAAAAAATTACGCTTGAACTTGCACCTAAAAACCTACCATAAAGCTTTTAAATCTTAAACCAAAATTTGGGGTTTTCTTTGAAGGAAAAACCAAGGAAGAATGTTTTCTTGGGCCCTTGCTCCCTATCCCATGAACATTCCTTGTTTTGATGAGTTGGGTCCAAACCTTTGACATAATAAGTTTTCATATAGGTAGACATTATGGACATTTTAATGATTGTAAAACCACTTGGGCTGAATTTCAAGCTCTCAAACAACAAGAATGCTCCATTTCAATTGATGGGGCTTGGACCCTTGTTAAAACTAAGCTTAAGTGACTCATTATACCTTATTGAATTTTAAAACATTTTTTTGAAGTTTAAACTTTTTAATTGTGGTAAAAAAAGGGCAACATGTTTGTCCAAGGTTTTTCCAAATGACTCAATAAGTAGCCACTCATAGGTTATACAACGTTATGAAATACTCAATTTTCCTAAGCACAAAGTCAATGATTTGTGGAGCTCTCTAAGGAATGGATTTGCTTTTTGGCCAGCACCTTGTTTAGTAATTCTTATAATTTGGGTTTGTTATTATACATTATTTTTCACTTTTGAGGAAGTATTGATTGCAACACACTCTCTTGCTTTTCCATTAAACATAAAATAAATTGTTGGTATTATTCACAACTTTCTTAAAAAAGAGTCAATTCTTCAATTTGATGTTCGTCTTCTATTTCCTCACGTAATTTTGATTCTAGTCTTTTGATAATTGTTTTGAGACCTTCCTAGGTTTAAAATCCCCCATTTTTTGGTACCCAATTTTGTTCATTATCTTCATTTCATTCCCAATCTTTGGTTATTTGTAAAGTCTTAAAAATGGGGAACTTGGGACCAATCCCAAAAATTGGGGTCATGGAATTGTTTTTTCAAACTTTTTGAACATAATTTTTTGGGGGTTTGCATTCCAAGGACTTCACTACTTTCCATTTTTCACATAGTTTTAGGGTTTTCGCTATGGTCTACCTAGGTTGGCCTAAGTTAGGGTTTCTTCTACCGTGGAAGTAAATAAATGGGGCTCCTCCCACTTACTGTTTCTTTTTCATTTTCACTTGTGTTGGGAGCTATTTTGACTTTCTTTGATTTCATTTAAGAGCTCTTCTCAAAAAAGAATTCTCAGTTTTTTTAGTCTTCCATGGCTTTTTTTTCAAGTCATGCCTCTTCTTCCATAGATGATGACTTAAAAACTCTTCATCAAGTAGCGATGATGAGACATGTGTTTGAAGCCTTGCTGCATATGGAAATTAGGTTTTTTTGTTTAGGAATAAGAATTCCTTCTTATTCCTAAACAACATTTATAGGATATCTAATCAAAAGAATAATCGCCATAAACATTACTCACACCACACATATAGTTGTGTCTTCTCACCCCTACCAGTTGAATATGGGACTCACACCATTGCCCATGAGGCATAGAACTACAATTGGGGTTGGTATAACAAAATTGTGAAAGTGAAGAAATAACATAAGAATAACAATTCACAAGCATTCATACTAGTTCTAGCAGTTAAGGCTTGTTCATTCTTTAGCCTTGTGAGCTTACCATTTTAAAACAGCAAAAAAATAATAAGATAATTGGACAAAATATAAGGGAAGACAAGAAATTTCCCCACTAGAGACAAAAGGAATAACTTACCATCTTGAGGTGTTATTTGTAGGTTGTAATTTTTCATTTTTCATTTGTAATTTTTTAATTTCTAACTTGCAAACCCTGCAATTCAAAAATTTATATGCTTATAATTTTATAATTTTGTACCTATGCAAGTATTAAAATGTGCAAATTTAGCATGTGCAAATTTGTAAATATGTAAAATTGTAATTATTAATTTGTTATTATGGTAATTTGGTTATGTTTTATATTTGCAAACATGTACTTGCAATTCTTTTTTAAATCTAAAATTTGAAATTTACAAACAAGCACATGCAATTTCTAACTTTGTATATTCGCAAACTTGTAAACTTGCACAAATTTGCAAATGCGCTCTTGCAATTTGTTAAATTGTAAATTTGTAATTATTAATTTGTAATTTGTAAATTTTTTAATTTTGTAAACTTGCAAACTTGCAAATACACACTTGCAATTTATAAAATGTAAAATTTGTAATTATTAATTTAAAATTTTCTAGATTTTTTAATTTTGTAAATTTGCAAACTTGCAAATGTGCACTTGCAATTTGTTAAGTTCAAAATTTGTAATTATTAATTTGTAATTTTCAGATTTTGTAGATGTTTAAATTTGCAAACTTGCATACTTGCAAATTGCATATGCACACTTGCTTTTCGTAGTTATTAATTATTAATTTCTAGATTTTTCAATTTTATAAATTTGCAAACTTCTAAACTTGCAAACATGTAAATTTTAATTACTAATTTGTAATTTGTAGGTTTTGTAAATTTGTAACTTTGCAAACTTGCAAACTTATAAAGTTTCAAACTCATGAACTTGCAAATGCGCACTTGCAATTTGTAATTATTAATTTGTAATTTTTCGAGTTTTTGATTTTGTAAATTTGCAAACTTGTAAACTTGCATACTTGGTCATGAGTTGGTTTCCTAAAATGTAGGTAGGTGAGGATAGGGGTCTACGCCTAGGTAAGTAGGTAGGTAGGTGCATAGGTAGCCTAAGTGGGTGAGTATGTAGCCTAGGAGGTAGGAGGGTAGGCCACTAATCCAAGCCCCCCACCCACCTCAAAAGAAAACAGCCCAAAAAGACAAAGTTTTGGCAAAAATAACTTTCAAAAAAAATTGGGCAATCAATGGATTTTTTTGAGGACAGGCCGAAAATTTTGGGCAGCTTGTAAAATAATGTAAACTTCTCAAGTTTGCAACGTAAAAGTGGAGATGTGAAAATGGTGATTCGACAATGTGAAGTTGTAAATTTGGCAATTTGTATTCCATAGTATTGTCAAACGGACTTGAGAAAATAGGGATGGGGCAAAAGTGCAGACTGGAGGAAAAAATGGCAGCAATACCTTTGTACTCACTGCATTCATTTCCTTTGGCCTTTTTAATGTTTTCCGAGAAATTATGTTGTGGAAGACGTCCTCAATTTCCACTAGGAAACCTCTCAGAGGTTGGTGCACAGCACATAACTAGTGTTGCACATGATTCTGTGCAACCCATTTTGTTTTGTTCTTTCTGTCAAGTTGGGTCTACAGCATAAGTACTACCTGCACTTTGCTCCATTACACTAGAGTTTATCTTGTTAGACTTTTAATCCTGTGAGTCCTGACAGGCCGAGGGAAATATTATACAGCAGTACTTTTGTACTGACTGCATTCATTTCCTGCCTTCTGTTGTCAGGACAAAACGTTCACTAACCTCTGAGAGGACTCCTAGTGGAAATTGAGGACGTCTTACACACGCAAGGGAGCAAGAACTTACACATAAGCTACCTAGTGCAGAGCATAAGCTTATATGAACTGTTAGAACAGCTCATTTGTTTTGACTGGGATGGTATGTGACGTTCACACAGCCTCCTTTTTTTGTACAAAGCCATTTTCATGTCATCAATAGTTCCAACATAAATCCTTTGACAAAAATTATTGCAAGACCTTCAAGAATGTAACATAACTTGAGTCTTGCTTAGAACTAGGTGTGCATACATCAATACTATTCACAACTAATGTAAACCGATGTTCCAAATCAACACAATCTTTGATTTCTGAATAAAACCATATTACGGCATGTTAAAAACATGAGCTAACTCAGCAATTACCCTTTGCATCAGACACTATAGGAAGTGCTACAAATCATTTTGCAATATTGCACCAATCACCTAAATTTGTGGCAGTCCAGTATATCTGAAAAGATTTGTGTGAATTGAAATTGAGAGAGAATTTGGCACAAAATTTTCCCTGAAGGAACAAGAAATTCTGAATCAGATTTCGTGGCTTTTACATTGTCAACCTGTTTACTGCTTTGTGTGACAATTGTCAAGTTACCATGGGGCGAACCATTTTGAGGGAATTTTGCAAAAGGTTTTGCAAGGTGTAATTAAAGTCAAATAAATTACATCCAGAGCAGGAGTCACAAAATGTTCTGAAACCAACTTGACTGTTCAACTAATTAAGTTGAGAAAAGCAAGGCTGGGCAGTTCAAGGACTCCTATATACTTATGCAAATGTGAAAGACATGACGACATTTCACAGCTCCCTCTTGCTTTCCTCATCCATTTGAAAACCCAAGTAGCAAAAAGGTGGCTCCGCTATTGTGGCTACAGCTTGCAACTGATTTTTTCCTTAGGTACAAGGTTCCTTGGGAGATTGAAGCAAGACTTTAGTGTTGAATGTTGTTGTTGTCCATTTTACATGTGGGAAGTCATTCTCAGGTTTCCCTGAATTTACTCTTTGCCATTTGTAAATTTAATATGCTTTTATTTAAACAGTGTTAGTTGAGAGCAGGGTCTTTTTTTTCAAATTTGTGAGCTAGATGATCCTTCAAGAGAGGACTTAGCCAAGTGTAGTGGATACAGCTCAATATAAAATATTTTGGAACCCTGCTATAATATTCTGGCGACATACTAAAAGCTATGGTCTAAATGTGGCAAATTTAACTTTTTTTCTCCTTGAAATATGATGACTTTGTGCCATTTTTATTAAAGAAATCCTCTGTAGGATTGGTAGTCCCCCCCCCTTTTTTTGGTCACCAGATGGGGAAATTTTGCCCAAAAGGGGCCACCCATTCTTTGGCAGGTACTCATCAAGGGCTTTCCAATGATTTCAAGGGTACTAAAATAGTTCTAAGGTGATATGATAGTGTATTTAGCATATTTTAATTTTTTTTCAACCAAGTGAAGAAAGGAAAGAACAACTCGCCAGCAACATGGAGCACAACAACATGCTCAAAAACAAAAATAAGATAATCAATTAATGTAGCCCCGATGTATTTAGCATATTCAGAATGTAACTAATGTTTACACCATTGATTCCCCATGGTACCCTCCTAGGCTCCTAGGTACAAAGGAACCTACAAAAGTAAAGCTTGCAGACCACCACCCATAGTCTCACCTTCAGAACAATGGGTGTGTCACACTATGGCCTAGCCATTTATATTAAAAAGTATCTTATGGCAAAAGAATAATTATGGAAACTCAACAATTTCACCATAAAAAAATATCATTTTCAAAAAGTCCCCTAAAAGAAATCAAGATATTATAACTATGTAACTTATCTCAATTTTTAAAACAAGCCAAAAAATGACATTTCAAAAATCCTCATATAAAAAATAGACCTATTACCTAGGGCCAAAATCCCTTTAGCTACTATACTCTATAATGAATCTGAACACAATATCCTTGTCTTGGTCTACAAGGCCAAGAAACCTACAAAAAGTACAACAGTAATAGTCCCAATAGCAGAGATTTTTTGGGTGCAAAATTTGGGCCTTTTGCTAATTTAAAATAGAGAAGACTGACTTTGTGGCTTTTGTTGCCAGATTTTTGCCAGTTTTTTAAAGTTCTATTTATGGAAATCACCACCATTTCTTTAGTACGTAGTCAAAATAGAGAAGGATGTCTGGATAGGTAGTTATGGATGAGTGCCATTTTGTTCTCCATCTTGTTGTTGATAGCCATTTTTGGCTCTGTCCATTTATGAACCTCAGCTGCATAACAAATTTGACAAAAAGTAACAACGCCCAAAACTGGTTAATTTTGAAAAGACCAACAAGATGAACTCTATGGTAGAAGAGTGCAAATATTATTATGTGCACCTCTCAGGTTGACAAAGAGCACACCCAGCTCATGTGGGTATGGGTCAGTTTCCATGGGCCTACCCACCTATTATTTTTTAGAACACCTACTAATGAATCAGCGAAAATCTAACAGCAAAGCATTTACATGGCACACCCACATCTCAATGACCTTATAACTTATATATGTTTTGAACACTTGTTATTAATAGTCTCATCATAATAGTGGCCATACCTTCAATTTACTGGGGAGAAAGTAATGGGTGTGTGGATCCAACTATGCACATGAAAACCTCACCCAGCAACTATTTTTCAGAAAATAGTTGCTGACTAGGTTGCATGGAAAGGGCACCTAAGTAATATGGAGCTAGGCTTTTCCTCTTTAACATTACATTTGCCCATAGTTGTTAATGCAGTACAAGAGTTATGCCACAATTTTATAACTCCACATTTGGCCTTTTCATTTTTTCACCTTGTCATGTTTTGCACCCATAACCTCCCCTGTTACAAGTATTAAGGGCCACATAACATGTAAGGGAGCATGTGCCAAGGGTCTTGAAGCATGTTACATACCCTTAGCACCCCTAACATGCCCAAATCATGTCTAGAAATGCCAAGGGGGCCTTCCACCATGGACCTTGGGCTTTGGCTTCAGAGGATGAGAGCTTCACCAACCTCTGACAGGCTTCCTAGTGGAAATTTGAGGACATTTTACACAACATAATTTCTCCTGTTCACTTCCAGAGCAGGATCTTCCCTGTAAGCTGCCTAGGGCAGGGCATAAGGTGATCTGAACTGTCAGATCACCTCATTGGTTTTGAAGGGGAAGGCACATAAGGTGCCTCTCACCTTGGACCTAGGGCTTTACCTTCAGTTCACAGGATGATATGTTCACCAACCTCTGAGAGGTTTGCTAGTGAAAATTGAGGATGTCTTACACAACATAATTTCCCGCTATCTTCTGGAGCAAGATCTTATGCAGAAGCTCCTAGAAGGTAGTGAGATCTTATGCAGAACTAGCATACGATTTCCACTAGCAAACCTCTCAATTGAGGACGTCTTACACAAAATAATTTCCCGCTACCTTCTGGGGCAAGATCTTATGCAGAAGCTCTGCACTAGGGAGCTTACACATAAGGTGATTTGAATTGTCAGATCACCATGTTTGTTTGAAGGGTTAGGTGCCTTCCACCCTGGTCCTCAGGCTTTGCCTTCTGTACAGCGGACGATCACCAACCTCTGAGGTTTGCTAGTGAAAATTGAGGACATCTTACACAACAATAATTTGTCACTCCCTGCTCCCTTCTGAATGAAGATCTTACACATAATCTTCCTAGTGCAGAGCATAAGCTCATTTGAACTGTCAGATTAGCTCAATTATTTCTACCCAGTTTTAATATATAGCCATGGTTCTCAAATTTTTGACAAAGTCAAATAAGTAGCTAGAAAACTGCCAGTTCATTTATGATGCAAATGCCCGCCAGTTCTTTGATTCTCATTTTTCAAATACCCCAAACAAACAATTATTAACAAGTTCAAAGAACTACCCCTCAGTGGCTGTAACTAGTGTTGGTATGTTCTTTGATTTTCAGAACCAGAGGTTCTGGGTTTTCTAAAATCTTGGAGCCTGCAGTTCGGGTTCTTTAATACTTTCAACATTAAAAAACTTGGTTCTGAGTTTTCGAGAAATTAAAAAAATCAGTGTTTCTCACTATTTATTGGCCTGGTTCTTTGCTTTTTTAGACCCCAATTAAGGCTCAAAATCAGTTTTGTTATTTTAAAAACCTCCTGTAAAGAGTCAAAACCGAGGGTTTTTTATTCTAGCTTTCTATCAATGAAAACTTGACAATCCTTTTGAAAAAAAACAAAATAAGTAAAACTTAGACTACCAAAAAAAAAAAAAAAAAAACCAAAATATTCCCAATTTTCTGTCCGAAAAAAAATTGTCAGGAAAAATCACTGGTGGGAACTAGTTCTTTGATTTTGAGAACCATCATCCAAGGGCGTACATATACCCTGCCAGTATCCAATGGTTCAAAGTTCCAAAGAATGAGAACATCCAACAATGGTTAAAACTTACAACTCTTGAGTGTGTGTCTAGAAGACACTTATTGGCAAGGTGCAGTGGGGACTACACGGTCAAGTTATTTCTTTTCCATCTCTCTTCAAAACAACCTACAACTAGTCTCCCAATCCCTGCCAGCCACTAGCCTACATGAAAAATGGTTTAAAACAGAGGGAGGGATATAAATTTTTGACACTCGATGAGATGAGCCAATAGCGAATTCGAGGGGGGCAGCTTTTTTTTATTTCCCCAAGCTAATGGATGTGCATGTGTAGCTTTTGGGTGCACCCATTCAATTGATGGGTTGTTTTGACGTCTACCCATCTACTGGTAGGGTTTCTGCTCAAAATATGAATGTTGGGTAACTCATTTATTTGTTTGGGTTGTCACTTGCCATTTTGTATGACCAGGTTTCATATCCCTATGAAATGTAAGAAACACGTCATATGACTAATTTTTTTAATTATTTTTTTTATAAACATTAAAATAATTTGTTTCGATTCTTTTGAATCTTATTAAAATGAGATTGTTAAGAATTTATTTGAAGGATTATGGAAGAACTGATTAAAATTTTAAGATAAAATTCGTCTTTGAGATATAAATGTTTTCAATTAATTTGATGTTATTTTGAAAACTTCAACAAGGCTTTGATGAAGATTTAATAACAAAAATCATAATGAAATGAATTTAATTGATTAAATTGTTTGTATTGTTGTTGCCTTATAAGTTATAAAAAATTATTATTGCCCTAAGATAGTAGACATGCACGCATGACTTCAGGTTTTACCAAGCATGTATGGAGCAAACACAACTAGTTTTTTATTTTGGAGGATAGGTCTGGGAAGTGAATTTTTCCTTTTGGGGGATTTTCTTGCTAAGTGTCCTTTCACGAGGTCCTCCCCTTTCCTTATTTGATATGCTTCTTGCGTCGGGAGGGGGTTTGGGAACTTGATGTTCCTCTTGTGGTCCATACTCTTAGGTAGTTCATTTGTCTCCTTGGATGTGGAACCTTTTTTTTTTTTCCTTGGTTTCCCCCTTTTTTGGGTGCTTTGGTTATTATATGATTAATAGGGTTTCAACATTTTGGGGGAGGTTTGAAGGGTTTAAACCATTCAATTTGATTTCAACCATTCAAATAACTACTAGTATGTCCAACATCTTTAGTCAAAATTGCTCTTTGCATATCCAAGAGCATAAAGCAGTTACAGTAACTGCTCATTTTATCTCATATACTTTGTCCTAAGTTCTCCTCTTGTAACCCTTATGAGCAAAGGAGATTATAACATATTTATTTAGGGATTCTCCAAAGCTGGATTTTTTTTTCTTTGTGACAGATCAATCAAAGATGCATATCACAAAAGAAAGAAAATTGAACTTTGGGAATCCCTACAACTTATTAATACAAGTCATAATATACTACCATACTACAACTACATGCTCATTGAAGAGTATTTCAAAAGAAAAATACATGAACGTTAGATTTTGACCAGAAAATCATGGGTAGGTGAATTTTTACTATTTTTCTTACTTCACTTCTAGCATGAACACCTGCAAAATCACTTAATTTTTCAATTTTCAATTATCAATTGTTCTTTTGACAAAATTTCGCCAATAAAAAAAAAACTACTGATGAGAGGTTCAGAACGTCAAACAAGGACATCAACGTCACCTAACTTTTGAAATACTTCCAAAGTTCAAACATTTTTAAGTATTCTTTTTTTTCAGTGAAAGAGCACCAAAAGGGGACACAGATTGAAATTTCTGGGGAAAAACCTTGTTCTTTAAGAAGACAGGTCACCAAATTTCAATAATTTTAATTATTTTTCGGTGTATAGACTACAAATTTAATGATCATGTAACTATCCCCAATTAAGTTGAGATCTGTTTTGGGAGGCTCACCATTGTTGCTACACTACAAAATTGAAGAAAACCATTGCCTTTAAGTATTGGAAAATTTCATGGAAGAGTCTTGCACATCAGGAGTGGCCAAGAAAGTCAAATAAGCACACCATGTCACCTTTGATACTTATCTTTGAAAACACCTTCAATTTCCACATTCTTTTAACCAATTTCGTGGAAGAGTCTTTGCACCTTTGATACACATATTTTGAAATACCTCCAATTTCCACACACTTTTAAGCAAATTTGTGGAAGAGTCTTAAGATCTTTGGAAACACCTCCAATTTCCACACACTTTTAGCAAATTCGTGGAAAAGTCTTGGCACCTTTGATATAGATCTTTGGAAACACCTCCAATTTCCAAACACTTTAAAGCAAATTTGTGAAAGAATCTTGGCACCTTTGATACACATCTTGCAAACACCTCCAATTTCCTAACATTTTAAAGTAAATTCATGGAAGAGTCTTGCCACCTTTGATACACATCTTTTGAATTACTTCCAATTTCCAAACATTTTAAAGCAAATTTGTGGAAGAATGTTGACACCTTTTATACACATCTTTTGAAACACCTTCAATTTCCAAACACTTTTGAACAAGTTTGTGTAACATGTTGGCACCTTTGATACACATCTTTTAAAACACCTCCAATCTCCAAGCACTTTTAAGCAAATTCATGGAAGAATGTTGACACTTTTTATACACATCTTTTGAAACACCTTCAATTTCCAAACACTTTCAAACATTTGTGTTGAGTGTTGGCACCTTTGATACACATCTTTAAAAACACCTCTAATTTCCAAACACTTATAAATAAATTAGTGGAAGATTCTTGCATGACATCATCAATAATTGATCAAAAGCAAATCTCTTGAATTTGAAGTTTTTCTTCATAAGTCACACTATTCACACATTGTGCACTTTTAACTTAAGTTGCCAAACTCTCAGCTAATGAAGACATGAGAAAACCTGGGTTATGTAACCCAAGACCAACCTACCTACCATTGCACCACCCACTGGAAACCCCATGTGACTCAGTTGTGGATGAACCACAACAGAGTTACCAAGGTTGTACCTCAGTAACCTATCTTATAAACCTCCTAGATCCACCTCACACTAGCTAGTAAGTACTTAAGTGGGTGAATATCATATTTAAGTAGATAGGAACTCTAAATGGTCACTACACGTTGGAGGTATGCAACTAACTAAGTTGGTGGCTACTAGGAAGGTGGACACTAGTATTACAGCATATGCGCGCAGTATGGGACCTTGCAAAAATATTTCTCACATCCAAGTTCTAGTTATAACTTTTTTTCCAACCCCACCCATAAAATTGAAACCAGGACTCCAAGTAGTTGGAACTTGGAAGGCTACTAATAGCAATCCACAATCCACGCGGGCCAATCAAACTATCTAGCCAATCAGAAAAAGGGAACAATCAATAAATATGATTTGACGGTGTTATTAGACCATTCCTGGGCTCTGAAATCCATAAATATTTCAAGGTTTCAACAGCCTTCCAGTGGATGCACTGGATTTTAGTGATGAACTTCTTCCAAAATTTCCAGTGGCGGGTCACATACTGAGCATTGGTGGAGATGCTCTTATGCGGGGTATCAACTCTTGAACATACCAGCTGGTACTAGTATGGAATTTTTAAAAAAATTCATTCCAGCCTATTATTGATATGGTATCCTTTTAAAATCTTTCATACCAGCCTGACCTTAGTAGTAAGATCCAAGGTTGATTTTTCATTCGTATCTGACAGATATATACCTTGTATTGAGACCTATATAGCCCTGGTATTGAACTGGTAATTACCTCAAGTCCCTATGAGGAAGGAACTGGTCACTATTTTGTAAGGAATTTTCTTATGGAACCTAAGTGGTGATTGTCCTTCTCAAGAAAGAGTGCGCTCATCAGATTTAGCCAAATCTGGTTATAAACCAAATATGAAGCACAAATATTTAATCATCCTTGTATATTTTTGGCTACTGACTGAAGCAAATATAGTAAATATGATGCTTTTTCCTTTTTCTCCCCCTGACTGTAGTTGAAAACCCCAAAAGTAACTTAAATTTCAAAAATATCATTCAAATTTTTTGCCTTTTGCCAGCCAAAAAAAGGTTGATTTTATCTCATCTTCTCTACCAACCAAGCAGATCCTAGTGTGAGGCTTGTAATGCCTGAAGTCAGACGTTTTTTGCATCTTCTTGTGGATGATAGCCATTTTGGCTACAAACAAAAATTCCTTAAAGAAAACTCCTCCTAACAGCTTTAAAAAGGGTGGGCACAATCCATAATATGTTTTCAAGCCACCAACCAATTAAAAATGGATGAAATTCAACCATCATTACCCATTCTTCATCCATAATGTAATTAAAATTGTGTTCAATAAATTCTCTAAATGCTAGGCCATTTGGATGTTTTCACAAATGCTTCCTTGAATTTATTCCCCAAAAAAATCTTAATAATTCACCCTCTTACCAAATCAATCTATTTAACATTAATTTGAAATAAGATCTTATTTTAAATAGCCTTGTTCTTTTTCTTTCATGTTTTCAACTTTTTTGTATGTGGACTGAAATTATATTTGAATATTTTTCTTATATTGTCCATGATATAACACATATTTGATTAATTTAAAACTTTACAAAAGTTCAAAAATCCAAACAATAACTTGACAATATTATATTTATTCAAACTTTCATTATAAATCACCTAGTGGACACTAGGATTGGAAGGAAAAGTTCGAAAAAAATGAACATTTAGAAATATGTTTACAAATTAAACTTTAGCAATGCAAGTTCATGTTAAAGAAAAGTTTACATATATCACACTAAAACTTTAACCAATAAAACAAATTTTATTAAAAACAATTGAAAATACAAATTCAATATGGTGGCCACTAGGTTGTGAAAACAAATAACATTGATTTCTTGAAGAATTTTGAAAAGAAAATCCACTATTAATAATAAAAACATTCGTAAAGAGCCTAAACAATTTAAATAGTTTAAATTTGAAAAATAAATTGAAAGATAATGTCAAATCCTTGTAAAATTAAAAGAAGTTTTATTCTTGTCCATGGTCAAAAATATCTTCACATCAGTTGCATCTCAAAATAAAAACTTAAATGGCCAAAATCGTTTTCTCCTTTTCAAAGTTGCAAACATCATCACAAAGTTAGTGAGCCACAATCTAAACCAACTGCAAACAAAAGTAAATATTAGCAAACATGCTAAATTATGAAAACAAATACCAACTTAGAAAAGTTATAACAAAAAAATAACTTGCAAAATGAAATGATTTAAACTCCATACCTAAAGAAGGTTAGTTATTACGAACATCACCATTATCATTATCGATATATTGGACAAACCAATAATAATTTTTTAAAGACAAACTAAAACAAGGTTTAAAATATTTAACCATATGGTCATAATGAACTCGAAATGTCTTGGTTAGGGGCAATTCAAACAACAGTGGCCACAAATGTGATGCGAGGTCCAACCATTGCACCTTATTCTTTGACAACATTTGTCCCCTAAATGATTCAAGAAGAAAACCATTCCACTTTGGATTTTAAAATGCTTTGGTAGATTCATTGTCAATCAATAATGTTTAATCATCCTTCCCATAAAGTAGTCCAAAATAAACATAATACACTCGTTTGAAATCTTTCAAATAATAATGAGACATAGGGGAAATTTGGCTAAAGATTTTGGAGCATTATTCATGTCCCCAACTGAAAACAAACTACTCCAAGAAAGTTATAGGCATGAGCATGGGAAGAACTTCTAGCACATCCTCCAAATTCATACAAGACCAAATTGCAATGTAAAAGTATTTGAATGCTTAAGAAAGGAAATGTTGAAATCTAAGAAAAAATATAATAATAAACTACATTAATCGGGAAATTTTATTGAAAACAACATGCCAAAAAAAATTACTAGCTTCAATTTCAATTTAAATATATTATTTTGATAATAAAAGAATTAATGTTAAAATAATATGCTAATAATAATAATAAATATATTGCATTTTATTTTTTGTTTTGTTTTTGTATAATACATTGCATCACAACTATCATTACATTCTTCAAATAACATCTTGTAATAAGGATCGCTTTGACTAATGCTTTTAATAGTTCCAAAAGGATTATGTTTCATGTAAGTCTGAAAACTAAACTCAAAAAAATGAAATGAAACCAAGTAAGGAAGAATGGATGGAGAGCTAGTAATCCCCACGCTACCTAGACCTTCAAATAATTCCAAAAACATAGCACTCCACAAGTCACTAAATATAGATTTATATGGGGTATCATCAACAAGCAAGGTGTTCCCAACATGTGTTGGGAAATTTCAAAAAGAAAACATCAAAGCTCTTATGGAAAATCAACTTCTCAAGATGATTAGGGAAAAAATGATCATTTTTCTAACACAACTCTTATCTAAAAACTCTTGATGTATCTAAAGAATTTTATTTATTTGAATTTTGTCTAGATATTTGTCAATATTGTAATGTCATATAGCAAACCAAATATAAACTTCAAACTAAGATAAACAACTTGTTAAAAATCTTCCAATCTAAACTTGAATGTAAATGTAAAATTGGTCTTCATTTGTGTATGAAAATTTGAAGTTTGCTTTGCCACCAAAACCCCACTGAAATAAAAATGACATGCAAATGACTCACCTTAGCAAGAGGAGATCTCAGTAATTTAGATTGATTGTGAAAACCCGAAGTAGAAAGGACATTATCCATACCCATTTTAGGACCCAAAGAAACCGCCATTGCATCCCTGAAACAAATAAGAGTGATCTAAAACAATAAACAAAATTGAAATAACCCATTTAAAACATAAATTAGAATTCTTGAAAAGAAAATTGGAAAAAAACAAAAGTGATATCGACAATTACAGAAGAACTATTCACTTAGTCATGGACTTTTACAATAGACGATGGTAAACCAAATGAGCCATAATTTGGGCCCATAAGTTTCCCATAGTCATCTCGACTTCCACAAATACAATTGACACCCCTCGAAACCCAATGAACATATTACGAGCACCCTTAAAATCAATAAACATCTCAATAACAAATGATTCAGTATGATCATGTTTGCTCATTTTGCACTTGACGACTGACAAGAATTGATTTGATCATCTCAATGCAAAAAGGCAAGTCAAAAGCGATCACAAAATTCAAAAACATTAAATAAAACATAGATCCAATCAAAGAGAATTCTACAAAACATTAAATGACAATTAGAAAACTAAACTCTTGTTATGAAAAAGCGGAAAACAATCACCAACACTTGGCAGCCATCAAGTGTACAAAAAAGAATTGAAAACTTATCGGCCATAAGGCAAACGAGAGTAGAAATCCACACAAGCTTGTGAAATAGCAATCAAAGCTTGGTGGCCACTAAGCGTACAATAGAAGAAACAAATGCCTAGTAAATGCAAGGCTATGAAAGCACAAAAACTCTTAGGGTGTTGACAACCAAAATGGAAGTTGGGAGCCTAAAATGAAGCAAATTTAGGACTTGAAAATCTAGAAATTTGTTATCAAAACTATCACTCACAAGCATAGAGAAGATGGAATTTATTCCTAAAATTCACCACTCTCCATCAAAGGAAAAAAATCTCAATCATCATTACATTTTTGGATCAATAAGGTAGTACATGAACACATCAACATCATTTTGTATTTTCACAATATGATTATGTACATTAAATAACATAATGATATAACATAGGCAAACCATATTTCCATAAGATTAAAAATTACAGTAATTATGATTGGTTTTATAGTGGGCTCAAGGTATCGAAAGGTTCGATATATCGCAATGCCTCACCAATATTTTTTTTCTCTTGCCCGTCACCTTCATCCTTCATAATATGATTTGGGTTTCAAAACTAAAAGGAGTTACAAGAATTATGAGTATGAAATTAAATCATAATTGTGAATTTTTGTAGATGTACACTAATAATTCAATAAAGGTATTTTAAACACCATTATTTGACAACAATTTTCCATTTAAAAAAATTTAAAACTTTTGTCAAATGATTAGGAAACAATTAACCCAAGTAAATCTTAAAGAAAAAAACATTTTTCAACCAAAAAAAAAGGTAATCATCAACATTATCATACCATAATGTATTGATGAACATTTTAACCTTATCTAATCTAAGCTCCATGACCTTAAAAAATTTGAAAACTTTGATGGGAAAGATTGTTTTTATGGGTTTCTTTTTGTATGTGTAAAATTTCATGGACAAGTTATCATTAGATGTGGTACTTTTTAATCTACTATTACAAATCATGATTTTTTAAGAAGTTCAAGTTGACTAATTTGTTGTTTTTGGCTTTGGACATCTGCATTTTGACTAAATGCTAGTAGTTTGAATGACACATGTATTTTTTTACTAATCAACTTGATTATAATGGTTTATTTGATTACATATATAATCAAGTTGAACATTTGAATCAAGTGTGACATAGTCTATTACCCTATGTATTTACTTCCTACCTACTCACCCACAATTTACATAACTAGTTATTTACCTACCTATTAACCACCCACCCACCCACCCACCCACTTACCTACTTACATACATACATATGTTTTTTCACCTTCACACAACTTACCTACTTACCTACCTATTAATGTTTAAAATAATAATTTAAAAAATATTCTTAATCTAGGCATAAATTTGACCTAGTCAAATGGTCCATTGTTTATGGGTCAAATAATTGGTCATTTTACAAATCATGTTGCTAATCAAAATGATAAGGTTCAAATTGACTATCTAGTCATGTTAACAAGTCCAAATCAAGTTGTCTAGATTGATAGGGTGGTTTTTTTGACAGTTGTCATTTTGGGTATTTGTTGATTAGAAAATTGAGTTTAAAAAAACCATGAATTGTAATAATGGTCCTTTTGTTGGAATTGTAGAGGTTTCAAGGTTTTGGAAATCAATATAATATATATTTAGATTATTATATCATTCATATGTGCATCAATTTTGCAACATAAATTATCATTTTGGGACATAAACTATCATTTTTTACAAACTTTAAATGAAAATTGTTTTCCAATTTTTCACCATGACGCATGAAACTTGGATAGGTATGAAAAAAACTATAAAATTTAGATAGTTTTTTGTGTACATTATACCATGCGTTCACCCCATGACCTATTTTAATTTAGGTGTTTTATGTTTAGGTGTCATGTGGCTTAATCTAGGTGCCACATTGCTTAACCTATGGATGTGGATGCACCACATGTCATTTAAATTAATAATTGAACCTTTTGCCCAACTTAATTGCAACATAGTCAAACTTACAAGTGGAAAATTGATGATTATTAAGGGGTAGAAATCTTTAGACTAAATAGTTCCATGGGCCTCCTAGTAACTAATAGTTACTAATGGTAGATTTAATGTCCCTTACCCAAGGGGTGAAGCTAGTGGGATTTCTTTAGCTCGAGCTAATGAATGGTTAGGGGTAATTCACCCAATCATTTAAGAGATTTGTAAGAAGGGATTAGGATAAGGCCCTATTTTCTAGGGGTCATTGTCAACCTTGCATGTGGTATGTGGGGAAAGGGGGATAGAGAAAGGAGGAAGAGGAGGAAATAAATTAAAAATATTTGGGAGATGGAAAACTCTCACTTGGAGTGTGGAGGAAAGGAATGGAGAAAGAAATGTGTACTTTGTGTGTGATTATAATGGAAGATGGTTGAAGACTCAACTTTTGTATGTTGCATTGATGTTACATTAAGTGTGGAAGGTAAAGTTGTTTTGGTGATAAAAGTAGGATGCCTCCTTTAGCTAGTATCTTTGCATTTCTTCTATGATAGAGAGTAAGGAGGCTCACTCCTAATTAATCTTTGGAGCCTTAAGCTACTGGCTGCCACAAGAGGGTAGCAATTAGTCCATTGTGGTTGAAATCAAGGGTTAACAAACTAGCAAGTTACTGCCTATAGGTTGGAAGGCATTGTGATAAACAATAGTTGTATTGGGTATGACAATGGGTTGCAAATGAAAAGGTCCAAAGGAGGGATGTCGAAGGTTGTAGGTGGTAGGTAGAACCGTTATAGAACTTGCAAGCATGTGGAAGGAAGGGATAGTAATGTTAGAAAGGTCTATAGACCCTTTAGGCAATATTTAAAGGACGTTGAATTACTATAAACCTACTGAAAATAACTACTTTCAAGTTCTCCTTCTTTCTCTTCTTGCCCCTTCCCCATTCTACCCTCTACACCTTAGATTGGAAAACAAATATAAAGGTAGGTTTCATCTTAGACAATAGACCCTTACCCTCCCCATTTCCACTTGTATGACCTCTTAATTACTACTTAAATAGTCATAGTAAAATAAGTGAAGGAGGGTAATTTGTTACATTAAATAATAAGGGGTTGGCCTTGTCCCTTAGTCTTACCCCTTGGAGGAGGGGTAATGATTGGGGGCCACAATTTCACCCTTTAACAATGATATCATGTAGTGTCAATGGATGAAGTTCATCTACCTTAAGGTTGTAATTGAAAACGACCTTTTGACTATAATGGTAAATGTTGTTTGCATTTGAAGTGGTTTAAAGTGGTTAATACTATTATGGTGTTGACACATAGTTAATGTTGATAATTGAAATGTCATTTTTGACTTATACTTGTTAGTTTTGGTGGTTTTTAATTGCAAAAAAAAAATCCAACTAAATTATCATTTTGAATTACAAATTGTAATTCAAAATGAATTGAAAATGCAATTGTGAATGTGGGGTTCACCTTTTATTGTTGTTATTAAGTTATAAAAATTATAGTTCCATTTTTGTGCCAAGAGCAATAATTGTTTCAAATTTCTTTCATCGCATTATTTCCTTTTGTTTCCTTTTTTTTTTTTTTGATCTCATTATTGTGGCCTTCTTTGTTGGAAATATACATTTTTCTTTGGTGAAATAGTCTTCAAAATTTATAAATCTTTATTTACATTTCTTTCAACACATTCCAACACATATGCATTTTTTCTTCTCACAAGCTTCTATTCCCCACATTCTTCATCTTTTGTAAAATCCATAACTTCAAGAATCATGTTAAGGTCTTTAGGATAATGAAAATTTTGACAAAATGTCTATCTTTTTTACATGGAATGAAAATGGCACAAATTCATTTTCTCTAATGTGTTTGACATTTGAACTTCATGTTTTACATTTTGAATTTTTGTGGCATGTTCAATATTGTGACAAATCTCGTTAATGAAAACCTATTTCCATCACTATTCACATTTTGCAAAAAGATCGCACAATTTTTTTTTATTAAAAAAAAACACTTACAATGAAGAAAAGAAAAAACCTAGATCTTTATCATCATGTTTTAGCCCATGTTCAAATGGCTCTTTTAAATTTATGATTGTGATGGTCCAAGAAAACATAATATTTGATGTTAAGTTTCTTGTAGAGTTGGTAGGTTCATTGGTTTATAATGTTCATTGGAGTTAGGTTCAAGTTCTTGTAGCTTGAACTTGAATTGACACCCTTTTGATGAAACCAACACAAGAATCAAATTGTGGATATAACCTTTTGCTAGAACTTAAACTCAGACCATGGAAAAAACAAATTTGATCAAAAGGAATAGTTCTTTAAATAAGCACATTGAACTTTTAAAACAATCAACAAGTAAATTGAATTTTATAAGTGTCTTGCAATTTAAAACAATTGTAAAACTTCATGCACATATACAATCAATATTTTGAATTTGACATAAAACGTCCTATAATCCATATAATCTCCATTATTGAAAAATTTGTAATGCATTAGTAGGACTAAAAAAAAAAAAACTATGTTTACAATTGGATTTATAATCATATTGGATTAAATGACTATGGTCATTAAAGTCATGTCAATCAACTTGTCTAAGCAACTCAACATGACATGGTGTCAAGTTGTGTCCAAGCTATTATGTGTAATGTTCATATGGGTTAAATTTCAAATAAAAGTATGTAGTCATTTTAAAATCATTTAGGACACATGTTGTAATGTTGTAATCAATTAATACCAAGTTTTAAATTCATTGAAGGGAATTGAACCCTCACTTCCACAGTCACAAACCAACTACTTAACCATCCAAGCAATACTTCAACTTGAATTTTATTATGTTATTGCATAAGTATAAACATGTATATTTGAAATCTTATGCATTATCATATTGTTATTTAATTATCTAAGTTCATAATGAAATTAATTTCGCATTTTAATCACAAATATATTAAATTCAATATTCAAATTTAATGTTTTTAATTCTGATTTCAGTTATAAATTTAATTTAATTCATAATTTGTAACTCAATTTAATATTTGATATTGTATTTGGTTCATACATTCAGATATGTTTTGATAATTAAGTTAAACTGATGTAATATATATTTTTGGGACATAAATTAAAATTAAGATTCTGAATTAAATTTCATCCATACTTCTATAAAAATTATAATTTTCAAAATTTCAGATGTAAATATATTACATAAATTCAAAATAATTATTTCAAAAATTGCATAGTAAACTTTTAAACTACAAACACACACATAAATATCACATGATTTAATTTTAAAAATAATTTAATCATCATTGATTAAACCTTTTGTACATGTGTGCATGCCATTTGTAAAAATAATAAACTAAAATATAACATTTTTATAAATCACTAAAAAATGATTGCACTTGAATTTCATATACACGTCTTTTCATGCAATGCATATTACATGATTGTTGTCATTACAAAATGACCTGTGAAAAAAATTTATGAATGCACATGTTAAATTATATTTTATGATGTATGATGTTGATTGCATATTTACACCATGTGGCAAAAGTATAGATGTTAAATGTAAAGTGATGGACATTAATTTTCACATCATATCTTAAATAATTTATAACTAAGTGGTTACATAAGGCACCAACTCTTTCTAATATCATATGTTATATCATAATGTCAGATGTTGCATAATTGTTGTTGGTTATTCACTTTAACAATTCTACATTTTTAGCTTGAGTGTATATAAAATTGAATACATGTCCACATTATGCTAAACATTTATTCCATTAGTTGTAATAACCACTAAATTGCAACTACACAAATTGTCACATAAGTTGAATAATTGCAAATGTGTTTAGTAGTTTTTTTTGAGTTGTTAAAGACCACTAGTTGTTTAGAAAATGGTTGCATAGGACATGAATTCTTCTAGTCATGGGTAAACACATTATATCACGATACATTTTTTGAAAAAACAAGAGTTTAGACAAGTCCATTTTACACTGTTAAATTTCTGATTTAATTTGATATTATTGGTTAAATGGTAATAAAATTCATGTAGAAAAAAAAGTAAGACATGATAATAGGAGCCCAAGCATAGATTCCAATAAATGCATATTTAAAAAATAAAAATTGAAGGAATTTTTATAAAAAAAAACGTATGAAAATATGGATAAAGTTTGACCATTCAAAAGTCCCTAATTAAGATTTACCTTCCATTTTTGAAGAAATATTTCAAATAAAGGTTTATTATTTCATACCACACCACATATTGAATCATTATAGATAATTTGGCATGTAATGCAATATGACTCATTCAATTTTCTACCATTTGAATCAACCAACAAAATCCATATTTTTTTACTTCAAAAGTTTATTATTAAAACTGAATGTAATTTTATTTAAAAATAATTATACATTTTTTTCATAATAATATTATTAATCTAAAACCAATTACCGATTAAAATTTTTAAATTTTAATTATTCATTATAAATGTCCAATAAATTTTAAATCTTATGATTCAAAAATTGACACCATGAATCCAAAAGTGAGCCACCATATCTTGTATTTGCTTTAATGTACATAGAACTAGACCTAATTTTAGAATTGTCAAATCCAAAGTCCTTATTTGAAAAATTATGTCAAATTTGGTGTTGCAAGGTTTAAAACTTTGAAAAATTATGTTTGAACTTGCACCTAAAAACCTACCATAAAGGTTTTAAGTGTCAACCCCAAAATTCGAGGGTTTCTTTGAAGGAAAAACCAACCAACATTGTTTTCTTGGGCCCTTGCTCCCTATCCCATGAACAATCCTTGTTTGGTGAGTTGGGTCCAAACCTTTGACATAATAAGTTTTCATATACGTAGACAATTTGAACGTTTTAGCGATTGTAAAATCACTTGGGCTGAATTTCAAGCTCTCAAACAACAAGAATGCTCCATCTCAATTGATGGGGCTTGGACCCTCCTTAGAACTAAGCTTGAGTGCCTCAATATACCTAATTCAATTTGAAAGCATTTTTTTGAAGTTTAAACTTTTTAATTGTGATAAGAAGGGCAACATGTTTGTAGAAGGTTTTTCCAAATGATTCATAAAGTAACCACTCCTAGGTTATACAACTTTGTGAAATAATCAATTTTCCTAAGCACAAAGCCAATGATTTATGGAGCTTTTTAAGGAATCAATTTGTTTTTTGGCTGGTACCTTGTTTAGTAATTCTTATAATTTGGACTTGTTATTATACATTATTTTTCATTTTGGAGGAAGTATTGATTACAACACACTTGCTCATTTTCCCATTAAACCTAGAACAAATTGTTGGTATTAATCACAACTTTTTTTAAAAAGAATAAATTCTACAATTTGACTTTTTTCTTCTATTTCCTCCCATAATTTTGATTCTGGTCTTTTGATAATTGTTTTGAGACCTTCCCAGGTTGAAGTCCCCCATTTTTGGTACCCAATCTTGTTCATTATCTACGTTCCATCCCTAATCTTTGGTTATTTGTAAAGTCTTAAAATCTTGGGACCAAAATGAGGAACTTGGGACCAATCCCAAAAATTGGGGTCATGGAATTATTTTTTCAAACTTTTTGAACATAATTTTTTTAGGGGGTTGCACTCCAAAGCACTTCACTACCTTCCATTTTTCACATAGTTTTAGGGCTTTCGCTATGTTCTACCTAGGTTGGCTTAAGTTAGGGTTTCTTCTACCATGGAAGTAAATAAATGGGGCTCTTCCCAGTTATTGTTTCATTTTCATTTTCACTTGTGTTGGGAGCTATTTTGACTTTCTTTAGTTTCATTTAAGAGCTCTTGTCAAAAAAAAAATCCTCATTTTTTTTGGTCTTCCATGGTTTTTTTTTCAAGTCATGCCTCTTTTTCCATAGATGATGGCTTTAAAACTTTTCATCAAGTAGCGATGAAGAGATGTGTTTGAAGCCTTGCGTAGGTAGTCACAAGATCTAAATTCATGTTCTAAAACTCTGTTGGGACTTGATCTACTTTTCTGGAGGATAAGTGTGAGGTTAAATTTCTAAATCTGGAAAGGGTTTATGAGGGCTAATTGTGCCACTTTTCATGGTTTTGTAAACTACCAAATTTCTCAGCCATGATATTACTGTCCAATGTTCTTTTTAGGAAATTTGATTCATAGCCAAAGTGACCATCATTCATATGTAGATTTCCTATGTAGAAAAAGTGATTATCATCCCTAGGAAAATTACGCCAAATCTAGCTATATGCCACATACGAAGTGATTTTTTTATCATCCTTCTATGTTTTTGGCTACACACTGAAAACCAAATATAGAAAATCTGATTATTTTTATTTTTATTTTCCTCTTTTCTAGCTATTGAAAACCTCCAAAATCAATTCATTTTTTCAAAAAAATTTAATTTTCAATGTCACTTTTTGGCCAAAAAAATTCGATTGAAGAAAGTAATTTCATGTGTTGTTCTCATTGATCTCATTTTGGCATAATCATCATCTATCCTTTTCATGTCCATAGTTTTGCATAATCATCAACCATCCTTTTCAAAATTTAGCATAATGGTTTGGTCTCATTACTCCTATTATGCTGGGTTATTGGCTTTGGCTACCACCTTATCCAACATAATTTTGCAATATCTCCACCTTTACCTGATACTTGTCAAGCTCCTGGTTTTATAACCCTATTATGCAATGATAAATCATTTGCTCCCATTTCCTACAGAAGCTAGGTATATTGGTTGTGCTGGTTCTAGTTCAAAGGTTTAACCCTTTGAAGCTAGAGATGCATTGATGGTTTTCAGGGCCCAAATCCAGTGAAGCCATATTCATTCTTTTTAACAAAGAAAATTTTCAAGTTGCCATAATTCTCAATTGTCTGTTCACTTTGTTCCACTTTGTTTTGTTCATTTCCAAGGTTTGGAACATGTTTCCAGATATCCAAGCCCTCTTTGATCCCTGATCTCTCTCACAAGAAAAAACACCCCAAAAAAATGGAGTTCACCCCAACAACGATCTACATAGTATAACATAACATGCAGGATGACCCTTTCAATGTTCAGGGTGATGGTGGAAGGCAGAGAAGGGAGGGACAAGGATGATGTATGCCCAGAACCAAGCATTGAGCTCCATTTATTTTGTGCATTGTTTTTGTATGGGGAAACTCCTCCCCTATTGAACTCCCGACATTGGATCTCTTTACACACAATATGCAAGCCTACCTCACCTACACAAAACCCTTTATAGGTTTGTAGATGAAGTGATTTTAAAATCAAGGTTTTAAAATCCATTGTTGTAGGATTGATGATGAAGTGGCAGATTTTTGTGTTTGTATGAAAATGTGACATTCAGATTAATTTGTGTAAAATTTAATTTGGGTACTGGAAGTGTTTGGGACAATACAAGTGGGTTCGCTTTTGAATTCTATTCATTATGTCTAATAGCATTGTATGTGATGATCATATTATTCAGGATCTGAATAAACTACTCCTTCATTTGATTAAGTTTTTTTAGTGGAATGAATTTTATTTTATCATTGTGCACCCAAAGCATTGCTGCTAAGATCCATTCTACTCATGAGTCATTGCTGTCATTGGTGTGCACTTCAAGGCACCATGATGCTTTTCTATGTGCAATTGAATATGCTGAAACTCAATCTTGCAGAAACTAATTTGTCAAGTCTCCATGACATGAGTATGATGTGAAGAAGTTGTCTACACATATGAACATTTATTTGTTCATTAGGTTTTCTCTTTTGCAATTTCTCTTACATGAATGTAACATAAGTCATGGAGCTAGCTTTGTCTTTTATGGGCATTTGCATCTTACTAGGTGTGCATGTTATGGGTGATATTAAAATCTTTCATGTCAAAGTGATAATATATGCTTCATCTGTTTGTTGTTGTTGGGTCTGATACTAGATTTGATGGTGTTACTTGCAGGCATAGATCTTGTCTTGCATGGACCTAGTTCCTTGCTGCTCCTGCAGGGTAGATCCTGTGTGCTTCTTCATGTTTATGATAGATCTTTTAGCAATAAGGAACCCTGCAGGTTAAATTTGTCATGTTTAGAAACAATAAGATGATGTGCCTGTGTCAATGATTGGGATCAAATGATACATGGTTTCTTCAGGTAGGCTATTGAATTCCACATCTCTTTGAGCTCTAGATTCATCTAGAAGACAACATTGTGGTTTAAGCAAAGTGGGTTACTAACAAGAAGGTGTGTAGGGTTTAAGGATAAAGACCACCTCTTAGAATGTCACATTACATTGGGTTTGAACCTCAATAGATGCACATATATCTGTATTTTAAGGTATGTTTATGGGCTCAAGGTCTGAAACTCCATGGTTAAAAAATGTGTCTGAATTTAACATGTAGTTGTGTTATGTAGGTTATGTGTTTCACCCTCTGTGTTTGCAATACATGTTTCATTTCATTTTTGGATTCACAGGCAAACTTTCTATAATGCTTGTACTTTTCTAGCAATCCACCTAAAGCTTTTGTGATAGGAGTCTCTTTGAAGAACCTAGATGTGCTTGTGAAATATTCTGAAGAGTAGCAAGTCTTGACTTCTTACATCTCTGGTAGGATAATTCACTTCCTTGGAAGTGCTTGATCCGAGTTGCATGTGCTATGGTAAATGAAACCATTCTCAACTTTTGGTTTTGCCATTCTGTGTTGCAGGATAGAATAAAGATGCATAAGAGAAACAAAGAGTGAAACAATTGGCAAGGTTCTAGTAAACTGGTTTCCTCAATGCCCTCTCATGTTATGCAATTTCCTCCTCTTATCTGCATTTTCAACAGCACTTATGGCTTAGAAGTCTAAGCTAACACTTGAAGAACTGGGGAAAAAAAATCTATATATGGGCACTAATCATTTGAAGACCATGTCTGGATCAGCCATGCAACACTTAGTTTCAAGGTATGTTATACCTTCCAAGCTAAAACCCTTTAGACAAAGATTTTAGGCCTAAGATGATTGGCTATGTTTTGATGCATTTTTCTCATTTGGAAGTCTTGGTGAGCCTGGAACATAAAAATTCCTTCATAAAATAGTATACACTATTGTGTGAATTTTTTTGTGGAAATTGTTGGCACTAGTGGGTGTCTTCTATTCAAGAGGTTGAAATGCTTGTGTGTGCAGTATGTGATTTAGGTATTAACCAGATTGAAATTGAAGATGTCAATGGTTCTTTCTAGCTTTGAATTTGAATCCTCCTTGTCAATGCACTTGGTTTGGGCTTCTCATTTCTTCCTTTATTGAGCTTCCAAGTTGAAGCACTGCACATTGGAAGTTGGTTTCTAGCCCAAGCAGTTTAGGTCATGTCAAATTTACTGAAGGCGGGCTCGGAGAATTCAACAACCTTAAATTAAAAACAAACCTACTTTAGCAAAACCAAAGCAAATAGAGAAGAGAAACAAGACAAGGAATGAACAAACCTATAGCAAAAAAGAAACACAAAAAAAAACCAAAAGGAAAAAATTGAAGCAATGGAATGTGTGAGAAAAAATGAAGTGTAAGGCATTGAAGGGTTATTGAAAAAAAATTTGGCAAGCAACATAATATCTTCTTCTTCTTGTAATTCTCACACAGTTTCTTCACCATAAGTTTTGGTTAGGCAAAGTTGTTTGTGTGATGTTTAACCTTTTTTCAAGAGCAATGAAAATATTGACAATTGAATCAATTATTTGGTTTTGTTGGCTCATGGTACTTAGTGAGAAGGGTTTAGGGTTTAGGGTATGGTGAAATGGCTTTAAGTTTTTTAGGGTATAAGAAGCCAGGGTGAACCAGCACCCACACTCATACCTAAAGTAATTTTTTGGGACCAGCAAAATATCATCCACCTTCCCTTACACATAGGCTTCTTTGTCTTAGGTTCTGAATGTGTTGTGCCATTTTTTCACCTACACATAGGCAGTATGAACTATGAATCTATTCCTTAAGTATAGATTATTTATAATGAACTAGGTGTGTCCATGCATTCATTAAATCATAAAGGCATAAAAGAGAAAAATGTTTTATGACTATTTGCATCTGAATTCATTGACACATGATCCAAATTTCTTCTAAAGTCAATGGCACCTTTATTTAAGGGTATTTGCATGTGCAATTCCAAACCTAGCTTCACAATTTACCCAATAAAAGTTTTTTAAAAAATTTAACAAGATAGTAGGTCAAGTTTTGTCGTAGGTAATAACAATAACAACAAAAAATCAATTTAAGCATTCTAAAATGGTGAATGACAAGAATGATGACAAGTTTATGCTTAAGGTATATTAGAATTTGAAACAGAAAAGTCTTTCAAAGTTATTTATCATGTCATATTGTTTTGTTTTCCCTTTCTGAAGTAGATTAGGAAAACTTTCTCAAAAAGTTGTGTGAACATTTTTTTTTGGAACTATTTTAGACCTTAAACATTCTTAACTTTTGGGTTATTTATATGCTTCTTGTTTGGATTCTTTGGTGTATCTTATTAATAGGCATTAATACATTTGTCGACAAAATTGTCTCATATGAAAACCAATGCACCCATCAGATATTTTCAAATCATATTTTAAGCAAACAAGTTGTTAACATGTGTAAGTTACAACTGAATTGTAAAGATTACCCTAGTCATAAAAAACATTTTTGATTGAAGATAAAGTCATCTTTTATGGGATATATAGTTGTAAACAACATTCATTTTAGTACCACAAGTTCAACTTTTGTGTGAAAGATATGACATCAATCCCATAACACATTATTATTATTTTGTTTATATTTCATTTTCCTTTTGACAACAGATGAAATGTAACAAGTTCTCAAAACAAATTAGGTTTAGGGCTTAGACCAAGATGTTGCCAAAGTCAAGTGCTTACATCAAATATATCAAAAAATCCATTGAATTACCAAAACCAAGTGAAATCATTTAATTTAACTCATGGGTTGCATTAAGTATAACCAAAAGTCAAGTGACTTACCAAAACCAGGGCAATGTTTGCGTCGGGTATAATGATTATGTACAATCATGTTGTTCATAACTCAGTAATGCATTGTGTCAAGTATAATTTTAAATTAAAAATATCATTTTAAAAGGTCACATCATATGTAAATTGAAGTTAAAAATAACAAATGGTTTTAGGGGGGTTAATAGTTATATTGGGTTAAAGGTGGGCATGGCATTATGGTGAGGAAGAAGCCTTTCATGAATATTTAAAGCCCAACCATTTCTCCTATCAATTTCAAAGATTTGACATGGCAAATGAAAGTGAAGAAATTGTATGGAAATGAAATTGTTATAATGTATGCATAAATTCTTTGGGAATGGATGTTTGAATTCATTGATGGGCAAGGGCCTGAAGAAGGAGGAGGGGTGCAATGGAACATTGTAAATAATATGGTTGATACACATCTAAGATGAGATGATCAAATTGATTCTTTCATGACACACATACACTATGAATGTGCATATGGATCAAAACATTATAAAAATCATCCAAGGCATCAAAGGTCCAAAAACAAAAGGGTGCATAGTAAGGTTTTTGGTGAAAAGATTATACTTACATCCCCACATTACCAAAGTTGCATTTACCATGTTGATCACACTAGAAAGGATGGCTTTCTAACCCATGGAGTGGTTGGTTGTGAAGCAAAGGCTAAAATATCTTAATATGTTTTACAAATAATCAAAGAGTTAAAGGTTTGGGTTGTTTCAAGCTTGGAAATGGATCCCACATTGTAACAAATTTATGACCAACACAAACAAATGTGGTTGGAGCGAGTGCAACATTGTGAATCCATGACAAAACATGATTTCCTTGACTTAAATGGCATTTGGTATTATGAAAAAAAAAAAAATGGGCATTTTACATCATGCAAAAGATATGTTGAATGTCAAAATGTGGACCTCAAGAAACAAAATGTCTATATTTTTTAGTTAAATAAAGATGTTAATGTGGATTTCCCTTTCACCTTGGGGATTCAAACTCCATGGCAATTACACCCAAGTTTTTAACGAATTACAAGATTTAATGTACACTTGACTTGAACATGGAGAATGCCCAATCATGTTCATATCAACATTGAACATTAGGGCCCAATTGATGCTTGATAACATGGGAAATGTGATCAATGAATTCACCTCATATTTTTGGCGTTGCTATGGACCTATTTTTGGTGAGTATGTTAATTTGGTTCCAACCTATGTATTTATAGTATTGCACCAAGTATTTCCAAATGTATTCATATTTTTTTATTACATTGTATGTAGATTTATGGGCACTTGGAATTTAAAAAGTGCCTCATGCTAATATGGATGCTCAATTTAACATTGAGTCATATATTCATTGTGCTTTCAACTGTTGGATGAATGAAGATACTAGTGGATTATGAAGGAGACAAGTTGATTGGTTAGTACGTTGATTCACAATTTGTTGGCAACTCATTGCACGTATTTGGAAGAAAAGGAACTTAATGGATTTGTATTCAATAAGGTGGTGGAGATAAATGTTGAAGCAAGTGTACTAAAGGCACATGTTATTTGTGTTAGTGACATTGTGCCAAATCCAAGTTTAGAGGAACATGGCAAGTCAAATAACAAAGTTCAAATGAGTTGTGGTACATGGTTGACCCCCCATACACCAAATAGGCATCTTGTTCATGTGAATGGGTAGTGTGAGGGAATTTTTGTGAACATCAATGCATAATTATTTTATAAACAAAAATGTTATGGAATCACATTTATCAGAGTATTGTGGATCTTACTATGGGCTAATCATGAAGGTCCAGAAGCAATGTTTCAAGCATCCATATCAGCCTTGTCTTTTTGGATGATGAGGACAATGGTGATGAACTCCCACCTCCACCACCTCATAGTAATGATGGTGAATATGTCAATGATCAATACATGTTAGTAAAAATTTAACCCACGAAGGCACAATGAGGCAACTTGATGATGTTTTGATGGCAATCAAAATAGAATGTGAAAAGGGTGGACATCAACTTGCACATGTTCATCCAATTTTGAATTAGGTTTTGATTAACTTTCATTGCATACATGTTGAGGGTTTAACATCATCCTTGCACTTGAACATTGGTTTGAATGCAATAATGAAGATATTCTTAATACTTTAAACCAAATAAAAGATTTCTTTGAAAAATATGCGATGTTCTCTTGCAAATGTAGGTATTGGATAGACAAATAGACATTAAAGTTTATATTGATTAATGTAATGATCCTCATAGACTTGAATGGTGTATGGCGTATTTGAAAATGAAAATGTTTTAATTTATATCCATGTCAAACATTAAAAAAAATCCAACTAGGTGACAACTTTTAAATATTCATATAAATGCTTAAGAGTTGATCATGATGGATATAATGAAATATATATAAATCCAAAAGGAAGAAGAAAATAAAGTTAGATGTTCATAATACGTATAATGCAAGTTCCAGAGAATTAAAACACTCCACAAAAGTGCCACGTTTACTAAACATCACGTAAAGAAATGGAAATTGGTTTAAGTTAAGAAATTAGGGCATTGCATTAGGTATAATCGAAATCATAGAAAACTAAAACACCTTAAAAAAGAGTTGGGTGTAGTCATGATAGAAGGAGCTGATGATGTGTTGAATGCAGTAAAACCTTAATTACACCCTCTTAACTTTCAAAAATCATTGAAAAAGTTCTCATGACTAGAATATAATGAAATCAAGTGCATACTATTTTTTATATTTCTAAATTTTCATCTCAATGTTTTTAATGTAATTCTAAAATGTTTCATTGGTCATAAAATGAATTCTAAGCAATGCACAATTGGATGTTGAATGGGAACCAAAATTATGAACATCTTTTATCTTATGTAAATCTAAACCATTAATTCTAAAAAAAATATTGATGGCCATATATTAATGATTATGAAGGCCTAGTAGTGATAAAATCTTGAATATACCTTCTAATATGGTTATCCACTATAGTCCTTTTTTAGTATTTGAATGTGCTTTTAACCATTAAAATTACATAATTTGAAAGACTTTTTCCAAAACAAATTTTTTTGCCATGTAAGCAAGCGCAAGGGTGGAATTTCGTGAAGATTGGATGTGTTATGTGGGAAATTTTTTTTAGGGTGATTATGAGTTGTTATATTTAGAGTGATGTTGAAGAAAATCATTTTTGATAAACTTGATGGATAATATATCATTGAAGGTTTTAAACACACACACACACATATAAAATGTTGAGATGCTTACTTTTGTTAAAATGCACACTTTTGATTTATCTATAGAATTATCATTCAATAAGTACATTTAATTACATGTGATTTGAAAACTTATGGAAACATACATGGATTAAACTTTTGAAGTTGACACTATCATTGTACAATAAACCCCAATCAAAATATATAAACCATGTTTCAAATGTGATGAATCCTAATCCTTTCAAAGCATTTGGGCCTTGTACTAAGTGGCCCCTTTGACTATGAATGTACCCAACCATGTTAAGTGTAGGTGTAACATAAATTACTAGAGATGTTATAGTATAACACATATTTGATTAATTTAAGACTAAAGTTTTAATTTAGGACTTTATGCAACTTGATGGATGGAATGAACTTTAGCTTGTGGCCACAAAACTCAACAAATTAATGATCATGTTCCAATATTTTTCAATTACATTATTTTCAAGTAAAAATGATTTTGTAACCAACAATTCCAAAAAGATAACACCCATTTACACACTTCGTAAAAAAACATTCAAATTTAAGACCACCTTATGAATTTCATGAATGATGAAAAGCTAAATTTTAGCATTCCCATCAATGACATAAAAACACTTAACCTTTCGAATTTCAAATAGGGAAAATGATGCCAATCCAACAATGCCATAATTACACCAATGTATTAGTACTTATTAAATATATACACCATAGAAAAATTTTAAATAAAATTTCACCAGGTGGGCACTAGGTGAACATAATAAATTATTAATTATGAAAACCAAATGACACAACTCTTGTTTATAGAGAGATAAATGAATTCAATCTTTGAGTCTAATACATCAATGAGAAACACCATGCTAATTGATTACATTTGAAATTCCATGTATAAATAAAGTAGTATTTCACCTGTGCCTAGTAAGTGAAACATAATACATTATCAAATTAAAAAGTTGAAAGTAAATACTCTCAATAAAGAGAAATAAAAATTCAATTTTTTGAAATACAAATAAGGAATAACATACCAATTTAACAATGGCAACAATGTCTATGCACGCAAAGTTATTATTCATGTTATAACAAATCCATTATTTTTGGGGCTTTACATACCATGTAAAAGGAAAAGGGACATTTGATGGCCACCAAAGATTAGGATTAAGGAGGAACAAAATAGATTAATAACCATTAGTCTTCAAGAATGTACACAAATAAAATTATCCAAAGAATAAATTTATGAACTATACAACATAGAAATTAAAAAAAACAAAAATGATAATCAAGTCAATACAATGGATACAAAAGACATCGACAAATTGCAAATATATAATTTCATCAATGTCGCCCACAATCTTCACAAATTGTTTGAGGCATTAGCAACATCAAGATTAACCTTAGCTCTACCAACATACATAGCTGGAATACTAAATTGACCCTTGTTTGTTGTATTTTTCCAAATGAGAATAGAAAAAAGATTAGTTGAAATTTTAAGCCCTTGTTCTGGATCTACTGAATTACATTTCCACTTGCCATTCTAGTTCATATAGATGTTATTCATCCAACTTCGATCTTTTCTTCATAGGAACCACCATTGAACCCTCACCATCTTGAAATATTCACTTTCCTTGTCTTTGACAACATCACCCTTTGTTTTTCCCATTTAGAAAAGAACAAGATTAGGATTGTGTGGTCTTATAAGCACAAAATTTCCAACATTAAAATCTCTAAATGGGGTGTAATACCATTAATTTCCTAATTAAAAAACTTAAATAATTTTCGTGTAATTATTAACTTTGAATACAACTTCTTTATGCCAACATTGTGAAGATATCAATCATGATCATAAGCTTCAAATGTTTCATATCTTATGTCTTATAGAAATAAAAATACACCATGCATCAACAAATGTGCACAAATCTATAAATTCATCGAAGTACTTATACATTTCAATCCATGATCTGGTCATGGGTTAATGATGATGTATAACATACAAATGCACTTAGAGTCTTTCAATACTATAACTAGTGATGGTTCATAATATATAATAACAATTTTTAATATTAATACACAAAAAAATAAATTATATGTGTGTATGATTACATTCATGTTCAATTTCTACATTCCCAAACAATCTTCAAAGTATAATTCAACAATTTTTCGAACATTGTCCAATCATCATTATGAGAGATTTTAATGTTGACATTTTAAAAGATAATAATCAAGTAAAAAATAAACAAGAACTATTATATTTCATGGATAAATTCGAATTAAAATCACAATTTTGTGAAAACACCACAAAAGCTTGATTTCAATTAGACCATATATGGGAAAATGTCCGTATAAATGAATGCAAATATGGTGTAACAAAAACATATTGGTCAAATTTTCACAAATCGATTTATTTTGCATTCAAATTACCAAACACACATTTAATGTATGACAAAAAACCATTAATGTTTGCATTTACTTAAAATGTAGCATTTCTGAAACTATGCATGTAAATGTTGGATTTCCACCTAATTAATTACTCCCAAAATGTTGGCATCTTGTGGTTTGAATTTGCATTTTTACATTTTTTTCATGGACCATGTGCAAAAAGAATCATAAATATCAATAAGAAAATAGAAAGAAATTTGAACAATTTTTTTGTCCACGTGTACATCCATCAAACATCATAACAAAACACCTTTAGTGGAAAACTAAACCCAAAATGCGACAAAAATAAATAAGTTGAAACTAAAACTAAAATCTTTCCACGTAAATTACATCCATTCAATATTGATGCTCGTTTCAAACATCAAAAATACTTCATGCACATTGCCAAAAATTGTTTACATTATCCAAGTTTGAAAAACTTGAAATGTCTTAAACAATATAATTATTTATAACTTTATATTCATTTGTATTGTTAAAAAAAGACAATAGAACTATGGCTTTCAATTTCTAAATATCCACAATGAATTCTAAGATGGTTAGAAAACTTTATTTTTTAATACAAATGTGAAAAAAGAATCTATGGTCTTTCATAAAAGCTAACAAACTTGAGATCAATATAACTTGAGTTCATAGTAGAACATTAAATGAAATACCTTATTTTTAGGACAAAGCCTTGCCTGGCAAAGCCGCTTGTTCGTTGTATTCCCCCTTTTTTGGGTGCTTTGATTAATTTATGATTGGCAGGGTTTCATCAAACAAACAAACAAAACCAACTACCTACCTTAATAGATCGATTTCAACGTCCCAAATTTTTTATTTTTCAAATTTGGCTTTACACTCTCTACGAGACCCACATTTACAAAGGCCTTTTTTTTTCGGTTTTTTTCTTTTGCACCGCCTCCCCTATCTGCACATCCCCCTCCCCACCGACAGAGGACATTGACGCAACGGCCAAGATGCGGATTCGGAAAAATCTGACGGCCATCTGTTTTACACGTGGTGAGTCAAGGTGTCATCTAGTACACGAGATCCAATGAGTCACATCCAGCTATTGCATCCAAGGATCGAATATAAAGCGGTGAGAGATAAAGATGGAGATGGAAAGAAGAGCAGGTTGAGGTAAAGACGCGGTACGAAATAAGGGCGCGGAGCCTCGTGTGTATGCGCGTGAGAGAAGAGTTCTTCGCTTGTGTGTGTGTGTGTGTGTGTGTGTGAATTTCTGCAATTGCGGTGGCGCTTGGATCACGCTTTTGTGCAGCGATCTCGCCGAATTTCGACTCTTCAGGTACGTCTGTAGTTTCTCTACCTTTTGATGACTTTGAAGTCACCTTTTGTGCACAGATTAATTGCTTGAGCATGTTTTTGCCTGGATCTAATCGTCTGCGTTGTCGTCGTAGCTGATTCTGCACTTCTTATTCTCTCGTGATTGCATCGTATCGAATTTGCAGACACTGCTTTTTTTTTCTTTTCGTGATGCTCCTGTTTTCAATTGCTTGGATGGCGGCAGTTTACGCTCCTAGCTTCAACCGGTCTCGGTTTGACAAATTCTTAGGTTAGAATGTCCTCGCTCGAAATCCTTTAAGGTTTACTGTGGGGTTTCCTCATCCCGGCATTCAAGAAGGCGACTGAAGAAACCTGTGTGACATAAGTGACTCTGCAAGGGCTTAGGTAGGGTTTTGTGCAGTGTTGTTAGGGTTTCCTCGTCTGGGCATTTAAGAAGGCGACTGAAGAAACCTGCGTGTGGCATAAGTGACTCTGCAAGGGCTTAACTAGGGTTTTGTGCAGGTCTTGCTAGCTACTGCAAGACAGAATGGAAACTGCTGGTCCTTGCCACGCAGTAACTAGGTGATAATCATGATGTGTGTAGATTGATCTGCCATAATCGTAGCAATGTGAACACTTGCTTGATTGAGCGTTGACTGTTTTCTGGATCAACTGAGAGCTAGTTTTTGTCAAGGCTTAAAGAGAGATTTGATGTCTGAACACAAAACTGAGCAGATCACAAATTGAGCATGTATATAGTATTTTGGATTTGTTTTGACTTGGTAGAGATGTCTGAAAGCAACATAGTATCTTCTTTCTGGATGATCTCTCTCGTAGCTACCTTGCCTAATGTCATGTATATATTCCATCCTGGCTGATTGCAAAATTGATGTTCTTCACATGCAGGTTGCAGAGGCAATTCGCAAACTGATGTTGGGTTTTTTGGTTCTGCAAGGCAGAGAAATACCCAGGATTTAGAAAGTTCTTTGAACTGGACAATCATGTCTGGTGGTAATCTAATCAGTAGTAAAACTTGTGCTGGGTCAACTGGAAGTCGAGTTCTCTTCCCAGAGTCACGAATAGCTTGCGGTTGTCCCCAAACTCTAAGGGTTTCTAGAAAATGGAACTGCACTAGTGATCTCAAGCATTCCACTTCTAGGATTTGTTGCAGGAGACCCATAATTGACAAAGGCCATGTGCAACATAATTTCAATGTTTTCAAGCATGGAACTTTCTTGAGAATGACAGATTATGGGTGGCAACCAAAGCGATGTGTGAAAATGGCCGTACATTCTGGATCAGACAGTGTCACTGATCCAATTCTTGTTACTAAGAGAGGAAGAAATCCATTGTGGAGTTTCTTTGAAAGTGCTAGGTATCCCTCTCCCTTTTTGACCTATATGTTATTCACTGCCGTTGTAACACTATGATGATTATGAGCTTGAAAATTTTGGCTCCTTTTTTATTAAGAATACTAGAACCAGGCTGGCATTTGGGGGTATTAGGTACTGAAAGCATTGGAATGAGGTTGCATAGATATAGAGCCCTTTGTTTTGGACACCATCCTTCAAAGCCAGGATCATTATTGTGTTTGCCCTTCTCTTGTTGTCACAGAGCCTGAATTAAGTCAAAGACTCCAGTAGTTTCTGAACCACAAGAGTTGTCATGGTACATGATGGTCCATTTAGTTGACATCTGTCAGGTCATTAGATGATCAGGGTGATCAACTCTGCTATCTTGATGTAAATGGGCTCAATATTTTCATGAAGCTCTACAGCTGTACAGTATGGAGAAGAAGGGATATGCTATCATTCAGGTTCTCCTGTCTGGTCATCTCTTGGTATCCTCTTCATTGTTGTGTTTTTAGACTACAAAGTCCAGGTGATTGCTGTGGAACTCTGCTGAACTCCTCATGTCACTTGCTACCTCTTCAGTTTTTGGAGTATTCCCAGCTTCAGATGAACATACTTTGTTCGGGCCATGCCACACATCCAAATATTTGTTAGTTCATATACCTGTCCGGGTTGTTTAAAGGTCAGTGCAGTGCCCAATCATTGGATTCAATGACATATTGCTTCTTGAAAGTCTACCTGAGTTTATTTGCAGATTCAAAGAACTATTATTGGGCACAGGGTTTGGTTCCTGAAGTCACTGACAGGGAGCTGTGGGCCTGTTTGATTGGGGCACCAGTGATAACAAATCCAGGGGAGATGGCATTTTGAGGGAAATTATCGTGCTTGCCTTGCCAGCTCTGATAGCACAAGCTGTTGACCCAGTTGCTCAGCTTATGGAGACAGCTTTCATAGGGCGTATAGGTACTTCTAAAGAATCTCTGCATGTAGTTATTTAAATAACACTGTGAAGGATTGTGAGTTATATGTGGTGATTAATGTTTTTTTTACACCCTTGTCCACTTTGCTATAGTGTGTATTCAGGGCAGATGAATGTGGTCTGAGATGCAGGAGCAATAGTGCTAGCAGACACCTTACTTGGTCTCACTGTCTTGTGGGTCCAACTGCTGGCACAGTGGGACAGGGACTTAAGTTACTTCTTGGTCATGTGAAGAGTAGAAAGCCTTATCCTATTCTGCAGTTGTGTGTGGCATATTCTCCTAGCTGCTTCTGGGAAATAGATTAAGGGTCTCCTTTGTCACACATTGTGAGCCTGAAGACCTGCTAGTGCATTATCTCTTGAAGTCTATTGGTTGATTTCCTTTTCTCCTTCTGGTCTTTCAATTGAAGGCTATAGTTGCCTAACTACCTCCTTCACTGGAGGTCATGATTTGTGTTCAACTTCTCATCCTAGGCTGTCAAATGCTCAAGTGTTGCTGCTCAAGAAACTTGGATACTAATTGGAATATGGGCAAATATAAATGCAATTGCAGCAGTTTCATTTGAAGGCTCTGTTGACTAGGATCTGTGGAGTTGGAATTGAGGGAGGTAAAAAGGAAGGAAAGAAAATGTTTTGTTTCATGTCCTCATTGCCTTTGTAACTTTGAACTGGATGATTAAGTTTGTGCAACACTCTCTTTTTCAAGGTGTTGTGGAGTTGGCAGCAGTTGGTGTTTCTATCTCAACATTCAACTTGGTATCTCGAATGTTCAACATACCTCTTTTGAACGTCACAACATCCTTTGTTGCTGATGATGCATCCAAAGAAAACAGAGTGAACCTATCTTCAGATCCTGCCTCACCAACTTTGCCAGGTATTTTATGGTTCAAATAGCAAGTCATATATCAGAATGCTCTTTTTTATAAGGTGATCTTGCACCTCAGAGTAAAGATTGAGGTTTATGAACCTTTACTGCTTGTTATGGAGCCTCTTCTTTTTGTATGAACTTGAGCTTGCTTCATAATAACAATCATCTCCTTATAGTTGCTTTTGGCTCCAATTGCTGCCAGGTGATCAGAAGAAAGAAGTAGGGGTAGTTCTGGACAACCAGACCAGAGATACAGGAAAGCCAATGCTTGCATCGGTTTCATCAGCACTTGTTCTTGGTACCTTCCTTGGGGTTGGTGAAGCTGGCATCCTGGCTTTCTTGGCGGGGCCTATGATTAGTCTAATGGGTGTCAGTGTGGTAAGATTGCCTGCATTTGTCAGATCAGACTCTTTTTCTGTTGCAATTAATGTTTGACTTCCTCCAAACTGAGAAGTTTTGTGGTTTGCAGTCACTACCTACGCTGGGAATTTCCTTGAAATGTGTAGTAACAGTCTCTGGTTTGCCTCAAATCTGACTCAGAGGATAAAGCAAGTTCTACTTGGCAAAGTAGCAAGAGAATGTGGTTAAGAGACTTCTCAGTTTGCTTTGAGTAGTTTAAGCTTCCAAAGGATTCTTGTGATTGTGCCTTCTTTTTTGTTGGCATTTGGAGATGTCTTGGATGCTTGTCAGCCAGTGTCTGAACTAGTGAGTTCCTCTTGTATTGTGAATACTGCACACACTGATGTACATTGTGAGGTTGGGGAGCAGATGTCACCCATGCGTGGCCCTGCAGTTAAGTACCTAGTATTGAGGGCCTTTGGAGCACCTGCTCTGGTCATCTCATTTGCTGTCCAGGGCATTTTTCGAGGTTTCAAAGACACTAGGATTGCACTGTCTGCCAGTTGTAAGCTCTATCCTAACAATCAGCATGGATATTCAAATAGTGGCTATTGAAAGAGAGAAATGCTATTTTTTTGAGACCCAGTGATGGCCACTGCAACTTCATATTAATGTGAATTGGTGAAATTGTTTGAACCTTGAGCATTGGATACTAATACTGCTTGTACTGCCTACAGTGGCAGGGAGCCTGATCAACATCCTTCTGGAGCCCATCCTCATGTTCACATTCCATTTTGGTGTGAGTGGTGCAGCAGTTGCAACAGTGGCATCACAGTAAGCTGTTCAGTATTCTGAGTTTCTGTGTGCCAGGTCTCTTTAACATTATGGGATTGTATCTCCTTTCTCTTGCATGCTGTGGATCTCTACTGAAGCATGATTACTGGCAGGTATGTGATGGCAGGTCTACTATTGTGGAACTTAAACAAACGGGTTGTATTGCTGCCTCCTCAACTGAAAGATTTGCGTGTCAACCGTTTTCTTAAATCTGGTGTGGCACTCTATTTGTTTGATCTGATACTAGAAGTCACATTGAAATCTCTGTTCCTTTGTCATTGAATTACAATTTTTGAGGGCAGAGTTTCATCTGCAAACATATTCTGTTGTAAATGACAGGTGGATTCTTACTGGGGCGGAGTCTTGCTCTTCTTGTGGTCTGGACATTATCAACATCCATGGCAGCAAGACAGGGACCCATCCCTATGGCTGCCCACCAGATTTGCAGGCAGCTCTGGTTTGCAGCAGCTCTTCTCTCAGATTCCCTTGCTCTTGCTGCCCAGGTGCGTTGAACAAATTATGCACATATTGTGTTGACAATTCACAAGGTTCTGCAGTTCATATCACCTGATCCTGGTGTAGGGTTCTCAGTTACAATAGTGGCAACTCACTGCTTGAGAACTAGTAACCTGTACTTTTCTGGCCTCTGAACTTATTGCCTTGTGTTATCCTAGAAGTTTGTTATTCAGCCAGCAAGTTGTAGTGGTGGGATTGATAAGTTTTTTAGGTCCTGTGCTACATTCATTTGAGTAAATTCATGTCCTAGGCTCTGAGATGAGTGGTGGATTTCATTAGGCAATTATTTCTACTGCATTTGCTCAACATGATTACAAGCAGGCAGAAGACACAGCATGTCTGGTTTTACAGGTTAGTACCCTATCATCAACTCATTTTCTCAGTGTGCATGGTGAATTGTGCTACTATCTGCAATTTCACACTGTGACTTCTGGTTAGATCTCTTATCTGACTGTGTAAGATGCATAAGCAGCACAAGGATGTGTTCTACAAATATTTCTCAGATCACTGTGGTGATTGTTTTTTCTTCTGACGTTGTTTCATGTTGGAACAGATTGGAGCTGGCTTCGGCATATTAATGGGTCTTGTCTTGTGGTTTGGCATGCCTACCTTCTCCAGGCTTTTCACTAAAGACTCAATGGTTCTTGACATTGTTGCAAGTCTCACACCAGTAAGTGTTGTTACTTGTCTCTTCGGATGTCCTGGTTTCCAGGGCTAGGTGCTATTGGAGTCCCATTTGTTTTGCAAATGTTGCATTGCCGTATTGTGAAGTCCAATACTTCTTATTAATCATCTTGATGGAGCCAGACCAAAATTGACATGTAATCCTAGACTCAATGTCCTGAGGGTCACAGGTGAATACAAGACCTATCTTAAGAGTTTCTGTGTAATTGTTGGATGTCGCAGTTTTTGGCTCTCACACAGCCCATAAATTCACTTGCATTTGTTTTTGACGGGCTACATTATGGAGCCTCAGACTTTTCCTATGCAGCTTATTCAATGGTGAGTCATTTCCATATCTGAAGTCCTTCATTTGTAGGTTGTTCTGTGTAGTTCCATGCATTTCTGGTGTGGTGTCATCAAAGAGGCTGGATGAAATACTGGGAATATAACTGTGACTAAAAGATAACTTTTGCATCATATGGTATGCCAGATGCTCCTGGCAGTTCCTTCAGCACTTATTCTGCTGTTTTGCCCAAAAATATGGGGCCTTCCTGGAGTCTGGGTGGGCATGACAGCTGTCATGTTTCTCCGAATGGTATCTGGGTTTGTGAGGTGCTCAGCTACACCCCTTTGTTATCATTCTTGATAAAAGCTGAAATGAAGATGCTTTCAGTAGGTGGTATTCAACTTTTTTCAGAGTCCTGTTGTCCCCCATGGATGCTTATGTGGTAGTTCAAACACATTGTAAATGGTGTCTTAAGCAGTACAGACTATTGGAACCCTGGAAGTTGGAACTGATTTCTAAGTTTCACAGGTTGGGAGCTGCCACAGGCCCGTGGAAATTCTTGAGACAATGAAGTTAATGAGAAGTTTGTGGAACTCTTTCAGCACTCAAGGTAAGATGAAGTGGATTTTAAAAAGTTCAATTATGCTGCACTTTTAGAGAGTCCTAGTCCTTGTCACGCACTTGCAACATGAAGGCTATCCTATCCTCATCTGATTTTTAGTGTAGGCATCGGTTTTTTGGGCCTAGTGTATATTGTAGATGATTATGTTGCATAGTATGTTGTGGATTTCAAAGGGTCCCACCAGTGTGTCACAGAAATTTCAGTGGAACTTATTGGTTTTTATGCAGAAGAAGGTTGATCTTGAAACTCTCCTCAGAGTCAACCTGATTTATCAGGGGTGTAGAACAATTTTCATTGGCATATTTACAACACTGCAAGTCAAGATTCTATGGCTTATCACCCTGCAGTATGGCTTTCTCTCAACTGATCATGTTCATCTGTGTGTGAATAGATGGAGGTTCAGGCAACATGTCCACTGCACAGTTGATGACATATGAATGTTGGCAACAGGAAGTGCTATATTTTAGGTTGTTGATTATGTAGCAAATTGAGTTGCCACTCAGGAAAAACCCTGTCAAACAAAATGAGTTTTATATTACATTCACCCCTGAAGGGAAAGGAATCTGGGCTTGAAATATGGCCCACCTTTCCAAGGCTCCATGTGATGGGGGTTTTGGGTTGGAAAATCCATCCCATTCCAGCCTTCTCATGATGAGCCACAATTTTGCTGCTTGAATTGGGTGTGGGCAAAAATGTCTGCAGCTCTAGGCACAGCCATGGGAGTGTCTAGAGGTTATGGTGGAACCTTGCTGAGGTCATTACTCATAGCCCAAAGTCACTTTGACATAAGAATTTTGTTTAGTATACATGTAATTGTAGTGACACCAATTCTGTTACTGAAGGGTGGTGTTAAATGGAGCAACAAAGCTCACTGTGCCTTCAGTATTAACTGCAAAGTGTACTGTGGTCATCTTAACTTCTGGTCACCTCTCTAGTATTGGACATTGTTCAAGTTCTAGACACTTGTGGTTATGACATCTGTGCAAAAAAGGGCTTTTTTGAATCGTATACAAACTCCATGGTGTGCACAATCCAGCCTTGTCATTGAACAAGACTTCTTTATTGCTTATGTGTTCTTTCTACTCTGGAAGGCCCAATCAAGGAACCAAGAGGTGTACTACTGGAAATGTCAACAAGCATCAATTGATTGAGAAGATAGGCTTACAATAGTAAGCTGTGGTAAGTTGATGGCTTCTGATCCACATGGAAGGCTCTTTGGCACCATCACATGTTGCTTCTCCTCCTCTCTCTTGGAGGCATCAAGAGAAAGTTTATGTTTGTCAAAACTCAATTTTGATACTGGTTCAGAAGGCAAAGCTTCCACTGACATCTGCAGTGGCTCCATGTACTCAGTTGTTGGATACAATTTTTCTTCTGCTGGTTCACAAGGCAAAGTTTCCACTGACACACATGGTGGCTCTGTGTACTCTGTTCTAACACACAACTTTGCCTTTGCTGGTTCACAAGGCAAAGCTTCCACTGACACATGTGGCAGTGGCACTGTGTACTGAGTTGTTGCACACAATTTTGCATGTTCTGCTTCACAAGGCAGAGCTTCCACCAACACGTGTGGTGGTGACACTGCGCACTCAGTTGTTGCACAAAATTTTGCATGTTCTGCTTCACAAGGCAAAGCTTCCACCAACCCATGTGGTGGTGACACTGTGCATTCAGTTGTTGGACACAATTTTGCAGCTTCCAGAAGACGGATCTTTTCAGCACGGGCACCGATTGCTTGACCCAGAACAGCAGACCCAATTGTGAAGGCAACTGCATACTTGGGCATGACAACTGCTTTGCGTAGCATTGCAATAAATGGAATGGTTGCATGCACTGCAAGAAACCACTGTGGAGAAAACTTCTTTGTATGCTCTCTCCATACTCCCAATGGAACATTTAATGCCATTCCTAGGATCCCAATTGCAAGCACTTTTGTTGGCAACGCTCGAGGCCTCAATGCTTTGACTGCTGATGTTTTGGCCAGTGCTGCCCGTGCTGCAACAATAGCTGGAGGACATCTATACTTCATACTCAAAGGAAGCTTCAACATCTGTGAAACCAATGGCAATACTCCACTTACTGCTCGAAAGGACTTTGCAATTGGACAGTTGCCAGTGGCTAACCAATCTGATCCCATTGCCTCATGACCCTGTTCCAGATTATAAGTTATGAAACTAGAGATTGAAAGCAGGATTGTGACAGTCACACAGGAAGAAAAAATTGTTCATAAAATAAGAAATCTCGTCACAAGAAAAGAAACTTCAGATTTGAGGATTGTGTACAGGAACCAGGTGTTTCAGGAAGCAGCAGCAGTAGGAAGCTTACATTTTTAGAGTTGGACTCAGATTTTTGGGTGTCTTTCTCAAACTCTGGGTCCTCTTTCTTTGACTTCCTTTTGCTTGATTTTGTTGGCTTCTTGCTGTTCTGCCTAGCCATGAATCCATCAAAGCTGAAGGGACCAAAGGCTCCAAATGACGAAAGACTGATGGTTGCCGCAGAGGATGCTGATAAAGGGTGAAACCCTAAATTCGTTTCCACTGATGCCGCATCATTTGCAGGTGGCTGTGGCTGCTGCATTTCCGGAGTTTGTTTCTCTGACAAGGGAACTACTCCATCTCTTCCATGGAAAAGACGAAATGCATTTTCAAATCCTGGACCATCCTCAAAAATTGGACCACGAAGAGCTCTTGTCTGCAAAAGAGAAACCAAGGCCACGATCGTGGCAAGCCACGATTGCGACAAATTTTAGGACAAAAATAATTTGGTGTGAATTTTGCAGCAGACAAACGAAGAGAACAGATTCACGCGGAGGAGACTCACAGGAGCAGGGACAGGGAACTTTAAGGACGAAAAGGAGAAGCTTGTTGCTACTCCAATGTTCCTAAGGAACGGACACAGCTGCGCTCCCTCTGTGATCTTGTCATTGCAAGCGGCATCTAAGCTCATTCCTCCAAACCCAGAAGCCATCTCGTCTTCTCTCGACTGTTGTTAACCCCTCAAATCCTTCCTTCCCACGGCGCCTTTTCTGAGGCGCTGGTTCTGGAGACCGAATAAACCCACCCGAAGCTCCACAAAGAACGACAACGCTTTCTGCCAATGCAGCAGCAGCAGCTCCTGTGATATCCGTGAACAACCCAACAATCCAAAGCTCGATCTCTTTCTCTCTCTCGCCGATCTGGAAGCGCACCCGCCTGCGACACAACGACAAAGCTCTCTTTGTTCACCCGCTTTCTTCCTCCGCCGAGGGTCCGCCGAGAAACAACGGACCCAAAGACATACCTATCATCCAGCAGTAATACTAGAAATCGGAACAGATTCATCCACTGTGTGAAGTGAAGGACCGAAAGTCCGTAACTTAGTCTGTTAAGACTGCACAAACAGTAGGATTTTATGAAGGATTCTTATCAGCCTATTTGTTCTACCCAGAAGTTTCTTTTTAATCCATTGGGTATTACGTCCGTGGACACTGTCTACCTGGAAGTTCTACGTTTTGTCCAATGAGTATGAAGTCTCTGACCTGCTCTCTATCTGGAAGTTTGACTTCTTATCCAATGGGTATTAAGTCCTTTGACTCTGCTACAGCGACTCAACGTGAAGAACGTGACTAGTACGAACTGGTGGTGCGTCAGACGTCCCTGATTGCAAGCAATTTGTAAAGATCGATGAAAGGGAGCGAGAAAGATGGATGGAAAAGAAGTATCGAAGATGGATGAGAGAGAAAGAAGGTGGATGAGAGAGAGATGGATGAAAGATACAGAGACACATGGACTAAACAATAAAACAAAGGAGAAAGGAAGTTTTTTCAATTGAGCCAATTTTAAAGACTTTAATCTTATATATAAATTCACTACGTCTATGACGGAGCTCAGGTTACAGGCCGACTGGGCCCAACCCGTCCTGTTCCTAGGGTTTTCTTTCAAAAGATTTGTGGTTTCCGAGTCGGAATTTTCTATTCCTAGAGTTTTTTTTCAAAAGATCTGTGGTTTCTAGGCCGGAATTTCCTGTTCCAGAATTTTCTTTCAAAAGATCTTTGGTTTCAAAGCTCGACGTTCAGGCCGGCCCGGCCCGGCCCGGCCCGTCGGTCGGAATTTCCTGTTCCTAGGGTTTTCTTTTAAAGATCTATGGTTTTTGAAGGGGCTAAAACGGGATTTGGATCATCTAAACTGGATAAGAATGAATCTGCTAATCATCAGGCTCATTAGTGCTAACCTAAACAAGATTAGGTGACCCTAATCGGATCATCTCTCTGAGGAAAATAGAACCGCGTCGCAGAGAAAATGTGTGTGTTTTTGTGATGTTTTTGCAAATTGATTTCATCGATTTGTGAAGGTTTTGATGCGTTGTTGATGGGAGCAGATTTGAAAATGAACGATGGTTGTATTGCAGGTATGTATGTATGTGTTTGCTTGTGGTACTGTGTTTTCGTAAGGTGATTTTGTTGCAGTTTGTTGACCTGGTAGTTTATCTACTGTATAACCATTTGTCTCACAACCCATCTGTCTTATTGTGCAGTTGCATGTTCTTTGATGGTGGAAAAAATTCACAGGTAAAGCTCAAACATGGCATGAAATCAATCCCTGTTGCAAAAGACTTGCTTTGCTGCAACTACTCATGATTAGTCGAAGCCATATTGGTTTACGCACAACATTGAACTTGATCAGCTCCTCCCCCTCCGGCCTCGAGTGATGACATTCTTGGCACTGGATACATAACAAATGCAGCAGTCAAGTGACATTAGGGTTTGTAATTGTGGAATGTATTTGAGGATGATAAGTAGTTGAAAGTTTTCGACTGGTCATTAGAGACCTTCAATTGATGCGAAGCTAGAACACAGAGAAACGCTTCGCCCCCCCTAGCTTCCGAGCTCATGTCTTTGTTCTTTCTTTGCCATTGTGCTCACCTTTTAGTGCCATGCGGTCGCCCCACAACTTGTCAAGGTCCCACCTGCATTTCAATTTCCAAATCTCTTTCCGAGTATAAGAAAGAGAAAAGAATTGTGCAACTGCAAGACATCCTTCATCAATCTATAAGCACATCTTTCTGAAGCCCTTAACAAAACGCACTCCAATTTTTTAGCAATCCTCATACTGGAACTTGCAATGAGACCTGCACTCCTGTTCCCCTAGAAAAAAATGGTATAATTGTTTTTTAAGAAATTAGAAACTCCTCCAGAGAGCATGAAGAAACGTCATTGCGACTAGGGAAAACACAGAAGAGAAAGAGGAACACGAGGATCATGCTCAGTGCGCCATCGCCACTAAAGCAAAGAGTTCGTTGCACTCATTCGTCGAAGGCAGAACTCCAGGTCTTCAGAAACATCATCTGGCGTCCAGGCATCCAAGATCCCATATCTTAAAAATCGAGATCCTCAAATGTCTGCGAACTAAAAGGGCCCCTAGGGCTTGTCCTAGTCCAGGTCCTCAGAAAATTCATTTGGACCCAAGATCGTAGGTCCTAACAGTCGAGGTCCTCAAAACATGACAAAGTACCTGTAATGGCCAAAGGTCACGGGCACGCACTAGTTATTTTAAAGTTGCCAAATCCTCAAGCTACTAAGCATCGTGAGATCTAGGTATCTAATTTTGTGTTATGCATAGTTAAAACCCCTTCAAGAAAATTGCCTACACTTAGAAAAATGAAAACTTGGCCCATCTTCATAAAGCTCTCAAGCTTCTAACCCATTTAATTTGAGTTCATAATATTGAAAACATGATTTTTTATAAGATTTCATGTCAAGCATTATTTTATGACAGAAGCTCTTGTGGTGAAGCCATTTGTTTTGTTTGTCATGATGAGATCTTCCAAACTATGCCATGGTGCCCCTTGTCATGCTCCTAGTACCATTGGAAAGTTCTTGATGATTATGATTGCACCAATGTGGTATGGTAGTGTTTAGACCTATGGTGCAAGAGTTATTGAATATATTGAACAATTTTGTCAAAGAAAATTCAACTAAATAATTTAGGGGCAAGCTCTTGGTATTATTGGAAAGCCTTAATGAGTGGAACTTGTCAAAGGTGATTTCATAATTTTAGACCTAAGGTGCTAGATCTATTGAATTGTTCTTGTCATTTTCATCATTGAAAACTAATCTAAAATTAAAAGAAAGTTTTTCACTATTGAGCTCTAAATCATCAAGGTTTTGTTCACACTTAGAGCAAGTAGTCATATTCACACTTCTGCCAACAACATAGGCCATACTAATAATGTTGAACTGATGATGATGATTATTATTTCTGAATTAAATTAGCAATTGGGGTTTGGAACATGAAAATTTATTCGCTCAAGCCTATTGAATAGCACATACATGGTTTTGGAAATTGGATGTGAAGTTAGGAGAAGCTCGAAAACAATCTTGAGGATAACATAATCAACCACTTGGCTACTGACCCACTAAGCTTGCAACTGTAATAATATGGTGCATTCTATAACCTGATTATGTACTAAAAATGGTGATGATGTTCCACTTGTCACAATTGTAAACTTGAAAATGGAAAATTTGCATGTGTTTGTGTATGAGACCTATGTAATTATTATTGATTGCATGTGTTTGTGAAGTGGGTACCAATTCACACCAATTAATTTGTTCTATTTCACCAGGGTGAAAAGGAAGATGCAACGGTTTACTTTGCGGTGCGAAACTATAAGCCTCATGACCATTTTGAAGCTGGCCTCATCATGGGTTGTATGGCTTTGACATGGTGGTGGTTAGTAAGTGAGTCTTTATGTTTTCATGAGTAATTTTGCAAGTCCAATGGTGACTGGTCTTTTTGTGGGAGTAATCGGATTTTACTGCAGTTAGACTGCCCATGTCTTATGCCATTCATTAATTTAATTTAACAAGTCTA